>JAJHSJ010000001.1:23662260-23762260 GCA_021015155.1 Magnolia officinalis | reverse complement strand
CATGACTGCATTTCATCCTTGCATTAATAAAAGTAGTTAGGATTGTTTGATTGTTCTGCTTATCATTACTGCTTGACTGAATTGATAAATGTTAACCTATGCTTTATTGTTCCACTGAGTTGATCACTCACTCCCATGTTACGGGACGGTATTGTACACACCAACCAGACTCTGTCTTAGCTCAGGTGTGATGATGGCGATGCTTGTGAGGCGGAGCCGGACCTTTGCATTGACTGTAATGCTTGCTCGTATTGGCTGAATTCTGGCGGCTTCATGTGAGCCGTGTCTTAATTGATGGGGTTACAGGGATGTCGACTAGATGACCTTACACAATTTGGTACATTTTGGAATTGTAATTGTAATTATTTAACCTGGTAATGTTATCACACTCTGGAGACTCACCACAGTTTATATATTTTATATATCTATCACAGTCTTCCGCTTGCAATTTAACTGTCTCTGGAGTGTGATATGCTGTTTTGGTATAATCCCATTCATGTTTCAATGCTCTCATCATAATCATCATTATCTATGTTGCATAAGTGATGCGTTGGAACTTGGGAGCTGAGCTTTGCTCGACCCCCGATTTTCAGGGCGTTATACCTTAGCTCCCTGCCTTCGAGTTTGATGGAGGTAGATGATGGATGGATGGTTGAGATGAGAGTGTAGGAAGGTGGGCCACACTTGGCTTTGTGAGAGAGAAGGTTTGGACGTGGGATGTTGTTGCTTGGGGAGTGAAAAGAGTGAATGAGAGAGAGAGGAAAGTGATGGGTGAAAAGGTGATGGAGCGATGGGTGATGGTGTTGTAAGAAGGGATGGGTGGAGAGAGAAAGTTGACTTATAGAAAAAAGAGAGATGGGTTGCATGTACTTGGGTAAGGCTTGTACTTGACATTGATTGATGGGACATCTCGTAGAGATTCCCTCGAAGTTCGCAACGCGCGACATTTTTTCTCGAAATGAACGTGGGCCTACATCTTCTACCCTAGGTATCGGTTCGGTGCGCGAGTCGCGGCGACGATGCGGTCGCTAAGATATAAGTTCTGGTTCGAGTCGACTTTTGTATGCGGGACCCGGCTTAGGATCGCGCGCAAACGTTAGTAATGAGTCGAGGGTTGCCGAAATTCGACCGGTAGGATCGCGGAAGCCTACGGATTGGTACGGACTACGGTACAGGTCTTACACTTTCCTTAGTGTAATCTGTAGTGGTAATCAAGTAGTTATTATACCTCAACTATAATTCGAATATACGCTCATACGCTATAATCATTTCTTGTTCTTTTATTTGTATAAAAAAGTCATTTCGTACGGAAGGTAGAGGTGTAACCCATTCTCAGACGATGAACCTTATCCTTTAAGTATCAAGCAGAGAGTTTTCCATCTAAGACGGTGTTTTGCAACTGTTATTCATGACTGACTGTAAAAATTCTTTTCTTGTTCTTTTATTTGTATAAAAAAGTCATTTCGTACGAAAGGCAGAGGTGTAACCCATTCTCAGACGATGAACCCTATCCTCTGACTATCGCTTATTGTTTTAAAACACTATGTGAGTGACAGAATATGCAACTGATCTTATTCAATCTTGGTCACATACTACGTATTTGCTTATCTTAGCACTTGGGGTCATAGTTATTCGGTTTGAATTGATCCGCATATTTAATTTTAGCACGCCTGCATTTATCACGTGACCAAATCTATAAACTGAACCACAATAGCTTTTGGTACGCTCGATGGGACAAAAAAACTACTTGGCTATTGGAATTATTCATTGAACACCGGTCGTGCAACAAGTTGGGTAAGAGCCAACAATTTTTGGCATTGCTGATGGGATGCATAACATGAGCTAGTATGAAAGTAATGAGAACGCGAGATGACTGACATATCTTATTTAGATAATGATGGTTAGGCTATGTGATATGCAAATGACGAATCGACATATGGTAGAGCAGTTACAAGCCCAGACTAAGCAGTTACGAATTCAGGCCGAGACCTTCAACAGATGGATGACTAGCCAAGCGGGAAGCCTGAATATGATGTTTTATGAAAGAACACCTACTATGCCATAGCAAAATACGCCTCAAGCAATTGTTGATATTAATTATGTTGGAAATTTGACGTCAGTACCACCAGCATCGCAGTTACCTCTTCTACAAATCCGACTCTAATTCAGGATATACAAAACGCTCATCTATCTGCCAAGTTCAAGAGACCAAAGCGAGAGGTCATGAATGTTGTTACTGAAGAAGAAAACTAGGATATACTTGGGGGCATCCATTCTTTGGGAATTCATCGTATCATGGAAGACAAAACCAGGTAGGCCATGAACCACCTCCATGGTCGAATCTCGCCATTTGAATTGTGACCAAATTATTCAAATGATTTAGGAAGTAATAGGCTAAGTTTGCGACTGTATTACTATTTTCGTTAACCATAAGCCCTATTCAGAATGAATTGACCAACAGTCTCCATTGTCGCGATAATTTTGCCATTTTTTCGATTAAGACGGCCGAATTTGTTATCTCTTAATCAAAATAATTAAGTTCGACCAAAACGACGGATTTTTGCCGTTTCTCGATCAAGATGGCCGATTTGACAAGGACGACCGATTTGATCATTTTTCGATCAAGATGACCCAGTTTGATCAGGATGACCGATTTTGCCATTTTTCGATCAAGTGGTCAAATTCGACCAAGACGGCCAAATTTATTATCTTTTGATGAAGACAGTCGAGTTCGACCAAGTTGGCCGACTTTGATGTTTTTCGATCAAGATAGTCAAATTCGACCAAGATGGTCGAAATTAATGTTTTTTACACGGTTGAGTAATCACATTTATTATATTAGATAACGAATTCATATAACCTTCAACTTTTATCAATGGCGAAGTAATGCGGAGGGCAATGTTATACCCTATTTTCAATCGTTCTTGGGAAACCTAATTAGAAAGGACACGTGTTATAACAATGGATATATATAGTATGCTAAAGATCTTGAAGGATGCTTAAGTACTTTTTATGGAATCATGACTGAAATGATGACAAGAGAGGAAGCAATGAATTCAAAAGCAAACTAAGCAACTAAGATTTATTCAAGAAGTCAACCCAGCGGCTAAGTGGAATACGCTTGAGTCAGCAATGATGCCTGGAGTGGTTACTATGACAAGTGGCAAGAAAGTCTCTAAGGGTGTGTTTGGTTTATAAAATAAAATGGTATTGAATTGTATTAGATGAGATTAACATCATTATTATACAATGATTGCGTGTCTGAAAATACCATGGGATTTTAGTCATCCAATCCTATGTTTTGGATAAAATTCTTGTTACGGTACACGTGATTTACTTTAAATATCAAGTAGAGTTCTTAGTTCAAAAATATGTTTTACATTTATTTTTTGTGATCAACAATAAAAATTTATTTCTTATTATTCTTTTATATGTATTGAAAATTAGTTTCCTGTAAAAAAAAATGTGTTACTTATTTTTAAAAGCCGAACCTTATCCCTTGGTTATCACCTTACCATCTTACCTAATTATTTTAAAACATTGTGATCGCTCTTAATCATGTATTTGTTTACTGGGTGATCGGTCGCATTTATTACATCATCGTGACCGCATCCGTAAATCTATCCACACCAATGTTCAGTTCATTAATTGTACGGTCTAAAAGTAAAAGGAGTCCTTTGTTTGGCCCACTCAAGCACGAAAGGGTCCTATATGGGCCACGAGATATAAATAATGCAGCCCACCGACCGGAAAGCTCATGCATGTATCACACATGTGCACCATAACGACACGTGTACTTATGGATGATGGGTTACAGGCTGGATGCTCTGCACGTGTATTTGAAATATTCTCTTACAAATGATTTCCTGGGTCCGTTTCATAGGACGTGTATTTCCTACAACCCTGTAATATGAAGGGATTGGGCAATACCTGTCCCGAGCTCGGCATAGGCACGTGCTCTAAGGGCCACCATGATGTATGAGTTTCGTCCACACCGTCCATTCATTTTGTGATATTATTTCAGTACATAATCCAAAAAAAAGGAAGATCCAAGACTCAGGTGGACCACCCAGTGGCAATAATGATGTCCATCATTGGAATCTTTTTAAGGCCCGCCGTGATGTTTATTTGTCATTAACTTGTTCATAATGTCACGGAAGACCTAGATGAGGGAAAATCAGGTTGATCAAAACTCTAGCTCTCTAGAAATTTTTTTACTAATAGGCATTCAATTCCAACTATGTGGTCTACTTAGCTTTATATATCACGGAATGAACGAAGATAAAATACCTAAATGACGGTGGCCCCTTAGAGGTCGTGTTTATTTGGATCTTTGGACAAGTAGGGGCAGTACCTAATTCCTATCCGAAGCGGATTGGCAGGTGTACCACACACACCAGCTATATTGCTCATGTATTTGCATTAGCAAGCTCTGTGAATCTTGCCATAAGGTACTTGTTATATCCAAACTGTTCATCCATTTGGTAAGCTCATAGTAAGTGATAGATTTAAAGATAAAGCGGACTACACATAAAAAGCAACTGGAGATTGAACATCTACCATTGAAACCCATTTGAGGGTCATGGAGTTTTGGATCAACATGAAATTATTTTTTCCTCTTGGTATAGGTAGTTGTGACCTTATGAATCGATTGGATGGAAAATAAACATTATGATGGGCTCTATAAAATTTTTAACGGTGAAAAATCATTATCCCGTTACCATTTTTGGTGTGGATTATTTGAGCTTCCAATATCTTTCATTTTTTAGCTAATGCTCTAAAATGATTTCAAAAAATAAAAATTGATGTACCAATATGATATAATAAATACAACATCGTGGGTGTCATGTAACTTTGATTTCCTTTGGGCCGTTCCTACACCCCTCGGAGCTCGAGAAGCGTCCATGCTTGTCTTCGCACGACACGTATCTGCACCAACTATATATGTGTGGTACACCAGCCAATCCGCTTCCATCTCTATCCAGACGCTGTAACGAAAAGCATCATGGGTCCCATGTCTTTTCAGGGAGGCCCTGTAATGAAAAGCAGTATTGGTCCCACTGAAATGCCTAGTTGAAATCCGTTCCATTGATCAGTTTTGTCAACTCCTGTTAAGACCATACCCCAAAAATGAAGCAGATCCTAAACTCAAGTGTGCCACACCACAGGAAACACGGGATAGAAATGCTCACCATTGAAACTTCCCTGATCTCACCGTGTTGCCATCCAACCCGTTCATAAGGTGATTCTTGATATGCCATCCAACCCGCTCTGAGGGCCCACTAGAGTTTTGAGATTACGTGTTACCATGAGTTTCTACAAGACAGACATCATGGTGGACCACGTAGCTTTCGGTTATACGGTTCACCGTCACAGGGGTTGTAGGAAAGTTGCAGCCGCTTTAATAACCACTGTCGGATCATGAATGGATCCGAACGTCTACTCATGCTATTCCACATACACACGGTAATCTCACGAGACGCTCACGGAATTGAAGGTCCAGATTGACATTGGACCTTCTGCTATAACTGATTCCAACCATCTATTTTGCAGGCCATGGATCGGATGGCTGCAATTCTCTAATCATAGTGACTCTTGATAGGCGTGGCAACCCAATGTGAGGTCCACGCGGTGGATGGTTTATACCTTATTGGCTAAAATCAATCTAGACCGTTGACTTTAGCCTACCGATTGGATGCTTATCCGTCCATCTATTTTGTTCCAATGTGACCCACCGAACCGATTGGCCTGATTGATAGTTCGGGCCATCTACATGTGGAGATCGCTTGATGGACGGCTAGAATCTCGCACACTTCCGCCACCTGGGCACTTGTGAGCACATCGATTACCGGGCCAGGGCCGGACATTTCTTTTGCCGGCCACACGGAGGCAGCGAAAGGCATCCCAAGTTCGGTGCTCATTTTGAATTTTCCCAACGGAAAAAAAGAAAGACTATAATAGCTCACTTCCGAGAATGCGTGGGGCCCACTTGTTATATTTTTAAGGAATCCAAACCATTTATTTATCTATAATATTTATTTTATCCGTCCATACCAAGAATTATTGTGATCAATACCCATATAGGCCTGAATAAATGGAAGAATGTACAATCATGCTTAAAGCCTATATATTCATGATAGTTTGGCCCACCTGATTTTGGAATGGAATAATATATATATATTTTCAATCCTTGAGAGGATCACCTGGTTAAGGGGTTGGATGGAATATAGAAATTCTATGGAACCCACATTCCATCTGGAAGTTTCTATGGTGGGCAGCTTTCTATCGAGTGTTCCCCAATGTTCCGGTTTTGTAGTCTACACAAGTAATGGATATGAATAATTTATAGTTTATAGACCTAACATGGGGATTCGTATCTAATGGACGGTTCGGATAGGATTCGCACATCATATTGGCCCGCATGATACCGTAACTGCTATACGGTTCGAACGTACGCGATCATTGTCCGGATGAGTCAAACATGTACACTGTCCTGATGCACCACGTGCTAACGGGGTCCATGGTTCGGCCATCCAGACCCTTAATCTTCTTTTCCGTACTGTAGATGGATGGATTTCTCTACATCTCCTATATTACATGTTTCCAACACTTTGATCAGTGGCCCAAAACGAACGGTTAACAAGAACATACAGCAACGATACAGAAAAAAGGCCTAAAAGTTCAGGAATACCTTCTAATTTGCCATTTACCACTCATTCTCGTTGGTACCATAAGATCAATGGTCTGGATCATGAAACATGGCCCAGTTTTGCTAAAATTGCTTAGGATCAGGACTGAAAAATCCGTCCTCGGACATGAGCTGGTAGTTCCTTCGCCCCATCGAAGCCTCCGGACAGATAGGTCGCGGCGCAATCCAACGGCTCAGACGACGCAGCTACAAGCCACACCGACGCCCACTGCGCACGTTAGCTTCCACCCGCCTTCTTCCCCTTTTCTTTTTGGTTTTTTGCGCCTGCCACCAAACTCCAAGAACCTTTTCCTGCCCCCTTCTCTCTCTCTCTTTCTGCCTTTCTCAGCAAATGCCATCCCTCCATCTCTTCTAAATCTCTCTCCCATAATGGACGATGATCTTCACCCCTTGCCATCAAACCTCTTCCATCTTCAAATCTCAGCCGTAGATCTCAATCTCCCCTTATAAAACCCTCACGCCATCCATCTCTCCCTCCCTCTCTCTCCAATCCATCCGACAATGCTCAAGCAATTCCTCAGCAAACTCCCCCGTAAATCCACCAAACCCGATAATGCCGATCCCTCATCCGGACCGTCGATCCAACGATCCAACAGCTCATCTAACGCTGTCCCCGCGGTGGGCCCCCGATCGTCCTCCTCCAACTCCTCATCCGCAGCAGCTTCTGTCAAGCGCATGTCGTCCGCTGTCTTCCCCTCCAGCGTTGTGGCCGGCATCGAGCCGCTCCTCTCCTTCAAAGACGTGCCGAATTCCGAGAAGCAGAGTCTCTTCATCAGCAAATCCAACCTCTGCTGCGTCGTTTTCGACTTCACAGATCCCGCCAAGAACCCAGCAGAGAAGGATCTCAAGCGCCAGGCCCTGATCGACCTCGTCGACTTCGTCGCCTCTCCCTCGGCTCGCTTCACCGAGCCCGTCATCGCCGCCATCTGCAAGGTTTCAGCCACTAACCTCTTCCGAGTCTTCCCCCCGAACTACCGGTCCGGCAGTGGGCCCGGAGCCGAGACCGAGGAGGACGAGCCCGTCTTCGACCCCGCGTGGCCGCATCTCCAGATCGTGTACGATCTGCTCCTGAGGTTCGTTGCGTCCCCCTCGCTCGATGCTAAGGTCGCGAAGAAGCACATCGACCACGGATTCATTTCGAGGTTGCTTGATCTCTTCGATTCAGAGGATCCGAGGGAGCGGGACTGCCTCAAGACGATCCTCCACCGGATCTACGGCAAGTTCATGGTGCACCGCCCGTTCATAAGGAAATCCGTTAGCAACATCTTCTACAGATTCGTCTTCGAGACGGAACGACATAACGGGATCGCGGAGCTGCTGGAGATCTTCGGCAGTGTGATCAGTGGGTTTGCGCTGCCGTTGAAGGAGGAGCACAAGATGTTCCTTTGGCGGGCGTTGATTCCGCTGCACAAGACGAGGTCTGTCGGTTTGTATGTGCAGCAGCTGACGTTCTGTGTGACACAGTTCATAGAGAAGGAGCCGAAGCTGGCCGGGACGGTCATACGGGGGCTGTTGAAGTATTGGCCCTTGACGAATAGTGGGAAGGAGGCGATGTTCTTGGGCGAGCTGGAAGAGGTTTTGGAAGCAACGAATGTGGCGGAGTTTCAGAAATGTATGGTACCATTGTTCCGGCGGATTGCATGCTGTCTTAACAGCTCCCATTTTCAGGTGAATTCGTTTTCTTTTTTGGGGTTTTCTTGGTTTTCTGTTAATTTTCTTGCATTTATAATTATATCATTTGAACGTTTCCTGGCGATCTGCAAGATATCTTCATCATCATCATCATCATAGCCTTATTCCAACTAATTGGGGACGGCTACATGAATCCTTTTCCACCATTCCATTCTATGAAGGGCCATAACTTCAGTTAAACCATAGTTGGTCAAGTCTTTTTCTTACTACCTCCACCACATCCTTTTGGGCCTATCCCTTGCCCTTTAGAGCATTCAACTTGTACCAACTCACTCCTAGCCAGCAGAGTTCTTGATCTTCATTGCAAATGACCAAACCATCCAAGTCTACTTTCCGTCATCTTATTACCTATTGGTGCCACTCCTAAATCCCCTCGGATGCATTCATATCTAATTCTATCCTCCGTTTTCTTGCCACTCATCCATATCTACATCTTCATATCAGCTACACTCATCATATGAACTTGTTGTTCCTTAACTGCCCAATATTCTGTCACATAAAGCATCATTGGTTTTATAGCCATCCTTTAAGTGGTACATGATGATCACATAAAACTTCAGAGGTACATCTCCATTTTTTCCACCCCACTTGAATTCCATGGGCAACATCCTTCTGCTGCTTTGCAAGATTGTATCTTTTTTTTTTCCTACCCTATTATACTGTTCTTGGACATGGTGGCATGTGATTTCCATTGTAAAGCTATAAAGGAAAGAGGTAAGGAATGAATTGATTGAAAACAATCTAAAATTGCATTTTTGTTAATGGACATTGTGGAAATGAAATAAGAGTACTCGTTCTTTTTTTTTTTTTTTTTTTCCCTTAAGAGTAAGAGTACCCTGTTATATAGCTTGCGTGTAAGTTTTATGATTGCTTCATTTGCTTTTGGTTTCCAAACATACCAATAAATGTCCACTAAAGAGGATTCTTGATGTAATCTGCATGGAAAATGTTGTTTCAGCTCCCACAAGTGTGTTTAGGAATCATTTACTACCCTTTTGTAGATCTTGGGTGATTCTCAGTTGCCACAAGAAGAAAACTGCTTCGTTTGCTCTTGGTTTCTAAATAGGTAAACATACCAGTAAATGTCCACTTAAGGGGATTCTTGACGCAATCTACAAGGAAAATGTCATCAGTTCTGAAATTTGTACGGGAATCATTTGCTCTCCTTGGCGTAGATTTTGGGTGGTGCTTAGCTGTTAAAAGGAGAGAATGCTAGATTCAGAATTTTCCAATCCAAAATTGTTCTTTACATTTTCATTTTTTGATCTTTGATGTTTCGCTTTCTCAGGATTGCAATAATACAAAAGGTGCAATCCTTTGCACCTCTTTGCATCTCAAACAAATGGGAGATTGAAGCATAAATTGAAATGTCTAAATTGAAAGGATTGCACCTTTGTATTATTGCAATCCTTTCAATTTAGACATTTCAATTTATGCTTCAATCTCCCATTTGTTTGAGATGCAAAGAGGTGCAAATGGAGAAGCATGGTGTTGATAGATTATAGAGAACATAGAGAGAATGCCACAAAAGCGTAAAGTTCCCCCGATGAGGCCCTCAGCTCAACCAACCCATCATGACCACACTCGGGTTTAAGATTGGAATATGGAGCTAAGGTTATGCCCAGTGCTGCATAAATCATGTGTATGTATCTATACTTATTATACTTATTGCTTGTTAATTTGTTTTGGGTTTTGGGTGGTTGGGCTGGGCCCAACCCATTGATAAGCTATATTGGAGGCTCAGGTTTGGTAGGGTTCAACCCAAGCCCGAGCCACATTTTCAGTGCTTATTGTCCATTAATTTGTTTCGGGTTTTGGGTGGTTGGGCCATCCAGCCCAACCCATTGATAAGCTATATTAGGGGTTTAGGTTTGGTAGGGTTCAACCCAAGCCCGAGCCACATTTTCAGCACTTATTGTCCATTAATTTGTTTCAGGTTTTGAGTTGGGTCACCTGGCCCAACCCATCAATAAGCTATATGGGTGGGTTGGGTTAGGTAGGTTTTTACTAGAACCCGGTCCTTATACTTGAACAAGCCACAGTTTCTAACCTAAGCCTGTCCCACTACCCATTTAGCTTGGCCCAAACCCACCTTAGAAGTGGGTTGGGCTTATTGACCCATAGGCCGACCAGACCCATTACCAACCTTAGGCTCAAATAATTCTAGCTTTGTAATGGGTGACACTTGAATTTTGATGGGAGATATCAAATGTGGAAGGAAATTGTAGATTATAGTTGGAAATCCAAGCAATGTTGGTGATGGGGCTTATCTTTCCTCCAATTGAACAATAGGTGCCGAAGCTTATGAAGAATTGAAAAGGTGACACTGTTGTTCCACACCATCATTGGTGAAGATCCGAGTATGATATTCCCACTTCTTTGGGAATGAAAAAAATAAAATTCAATCTAATTTCATTTGGTATTTCGGCCTAAATTACTCGTCGATGCTCAATATTTTCTCTTCTCTGCTCTCTCTCTCTCTGTATTGATGATTGAATCCACTTCCAATAATGGGTAGGAATGTTTTCCCTTCTTTAGACCAAGCTTGAACCAATTAGCTTTGTCCATTGGCTGGGCTTGGGTCAGTTATGCATGGTCTGATCAATTTTCAGGCCAGGCTTGCACTTAGTATATTTTACCTCACATCATATGCATGTCTTATATCCTACAAATATGCCATTCCAATCATCTATTAGGCAACCCATGCATCTTGAATGTAGACCGTTGATTTTGTACCTTTAGGTGTCTACTTTGTGCATGTGTGGCCCACTTGATCAATGGATAGATTAGGTACATACTGTACATTTAAGGGGGAAATAGCTATTTTATCAATTTTCAGGGTGGCGGGTCAGGCCCGGGCCCGATCAAAATCTTTTTGGGCTCAGGTATGTTATGCTAGGTCCATGCAGGCTTTTGGCCTTGGACCTTAAGTCTTGGGCTGGTCCTGGGCCTAGTGTGTTCTGGCCTAGCACATACCTAGCCCATTGCCATCCCTAACCTCTAATGGTCTCATGCTTGTTAATTCTTGAACTATTGCTTTTATCTTGTGGATCATCTCCACTCCAATCCAAAAATAGGTGCGCTTGCATGCTGGTGGTGCATTCTTGAGGGAACGAAACTTATGAGGATTGTCTTATTATGGGGTAGTACTATGCTTTTTGGAATCTTTTGTAGGTGTTCTATATCTTATTGAAGCTAGAGGTGGTCTTAGAAGGGCACAACCTGAGAGGATGTTAATCAATTGCTATGTAACTGACACAAGTGGCTTAAATGATCCAAGCTTTACAAAAGGAGTTGATCAACTTTTGTAGCAGGTGAGAGGACTAACTGGATGGGATATCTCAAATGTTGAAGGAAACTGGAGATTGGAATTCCATAGTTGATGGGAATGGTTTCCCCTCCAATCCAACAATAGGCACCCAGCTTGTGAAGAATTGACAAATCGCACCCTTCGATTGTTGGAGGGATGAGGAACCTCTATTTAGTCAAGATTTTGGAGTTCCATGCCTTGGTTCAAGTTCATGTTGACAACTTCTTGGATTGGCCGCAAGGTTGAGAAGGTCTTTGAACGCATTGATTTTTTATTTTTATTTTTAATTATCATAAGGAGGTAAGATGGAAGTTTCTTATCCTTAAGAAAAAAGTAAGATGGAAGTTTCTCAACATGCTCTAGCCTGTTGCTATGGGCCTGTTTGGATTGCCAGATTGTGTTGTATATTGGTGTAGTAATGATGTCGCTTTACATGAGTTGTCAGCTTAAATGGCTTTAATCCGGCCGTACGTGGTAAACGGCGGGAGTGGTCTACTTTGCCTTGGTATATTGCAACTGTCCAGCATACAATGTTTGGATAATGACCTCCATGACCACTGTAACTGTGTGAAAAAAAAGGGACTCCCGCTCCACCTCTATTCCATACAGTTTGTGCAAGATACGTATGTGACGTGAGTATGTAAACGGAGAACTTTATAGTGTATATGGATTCCAATCTGTAGACATATGTATACGGTTTCAACCTACAAAACCCCGTACATCCGAGTATGCATCCCAAATGATGCATGCACCCAGCTGCAAAACCTAAAAGGCTGAGAGAGACCACCAATAAGAGTTGTTTCTATAACATTAGATACTGAGTAGAGGATGGAAGGGGAAGGGAAACCTTAGTAGTAACGGCAGAGATATCCATTTACAGGGTGAAAGCCCTCTCGGTAACAAACACACTTGTGCATCAAGAGACAACCAAGAAGAGTTGTTTCTATAACATTACATACTGAGTAGAGGATGGAAGGGGAAGAGAAACCTTAGTTGTACAATAACGGTGGAGATATCTGTTTATAGGGTGAAAGCCCTCTCTCGGTAACAAGCACACTTGTGCATCAAGAGGAAGTGCATATGTACCTTATTTTATTTTTTATTTTTTACATTCTCTCACACCCCACACATGCCCACACACTCACACCACAGTGGGATTTCACCACAATGGGTACTCGAACCCATGATCTTGTGTTGAAACTCTTGTGAGTCTACCACTAAGGGATGAGCAAGGACCCATTGTGGTGAAATCCTACTATGGTGTGAGTGCATGGGTGTGTGTGGGGTGTGAGTGCATGTGTTAAAAAAAATGGCGGGCATGCACTATAGGAGAAGAGCCATGGCTGCCTTGAGAGCACACTTGTGCATCAAGAGGAAGTGCATACGTACCTTTTTAAATTATTTTTTTTACATGTGCTCACACCCCACGCACGCCCACGCACTCACACCACAGTGGGATTTCACCACAATGGGTACTCGAACGCATGACCTCGTGTTGAAACTCATGTGAGTCTATCAATGAGGCATGAGTAAGGACCCATTGTGGGGAAATCCTACTGTGGTGTGAGTGCGTGGGTGTGTGTGGGGTGTGAGTGTGTGTAAAAAAAAATTAATGGCAGGCATGCACTATAGGAGAAGAGCCATGGCTCCCTTGAGATGGGAACTCTCTAAGCACTCTGTAGCAAAAAAGGGATCATCTCTGGGTATATGAAATGATTTTTAAAACATCAAGGATGTGGGTGCACAAGTACATTGTATGCCTGCATCTACCATACCCATTAAATGGTCACTTCGTAATCCAAGCGCTACAGGACTTGAATCCGACTTGGATTCGGGAGATTTTCCCTCATTTACAGCGATAGCCCTGCACAAATTTTGAGGGCTGGTTTACAGCGTGCAATGACTTCTATCCAATCGTTCGTCTTTGGCCATAATTACTCTATTTACACCACATTATAACACAATCCTGGAATCCAAACATGCCCTATGAGTGCGGGTCGTCTTTGTCAAGGCAAGGATAAAGATATTGTGGGAGAAGATGAAAGATAATATGCTCAAGAAGGTTTTCATTATGAATTATGAGAGGCATTTGTACAAAAGATGTCAAAAATGTTAGACAGCAGGATAAACTGGTAAGTGAATACACCATGGAATTCTATAGTGTAAAACGCATGAAGCAAATTACCAACACATTCAGGTGCAGAGCAAGGAAGCATCTTGTCATTGGCATATAGGTTTATCCAGGGACATGGCCATTTTTGGCTCTGTGCGTACATGTGAGCAGCTTTTGTACGTAGTAGAAGAGTTTAGAGTCTTCTAGAATAGGCTAGAGTCTTGTAGAGAGGTGTAGAAAATTATAGACATGTCCACTCTGTGGGCCAAGCTCAGTGGGTAGTGAGTCGGGCTCAGGTTGAACCCTAGCCCACCTGATCTGCGCTTATAGCTTGTCAATGGGCTGGGCCAAATTTTCTGACAACAGATACACATGGTGTCTGTATGTTTGTATGCATCCAATAATTGAGCTGAGCTGAGCTGGGCATACCTTTACCCCTATATTCCATTCTTAAACTTGTGTAGTCGGGCTTAGGTTGAATCCTACCCAACCTGACCTGCGCATATAGCTTATGAATGGGCTGGGCCAAATTTTCTGACATGGCCTGGCCTGAACCTAAGACATTAATAAATGAAAATTTAGATACATACACGTGATGTATGTATGTTTGTATCTATCCAATAATCGGGCTAGGTTGGGCATTACTTTTACCCCCATATTCCATGCTTAAATTTGTGTATGGTCATGCCAGGTTGGATCAGGTTGGTTGGGCCATAGGGTAATGGGTTGGGTTTGGATCAGAATTCTTTGGCCTATCACACAAGCCCCCACCCCCCGATCCAAGGCCTGATCCCGACATGGGTTTAGCATAGCAAGCCTGAGTCTGAGCCCAAAAGAAATTCAACCTGGCCCAAAAACTGATAAAATCCATATTTCCCACATGAATGTTCCTAATCTATTTGTTGTGGATGGCACCTGCATAAAGAAATAAACATTTTAGAAGAATAAAACCAACCCAATGGTCTACATTGAAGCTGGATGGGTTGCCTAATCGAGGATTGAGAGTGCCTATTTGGTGTCTAACACTTGGTGCAACTGGGAGATAGGCTGACTTGAGTAATGGGGGCATTGCATGGTGTTGCACGGTCAAGTCCTATGGGGTTAGCATGTATGTAACAGTTTGTTCAAAATGTTTGCAAGTATAAACAGCTACAAAGTGGGAGTTGAAGCATGGGTCTAAAGCACGATTGGAAGCTAGAATGACAGCTGGTTGAAAGGAATGTTTAAATAAGATGTTAGGGCTTGTCTTTACAAGTTTTGACAACCAAAATGATCTCTTGTTTTCTTGGCGGTTGAATCATTAAAATTGTATTCAACCTAGAATGAGATTTTCAAACAGAAAACTTACTGTGAAGATCCTTCTCTCCAAGGATACATATGGAATACCACAGAAGAGAAGAGCATTCTACTGACGTAATAAGAAGACCTCTTTCAAAGGTGCTAAGTTTTGAATTTGGGACAAGTTCTTATGAATTTTAGGAAAATCTTTCAGCCCAGAGTTCAAAACCACGCTAGACAACTCTCCACCTGATGATGTGTGATAACTCAAGAATTGCGACTGATTTGTGCTTCAAGTTTTGGTCATATAAAAGGACCTTTGGAAGTGCATATCTAAGGTTGTGCACAATTCTCATGATGGTACCCTATTTCCGTCACTTGAGATTATGACCATGTTTTCAAGTCCAAACAACATTCTCCCATACAAGTTCATTTCATTTGAAGCTTCTCGAATGTCCTTTTGTTTCATTTGAAGCTTATCGAACTTCCTTTTATTTCATTTGAAGCTTATCCAAACATCCTTTTCACATGACTTTAGAAAAACATCCTTTTTGCATAAGCTCGAGATCATGCATGTGGGCAAGAATTGAGTAGTGACATCTGTTCCATTAGGACAAGACCGTGATGAGTAGGGGGCACTGTACTTTGTAACTTTTAGTTCTTTTGTTCTTAATAGAAATTGCATTTAGAAAGTTTTGTTGGTAAAAGCTCTGAAAGTTTATTTGGGTTTTTTTGTTCGTGCTCTAGTAGGATTAAAATCTAGGTTTAGCAGGTGTTCAATTTCATGTTTAACAAATTTCAGATTTAGAAGATGGTTAGATCTTTTCATTTCAAAAAAGAAGTGAGAGAGGGAGGATGGTAAAGTTTGAATCCAAGGAATGGACTAATGATTTTTTTTTTTTTTTTTTTAATGGTCTAATGATGGGAAGGATTATGGAACAAACCCAGCTTTATCAAAGTGGAGTATACTTCTGAAGTGTTTTTCAATTATGGAATGGTACTTCTTTTGCTGGAATTTTCTCTCTACTCTTTAACAGTTTATTGAAGCTGCGAATTTCCAATAAGTGCTGTCAGTTTCCAATTCTTCCTTGTATGTTCATGAGTCTTGAGGGGGCAGACTCCTCTGTTGGGATCACCCAAAAAAAAAAAAGAATAAGATTTCCAAGTATTCTTTCTTCCATTTGACCGTCATCTGTTCACGAGTCTTGATAGGGCAGACGACTGTTAGTTTTGCTCTACTTAAAAAATGGTAGTGACTCATCAACCATACACATGGCACTGATATAGTGCTATCTAGACCATTGGAACTGTGAGTCCCATTGTGGATGGAGCATACATCTAGAATCACATTGATTAAGTAATCATAACCTTCCAATTAATGGGAAAAATCAGATAGTTAATTATATCTTCTCAGTGCAATTTTTAGGTTATGCTCCATCCACAGTTGGTTCAGTGATTTGGACAGTCAGGATTGCTGTACAACTATACCATGTGTACGGTTGAAGAGTCTCCACCAGTTTTTAAGTTGTGGAAAATTAACCTAAGTTTAAGTACCTAACTACCTATCTCAGGTCCTGTTGCGATTATCATGGACATTTAGTGGATCCATCTGTTTCAGATAGGTCCAAGGTGTGCCACAAGAGCCATCTCTCTCTCTCTCTAAAGAAATACAATGCGGGTCATTTTTCCCGTTATATGGCCATTATGGCAGCGTAACGGTGGCACCGTTACATGACGGCTGATACATCCCTGTAACAACCATTATGGCACACCATGATTAATTCTTTTATTGATATAAAATGACTGGTAACTAAACCTTTTAATGGGTATATGCCCAGTCAATAACAAGATGGTTAAGATTCCTTCAAAAATCAATATGGTTAGGGAGAAATGGTCGAGCAAGGATATCAACATAGCCAGAGGGGTCAAGGAGAATGATGCAGCAGAATCTGGAAACTGAATTCTGTAATTATCTTTTCAGAAATGGAGCTTCAAATTCTTCAGGCATCCATTTGTTGAAATGAAATCAGTACAGATTGGGTTAGTAGGTGGAGTCATCACACCTATTCCATGGCATCACACCGCAACTCTACTGGAATTGCCAAAAGAGACGTTCTTTATGGAAAATTTTGAGAAGCATTTCTTTATTACTTCATCATAATACAAAGATGTTTACATGAAGGATGAGAGATAGATCTTGCACAAGAATATCTTTCTAGATCTGGACTCTTTCTAGAAGTCTGTGTGTGTGTGCGCGCGCACGCGTGCATGCATTCGTGCGTGTGTGTGTGTGTGTGTGACATTCTTTCTAGAAGTATATAACAACTCTTGAAATGTAAATTTGAAAACAGAAGCTAACTATATGTCAGAGACTCCTAGTCTCTAAAATTCTTCCATACATTAACTGTATGGGCTGTAATGTTGTCTATATCCTTCCATAAAAGCATCTGGTTGATATCTGGTTACTACAAGGAAACCCTGGCAGATCTTGTGGACCGCATTGTCCATTGAATCACAAAATGGGCTAGCCCATCATGTGTTTGATCAATTGGGGCCATTTGATCGGATACATGGATCCCACAATCCAATTGGACCACTGAACTTGGTCTAAATGAATCATGTAGACCTTGATCTGATCCAAATCCTTATCTAAGACTTGAAATAACCCAGATCTGCAATTTGAACAGTCAAATAGTCCATATTTTAATATGGACATTGGGTTTGTTCATTATTTGATCAAACTGTTGGGTGGGCCTAATCTGCGCCAGACATATCTTTTGATGGTTGAAACTTCAATTGGCCAGCTTGAGTGACCTTGATTCATCTCCGTTATGGTTCTGGAAACATCAATTCCTCCTTGCTTCGAAGAGGATTTGCCTCGAGTTAAAGCCTATAGCAATCCATTAGTGGGATTAGAGGTATGTTATGGGGCTGCATTCAAGGCTGGAAGTTTGGGAGAAATCCAAATTGTGATTCGTAGCGACATGATTATTATTCCTGTGTGCTTATAAACTATCAATTGCAGCCACAGGTTTACTGGGTAACATGTTAACCACCCTTGTGAAGACATAAGCGGTCAAATTGCCTACAGAAATATCAGAGGGCAACACGTTTACATGTTAACCATCCTTGCAACGATGTAAGTGGTCAAACTGGAGAAATATCTGAGGGCAACATGTTGATCATCCTCAGTAGGATATAGTAGATCAACCATGATCATTACATTCATTGCACAAATATATGGTATATGAGTGGTGAAATTGGTGGTGTTGTGAACAGTTTGCAGGTTTTATCTTAACTATAGATGTACAGTCGGGCCATGAGCATGATAGCATGTTTTAGGTGTATAAAGGGTATGGTTGAGGTACCAAGGACTGTTCAAAGATTGAAAACAGATTGTGAGGGACTCGTAACATGAAAGTGGGAGCAAGAGTCCTGAGCAGGAGTTCAAAGCAGGAAGAATGCCATGATAGAAGAACCTTAGAAGCTACATAATAGTGCTGGAGTTATGCCTGGTCTTGAGGTGAGCTATAGGCCTGGCTGGTTAACCCAGCCTGTTCCAAGCTTATTTGCCACTGTAGGGCCGAGTATTTGCCTAGTGGACACAACCTGAGCTGGTCTGCGCTTGGACTTGGGTCCTTAGCTCATTACATGGGCCTCTGCATGATTTAGCACAAGCTGGCCTACCTTTGTCAATTATAATAGAATTTCCCTATTGTTTGCTGCAATGATACACTCTACCAACCTTCATCATTCCCTTTCAGGATAGGACACTCAGAAAAATGGAAGATGCTAAATTTATGTGTTTAAGATGAAGGAATCCTTAGGGAACAGTGCCTTTATGTCGAGCCTCATTTGGAGAGAGAGCATGTTAGAGCTGCTTCTATTGGGTGGCGCATACCTAGATCTCACCATTACGATAATACTCCATATCAACCTTGATCATTCGTTTGTTTGCCTGATATAATTCCCAAGAAAATATGAAGATGCTATTATGTATGCATTGCTTTATGAAGGTATCTCCTTGGATTGGTGTCTTTAATCCAAATAGGACCTAGGAGATAGAGCTCATTGAGTGCAATACTGGCAGGTCATAGTAAACAAAAGGGAATGTTTGCCTTTTAACCCACTGTTGAACCAATTATCTCTGCCGTATGTTTGCAGGAGTTATCAGTGTAAAAAATATAGGTGGATCAAGTCGGATGGTGCTCAATGTCACAACCACGAGGTTGCAGGAAAGATTCTTGCCTATTGGAGGGAAGCAATGAAAGAACTCTTCATTATGAGTTCTGTGGGGTATGTATGCCCGATCTGCGACATTCATCCAGTGGCCAACCACGGGTTTTCCATGGACTGACAATTGGGCCGGTTCAGATTTTAGGCAGGCCACATTTGCATGTTGAACATGGACTATTGTCCATTCTTTTTAAGCATCCTTTTGACCATACATGCGTTGCCCACCTAATGAACAGATTGGCCTTGTTTTATTGCTATGAAGGGCATTGACTACTTGATTAGCACACCGGATTATGCACATAGGTGGCATTGATAAGTGTGGGGATGGTAGGAATGGCCCAGCCTGTTGTAGCACAAGGGCTTGGTGCGTAAGCGCTAATAGATAGGGTTATGTTGTACATCCATTGAAGTAAAGAGTTCAGTTGTCCATTCTTGTAGCTAACTTACAGAGACATCTAGAAGAATGTTGGAGGATCTCAGACCATTATATGGATGTTGTGTGGCACCATCTAGACTGCCCACCGCGTTTGTCTTAAACTTAGTGTGTTGTGTACTGGGGATGCTTTCATTTTGATTTCTTGGTAGTATGCTTGTGATGGACACCTTGCAATTCTCACCTTTCATCACCTTGTACATCCCTCATTGATTAGTAGCTCACTTCTAATTTAGCCCATCCTGCAAGCAAACTTTTTGAAGGCATGCTTAAAACGAAGTAATCCACCAGCAGCTCTAATAAATACTTATGTAGCCTACCAAATCAAAAAGACATCTGAGTTGTCCATGGCCTGCCTTTTTGAATTACATCAGAGCACTTCTTCAGCTTGCATTCATGTGTGACTTCACCAACATTGTTAGCTGTTGACATGCTAACTCCCTATACAACACATCCATGAAGACTGGAGAGTTTCTTAGAGTGTCAAAGCAGGTGTATATCATGGGGTGATTTATGACCTATTGACAGCCAGATACTTCAAACTGCGGAAAACACATCCATGGGTTGTGGCCAGTACTTCAATTTTTGTCTGAAAGCCATGCATGATGTATACAAACCCATTATCTACAAAGGACTGCCAGATTAGCATGCTGTGTTCTTTCTGTGCTGTTGACCACTTAGAAACATTATTTACATAGTGCATTTGATGCTTGTATGTATCACATTTGGTGGTTGTAATCATTCATAATTTCCAATCTCAGGGACAATTATAAACAGATTGATTTTGATTGACCGGTGGTCACATGCAGAGTCCCCATGCCATCCTAGCCAATGGTGGGGCAGCATGGAGAAACTGTCCAATCAAGACATTTACATGGTTACTGGAAACCCCAAATAATGTTATCCTTTTCGTGAAAATGGGGCTCTCATTTTTATTTCTTATTTTTAAAAGCCGGTAGCTGATGGATGGTGATAACCCCCATTTCAGGTCGCTGAGAGGACCCTCTTCTTGTGGAACAACGACCACATTGTGAGCCTGATTGCACAGAACCGGCAAGTGATACTCCCCCTAATCTTCCCAGCTCTGGAGAGGAACACCCGGACCCACTGGAACCAGGCTGTCCTCAACCTGACGCTGAACGTGCGGAAGATGTTCTCGGAGATGGACGAGGAGCTCTTCCAGGAGTGCCAGAACCGTTTCGAGGAGGAAGAGGCAAAGCGGAGGGCGACGGAGGAGAAGCGCAGGTTGACATGGGAGCGCCTGGAGTCTGTCGCTGGTTTCAGGCCAGTGACTGGGAACACGGCCGTCCTGGTAAATTCTCTGGCAGCCCCTCCACTCATTGCAGCTAGTCTAAATTAGGTGCCCCCCCTTTTTATTGTTATTTTTTACGTATCCCTCTGCTAATCAAATCCCTTGTTTTTGAGCACCTGATAGTATGTATTTTAGAAGAAAAGGGTCATGGGATGTCAATGTAAGCTTCTTCTTCTTCTTCTTCTTTCCCCCTCAATTTCATGTTTTTAAAAAGTTTGGAGGGGATGCCACTGCCTTGAATGTAGGTACAAGAAAGTGCCCTGCAATCTCTAGTAGAGCGCTTCTTCTCTCAAGACCTGAGCAGTTTGGAAGGCACTTCCTACTCTCCCTCTCTCTCGCTCTCTCTCATTATTGTTCCATCTTCATCAAGGTTTTAAATTGGTGTATCAGGTAGTATTATCATTCACCGCTGGGCCCCATGCTTGATCCACGGACCTGATTGAGTGATCACCCTGCCACAGGTAAGTAAAGAGAGATGGTTCTCAAATCCATACTCTGGTGGTTGCACTACTGTCTTCATCTTACGTGTGGCGCACGTCAGTGGGGAGATGGTTATTACTGTGGGCCACCGGCTTTTGGACCGTAGCTCAACAATTCCTGTGACTGGAGACCGTAACTGGTACGATTGATCGTAGTTTTATGGTGTTAATCAACGGTCCATTTATGATGCGACATCTGAGCGGGACATAGGATTGGGCCCACTGCACTGAAAAATCAGCAGTACGCTTCATCAGGTGGTCCACATTCAACATTTAGGCATGTGAACCGTATTACTTGGCTGTACGTAAGAGAGTGCACGTGTGGGGATAAGAATCTGTACCGTTCTTCAATTTAAATGGTCCAGATAGGCTAACTGTTTGGATGGTCCAGATCATTGGATAGTGTTCCCTCTTATAGCCCTCCGTGGATCTCAGATCATTCGATAGTGTGCCCTTTTAGCCCATCCGTGGATGGTTCCAGCGGTGGACCTAAAGTGCGGTTTGAGTGTGTTGACCCAGTTCTCACAGCTTCCTCCAAAATAAAAGGTGGGGTGAAGCTTTGCAACCGTCGCGGATTTGTGACAATCTATTAATCTAACCACAAGGCGTACATATTAGTAAATCTAGGCCGTTTAAATTGTGTGCCTCACTACAGATCGAATGACTCATTTATCGGGTTATCTTAATCATCTGATTTTGCCCGTTGGAAACGGAATATAACCGTTTCACACTTGGTTACCCGTTCTTACCATCAATTAGACGGTCAGGAGTGTACCATGATGTGATTTTGTAGGCTATGCTCATCTATAACGTGGCCTTAAAAACTTTCGGGCCTAGGGATGCAGCAAATAGGTCGCCAAAGTATATCAAAACGGTGAAGGACGCACACCATAGCCAGCACTCATAAAATGGCAGTTTGCCTTGGGGCTGAAAGTTGGGCGGGTTCAACCCGACCAACCCGTGACCGCCCGACATTGGGTTGGGCTCCGTATCAGCTTTGGTCTCGAGCTTGGGCTATATAAACACCGACCCAATAAAACTTGGGTCGGGCTTGGGTTGAGGTCTTGGGGCTGAAAGTTGGGTGGGTTCAACCCAGCCTACCCGTGACCGACCCGACATTGGGGTTGGGCTCCTATTTGGTCTCGAGCTTGGGCTATATAAACACTGACCCGATAAAATTTTGGGTCGGGCTTAGGTTGAGGTCTCGGGTTGCCCAACCCAACCCGAACCTGATTGACACATATAAGTTACTTATAAATTATAATTGAGTATAGATCGTTTGGGTTGAAGGCACAAGAAATTCCAGTGTTGCCGGATATAATTGATCCACGCCATTTGGGATGATTCAAGCTACCAAGATATGTCAGATTTCACTCTCCCAAATAGATTCCGTGCTGCACAACACGACTTTTAAAGGAGTACTTGTCTAATATTTTAGCTTTTTTGTTTAGAAAAAAATGATTTTTTTATATAATAAATAACTGCATATATAATTAATAAAATTATAGGTACAAAAAATAAAACGTGTATTGAAATATAATAGACTAACGTAATAATGAAAATATTAGCATGCATCCATCCGACCAACCCAACCCAACTGAGCCCACTTGGGTTGGGCTTGGGTTGAGAATTCCCAACCCTGGGTTGGGTTGGGTTGGGTTAGGGCTGAGGTATAAGAACCTTGGGTCGGGCTGGGGTTGATCACCAATCCCACCCGACCCCTCCAAACCCGCCGGACTTTCAGCCCTAGTTTGCCTGCTGTGTGTTGACCCTTGAAAAAAGCATATTAGTAATTTCATGTAACTATGCCCTAGCCACATGGACTCAATGTTATTATAATAGCATGGGACCCACCACTGTCACCGTTTTATTCGCCGTCCATATATTTCACACTATACACGCGAGAATCATAAATGATACGGAGCACGCTGGCGTCTGCTACACTAATGCAACTTCCCTCGCTCCTAACTTTGCAGTGCTCCTACTAGCATTGGGATGCATAGACAATCCAATTGATTGATCTAGACCATCCATTAAGTCCAGCATAGATTTCATGTGCTACCAGGGAAACATTACAACAATATGACAATCTTCACTCTATGATCATTAGCCTTTAATATGGACGGTCAAAATCATTTATACAAAAATATGTCCAATCTACAATTTGATCAATCTCTTTGTTGGAAACCGCCATAGATTGCTTATAATTATAAAATGTCACTTTTTTTTTTTAAGGCCAAACTAACCAATCCATAAATGGATCGGAAAACGAATGGCTACAATATAAGGAAAAATCTGGGAGGGATTGGATCATCCAAGGAGTGCGAATTTTGAGTTATAGCCAATAAAATGTGTTTTTGACTTAATAGACGGTTCAGATTGATCTATCTGAATTTCCAAGTGATAAAATGCAACCACCAGCTCTATAACTTATGGTGCTCTGCATTTCTGGGTAATTTTTTACCGTACACATCACCTTTTATCTACCTTACCAGCCTTGACCGATCACAAACTTAGATAACCAAAGTAACCTGTTTGTACGGATAATCTATTTCGGATAAAATTAACCTTCATTTTCACCGGCTTCTTACTTGAACCCGAGGGGCCCGAGGGTATTTTCATCCGTCCGTAGCCTAAAAATCCTCTTCCGTTGGTAAAGTTTTCCGCCAGCGAGAAAAATAATTACCATATAAGACAGCGTCTATAGCGGTAATTTTTTCAACTTTAAATGCTTTGATAGAGAGGAATTGATAGTCTTGCGGAGTATAATAATCCATATGCATGTGCACGTTTTTTTAATTTTTATTTATTTTTGGCACACGCATTCACACACATGCACACTCACACCACGCGAGTATACCACGGAGCCATATGCATGTGCACGTCTGTCCAAATCCTAATCCATTTTTAGATGTATCATGTCCTAAACACGCACTAACGGATGATCTTCACTTGCAGATTTGGCAGATATGTAATTGATGGTTATAATCCAATAAACAAGTGTCCACAAATCAGAGGCTATGATTGTTCAACCCATCTGTTTTTGGGACCGTGACCCAGCAACCGTGGGTTCCTAAATTTTGTAATTTCATTCGAGTTAATCAGTTGAATGTGTGCAAATTCTGAGTGCCTGTTTATCAAGCGCTGTCTCTGGCAGAGTATTGATTAAGTCTCCGTTGCAGTCCACTTTATCAGCGTTATAAGTCACTGCAACTATAATAGTTTTTTGAAAAAATTAGCACCGTAGGCGCTTACTTTTTATGTGTGTTTTTTTTTTTTTTTTCTTTGAACGGCTGAAAGCTTATATTATAAAAGTAAATTTTCAGGTACGAAAATAGGGTTTTAGACATAAATATCTTTAGCTTTTAGGTAAAAGCAACTGAAAAAGTAAGAGTATTTTTATGTTTATTGAATTAACAATACAGGTAGAGCTCTATATTAATAAGGCATGTTTTGCTCGAGTAAAAAAAAGAAGGTGAATGGAAGGTCGCACCTATGGTGAAAAATTGCCTTAATTTTTTTTTGACGTGACGAAGAGAAATGCTCCACTTCTCTCTCTCTCTTTGCTCTCCATGATAAGTTGTAGTGCTCCTAGTTGCATCGGTTAATTTAAACAGCCCAATTAATCAATCCGGACAGTCCATTATGTTAAGAAAACATTTCTTGGGCTACAAGAAAAAAAACACACAGATCAGATTATCTAACCCATCCTCGATTTGGCCTTATTTTCTATATCCATCCTTTGTCCGAGTGATGGATCGGATAGTCTTGATTGCCTAATAAAAGTGATTCTTTAAAAACATAAGCAATCTATGATGGTCCCTAACAAATTCATGGATCAAATGTTGATTGCAACTATTTTGGTATAAATAATTCTGACCGTCCATGTTTATGGCCATTGATCAAATGGTTAACATTTATTAGATCAGCATGATATTCTCACGTAGCCCATGAAACTTGTGTTGGACCTAATGAACAGTATAGATCAATGGTTTGGAATGTGTAAGCGTCTCAATACAAGGAGTATAACTTATAGTGCTCTGAAAGCACAAATGAACAGCGAATCTCCACAAATTTAAACAAATAAGTTAAAAAAAAGGCACGCAAGGTAACGTGACCGGAAACGGATTGGCTACTCCCCCCGACACCAGCCCCGTGGCTGATGGTCGGTTGTCTGTGGGACCCACCATGATGTATTTGTTTCATCCATGCTATCCATCTATTGTTACAGATCATTTTACAGTATGAGACCAAAAATGAGGTATATCCCAATATAAAGTGGACCACATTACAGGAAACAGTGTTGAATGACTGTCGACCATTAAAAACATTTTGGGGGCCATAAAAGATTTGGACGAAGCTGATTTTTGTTTTTTCCCTTCATCTGGCCCTGTATGACCTAATCAACAGATTAGATATCAAATAAACAGTACAGTGGGCCTTAGGAGGATTTTAATGGTGGATATCCAATCACTATTGTTTTCATGTGGTGTGGACTACCTGAGATTTATATACCTCTAAGTTTTGGGATCAAACCTAAAATGATGTTTAAAAATGGATAAACGGAATGGATGAAACAAATACATCATGTTAGGGCCCACAGAGCACCGACCATCAGCCACGGGGCTGATGGCAGGGGGAGTAGATAATCCGTTTCCAACGTGACCCTAAGAAAATGGTTTAATTTTTTAATATTTAACTACCATTTTTTATTCGGTTAAAGTCAAATGTTAATGAAATGGTGCCGTAGAGGGTGCTCCAATGTTGAGAAATGATCTGGTACCATTAGCCTACCGTACACTGCACGTTTCTTCCCACGAACAAGTCACATATGGAGGTGATCCGAACCGTTTGAAAAGTGGGCCACATCATGGATGTCAGAAATCCAGAAAATCAGATAGATTCTAGCAAAAGATAGGCCACTCCATTAAAATCATCTCACAATCTGGCCCAACATGAAGTTTTAACGTGCATCCTCATGGATCAGCCTGATTTTTTAATATATGCTGCATCTATGATGTGCCCTACAATTTGGATGGTCTTGATGGCTGTAAGTGAACATGTAATAATAGAATGCATCACAGTAATTCAAAGATGGTGGTGAACCAGCACTGGCATTACTTCGGGTTGTTAGATTAAATGGTTCTTAGCAGTTGTAATCGTCAATAGCACTAATTCAATGATAGAGACTTTTAGTCAACAATTTCTCCCCCTTTAGCCATATGTAGGCTTTTTGAAGGGACTCATGAGCCTTTAATGCACTCTACCTAATATTTATGAAAAAAATATTATCATTGTTGGTGAAAAAACAAAAAAAAGAAGAAGCTAACATACATGGTATGAAATGATATTTTTTATTTTTATTTGACTGTAAATTCCATATCTGACATGATGTCTTTATATTCACTCATCTAGAAGAAACATGAAAACTCACATGATCCAAAACTTCTATGGCTCCTAAGAAGAAGAAGCTGTTAATGGTAGCTTATAATTCCCCTTAGTGAGGTCTAGTTGAGTCTTCAATATACCTCATGTTTTAATTCATGTCTTAAAATGAAGAAGCAAGAAGGATGGATTTATGTTATGACTCATGTCTTAAAATGAGCTGGGAAAATGGATGGACAAAGTGAATATAATGCATGCATTCCAAGTATAATGCATGCATTCCAATGAATCTTATAGAGCTTAGGGCTCCCCGGACAGAGAGAATATAAAGCATGTAGTTCAATGTCTTCAGGTTCCTATGTAGCCATGTCCGACGGGCACTCTAGGACCATGATCTTTCATGATCTTTCAATCAGAGATATGACCTATCGCTATGCATGCATGTTGGGTAGTACAAATGAAAAAGTGTTAAGGTGGGCATGTCATTGGTGGATCTATGTTGTAAAGGACAAGGCCATTGAAGGAATCTTTAATTTTACTGTAGGTTTGGTGAAATCCCAAGCAGGACGAGGATTGCCTCATGACATTGTTAATGTGATATGATTTGATTAAGCTCACTTGTAAGATGAGTGAAGTATGTATTCGATTGAACAACTTTCAAATATGCTTTGTTTGGCCTATTTTTAATAGTGACATGTGGCCCATCAAATTCTGCTATGTTAATTTCAAGGCATCAGGTAAATTACCTGCAACCTCCTCCAATGGAAAGCTAGATGGGGCTCACCTATTCTCTTCATTTGTTTTTCATGCTTATGTCTGGATATGAGCTCAAAAAAAAGATAGATCCAAAACTCAAGTGGCCATATGATGGGAAAATATGCGGAGGGAAATGTCTATTGTCGAAACCTTCTCAGGTCAGCCAAGATATTTATATGCATGCCAACCAAACTGTTAATGGGGTCAATCCTACTCGGATGAACTGAAAACACTACTTTAGTGGTTCGCGAATGTTTCAACTGTGGGCATTCAAACTTTACTGTGGCCCCCTTGATTTTTTTGGATCTACTTTTTTGGGCTCATGTCCTAATTTGAGCCGGCAAAAGGCATGGACAGGAAAAATTTGTAACCAACATCACATGGGCCCCACCTAGCTTCCAATGTCAGGAATTTTGTGCCCTCATGGATCACAGGCATCCCACCCAATCGACTTCCTTCTTCGCATGCACATGCGCTGCACACAAGGTATGTCAAATCGCCATTGCCTCATATACCCTGGGCCCACTATTAGACCAGGTGATGCTTATAACAAGATTTAATTAGACCAAGTGCCGCTATTAGAGGGCCACACAAAGCATATAAAGCAGTTGGGTTATTGGACCACTGTGGGCTTGACCAATGGGAGCCCTCCATGTCTTGGCCCTCTTGGAGATAGGTGTTTCCTTTGCCTAACCAAACCCGGTTCCTAATGTATCCCAACATGATATTAAAAGCAAATTGGGTGAGGCTGCCCTAGCATGTTTTGATTGGTCTGACTTCATATTAAAAATTAATTTTGTCCATCCATTTAATAGCTCATGTTAGGCCATGACCCTAAAAATGAGGCAGATCGAAAACTAAGTGGCTTGCATGAGAGAAAAAACATGGGTACGAAATTGGCTGCCGATTGAAACCTCTAAACCACTTATAAAGATTCCTGTTATGATGAATACCGAAAACACCAAAATATTAGCTTGATCCAAAACTTTTATGGCCACGGTTATTTCAACGGTGGATATTCAATCCTCAATTTTCCTTTCATGTAGTCCACTTAGAGTTTTGAATTTTAGGTTAATGTCCTAACATGACATGCAAATCCGAGGGTGCATGTGTCTCGCAAGCATCAAGGTGAAATTACCAAGCTTGTGACTGTAGGAACTTATGGTGTTGCGGGTGCATACTGACACTGTCAGTAGTGACTATGCCCCCTACATGATGTGTTTTATCCATATTGTCCACCCATTTTGGATCATTATTCAGTGCATAAGCTAGAAGATGAGGCAAATACAAATCTCAGGTGGATCACCTCACAGAAAACAGTGGTGATTGAGCGCTACAAATATCAGCTTGATCCAAGATTTTTGTAACCTTAAGGAAGTTTTTCATCGTGTTCAATCACCATTGTTTCCTGTGGTATGGTCCACCTGAGATTTTGATCTGCCTCATCTTTAGGCTCATGCCCTCAAATGAGCTGAAAAATTGGATGACCAGCTTGGATAAAACACATACATCATGTAAGGCCCACATAGCACCATCAGTGACGGTATGAAATCCATGTCCTTCTCAAGCATGCTTTGAGTGGCCATCTCTAACAGTGGACTCAGCCTTAAATATTAGCTTCATCCAAAACTTTCGCAGCCCCAAAAAGTTTTAGGGGTTGCCTATGGTGTGGTTCACTTTAGCCTTCAATCTGCCTCATTTTTGGGCACATGCCATAAAATGATGTGCTGACAGTAAGAGATGCCTGACAAATGAGATCATATGTAGTCATGAGTTAAGATATGCTCGCCAGCAGATCTTTTATAGCCATGCCTGTCAGGTCTTTAATTTAATGAGCATGTTAATCATGACTATGCTTGTCACGTCTTTAATTTAATGAGCATGTTAATCATGACCACGTGATATGTGATATGTGACAATTCATTTATTTAAAGAGCTTGATAAGAGTATATACCGTCGCAATAATGATAAAATACGTGGTGTTGAAATAATATCAAACACATATTCTCTTAGTGTGCAAGTACGATTCTATGTCAAACATGTGAACATGTGTGATATTCGAGTGCTATTTGTATATTTGTCCACATTAAGGTGCTGCAAATAGATGAAATAAACACCCAAAAATAATTTGGAAAAATTGAATGGATAGCATGACATGGAATACATACATCAAGGTGAGTCCCACGGTAAGTGTCGCACCTTCTTAGGTCAGGCTGGGGTCTAACCTAAACTAATTTGGAAAAATGTCATTATGGGAGTTGGTGGTCACCATGCAATCCCCTTTAGTTTGAAAGTTATTGTCTCATTTTGAAAGAAGGATGCAGTCTGGGTAGTGACTGGCCCAGCATGGCTAGCTAGCTAGTGTCAAAGCTGTATGGGCCCCACCATGATGTATTTTTCTCATCCATGCCTACCATGCAATTTGCCAGCTTATTTCGGGGGATGAGTCTAAAAATTAGAAAAATTCAAATCTCAGGCGAACTACATTAAGGAAAATAATGTTGATTGAACAATCACCATTAAAAATTCCTGAAGCTATTGTAATTTTTATATGTCATTCAACCTTTTCGATCAGGCCATACAAACGTGGATGAAAGGAAAACACAAATATCAGTTTGATCCAAAATTTTGTAGTCCTAAAAGTTTTCAATTGTTAGTATTCAATTCTTCGTTTTTCTGTAATGTGATCCACCTAAGATTCGGATCTGCTAAAGCCCTAAAATAAGCTGAAAAATGGTGGACCACGTGATAAAACACATACAACATAGTGGGGCCACAGAGCTTTGCATCAGCTAGCTAGCTGACGCTGGGGTCACTAGCCGAACCGTGTCCAAGAAGGACAAGAAGGTTGTAAGTTGGGGTACAGACCATCTCTGATAGCAAAGCGTGACCCAATCAAATGTTGTCATGCCTGGTCACCATGGGCATTCGTGGAGGAATGATCAACATGCACAATATACATTTGTTTTCTTTTGGGTTAGCTTGTTAGTACACACCCATGACAGTACACACTCCATGTTAGCCACCCCCACTAGGGATCGATACCAAGACCTCAAGTGTTGAAACGTGGTATCTCCACTCAGTCTGCCAGTTGAGCTATGGATCTGGGTGTAAATATGCATTTGGACTTGTTATAAAGTTAACATGCACCATGACATCTGGAAATCAACCACATGCGGATTTCATCCAATCGCTCCATGAAGATGGAACCTAAGTGGGGCTCACGGTGATGTTTGTGGGAAATCCACTCCGTTCATCCATTTTTCCAGCTCATTTTAAGTTACAGAAAAAAAAAAAAAAAAAAAAAAGATTGATCCAAAACTCAAGTGGGCTACCTAATAAGAAAAAGTGGGAGGAAAATGCTTATTGTTGAAGCCTTCTCAAGGTCCACGTGATGTTTATATATCATCCGAACTGTTCATAAGGTCATTCCTATCGGGAACGAATTAAGTGTTATCGGTGTAACAACTCAGTGGGTGTTACCCTTACCATAGGGCCCACCTTGATGTTATGTTGTATATCCACTATGTTCATCCATTTTCCCACTCATTTTATGACAACGTCCCAAAAATTAAGCATATCCAAATCTCGGGTGGGCCACACCATAAGAAACAATGATGATTGAACACTCACTAATAAAAACTTCCCAACGCCCACTATAAGCAGATCCATAATGTTTATTTGTCATCTAACTCATTGATAAGGTCAACTAGAACGAGATAAAAGGAAAATATAAAGATTATCTTGATCAAAAAAATTTACGGCCTACAAAAAGCTGTTAATGATCATTCTCTACTTTTTCTAATGGTGTGGTCCACCAGAGATTTGGATCTACTTAAGTTTTGGGTTAAAGTCCTTAAATGATTTGAAAAAACATGAGCGGTGTGGATATGAAACACATCCATCAAGATGAGCCCCACATGGTAAGGGTAACACCCACTAAGCTGTTACTCGGGTAACAACTAATCCCCTCCCATTCCTAGTGGGACTTATGGGAAGCATAAAAATATTAGCCTATCTAAACTTTTATATCTGCACATGTTTCAATGGTCGATGTTTAATTCCCACTTTTTCCTTGTCATGAGGCCCACTTGAGCTTTACATTTGCCTTGTTTTCTGCCTTTTGTCTTAAATGAACTGGTAAAATGGATTTAACAGGATGGATTTCTCACAAGCATCGTGATGAGCTCCATGTAGATCCATAGTGGGATCGTAGGCAATCCTTGTTCACGAACCACATGCTTTGTTGGCTTTCGATTCGGTTCGTTCACATGTCCTATGCGGGCGTCTCAAAACTGATTGTGCCCTTAGCTTAAACCAAACAACTTGACCCCAAGCACTAAAATAGGCAGATACGTCAAATGTGAACGTATATGACCGAGACCTGAGAAGATCATTCGCCTATTCAATCACTCACAAATATAGTTGTAAGATAATTAGGCGATTGTTGGAGGGTGGGGTTCTTCTTTCGAAGATAGGTTGCACATTGTCTTCCATACGAAATGACTTTTATAAATGGAAACAGTCCAAAAAAAAATATACTTATAGTCAATCTTAGGGAGCAATAGTAAGATGCCTTTCTAAAAGAAGAAGTGACTGTATTGATACTGGAACAATCTAGCGCAAAAGCATAGACTTGGAATATTACAGCTAAAGATTATGACTAAGGATGACTGTTGCTTCTATGATAGAGTTAAGATATGATAAGGAAAGATAATTTGATTTGCTTATTGGATTGGTATGAGATGTCTTGCTTTACTGATCTTTTTGCTATTTAGAAGTTTCTTTTGCGCCCTCAAGACGCTTCTCTCTTTATTTTAATGATTATGGCAGTTGAATCATTACCACGTTTGGTCTTACATGTCCTTTCATCTCTTCTTGATTCGTGTCCCTCTGACCATTCATCTTCTCTCGACCATGCCCCGTTATAAGATGACGTGTATCATCTCTCGACCATGCCCTGTTATAAGATGACGTGTATCATCCAACTCAGCGCTAACTGTACTTCCGTGAAAAGAGCTCTAAGTATCTATGAATATCTTTTGCATACTATTTCTTTCTTATGCAATGATAAGTGTCCTTTCCTCATTGGCTATTTCGGGAATGGTTAGAAATATGGTATAATATTGCTCCCCATATCACTTCGTGTAACGCCTCAAATTTCAAGGGCCGAGTAAATACTCGGCTCCCAAGATTCTGGGCATTATTTGCACCTTATATGAAGGCGGAAGTCCCTTTGTACGTTTAATGTGTTGTATCTGAGCATTAGCATAATTAGACTAAAATGGGCAACATGTTCCTAAATAACTGTAATGAAAGCGGGAAAGTCGAATAAACATGTTCAGTACATCGAGTCAGGGTATGGGCCTACAACTGGGCCCAATATACATTTCAAGGTTTCAAAATGATGACAAAATGATAAATCAGATCCAAAACACCCAACACTTTCAATTAAGTAATACACCACCTAGGTCGGCCCATTAGAAAGCTGAAAGAATGAGAACTCCTCCTAGTCTATGTACACGTCTTCAGCGCATCCAACTTAGTGGTACCTGCATTTATGAACGTATCTGGTTGGTGTTTTAAAACACCATCCCTAAGTGGGAGTGAATGATCAACTCAGTGGTTCTATTAACTATAAGTTTCACATGTTATCAACCAAATCAATACATGTAAGGATATTAAGAGAAAAACAACATTTTCTAATAACACTTATTAAGTGCAAAGCATAAAGGTATGACATGATGCATGCTCTTTCCAAACAACACTCCCTCTTAAGCGATGTTAACGCCCATTTCGCGTATGCCAACACTTCCTCACAAGCGACCCAACGTCAAATCGCAAGTCCTACCTAATGCAATGCGATGAATGCAAGATGTTAGCCGAGTAATTATTTAGTCATATCATCTAGCCATTTTTGGAGAAACTAGTGTACCCTCATTTCTTCTTAGTCTCAACAATGTACGAGGTTTGGAGCAGCCGAAGCAGCTCCTTACCTGTGTCCCATAATCCATGATCGAGTTTATCACTCATGCGACATTTCCCCCATCGATATGAGGCTAACATTGGATGGGGGTTAGGCGGCCCATCGATGGGTGGAGGGCGTTTACGGTCACATAAGAGTCGTCACTCGTACTTAAGCATGGAGCGATCGCGGTGTCATTTTGGTTTGGAAAGTCAGGCTCACAGATATCTTGCTTGCTCATTGGTCACTACGGGGAGACTCGTCACTCCAGTGTAAGCCGACAGCTTGGACACGGTATCCTATACCACCATGCCCGGCTCATGAGTCTTATGAATTGTACTACTAATTGTTCGAATTATACTGGTAATGTGGGTAATCCAATTTCTATTCAGGGTTTTTGCCATCCAAGTTTCCAAGTAACTAGTTGACTTTTAGACCGGTTCGGTCAACCTAGGGCACTTCGGCTCGACCGACATCGGTACAAATGTCCCACGTAGTCTGGCTACTATCGGTCGTCCGAGTTCAACACGGGTTGATCGAACAAGCCAAATGCGTGTTGTTTGGACGAGGCTGCTCCTTAGTTTAGGTAGTTAGTTAACGTTCTCGAGGTGGGAAGTAACCAAGCATCTCTACGACTTAGCAATTACCATGTTACTCTAACATAATATTATTGTCACATCCACATGGGCATTTCATCGAACACATGAGTGCTAGTAGGTCTATACACTTATGTAAATATTACAATTAACACATGAGTAACATTTGTTATCACAGTTTTACAATTTTTTTTAAATACACACACACGCATACCCCCACACATTCACGCTAAAGTGAAATTTCACCACCTATGGATACTCGAACCTATGGGTACTCAAAATTTGAGTTAAGAACATTAGGCATTTCATCGAACATGTGAACTTCAACAGATCATTTTAACAAACAACTTGCAATTCCTCTAAAGGTAGAACCACATAACTAATTAACAAAAATTGCTCGCCACACACGATCATTAACCGGACCCTTAGGGGTCGATAAAAGGCAACCTAAGGTTAATTGTCCCCACCTTTGCGGTGAGTCTCCCTTCCTTAGCGTTTTCAGGGACAGGTTTGACGGAGAGCGTTGAAACCTAACCAACAGTAGGAGCTTATAAGGGAATTGGAAAAGAAATCCCGATTGATCTAGGGTATGGGTCAAGGGTCAAATCTTACATTCTGTTACTCAAGAAAACCCGGAAGAGTTCCCGGTTGCGGCACGGAGTCCTCCCGAAGGAGAGGAAAGCAATTCCTCTTGATTGGCTCCTCTCTTGCATCACTTTTTCCTCTTGGTTCCTTGCTTCTCTCCCCCAAAATCTCTTAGGCAAACAACAAATTCGTGTAAAGGGAGAGGGGTGTGGGAAATGGGGTATTTATAGTGCTAGTTCGGGTGCAAATGGCCCCAATGACACTTGGTCCTTCATACTAACCCTATGACACTTGGTCCTTCATACTAACCCAATGGGAGATAAGCTATACCCCCAGGGAAATGGGGGTATACTAACCCTATTTATAGTATAGTTTTGGTTATAGTTTTGGTTATTAGGGTATACTATAGTTTTGGTTATTAGGTTATTAGGTTATTAGGGTATTAGGGTATTTATAGTTTTGGTATTAGGTTATTAGGTTATTAGGGTATTAGGGTATTAGGGTATTTATTATGAAACTATAGTATACCCTAATAACCATAATATTAGGGTATTTATTAGGGTATTAGGGTATTTATTAGGGTATTAGGGTATTAAGGTATTTACTAGGGCATTAGGGTATTTATTAGGGTATTAGGGTATTTATTGGGGTATTTATTAGGGTATTAGGGTATTTATTAGGATATTAGGGTATTATTAGGGTATTAGGGTATTTATTAGGGTATTTACTAGGGTATTAGGGTATTAGGGTATTGACTAGGGTATTTACTAGGGTACTAGGGTATTGACTAGGGTATTTACTAGGGTACTTACTAGGGTATTTACTAGGGTACTAGGGGTATTTACTAGGGTACTTACTAAGGTATTTATTAGGATACTAGGGTATTTACTAGGGTACTTACTAGGGCATTTACTAGGGTACTAGGGTACTTACTAGGGTACTAGGGTATTAGGGTATTTACTAGGGTATTTACTAGGGTATTAGGGTATTTACTAGGGTATTACTAGGGTATTAGGGTATTACTAGGGTATTACTAGGGTATTAGGGTATTATGAGTATTAGGGTATTAGGGTATTACTAGGGTATTACAAGGGTATTAGGGTATTACTAGGGTATTAGGGTATTACAGGTATTAGTGTATTATGGGTATTATGGGTATTAGGGTATTATGGGTATTAGGGTATTAGGGTATTATGGGTATTACTATGGGTATTAGGGTATTATGGGTATTAAGGTATTATGGGTATTATGGTATTATGGGTATTATGGGTATTAGGGTAGTTATTAGGGTATTAGGGTATTTATTATGAAATGGGGTTATTATGAAATGGGGTTAGTATGAAATGGGGTTTATTAGGGAAATGGGGTTAGTATGAAATGGGGTTAGGGAAATGGGGTTAGTATGAAATGGGGTTTATTAGGGAAATGGGGTTATTAGGGAAATGAGAGTATTTATTAGGGAAATGGGGGTATTTATTAGGTTATTTGGTTATTAGGGTATTTATTAGGGAAATGGGGTATTTATAGTGATAGTTTTGGTTATTAGGGTCCCAAAGGCACACACAGGGTAATCTGTGCCTTAGTGGATAAGCTATACCCCCATTGCGGTTTGATGATCGGGCGCACCGATAGACTCAGAAGGCCCCGACTCTGATTATGGTGACCAATCGTAAATCGGGTTCCAATTTGCTCGGATCTGGTCAAGACGACCGCCCTGATGGGTGCCTTATGTTTGGTTGTCATCCAACGGTTTGAACATCACGACTTCACGTTCGAAGGAGGGTACTAGTCTAATCTCAGGTTATTGTCCTGGTTATTCACACTCATCATGCACTTAAGTTGCAAGCCTAAGTTGAGAATCTTCTGGGCACCACCCTGACTCAACACCCGCGATGGGCATCAAGCCCACTAAAGTAGGTGCCTTCCCAAAATTTCAGGCCCAATGGGCTGGTAATACCCGATCCACAATCGAAACGGCGAATCCAGTCACTCCCGGGAAGATTTGGTCCTTGGTGCCAACTCCAGGTCCTGGCTGGCATTTGGGGTTAGCCGCATTTGTGGCCTTGCTTGCTCATGATTTGGGTGGGGCGGTCATTAAGCCCCAGGTGTCCTAAGCCCGCTAATCCCAACAGGTCGGTCAATTTACTTTGACCAGTACGAAAATTTCTCAGACGTTACACTTCATCTTAGGGCAAAAAATGTGAAAGCGGCAGTGTCTCATTGTTCAATGCAATAAATGTGGTTGCTTGATTGGACAAAAACATGAAATTCAACCATCTTAGTCAAACTTGGCTATCTCGGTTGAAAAACATCAAATTTGACTATCTTAGTTGAAAAATATCAAAGTCAGCTATCTTGGTCAAACTTGGCGATCTTCGTAAAAAAACATCAAATTCGACCATCTTGGTTGAACTCAGCCATCTTGGTAAAAAAATATCAAATTTGAGTGCAACAATGGAGTCTATCAGTCAATCCATTCCAGATAAGGCTTATGGTACACTAAGGTGATAGTTCGGCCAAAAACTTGGCCTGCCACTTCTTAAACCAATTGTAAAATTTGGTCACGATCCACATGGTGAGGTTCGACCATCGAAGGTGGCAAAAAATTTATAGGGTATTGTTTCTCATTGTGAGCAATATTATTAGGAAATGATTGGCCCATAGGTATTCCCTGACCTCTAGAATAAAATTCATATTGTCTCTTTCAAATCGTCTGATCTCAACAAGAGGAGGAACATCCCGCACTTCATGTACTGAAGCAGGGTGCATATTTCGTTGTGAAAGATGTACTGGTGGTGCTAGTTGTACAAGCGCCAAATTTCTAACAGAACTAGTTTCAACAGTTGAGGCACAAAAATGGGTGCTCTTTTATAAAAAATGGTCATCATCTGATTTAAGCTCTCAGTCTGACTAGCTAGCCATGCACATGTTGAAGGTTTCAGTATGGATTCGTGATTGTTTGGCCTGAGCTCATCACTACTCTGCAATATGTTGAATCTCCATTTGCATATCGTATAACCGATTTACCATTATTTCAAGATGATTTTTTTAATATGAAGATGCCCTATTTGAGTTTGGCGGATTAGGCCTTGAGTTTGGTTGTAGATTTAACAGCTTAAGCGCTGGTTGTACATGTATTTCATCCTATGGTGTAGGAGGTTTACTAACTGCAGAAGTATTATGAGTACCTATTTGGCTTATGCTTTTATAGGGGTGTGTAAAATGGGTCCAATCCGGCGGATCCGACCCGATCCGCCCTAATCTGCCCCGATTCGAACAGGATCGGTAGGTTGGATTGGTTAGGTTCGGGTACAAAAGGGCAGATCCGAATGCAGTTCGGATCGGATTCGGATAAGCAATAAAACCGACCGACCCGAACCGAAATCCGAATCGACGCTGTTGAAGCTTCTCTTTCTCCCCTTCCAGCTAACGAAAGCTTCTTATTTTTTGACGGACGAAGAAGAAATAGACACGATTCTTTGTTGGAGACTGCCTTGCGCAAGAAAAGTCTGGAAAATCATATTCCTATAAATAAGAACCATTCGTCCGACGGTAAGGGAGGAAGGAAATCAAGGAAAGAAAGTAAAAGTAAAGAGAAATGTGGGAAAAAGAAAGAGAGTTAGGGAGAGAGATCGACCGCTGACTGCTTTCCGTCCAGCGAAAGAGCCACGGCCAGCCGCTGCAAGGAAGAGAGAGAGAGAGAAAAAGAGAAGAAAAGAAAAGACAAAAGAAAAGGGAAAAAAAAAAGAAAAAAAAAAAAGAAGAAAAGATCGGTCACAGATCGGGTCATTCAATCTACTGTTAGTATCGGATTGGGTCAGGTGACCAGGATCCTGCACCGGATCAAATCGGATTCGGATCAGGACACCCAAATTTCGGATCTGGTTGGATCTGTCGAAATCCGATCAGACTCGGACCGTTGCCCAGCTCTATACTTTTATCAAAATTGTTGCACGGCTGGTGCACATTGAATATTTATGACAACCAAGTAGTTTTTAATTTTACCAGGCATGTCAAAAATTGTTAGCTTTCGGTTTGGTTTGATCATGTGTGACCTGTGCGGGCGTGCTAGAACTGATTGTGTGACTCTATTTAAACTGAACCACTTAATCGCAAGCACCAAGTAGGTAGATACATCAAACATGAACATATATGAACAAGACTTGAGAAAATCAGTTACTTATTTAGCCACTCGTAATATAGTTGTAAGATGATCAGTCGATTGTCAGAGGGTGGGGTTCTTCCTTTGAAGATAGGTTACACCTTGCCTTTCATACGAAAGGACTTTTATAAACGGAAATAATTAAGTAAAAAGAAATACTTACGATCGATCCCATGGAGCAACAATAAGATACCTTTATGAAAGATAAAGTGATTTTATTGATATTTGGAATAGTCTCGCACAAAAGCATAAACTTGAATTACAACTAAAGACTATCGTCACCGAATTATAAATAAGGATTATAGCTACTCTTAAGATGGAGCTAAGATATAATAAGTAAAGATAATTTAATTTGTTTGTTGGATGGATATTAAACATCGTTCTTTGTCGATCTTTTTGATATTTATAATTTTTTCTTTGCCTTCTAAATGCGTCTCTTTTTATTTCATTAATTATGACAACTGAATTATTGTCATATTTGGTTTTCTATATGCTTTCGTCTCTTCTCAACACGTGTTCTTTTGACCATGCATATTCTCTTGATCATGTTCATCTAAGACTATGCCTTATTATAAAATGATATAATGATGTATCATCCAGCTAAACGTTAGCTGGACTTTAGTGAACAAAAATCCCAATATCTCTAAATATCTTTGACATGTTATTTAACAATGTTAAGGTGGTAACTGTACCACATGACCCCGCAAAACGACGCGGAACGGGTACTACTCGTCCCTAGTTAGAACCAACACGGGTTTTAAGGGGTCACCTTGATGCATGGATTTTATCCATGCTGTACGTTCATTTTGCCACAAGCGAAAGACATAGATCTAACTCTCAACTGGAACACACTCTCCGAAGCAGCACGAGTAACGACACCGGCCCTTAGTTGAAACCTTCCTAGGGCCCACCGTGATAGTATAAGGTCACGAAGACCTGGATGAAGTAAAATACGAAGAAGCAAATATCAGCTTGATCCAAAATTTCTGTGGCCCCAAAAAAGTTTTCAATGGTAAGTATTTAATCCCTACTGTGAGGTCCACTTGAACCATGAAACTCCTTCATTTTTGGGCTTCTAATTTAAAATGAAATGGAAAAATGGATAAGCGGTGTGGATAAGCGCCACACATCACGGTGGTCCCTCAGAGACCCCGTGAGCTCCTAGGTAGGGACCGGCCGGGTAGTACCCAATTCGTGTACACCTCAACCGGGTCGCACCTAATCTGCGTGTGGTTCGAGAAAGTGAGGTAGGGAAGCAGATTAGGTGCGGCCAGGGCTACACATAACATGGTCCGGCCTTTGCTGTGAGGCCTATCTTGATGTATGTATTTTATATCCACGCCATTAATCCGTTTCCCCCCTTCATTTTAGGGCATTAGCCTATAAATGAAAGATCCAAATCACAGTGGACCGCACCATAAGAACAGTGTTTTTTGAACGTCCACCATTGAAAACTTTTTATGGTCTACCGTAATATATAATTTCCATCCATCTTTTCGATAAGGTTAACATACCTTGATGAATGGAAAAATCAAATTTCAGCTTAATCCAAAACTTTGTGGCTCAAAGATGTGTTTAATGGTTAATTATCACTGTTTCCTCTATTGTACGTGATACACGGGAGATTTTGATATGCTTTGTTATTGGACTCATGTCCTAACATGGCTAGGAAAACAGATGAACGGCGTGATTATATACATCAAGGTGGGCCTTATGGTCAGGGCCGCATCGCGTTGGGAGTTGATTGGGACGTGGATTGCGTCCTACCCCCGCCCGTTATGTATCTGTACATCCAAGCCCTCGATCCCTTTCTCAGGTCATTTCAAGTCTGAGTGGAGATACCTCGTTTCAACACTTGAGGTCATGGTATCGATCCCCAGCGGAGGTGGCTAACATGGAGTGTGTGTACTGACAAATGAGTCAGATATAACGCTCAAGTAGGCCGCACCAAATAATAAGCTTAGATGCATTAAACGCATGAACATTAAATGCCAGTGACATTAAATGGAAGAGTATCTGTAGTCCACTTTAGGGTTGGATCCACCTCATTTTTGTTTTCATTCTTTAACTTTGTGGCTCAAAATGAATTCAGAAAAGGAATTGACAGTTTAGAAATATAGACACATCACGGTGGGCCCGCCCACAGAACTACCCGTTCAGGGCTAGAGACATGGGAAACGGATTGGCAACTCCCCCCTGCAACCCGCCAATGGCTGGTGTTTGGTGCTCTGTGGGCCCACCATGATGTTTGTGTTTCATCCATGCCGTCCATCTAGTTTTCTAGATCATTTTATGATATTAGACCAAAAATGAGTTATATCCCAATCTCAATTGGACCACATTACAGGAAACAGTGTTAAATGAATTTCGACCATTAAATATTTTTTGGGCCATAAAAGTTTCGGATCAAGCTGATATTTGTTTCTACCCTTCATCTGGGTTTGTATGACGTAATCAACAGATTGGATGTCAAATAAATAGTACAGTGGGCCTTAAAAGTATTTTAAGTGTGGTCCACCTGAGACTTATATTCCTCTCATTTTTGTGTTCAAGCCCTAAAAAGAACTTTAAAAATGGATGAACGGAATGGAGAAAACAGATACATCATAGTGGGGGCCACAGAGCACCGACCACCAGCCACGGGGCTGGTGGCAGGGGGAGTAGCCAATCCGTTCCCAGAGACATGGGGGTAGGACGCAATACGCGTCCAGTAGATTAGGTACGGCACTAGCCTCGCCCAATATTCCCTTATCACGGGCCATCTTGATGTATTTATTCTAAATCCATACCGTCCTTCCATTTTTCCATATCAGTTTAAGGACATGAGACCTAAAATTAAAAGATCCAAATCTCAGGTTGACCGTACAATAAGAAAAAGTGGTGATTCACCGCCTTACCATTAAAAAATTCCTATGACCCAATGTAATGTTTCAGTAATGATTTTTTGACATCCGATCTTTTGATAAGGTTACATAAACATGGATGAATGAAAAATAAATAATTATCAGCTTGATCTCTCATTAATGTTCAATCACCACTGTTTCCTATTGTATGGTCAACCTTAGAATCGGATCTACTTCATTTTTAGAATCGTTATTAATATGATCCAGAAAAAATGGATGGACGGCACAGATATGGAATACATACTTTAAGGTGGGCCCCATGGTAAGGGCCGCACCGTCTACGGTAAATCCCGGGCCGCATCTAATACACTCCCCTCACGTAATCCGCTCCTGTGAGAAAGCTTTCCTGTATTCCTTTGGAAGAACATCAGATCCACCCTTCATAAGATAATACCAATCGGATGCGAATTTCCTGCGACGGCAACGAAAGCGGATTAGGTGATACCCTGGCCTCACCCTAGACGGTGCAGCCCTTACCGTGGGGCCCACCTTGATGTGTGTATTATGTATCTACACCGTCCATCCGTTTTTCCAGAATAATTTAGGAAATTATTACAAAAATGAAACATATTCAATTATCAGATGGACCATACCATAAGAAAGAGTAGTGATTGACCATTAATAGTCCATGAGAAATTTGGATCAAGCTGATATATGTTTTTTTCCTTCCTCCAGGCTTATGTGACCTTATCAACAGATTGGATTTTAAATAAACACTAAGGAAACATTAAGTTTTGAAGTTCTTAATAGTAGGACGGTCAATCACCACTGTTTGTTATGGCACGGTCATCCTCAGAATTATCTCTTTGTTTTTGGGTTACTGCCCTAAGATGATCCGGTAAAACGGATGTACCGGGTGGATACATAATACGTACATCAAGGTGGGCCCTACCATAAGGTGCGGCCGGGTCTCACCTAATCCGCTCTCGGCACCAGGTTCCTTCGGTCAGAAGCTAGGTGGGGCCATGGTGATGTTCGTGAGAAATCAAATCCGTTCATCCAATACATCAGTTCATTTTAGGAAACTAACAGAATATGATGTAGATCTAAAACTTAAATGAGCCTCAAGATAGTTAAACAGTGGGAATTGATCGCCAACCATTGAAACATTCAAGGGGCCAAAGAAGTTTGATCAGGCTAATATTTTTGTATTTTCAGTTAATCACAGTTAGAATTACCTTATGAATGGTTTGGATGGAACGTAAACATCGAGGTGGACACAGTAGACATTTTCATCCTCAAATATTCCTTTCCTTTTATGTTGCCAACTTGAGTCTTAGATCCATCTTATTTTTTGTCTCATGATGTAAAATAATCTTTCAAAATGGATGGACGGAGTAGATTTCTTAAAAGAATCACATCGGACCCCACTTAGCTTCCAACGGTAGGCAATCTACGTACACTCCAATCCGTAGATATATGTTATGCGTGTTATGTGTATACGGGCGTTTGTTGCCGTCGGCCCGTCGCTTTCTAGATATTTTTCTTTCTAGAGTTACACTAGCGTGGCTGCGCGCGTGTGATGGTGAAGGCGCCCTGCATCACGCCTGCTGATATTTTACACGTGTTGTACATCCGGTCCATTCGTGAGGAGAAAATTATAGTTGATATCATCCACTTCAAGAATCAGGCAGGTCCATTAGTTATATTATCATTATTCTAGTAGAAATTTGGGACAGTCAAAGCACATTGATGAACGGACAAATTTTAAAGTTCATTACTGAAGATCTTACCAGGAGTCTAGCATTTGCTTCTACTCATTAAATGTACAATGTAGAAGTTTCTTATAAATTATCCTAATTTATCACACGCGTGACAAGTTAATACTTGTGTGGAGATGTCCCTTCTTCATCTCATTTCACTCGCGCGAGTTCCTTTCAGATTCCATCGTTTTCTTATTCGGATAAATGCTCACATCTAACCGTATGGACAATGGTTACAGTCCACCTAAGTGTATATGTTACAAGATATCAGGTGAATTCCAAATCCACTCTGTCCAACAGGTTTATCTGATTATATATATATATTTATATATATTGTAATTATAAATATCTACACTATAAAATAAATATTTAAGACACAAGGACCAAATATGTCATAGACGTTGATAAATAATTAAATAGAATTATGCTCTGTGTTATGAGAGAAATGGGACATACTTCTACAAACGTTGATTCAGGTAGTAGGAAAACCTATTGGATGCGGTAGATATCGTACGAACATGATATGTTTAAAGTTATCAAGTGGGTGGATAGTAACTTAATCGTCCAACCGGTTGGATACGAGAATCCCTTATCGCATACTGGAAAATTTGAAGTCGGTTCATATTCATATGCACCCGTACCACCAATAAAAGGAACGGTTGGAAGTCATGATCAATTAATAAAAGCTTCTCTATTTTTTGGGATCTTGCGTCGATTAAACCCAACGTACTACCCACCTTTTTCATTTGACCCGAAAGGTGCTGACACAAACTTTGGGAAAGATAAAAATAATCCTGCTTTTATCGGCTGCTTTAAAATAATGATATTTTCATCAAAAAAATCAACATGCTTAACTTAAAAATTGCCTTTGATGGGATAAATTTTTAAGTGATAAAAAAAAAAAAAAAAAGAAGCATGGTACAATTTAGCATAGGCTTGACAGAGGACTCACCAATTTTTACTCGACCTATACAAAATCTATTAAACTAAATTAGACCTCTACATGTGCAGATGTACTCATAAAGAAAAAAATACTCTTACTTTTTTCAACTGCTTAACTCTAAATTCCAACAACCTTATCCTAAATTCATCCATAACCCGTAGTTCAGTATCCTAAAAATCTCCTTTACTGGTATAAGTTTTTGAGCTCCAAAAAGGCACAATACAGAAAAATCTGAACTGCTAATTTTTTTCTTTTCGACCCCATCGTGTTGCTTAGATGCCATGAAATTTGGAAGCGAATTGGCTGATGTAGATACGTGTCGTGGGAAGACGAGCGCCAAGTTACAGAAACGAATCAAAGGAGATCAAAGTTACATGGCCCTACGAAGATGTATTTATTAGATTGACACTGTTCATCCATTTTTAAATATCATTTTAGAGCATTAAACAAAAGAATTGAATCATATCCAAAGCTTAAATGGACCACACCAAAAATAGCAGCGTGGATTGTGATTTTCACCTTTAAAAACTTCACAGGGCCTATTATAATGTTTATTTTCCATCCAATCCGCTAATAAGGTAAAAACTACATGTATGAAGAGGAAAAACAAATTTCATATTGATCTGAAATTTCTGTGACCCCAAATTGATTTCAATGGTAGATGTTCAATTCCCCACTGCTTTTTTCAGTGTGGTATAATTTAACTTTAGATATTTCTTATTTTTCATGTCAAGCCTTCGTACGAGCTCTCCAAATGGATGGATGGTTTGGATATAACACATACCTCATGATGGGACCCACAGAACTTGCTGACTATTGCGTCAATAGTGTGTGTACACGAGCCAATCCGCTTCTATGAAAGGTGTTGGGATGAAGGAAATAAATGAAAATCAGACATTTCAAAACGTAGGTGGGCCACACCATGGGAATTTAGAGGTCTGAGTTAGGATTATGCTTTGTTCATTGTGGCCCACCTAAGTTTAGGAACCGCCTGATGTTTGGTAAAACGATGGACAGGATGGATCGGACTGAATGGCCATAGATAATCCCGTTACAACCACAAGTTGTGGTGATGGTACCGATACCATATGAGCGCACCACCTACAGGATTATAGCAATCCACACAAGTGCACATGACCCCTGTAAACGTGAGAAAAAAAAATACCTCAATCCAAACCGTTAAGATAATGGAAATCATTCCAGATTGAATAAATGCCGAAAATTTCACAGAACTCTCGATCCTATCTCCTCAACTGGCGTTCACTAAATGAATGGTTGATAAAAGAAAAAATAGTCAACCGTCCAAAATCCAAAAAGGAGCGTCCATCCATCCTAGTAAAATGTCACTTAATGATCTTAATATGGAACATGTCCCATCCGAAGTGCTTCCCACTAATTGGACGGTCTAGTCTGAGATACAAATATGCCAACGTGTACGATTCTGTGTGGACGTGTAAGAATCGTTACACTCCGCCCGAGTATTTTATGCTATTTTGGGATCCTTAGTTTCGAAGCAAAACGACTCCTTGGAGCTTATAAAACGCTCTGAACGCTCGCTTCTTTCTTCCATTTCTCAGAGAGATAGAAAGAGAGAGAGATAGAGAGAGAGAGAGAGAGAATGTACGGCCCACCATCGAATCAGGAGATGTCATACTACGAGCACGTGCAGAAGCGGCACGAGGAGAAGGGCTGCCTCTACGCTTGGTATTTTCCCTTCTTCTATATGATCCAGTGCTCTCACCTCTACATTTTTTTAATGCTCCTATTTGCATCGGGACTCTTGGATAGTACAATCTATCGATCCTGACCGTTCGTTAGGACTCGTGCATATTTCTTGGCATGAAATCCAGTGTCTAGGAATTGGTTGAACGGTCGAGATTATACCGATCCGGACCGACTCTTAGTAAAATGGACGGTCAAGGTTGTTTATGAAAGGTGGTTCTAATCGGAACCATTTATTCTTTGGGGTTTTTCGTGGATGGGTTATGGGAGACCGTGTAAGAGGTCAATCCTAACCGTCACATCCGTGGCTTGGAAAATGGATGGCTTTTGGAAATAAGGGCAATCTGCGTACGGATCTGATTTTACATGATTACCATTGAAATGTGGGCTGGGGCTAATGGACGGTTCTGATCGGTTGATTGTATTGTCATAGTGCTACGATGTAACTAACTAGGAGCACCATAACTTTGATTGATATGAGAGCACTGGATCATTTCTCCTCACTTCTCCTTGTTGTCTTTATTTCTTGCTTCTGCTTTTGTTGTACGAATCTGGTAAAGTCACACACGTGCCTGATTTTTGCGAACGAGAAGAACTAATCGGAGCTCGCACACGTGTGCCGTTAGCACGCGCGTTTGCACGTGGATGGGAAGCGCTCCACACGCTTTTCTGCACTTTTTACGCACCTTGTTGCTGCACTTTTTGTGGTCGTCCAAAGACTACCCGGACCCGGTAAATGATCTTGACCGTTGGTTCATGGACCCGACTCATGCTCTTGCATGGAGCATTGGCTGTCGGTCTGCACAGCGAGTCCATCAAAAGGCACGTCGACGGAGTTGTTCTGGAGCAAGAACTCGCGTGCATCTATCATGTTCTGGACACGTGGACAGTCCAAAAGACGGGAGCAGATTCGGTGAGACCCCGGCATCACCCAAGATGGTGCGGCCCTTTACCGTGGGGCCCACCTTGATGTGTGTATTCTGTATCCATACTGTCCATCCGTTTTTCCAGATCATTTTAGGGCATGATCCCAAAAATGAAGAAGACCCAATTATCAGGTGAACCATAGTCTAGGAGAACACCCTACCATTGAAAACTTCTTGGGGCAACCTTAATGTTTCCGTATGTTTATTTGCCATCCAATCTCTTGATAAGCTCACATAAGCATGGATGAAGGGTCAAAACGGATCTCAGCTTGATCCAAAACTTTTGTGGCCCACTAATGGTCAATCACCACTCTTTCCTATGGTATGGTCCACCTGATAATTCGATCTGCTTCATTTCTTGTACAATACCCTAAAATGATATGTAAAAACGGATGTACGGCGTGGAGATAGAATACACACATCAAGGTGGGCCCCGGTCATGGGCGAGTCCGGGTCTCACCTAATCGGCTCCCCCACAACACCAATCAGGATCCATCACGTGTACCACGTTGGACCTTTAAAAAAAAATAAAAAAATAAAAAAATAAAAAATCATTATTTATGTTTGTTATGGTCGGAGGCGGGTTGCCAGCTACCCCTGCCAGGACGGACTCGGTCCTGACAGGTGCTCTGTGAGGCCCACCGTGATGTATGTATTTTATCCACGCCATCCATCCATTTTGGAAGCGGATTGCGTACTGAGTAAACCCTGTGGGGCCTACTCTCATTCATGCACTTCATCCATTCCGTCCATCCATTTTACCAGATAATTTTAGGGGTTCAGCCCAAAAATGAAGGCTATCACGAACTCTAGCGGAACACACTACATGAAACAGTTTGAATTGAACATCTACCGTCGAAAAGTTTTTGCGGGCCACAGAAGTTTTACGTCAAGTTTATATTTGTGTTTTCCCTTCATCCATGTGCGTATGATCTTATGAAGACAAATAAACACCACTGTTCGCCTGGGGGTGGCTCTAAGGGGTAGGCAGGTGAGGCAATCGCCTAAGGCCCCCTAATTATGAAGGCCCTATATTATAGCAAAATTAAAATTTCTTAATTATGAAAGTTATATATTATAGCAAATTTAAAATTAAGAAGAAAAAAAAAAGTCTAAATTTTTTGAAATAAAACTTGTTGACAGGCTTGCAAAATAGGAATATTTAAAAACTAATTTACAAATTTAAAATTGAAAATAAAAAACAAATCTTAGAAACTAGCACTATCAATAATAACAGTCTAACTCTACCGTCTCTTTTCAAAATAATAGCATCATTCCCAATAAATTCTTCTTCTAAAACCTAGGACCACAACTACATACTTTATTGCTAATTAAGTTTTCAAAAAATTAAATTCTAACGTTATTTTTCTAAATTAAATTCTAACTTCATTTTTCTAACGGTACATGCAGTAGCACACTAATGTCTAATTAGATTATTAGTAGTGGATTGTTCTTGGAGATCAAGTAATATATTCCATTTAGTATATAGATTTGAACTATTTTCAAAGTATGATGATATATTCGGTTTTTTTTTTTTTGTCTCGAAAGATTAAGATCTTTTGATGATTGCGCTTTAGAAAAAGCATGTCTCGATCTTAAAATTTTTTTTAAGCATGACATGCATTCTAATATTGATGGTTTGGAGTTATTTTTAAAATTAAAAGTTTTAAAAGAAGTTGCAAAAACAGAAATTAATACTCCAATTGAAATACTTAATCTAATAAAAGAATAGATTGTTTTCCGAATTGTTTTATTACATATAAAATATAACTTACTATACAGTTGCATCTGTAGAAAGAAGTTTTTCGAAACTAAAGATTATAAAAAATTATTTACGAATAATTATGTCTCAAGATAGATTAAATGGTTTAATAATTTTATCTATCGAAATGATTTATTGGATAAATTGAATACAAAAGTTTAAATAGTAATTTTGTATCTAAAAAGGCTAGAAGCAAATCATGGTTTAATTTTGAATTTATTATTATTGTTTTTTATTTTTTAAAAAAAGCCTTATTTTTATGACTTGCCTAATGCCCTCAAAATGTTGAGCCAGCCCTGTGTGGGCCTTAGGAATGTTTCAATGGTGGAAATCAATAGTTACACTATTTCCTGTGGTATGGTCCACTCGAGCTTTTGATATATTTAAATTTTGGTCTCAACCCGTAAAATGATCCGGAAAAACGGATGGACGGCGTCGATAAACTACATGCATTCACGATGGGTCCATCAAAGTTTACTCAGTAGGATAAGAGTTACTCAGTACGCACTCCGATTCCATCCACTTTAATGCATGACTCCATAAAGGAAGCAGATCTAAGGCTCAGGTGGGCCACACTACAGGAAAATGTAAGGATTGACACCTCCCGTTGAAAATTTCTCGGGGCCACATGAGTTTGGATGGAGCTGATATTCGTGTTTTCCCCTCATCCAGGTCTATCTGACCTTATGAACAGGTTGGATGGTAAATGAACATCACGGTGGGCCCTATGATGGTTTCAACGGTGGTGTAATGCTTCTTGTGGTGTGGCCCACTTGAGCCTTGGATCTGTCTCCTTTCTGGTTCATGCGTAAAATGATCTGTTAAGATGAATGAACGGCGTGGATAAAACGCATGCATTACTCTGGGCCCCACAGAGTCCCTGTCAGGAGCGAGTTCGTCCTCGCAGGGGTTGGACGCAAGCCGCATCCGTTATAGCCGTACGATTATATTAGCCGCCGCCCCCTTAGAAGCGAAAGATTATGTGTTAATCTGGCACAATTTGAAAAATGGTAGTGACTCGTCCTTCTAGCATGTGGTACTGATATACAGCTATCCAGACCATCAAAATTGTTGGTCCTATTGTGGATAGAGAACTGATATAGAATCCCAGTAATCAAGCAGTTTTAACCATCCAATTGATGGCTATCAAATGGATGGTTAGTCTGTGGTCAAATTTTTTGAAGGGAAATCAGATAGTTAATATTGTTCTGAGTGAAATTTTAGGTTATGCTCCAACTTACGGTGGGACCCACGGTAGGGTCAGCGATTTGAACGGTCTGGATCACCGTTCAATGACTCCATGTGTACGGTTGAAGAGTCTCTACCACTTTTGAAGTGATGGAAAACTGACACGCTGCCGATGTAGCGCGCACGACATCCAAGCTTTGGCTACTCCCCCTGCCAGCGGCCAATGGCTGATGGTCGGTGCTCTGTGGGCCCCACCATAATATATATGTTTCATCCCTGCCTTCCATATATTTTTATAGATCCTTTTATGGTATGAGACAAAAATTGAGGTATAACCCAATCTCAAGTGGACCACATTACAGGAAACAGTGTTGAATGAACGTTGACCATTAAAAAATTTTTGGGGACCATAAAAGTTTTGGATCAAGCTGATCTTTGTTTTTTCCCTTCATCTGGGTCTGTATGACCTAATCAAGAGATTGGATTTCAAATAAAAGTACAGTGGGCCTTAGGAGGATTTTAATGGTGGATATCCAATCACTATTGTTTTCCTGTGGTGTGGTCCACCTGAGATTTCTATTCCTCTAATTTTTTAAATCAACCTTAAAATGATCTGTAAAAATGGACGAATGGAATGGATGAAACACATACATCATGGTGGGGCCCACAGACCACCAGCCACCGGGCTGGTGGCGGGGGGAAGTAGCCAATCCGTTTCCCAAGCTTTCTATCAGGTGTGACTCACTGTTTAAATTTCCCGTTCTGTTTCACTCTTTAGGTGGGCCATAAATAATACAAAACAAATGGATGGCCAGAAAGAAACTGTTTTAGTCACCTTTTGTTTTGCAGTGGCCCACCTTAGTGAAACACCCTAATTTTGAGAGAGGATATCTTAAACAATCTGGACCACCTGATCGAATGCATCGAACTAGATGAACGGTCCATATTTGCAGGTGCGTGCATGTTGACAAGCAGGGTCTAATCACATTCAGGCCAGTCCATATTGGTACAATCCACTGGATGGACGGTCAGACATCTTTGGCTAAACAATCTGGTCCACCAGATGATCTTGACTCTCTGATTTGTGGCCCCCCAAATGGATGGTTCTCAACTACCCTGATCGAACGATCTTCAGCTCTGGTATGTATTTGATGTTTGTTTTGCAGCGTGTTCGCTGCGTGTTGCTGCTTTTGCTGCTACGAGACGTGCGAGTGCTGCTTTGACATTCTCTGCTGTTGCTGCCCTTAAAATGCAATCCCCATTATACCCCGTTTGGCTGTTATCAGTTTTAGTTTTCTCAAATCTACTTCTTCATGCTTTAGGATATGGACTTGCTGCTAGGAATGGGGGGGTTGAATTAAGTAGTTTGTGTGAATTTTCCCTTCACAAATAACTATGAAATTGTGATTTGGGCTTGTTGTTACTATGTTTTATTTGATATACATGGATTGATAGAGAGATTAATGTGAGCCGTTTGATTGATGCAGTGGGCCTTTATATTGATGAAGGTCAAAGACTGCTAATGCAGTGGGCCAGTCTAAATAAAATGCTCCTATCAAAAGAAGTGTTTTTTAGTTGGTTGATCCACATTAGGGAATTCTAACCAATGTTTAAAAGAGTGTATCGGTTCGTATCATTCACCACTGATATGGCTCTGTATCTGGTAGGGCCGATATTTCATTCGCAATACAAACCTTGATTCTGACTAGGGCAACAAGAAAGAGAGAAGAAGAAGAAAAATAACAATTATTGGCCCAAATTCTTCACCTTCTTTATTTTTAATTTTTTTGGGTTGTTGGCTCAATCACTCTTATTGGTTCGGCTTCGGACGTCGTGTTATGTATACATGTGTTAGAGCCAATTGCGGCTCAGAGCTGAAATAGCCGGTTAGGACTGGATTTGAGAAGATCGGCCTAACTTCTCTACTACTAATTGCGCGGAATCAAAGTGATTTGCAAAGGGGAGAGTTTGTCCTTCTGATGAACTTGTGATTAAGTGCGTAATAGCTTGACACTTTTCAACAATAAGAGAATACAATTAGAAAGAATTATTAGTTTGCAACCGATCAATTAAATAAAAGAGTATTAGTTACACTCTGCTGCTCACAAAGGAAAATAAGAAAAGGAAAAATGATAACTAATGATAATTTGTTCATAGTGAGATGGTTATTAGGAGCGATTGTTTGTTTGTGGCAAAAAGGTCGTCGGGTCACAGAGAGCTAGATTGCTTTCTTAGCTGGCTTCTTAGCTAGAAGGTTGTTAGGAACAACAATCTTTTTATTGTGAGGGGAACTTCGTTATGTGAAACACTTATGGTTCGTGTGAGGGTAGACGTCTGTTCATCTCTCAACTGGCTTCGTAGTTGGACAATCATTGTAGCAACTATCTGATCATTACGCAAGACTGGATTCCATGGTAAGACCGCCAATGGCGGGTGGATCTTCGATGGATCGTTCATTGTATGGTGGGGTTTTGTGGCAAGACAATCATTGGGAAACAACAGTCCGTTCAACACTCCGCACAATGGAACTTCATAGTCAAGTCGATGACCGTTGGACACTCAGCCATGATACTTCGTGGCGAGAAGGTTGTTGGTGGAGTGACAACTTGTTCGTCGCTTTAGGTCCTCACTTTGTGGCGAGATAATTGTGAGAACAATTATCCGTGTATTCCTTGGATCCTAAATCTGTAGGTAAAACTGTCGTGGAACAACCACCTAATCATGACTCAACTAGGCTTTCTGGTGAAGCTACTATAATTAAACAACAACCTATTCATCACTTGGTTGAACTATGTGGCGAGATGGTCAAGCGGATCACTAAGCTTGTGGCAAGATGACCTAGTTGGCCATTCCTTTGATACTTAGTTGTCTTCTTAGGTTTAACGATGTGATCATAGACATAAGGCGCCTATTCTAACTTACTCTAATATACTTAATCTAATATGGTTTTGTAGCATGGCTCTGGCTTTGACAATGGCAGAGTTAGATGAAAAGATAATATTGATAAATGTCCAAGGTAGATGGAAGTCAAGCAGCATATAGCTTAAAGTAATGTTGTATTTGGATTGGAATGGTGTGAACCCTAAGCTCTTCATTCTTTGTTAAATTTATAGATGTGTAAGGCCGTTTGTTAAAGATGTATATTGGAATTGACCTCAGACATCTTCTCTTGATTGATTGACTAATTAGTGGGCATGGACGACTACACTTCCAACTCGAGACAAGTTTACGAGATTTTCTTCTAATTGGCTAATCATTTGGTAACGTGGTTGATCATGTTTTTAATCTTGAGATAATATTCCATAATTTGGGGTAACTAGCTTGCTTCCAAATGTGTTTCACCAATCACGTCATGCCATGTGTCTCTGTTGATTACCGCCTCAGCTAATCATTCATTTCAAAGCTCTTTGCTTATGGTTTCACCTATATGGAGCCTAGTCATCTCTCACCATGTGTCACGAAGAGTGTTACTATAAGTTAAAATAGCGGTCATGATTTCTATTCCAGGTCACTATTAAGGGTATGACCTCTCTCATATCGCCACGTGTCAAGATACAACTTTTTCTAAGACATATTGACAGGTGTCTTATAACAACCATGTTTCTTGTGTTCTAGGATATCTTTGTCGATCGTACCAACTGTGAAGATCTCTTCATGTTGGCTTACTAGCCGTCAAATCTAGAGTGGTCAAAACAGGTGTAACCAGCTCCTACTCAAAACAATTGTAGAAGTGAATTAAAAATTACATATCCAACCTAGTTGTGTTTTTCTTTTCTTAGGGGTTGTGTTTGGATGCACAAGTGAATCCAATTGTAAAACGCAAGGATTTTGTTTGATCAAGAGGTTTCACATAGCCCTCAACTTAATCACAAGTTAGGTTGCTTGTGTTTACACTTGATTTGACCACACTGGATCTGACATATAAAAAGCTCACACATGGCGGCATCATTGTATGGAAGATCAAGACAAGATCCTCAAAACCAATGCAATCGACATGAAGAGATAATGAAGCACAAGAAAAGTTATTGCCATGGGACACGTGTCAACACCTGGCAAAACAAGAGAGGCCATAGGTTCCATTATGGCTTAAAGAGGATGTTCACGACAGATGTTTTAAGTGGCAGTGACACTTTTCATGACACATGCCAGAAGTCAAGTGGTCGCACATACGTGAAGCTATAAGTGAAAAAGCTCTACAGAATATGATTGACCAACAAACGCTCCGAGTCGGAAGTATGTTGATTAAGCGGAGATTATGAAGACACCTCTTGAAATGGAGATACAGTCAACTACACTTATCAGACTATTGTCCGATTTAGAGAAAGATCTTAAAGGCTCATCTTAAGTTAAAAGTATAATCAACCTACTAATTGGTCAATTAATCCAAAGAAGATCACATAGGTCAATTCTAATATAAGTTTCCAGCAAACTGCCTAATGCTTCTATAAATTCAGCAGAGAATAAAGAGCTCGGGGCTTATGCCACTCTTGTACAATACAACACAACACTACTCTTTTCCGATCAACACTACCTATCATTTGTCCACCATGGCACTCATTATTATTATTATTATTATTATTATTATTCAATTTAACTCCTCCACTGGTAGACAATGAAATACTGCAAGCCAACTTGGATCGATTACATTAGAATTTAGCTAACTTGTCACTCTATGTCCACGATTACATCGTTGGACCTAGAAAAATTGCTAGGTCTGTAACAGATGCCAGCAAGGGCATCGTCCCACATTCCTAAAGATTCAGTTCATGAATCTTGCCACGAAGTTCGATCAAAGCAATGGACAAGTCTCTGCTTAACTACGATTGCCTCGCAAAAATGTCCAGTCGACAACCTTGCATATGGAGTCAAGATCCATGTAATGAATGGATAGTCGTCCCACAACTATCTCGCCACGAAATGAGGACCCGAAGTGACAAACAAATTGTCACCCCACCAACCTTTCCATCAGGAAGTACATGGTTGAGTGATATATGGTTGATCGTTTAACCATGATTAACTTGCATGAGAAGCTCAACCATGTTAGGATAACAAAAAGTCTATCATTTCCAATGACCATCTTGCCAGGAAGCTCAGTTGTGCGCCTAACCAATTGCGGAAGATCCGCTCGACATTGGTTGTAAGCGTAGTATTTCACCAAATGACAAATAAATTATTATTATTTATCCCTTTTATATTTCTTTTATTTCTTTTGAATTTTATTATTTTAGTATTAAACAGTGTAAGGTAGTACATATTAATTGAAAGTTCTTTTTTCAAAACTAAAATGAAATCATGCGAAAGGACAAACCCTCCCCTTCAGCAATCACTTAATTTTGCACAATCAATTGTTGGATAGATCGCTGATCTGCTCAAATCCGGTCTTAATCAGTCTATTTCAACATGTAGGGTCACAAGGCATTCAGTTCAATTCAAGTTGCATTTGGCTTTGGCACAACCAGCACATACACATCAGAAACCCATTTTGAGACAAACAGCTTGCACTGTATACAAGCTCGGCCCCTTCTGTAGAGATTGAGTGACATTTCGCTCTCCTGGATCATGGACATCTAGTCTACCGTATAGATCTGTTTCTGAGAAGAATTGCAATAAGATACGTTGGGACTCTTAGCCTTTAAATCTGGGTCGTCTTCCAATGATTCGGGTCTTGGAAAAAAAAATAAAATAAAAATCCCAGAGACAAAACCAAGGCTAGAGTCACCATGTATCTAATCGGGATACTTCCGAACGGTTTGAGTAAACTACTACAAAATACCTCAAGAATTCTCATACCAAGGGGGGAAAAAAGAAGAAGCATTCAAACCTCCTTTTCCAAGGAGTGAAACAGTTTGTAGGCCAAGCTTTGCGGGACCCACATGATGCATGACATATAAGCTGTCTGACAGGTGCACACCGCATCATGATGATTAGAGAAGTAAAAATTAGGCAGATCCAATATAATCAGGTGGGCCACAACACATGGATTTGAATTTTTGGGTGGAAAACATTGTTTCACATGGTGTGGCCCACCTGATGATATGATTGGACAGATTTTTGAGACATGTAAACATCAGGGTGGGGTGCAGCTGTTGAACGGGTTGGATGTCATACACACACCAGGTGGGACCCATAACGACTCCTCCATGTTCTAGAGAAAAATAGGATGATGGTCACCTTAGTCATTTCACCTCCCAAAAAGCACGTTTTAGTACATTAAATTAGATGCATTTGTGAGAACAGAATTCTTGAGGTATTTAGCTGTAAAAATCCGTTCATGCTTCTCAGATGGAGGATTCCTGTACTCCATTTTCCAGGAGATATACATCTAAGCCATTCATCCTCTTGCACATTATTTCAATGTCCAATAGTTCCAAAAGTCTTACTTTGAGCCAGAATTTTCTCTGTGTTATACAAAAAGAATCCAGAGTGAGAAGGTGATTCATCCCATTCATCCACAAGCTTCAGATCTCTCTTCAAAATGGGTCCCCAAGCATGTAATTGACAGTCCTTTCACATGCATGGGCCCAACTGCAGTGACAACCATGATTTTGATGGTATCAGTTAAACCGTCTTTGGACTGAATCAATATCACTATGATGGAAGACATGAGAGCATAAGATGAAATTCATTCGTTTCTCATGGAAAAGATGAATGGATGGAAGGAGTCAGAAAATGTACAAGCAGGAAATCGAAGTGAGGAGAGTTGTTAGCAGGACGGAGACGAGGTTCACCCCATTGTTGTCGAGGATGCTCATGCCCGATATCTTCTTCACTGTTGGCCCTGGCTTTCCCACCACCTTCATGAACACAAAACACATCAGAAAAAGGCCCTTTGTTTTCAATGAGAGAAGAATAAAACACCCAGATTTTAGACAGTGTTCGATGAACAAACCGCGAGGAATTATCAGGTCCTAAGGTTTAGGACATATCAAGGCTCCTGGTCCCCATGGTTCTGTGATCCAGACCATTGATCTTTTTCAGTTTTCTCCTTTTGTTGTATTTTTTTTCAACTGTCAGTTTGCATGCAGCTAACTGAAGGGTTAAGATTATCCCATTAGGAAGTCTTTGGGGCTCGGTCTGTATAGGGAGGGGTCCACCAGATCAACCCTCAGGATCACTGAACCACCAGCCCCACTTGCACAGATGTGGAGTCTCAAGCATCCTGAGGCTCAGGATCCTATACAAGACTGATGCAGGACAATTAACCACTTGCTCTAAAAGCTCGAACAGTTAGAGTATGGCAAATTAATCCTTTTATCTCATAGCCCAGGCCCCACATCTCATGGTTTAGGACCTCGGCCGAACCCCCTTCGTGGGCTCCAAATCATATGGGCCACCCACCCCGAGTGTGTCCCCGCATCCCACGGGCTACCCCACTCGAGCTCGGTGTGAAATGCGCATTACTCACCCCTGGTAAGGAGTCTCGAACACGAGACCTCCCCTGTGGGCCCCAAATCGCATGAGTCACCCACCCCGAGTGTGCCCCTGCATCCAACAGACGACCCCACTCGAGCCCAGCGTGAAAATGCCCTTGCATTAATCACCCCCGGTGAGGAGTCTCGAACACGAGACCTCCCGCTCTGATACCAATTTAATGCAGGAAAATTAACCACTTGCTCTAAAAGCTCGAACAGTTAGAGTATGGCGAATTAATCCTTTTATCTCATAGCCCAGGCCCCACATCTCATGGGTTAGGACCTCGGCCGAACCCCCTTCGTGGGCTCCAAATCACATGGGCCACCCACACCGAGTGTGTCCCCGCATCCCACGGGCTACCCCACTCGAGCCCGGTGTGAAATGCGCATTACTTACCCCTGGTAAGGAGTCTCGAACACGAGACCTCCCCCGTGGGCCCCAAATCGCATGGGTCACCCACCCCGAGTGTGCCCCTGCATCCAACAGGCGACCCCACTCGAGCCCAGTGTGAAAATGCCCCTGTATTAAAGACCCTAGCCGTTTAATGTTTCCAATTACAATTACAAATAAAAACACAAAAATATGATTGAATTGTAGAAACCCAACAAGAAGATATCTAATCACCCTTGTAAGAAATCAATGTTGAAATCTGAACCCTAAAACCCAGTCGGAAACCAACCAAAGCATTGAGAAACATAATTATAAAACTGGGTGAATCGACTCGAAACTCGGGCTAGTCAACTCAATTCGACCAGAAATAGAGCCAAGTCACTGTGAAACTCACCAAGGAGTCTGACTCAGTTCAGACTCTGCTTGACTCATCGAGTCAACTCATCTACTCAGTGGACTTGACATGATTCACTCGCTTTGAGTCAAGCAACTTCTAATTGAAAAGAGAAAAAAAATGCAGTCGGTGGGATCCAAACTCATGTCCTCTACTAAGCTGGCAGCTTAGCATTTGGCACCCAACCAAGGACTGCTTTTGTGTTTTAAGTTGCATATTTTTATATTCATATTATTTTAAGTGTTTATTATTAGTGGAATCAAATTGCTAAATTAACTATTAAATATTGAGTCGAGTTGATTCAAGTCTTTGAGTGTACCTGACCCAGCTGGCTATCAAGTAGAATCGAGTTTCCGAGTTTTTAAACTATTCTGAGAAATCAATGTTGATGTTTTCAACCCACAGTTCCCTGTCAAATGCCCTGGATGAACCCAAGTGATGATAAGAGCACTTCTTCAAGCTTTTTCCTTTTTTCTTTTCTTTTGAAAGAAGAGCACTCTGCGAGTATGTTTATTAAAACTGTTGTTTTGCATAAAAGGAAAATCTATAATAGAGTTAGGGCAGTACTGGCCTAGAACTCATATCTAGTTGAGCAAAGAACTTCCAAACAAGGAAATCAGCAAGCATGCACAAAATACGAATTGGTAGCTATTCATTAAGCACGGGAAGATGTATATTTCACCAGCAAGGAAAGTGATAATGCAAGTATACTACGAATTTTAACAGTATCACCTTTAATAAGGAGCAGATCAACCACATGAGAGAACAGTCACAAAAATCCACCTTATTCTTGTTTTAAAGACAAGATAGAACATGCATCAGATTCCATCTGTAATCTAAGCAAACAAAGTGTTTTCTCATATGTACTATTTGATGCTTATTTAAAACAATATACTGCTGTCTGCAGCTTGCTAGCAGATCCTCTCCTCTCCCAAAGCAACTCAGATGCCCAGTTACAAGAAACCTGCTTCATGCCCATGGGCAACAGGACACAGTCTAATGTTTCACTCTTCGGTAAGTAGAAATATCTTGTCCCATCAAGTTTTCCCTGCAATGTTTCGGAATCTTTGGATGAAAAAGATTCTTTAATCACATTCCCGTGCACCAAAATCAGAAAAACATTGTGATATACCAGTTAGATTGCAAAACCATCATCTATTGTTCTATAAGAATTTACATCATAATCTACTGCTCTATAAGAAATTACATCCCTGAAATATAGGTTCATTTATAACTTTGAGCATCCTCACTTCTGCCAAAATCATAGGGCTTTTAGACTTCAACTGCCTATAATTCCTCCTGTGAAACTCTTGATCATGATTTTACTTGTACACTACCTTCATGGATCAGGGTCCATATACTTATTATCATCCCTAGATTCCCAAAATCCGGCTCTAACGGAATATCCCCAACTGAATGAGATGGGGTCCCTCCACTTTGATTGTTTGAGTTTTATGAAAGATGGAAGCATAAAACTCGCTCAAAAAAAAATAATCATGCGATTAGGATCTACTTCCATCTAAGTGAAACCAATTTTCCAAAACAAGCAAAACAATGGCCATGATCATACCTATGATTATGTACTCTCTTAGTGTGTAAACGCCTAATGCTGATCCTTAAAACTTTGGAGGTCTCTCCATGATCAATCTCCAGTGGAAAGGATTCCTAGAAAGCCTCCACACACCCACAAAATTTAGAAATCTCAACATCTTGATGCCTAGAAAGCCTCCCCTCAAATTTTATCAATCTCAACAGCTTGCCTTGTTGCCCATAAAATAGTAGAGTGGCATTTCAAAGAGCAACTCATTGTTGTAACCAAGTGCTTTCCATCTCAATTCTAGACAGAACATGCAATCTTTACCTGCCTGCTTCCAAGAAAAACTAGCTGGCAAAGCCTATCCATCCTACTATTCATCATCATCATCATCAATTTGCTTCTCTCACTAGCTTAGGTTGTAGTTCTTTAGTCACTTTTACTTTGTAATGACAAGCAAAGTCAACCCCATTTTCCATGAGTGAAGGCAGCAGTCTCGTATTGGTAAAAGTTTATTTCCACACCTCATTTTGTCATTTATATTTCATGATTGCAAAGTACTTCCTCTCTGCCCTCCCACTTGAACAACAACAACTCTGATACACCAAAATACTACGAACTGATATGGAATCTGATTGCTAATCCATGAAAAATACAGTTACTTAAGCATGTGTTGTCTACCCACTTTTCCTAGAGCTCTTAAATGGCTTAAACTTGAAAAGTTAAAAACAACAACCAATATGAAAAGGGGTATAAACTGTGATGCAGGACAATTAACCACTTGCTCTAAAAGCTCGAACTGTTAGAGTATGAAGAATTAATCTCTTTATCTCATAGCCCAAGCCCCGCATCTCATGGGTTTTAGGACCTTGGCCGAACCCCCTTCGTGGGCCCCAAATCACATGGGCCGCTCACCCCGAGTGTGTCCCCGCATCCCACAAGCTACCCCACTCGAGCCCGGTGTGAAATGCGCATTAATCACCCCTGGTGAGGAGTCTTGAACACGAGACCTCCTCCGTGGGCCGCACCTACCCCGAGTGTACCCCTGCATCCCACAAGCGACCCCACTCGAGCCCAGTGTGAAAATGTCCATGCATTAATCACCCCCGGTGAGGAGTCTCGAACCCGAAACCTCCCACTCTGATACCAATTTGATGCAGGACAATTAACCACTTGCTCTAAAAGCTCGAACCGTTAGAGTATGACGAATTAATCCCTTTATCTCATAGCCCAGGCCCCACATCTCATGGGTTTTAGGACCTCGGCGAACCCCCTTCGTGGGCCCCAAATCACATGGGCCGCCCACCCCGAGTATGTCTCCGCATCCCACGGGCTACCCCACTCGAGCCCAGTGTGAAATGCGCATTAATCACCCTGGTGGTGAGGAGTCTCGAACATGGGACCTCCTCCGTGGGCCGCACCTACCCCGAGTGTGCCCCTGCATCCCACAAGCGACCCCACTCGAGCCCAGTGTGAAAACGCCCCTGCATTAATCTGGCTGCATGGACTGGACTGAGGTCAGCTGATGCTAGGCTTGCCAAAACTTGAACAGTTCAACCAAGCCATGATGGGCATTGACGGCTATGACCCAATTGGGAAGTGATCTTTGATAAAAATCTGGCGCCCAATACTTTATTTAATCATCAATCAAAACAATAGCTAAAAACATTCTAGCTGAAAATAATCCCCCCTTTTTTTTTTGCTGATATTTTAAAAAACTGCTACGAGATGATCTCACTCTCTGAATTAGTTAGTTATATGGCTTGCGGATGCACTTTCTACCAATATAGCCAGAATAGCAAGAAGATAATACAATTACCATAAAGTCCGCATTAACATAAGTGGTTCTGGTTGCATCCCCCCTCAAGGGCTGTATTTTTTACCTGACCAGACTTTCGGGTTTCTGATAAAGTTTTTTCTTATAGATTGAAAAAAGAAGAAAAAGAAGAAGAAGAAAAGGTAACATGAAAGACAAATCTACCAACAGGCAGCCCTTACGATTTGTTTATGAGGATAGAAATGAGGATTTAGATGAGGTAAAGGAAAGGTAGAAGAGAATTTAATTTTTTTAAAACCTTAATTGCCTAGGATTTCAAATAATAAAGAGTTTTTTTTTTATTATTTTTAATGGCTTCAATTAAGAAAAGAGATTATTAATAGACTAAAAACAACATTTAATTAGAAAAACTTCACTTTAAAGAAAATGATTTATTTTTGCCTCTTTTTTTTCAGGAAGAGGTTTGAGCAATATTTTCAAACACACATACGCACGCACTTTCTGGCAAGCAAGGGTCAGAACCCCTGCTAGCTTTTTATGTCAGCATAAACACACATGCATACACAAATTTTCTGGCAAGCAAGGGTCAAAACCAAGTTAGCTTTTCACGTCAGTGCAAACACATGCACTTGGTTTTGAAAGCCCCAAGGGGCTATGCAGCCAATTGAAAGTCCCAATTACAACATGTGTCTCTTACCTTATTTCGGACGGTGCAGAATCCACTGAACTGCACAGTTGCACCCAACAGAGAATCAATCAGGCTTCCACATAACCCCGCCATTGCAGCAAGGGGTATTACCAATAACTGCTTTAGAGCTACATCAGTAGTGCAAGTTGCCGTCAGCAATCCGAAGATAACAAACGTCAGCCCAATGACTCCACCTGCAGCTGCAGCTGCTAGGAGTCCTGTTGTCGTCACTCCACCATTTGTACCCTTCCGAACTGGCTGATCAGCAATATTAAGAAAGCATAATTAGAATCCTAGAATTAAACGAATAAGTAATGAGTAAATTGCCCTTGTCTCAATAGTTAAGAGATAAGCAATTGAAAACTCATTAATGTAGATAGCCCCATCTGTAGCCCAGTCTTTTGCTTCTACTTCTAAAAGAAAAAAAGAATATGTTGATATGTGTGAATATAGAAAATACGAATATGTGGATATAGAAAATAGTGCAGTTCTGAAAGAAACCTAAGGTCTACTGTGAGGTGACTTGCGAATCAGATAACAGGTGATGCTTACAGAGTCCGGTTGGATCTGTTGAGGGGGGTTGGAATCTCATGGACTAACAAATATGACCTGGGAACCTATATAGGATCCACCAACATTGGCTGGCTTTTCACTTGACGAGATCAGATTCCAGCCATTCAATAGAAGACACAACAGAAGGTGTAGCATAGAAAAAACAAGATCTTCGATGCATGAAGTTCCTTCCAACCTGATTGAGGGGGAGTGCAGTGGTTGAGCTAGAATTTTATGTATTTTATATTCCTTTGTCAATCTAAGAAAGTGGAAAACCAAGTATCAGCATCTATAAAATTCCCTGTTTCCTACACCATAAAAATGTGTTAAGCACATTGAAACAGGCAAGTAACTTGAGTTAATAATAAAAAATGTAGAAACTAAAACAGATTGTCTCACACCAAGTGGTTATGACATAAGGATTGTAGCCTCAAGGTTATGGGTTCAGACTCAGCCTTCAGCTAAAGATAAGGTTCAAGCCTCATGCCATAGAGCTTATGATGTGCAGTATTCATAAGTCATGGATTTGATCTGAACTTGCCCACCCAAAAAATGTTTACACCATACTACATTGCTAGGATTGAAACATTAAGTATGACATGTACAATCCTTCTTTGGTTACCTCATCATGAGCTCCTAAGCAAAATAACAAGTGATGAAAATTGGAACCCTTCTATTTTCTTTTCTTTCTGCTTCTTGTTTAGAATCTGACAATATTGTTATCAGTAACACTAAAAGACTTTCTTAGCTTCCTCCATGTTTAAACCAAAAAGGAAGAGAAAAATAAATTGAAAAAATTGAAAAAAATCAAATCAAATCAAAATTGGGCCTTTATGGCCATATGGGTGTCAATACAACATTTTTTTTACTGGGGCCAATACAACCTCATATGGTGTATTGTATCAAGCCGATACGGACACAATACACCCATATCAGCCGATACGATACAGACATTTCAATCCATGGACATGGAATCCCATTGAGTGATACTTCTAAAGAGCAGTTACCACTTGTCAGTTAGAATCTCGAGAAAAAGTAAAATGGCACATGTTTTCAGGAAGGGAAATTGTACTAAAAAAAATTACAAATGTTGGAAAAATTGAATGAGTCATGCTTACCAAGACAAGAGCAATGATATCACAATCAAACAAGCAGCAAAGAAAAACTAAGTCAAATTTCAGTGAATACCAGGATAAGATAACACTGCTGGTTCTGTATCAGTTGCATAATTTACCAAACAAGCAGCAAAGAGAAACTAAGTCAAATTTCAGTGGATACCAGTATAAGACAACACTGCTTCTGGTTCTGTATCAGATGCATACTTTATAAAGTTGCGGTGGTCAAGACACAATATTCTCAGAGAAAATGAAGCCATGGAAAGATCAATAAGCCATGGTCCTCTCAGAAGACACACATGTTCTTAACAGAAAAACAAGTATCTACCTTGAAGGTAGTGATCAAGCGAGGCTGGGCATTACTAAGCATCCCAAGTTCCGATGACCAAGTGTCTCCATTGCAGCAGGCATAGTGTCCAATGATACCACCAATAACACATGTTATAAGATCTGACTCTTTAGAATCTAAACACCTGTCTTGCCATCCCGTCAATTTTCCAACGATCACTACTAAAACAGTTGCAATTCCACTATTGGCCAGAACTTGTAGCCTGTGAAGAAGAACAAGGTACATTCCATCAAAATAAAGCACCATTATTTGATCCAGCTTCAACACTATGTCATAAAAACACTGCATAGATTACTGTATCAGATTGCCATTCCAAAAACAAAGATCAACGTATCAGACACATGTAGATACAAGTGGGGCAGAAATTGACATGGCTAGGAAACATCAGACAAAACCTTAGCTTTTTCCTTCTTGTGTCTTTATTTATACATTTTTCAAGTATTTATATTATCTAGATATCTTCCCATATGTATTGATTTAAGCTATAGGAGAAATACCTATGCAATGATAAATTTTCAGTATCATCCTTTGAGTGTTGGAAGGGTCAATGCTACAGTTCCTCTAGATTCACCATTCCTAACACCTCATCATCCTCATTGCCATTGCTAACACCTCATTTCCATATTAAAAAAGAAAAGACCTCATTTCCATGTTTGATACCAATAAGTACATCAGCATTCAGTTATACATCCACAACAAATATCATTTTCATGTGTCGACAATCTAATCTATGTTAAGCATAACCATGTATACTCGTGGCTAAAATAAAAACCTATTTTGCCAGGCTGTTCAAGGGCAGCAAGGAGGTATTACGGAAGATGTACTTCTTTTGGACCTCATGGGGTTTGTGGAAAGAGAGGAACAGAAGAATATTTGAGAATAAGGTTTGGTTGATGGAAGCAATTGAAAGAAGGATCCTATCATGATCGTTAATTGGGCCCTGCCAAGACAGGATTGACGGGGCTGTTCTAAGGTTGATCTTTCAAGGGATTTAGAGGTGTAAATAGTGTATGCTGTCTGGGCCTTTTCCGGCCTTGCTCCCTTGTCTTTTACATGTGTTTTTGTTTTTGGCTGGCCTGTCTGTTGAGTGATGAGAGGATCACTTGAATTAACTCTTTTTTAATTAATAAGTAATCATAATTCAAAAGAAGAAAAAGAAACTAGTTTCAATCTATGGCAAGCATAACCATGATGGATACTCATTAACTAAAAGAGGAATCCTTGGAGAAGAAACCCAAATTCTTTTTCTGCAAATCCTCCCCTCATTTACACCCAATATTGTTCAATGTATTGAATGTATTGGCAGATAATTCCAGTATTGCAGGTCAGTGATACAAAACCATCCAAGAATACAATTATTTTTTTTGAACAGAAGCCATACCCTAAAGAATACAAAGGGGTGGAGGGAGTTACAACTCTAACCAACTATCTGGAAAATGAACAATCGCCTTTGATGCAATCGTCCAAACCCTTCTAAAAACATTTAATACTTGCCCCTTCCGATTCCTAAAACATAGAACGTTCCTTTCCAACCATAGGAACCAGATACCCACTAATAAACTTATACACCAACGCCATGCCACATCAAAAAGAACCAATCAATAAGAACTCGGCATCACCCATTCTACTCCGAACATATTGAAGAAGCAATCCCACATCCTTTTGGCAAAATGAGCAATGTATAAAAAGATGATCCACCGATTCCTAATCCTGAAAATACATTAAAAGGACCTGTTTGGATGTACCGTCAAAACCCAGGTTTGGAGACAATCCTTATTTTCATCAGAAACCTTTGTTTTGCAGTCTCTTTGGATCGCTACCTGTAAATTGGCTGAAGTCAGAGTCTTGTCTTTTGACAAAGTGAGGGTACGGAAGTTGCTGAAAAAGGCTTGTCCAAAAGCCCTTTGCAATAGTTGCATCCAAACAAGCCCTAAGCATACATTCGGGAGAATCATCTTCCTCTTGCGAAGATTATCAATTGTCAGCACCTTCGTTCTACCCACTGGCCAAGCAAGTGCAGCTACCCATGAGAATACAAAAATTCCCATGTATCGATATTTAAATCCACCCTAATTGATACACTTTCTTTTGAACTTTGGCGATGCAATATATAATCGAATTACCAATGTTGAAAAGGAAGAGCTTATTTATCCAAAAAAGTTTTGTAACTGGTGTCTCCGTCACAATAGTTGGGGAATATTGAAGAACACCCAAGTGTATTTTAAACTTTATGCATACTCTAGTGTGATTAAAGCTTTAAGAGCGCCGTAGCATTTTTAGACACTTGGACAGTCCAACAGCTAAAATGGGGTGGCGCACCAAGCGATCGGGGTGGATTTCACTCAAACATCATGGTGGGGCCCACCAATTGTTGAACTAAAGCCCACTGTGATTTTCATTCTGACGTAATCCATGGTAATGGAATCGAAATCACGCCTCTAGCCAGGGAAAGCAAAACGCGCGAAGCAGTGGTAACGAGAATCCATTTACCACCACCTTAAGTCTACCCAAACACACTTGCTTTTTGTTTTTATCGCTTATTAACACCGATTATTGCCGTTTCCATGGTGCCAAATGACCCCTTATATACAACAAGGTGTAATTGGTCATTTGTCACAGAGGAGCCATATGTGGGTCGCTGCATAAAAGTTCTATGCCGAATATTTGGTAAATGTATCTGGTGATTGGGACTATTGTTCTGTTGCACCAGTACATGGATAGGCCATATCCCAAATGCCATGGTAAACTGGGAATTGTGCTGTGGTAGCCATCCAATCAGTGGCTCTCAATAAGAATGCTTCGAGTGGCAGTCCAAATTTAAGCTAGAAATCCTCATAACTGAATGGTCAGTGTTCTCCAATTGCCAGGATTTTAGCCCATCCACATTGTGGCCCACCAGATTAGCAGTCCCGATTTTGCTAGAACGGTTGCTACATACACTGTAAGGATTGACGAGGGAACTGCATAGTGCTTACCACTTTAATCAGTGACCTACATATTAGCCTTCTTCTTGGTCATCATGTTGATTACGATGATGATGAAGGTTACAGTAACAATTGTCACAGTAGCGAAAGGAGAATTATATGATACTCCGACAGCATATGGCACTTGATATGCAGAGTACGTCTAGCATACATTAACTCAAATTAATGCAACTATCTTGTGGAAGTCACCGTAACTAAGTCATAGTCCCAAAATCAGATTGGTTGAAGAATCATAACTTCTTATTCATGGACAGGCTGTTTAGATGAGAGTAAATGGGAGGGATTGGGAGTAAATGGAAGTAAATGACTTTTTTGGTGTGTTTGGAGAAGTACGTGCAAGTAAATGAAATGAATTGGGAGTAAATGGGGCTGTAAATGAAATCCTCCTTGAACTGAGAGATTTGAGAGTAAATGGAGGTAAATGCCTTTTTGGGCTTCCTTGGAAACAAGCCACTTATCAGTTACATCACTAAAATCACACCAGAAGAATGATCTAAACCGTCCAAACATTGACCATCCAAAATGGATGGTTAAAAATGTTGACAATCCGCTTGTTTGTGATCATTATGTTTGTGGCCCACCTAAGGCTTGGAATTTCCTCAATTTTCACTAAAGTACATATTTCAATGGGCTTATTACAATTATTCTTTCAAATATCATATATGTACACTAATTTGGAATATTAAAGCTTATTTAGAATATCACATATGTTAGTGTGAATATATTGAAAAATTCAAATGCATTCCAATTCCTCCCATTTACTCCCATCCATATAAGAATATTTTAGATTTCAATGCATTTCATTTACTCTCATCCAAACACAACTTGAGTAAGTCATTTACACCCAATTCCTTTACCTCCAATTCCATTTCCCATTAATGGGGCCTTTGTTGAAATGGGACTCTTGGTTTTTTCCCCACTCTTGGCTAATCTTTGGTTCATGATGCATCTAAACTGGGACCCATAACTTGAACATTTCAATTTGAACTACTTGCATGCCACGTATGCAATTTCTAAGTGCCTGCTTATCATCCATTACATTCTGCCAGAGTATCAAAGTTTTTCTTGTAAATAAAAAATACCAATTTCGCTGCCCTCCCTCTTTGAAATCGACATCTATGCTCCGCTTCTTCTCCTCCCCAACCTTGGTGAGCTTCGATGACGTGAAGAAGAAAGCCAGTATCAGAGCTCCGAACCTTCAAAAAAAAAAAATCAGACGGAAAAGGTTCAAAATAACAGAAACCGATTCCTCACGAGAAATTTAAAAGAAAAGTGAATTCAGAAGCAGGAAAAAAGATGGAGAAAAAGGAGAGAAGAAGGAGAAGGGACCTGTAACCGACAGCAATGTGGATAAACATGACTAAAAACCCCAGAAAAGCTCCAGATCGATTAAGAGATTTGTGCTTGTAAGCTCTGATCGCGATTGCAGATGATATAAGCAGAGCGAGGGTGGGCCGAATCAGCGATTTCTCCATATTTTTTTCCCCTTCAAATCTCTCCCTCTCTCTCTGTGGGGGTTTTGGAAGCAGAAAATTTCAGATGATTCCGTGCTGAGAAATTGGTGGAGAGCGCATTCGAATATGGAGAATGGGAAGAGAATGATTTTTTTTTTTTTAAAATCAATAAAAAATTCAAAAATGGGGGGCCTACCATGCAGCCGTCGGCCCGTCGCTCACGAAGGCAGGCCGATTAGCTACTGACAGATTTGAGTAAGGAAACTCGCTGCTGAAGTGACGCCACCCAGTTCCGTGGGTCCCTCTCACGAAGCTAGAGGGTGTTTGGATGATGGGATTCGATGGGTTTAAGTGGAATGGAATTATCAAAATGTAATGATTATACTGTGTCAGGGATTTTCATCTAATCGCATGGCCACTTCATGTTCGGGAAGTATATTGGCTACTTATCTTGCCACCACTAGTCGGTGCTCCGTGAGCCCCACCTTGATGTATGTGTTTCATCCATGCCATTCACCCATTCTTCTATGTCATTTAATGGTATGAGTCCAAAAATGAGTTTGATCTAAATCTCAAGTGGATTACACTGTTGGCCTTAAGAGGTTTTTAATGGTTTAATTTAATCACTATTGTTTTCTCATTGTATGGTTCACTTGAGATTTATATATATCTCATTTTTTAGATTAAGCCCTAAAATTATATCTCAAAATGGATGGACGACATAAATAAAACACAAACATCATGGTATAGTCCACATATCATCTACCACTAGCCATACAAAACACAAAGTAAGATCGCACAACCCTCATGCACTGACTCCAAAAAGGGGCTTCACAAGTCATGCCTTATGTGAGTCCTAAGTAGGACACGGCAACCATCTAGGGTATCTTAAAAGTCACTCCCACCTAATCCTCTTTAAACCCAAGCGACACTAGGGTTTCAATAGGATTAGGTGGGATGGAATTGCATATGGTCCGTGCCAATTCCTCTCAATGATTGGGAAGAATGGAAAAGCTTGGAATTAGATTACAGGGACTGCATTGGTTCCTATGCAAATTTCATTCAATGTTATTAAGCTGTGTAGGTTCCACCATAATGTATGAGCTATATCCACACCATCCACCCATTTTTTGAGATCATTTTAGAACATAAGCAAAAAAAAAAAAAAAAATCGGTAGATTTAAAGCTTAAGTGGACCCCACCATAGAAAGTAACGGAGGTTGAATACCTACCGTTGAAAACTTTTTTGGGGCCAAATACGTTTTGGATCTACCTCATTTTTAGGCCCATACCATAAAATGAAGTTACAAAACAGATGGAACTGTTCGAATATAACACATGTGTCATTCTCAATAGTTTCAAATGATGGTGGGTATATCCATTCAATGTACTATCATATTACAAATATGGCAAGGAATTAAGCTTATCCCATGTTAACAGGGGACCACTCCTGCCATTGGTAATAATTACGATTTCCCACCTAATCCTTCTCATACCATGCGCCAAACACCCCCAGACTGACAGGGTTTGCGTCCTTCCTGCTCGTCTCTAGCCATGAACGGGTTTAAAGGTAGCGTGCACAGAAATGAGGTAGATCCAACGGTCAGATGGGCCACACCAAATAATAAGCTTGACTGTATTAAATGCAAGAGTTATATAAGACGTGGTCCACTTTAGCGTTAGATTTGCCTCATTTTGTGCTCATGCTTTAAAATAATAAGAGAGATGGGATATACCACGTGGATAAATAGATTACATTGGGCCAGCCCACGGAACTGCACCAGACCGGCGGGGTAGGACACAAACTGCGTTGGAGGGCAGTGTGTGATGATGTGATCCTTGAATGCAACAAGTTAGATTTTTATGCCCGTGGCAAGCAGAGGATCCGGATTGGACGAGGAAACTTATCTGCGTTGAGAATAAAATGATTATATATATATATATATATATATATATATATATATATACACTAAAATAGCTTTATGGTATGCGGCTTTTATGTGATTGGCACCTTTTATAAAGCCTTACTTTTTTAGCCCTTACTTTTGGGAGAATCAGTGAAGGAAAATTCCCTTGCTTTCTAACCAAGTACTTGTACAGACCTTCGCATCTAGGAGAACCTTTGCAGCTTCAATCCCGAGGTATGTTGTGGCTAGAGGTGTACATGAGTCGATGCTCGACCAGCTAGAGTCCTCAGCTTGGTCATCGAGCATGGATTGGTAGCTCGGCGCTCGGCTCGGTCAGTAGCTCAATCCAGTTAGAGCCAAGTTCGAGTTTGAGTTTTCAAGTTGAGTTTGAATTTGAGTTTTTAGCTAGTGCTCGGGTGGGGTCTGAGTCGTCTGACCATCCGATTGGGCCATAGCGACCAAGCCAGTGGTCAGGCGGGGTCCGCTAATTGGACGGACACTACTCGCCACTCGTCACACCCCGGCCGGAGGGCAAAGGCAATGTGACTAATGAGATGAGTAGAGAAGACGAGGAGACTCACCTTTCAGTTGCTAACGGTCGTCTGAACAGACACTGGAAAATGGAGAGGAAGGATAGTAGTCATGGGTCAGGCGCTGGAGAACGGCGAGAAATAGAGGAAAAGAGAGTAGTACTGGTCGTCGGTCGTTGCTCAGGCGCTGAAGAACGGCAAGAGAGAAATGAGTAGGGTTAGGGTTTTTAGGGTTAGGCGAAGGGTCGAGACGAGAGTGGGCACTGGGGTTAGGGTTTTTTTTTAAAAAAAACCTATTTTAAGCGACCGAATAGATTAGATAATATATATACTTACTCAAAAAATCGATCCAATCCAAACCGAGTTGAGTTCGAGCTCAAGACCGAGTCGAGTTAGCTCCAGCTCGGACTCGACTCGAAATGTTTTGAGCTCAATAAAACTGGCTCGACTCAGATCGAACACAGTTTTGAACCAAGTCGATACGAGCTTTTTCGAGTCGATTTGAGCAAGCTAACGAGCTAACTCGACTCGTGTACACCTCTAGTTATGGCCCACTAGAGGGTATATCTAATCTGTTTATCCACTTTTTGGCCCATCATTTCTTTAGAAAGGCAATAACCTTATGTTGTTACGAGCTCTTTGTGGCCCACGAGACTTGACAAATGGTAACAATGGTCGTTCATTGCCAATTGTTTCCATGTAGTGTGGTCCACATGATCATGATCGATGGATATATGTTATTTTTCGGGACACGACCTTTTATAAAATTTTGATTTTAATAGACAAAATGGATTCAAGACGTACCCCACGGTGGGTCCCAATGACGTTGTCCAAAGACCCTTTAGGTATAGTCGGAGGCCATTTGAGGACCCATTATTGTTTTGTCGGGACTCTTCTTCTTCCCCTCTGAACATGTCTTTTGGGGACCCACCACTACCTCCTCCAACTGTATTTTCCTACGTGTGGTCATCGCCATCAACTTCTTCTGCATGTAGGCACTGCAAACAACTTCTACGACCTTAAAAATGAGTGTTGTTTTTGCTCCGACAATCATATATTCTTAGAGATGCAAGCCATTGATACATGAAAAATATTTTGAATTGATATTTTTTACAATAACATTTTCTTATAGATGAAAGCTACTTTAGTTGTGGATAGAGAAGGATGGTCATAGTTTTTGTTGTGGGGAGAAGTGATTGTGGTGAAGAAGTGATTATCGGAAGGGATTTGAGGTGGAGAGGGATGGATGTGGTTGTCATGTGGAAGGTAATAGAGGAGATAGATTCTAAATTTTATAATGTATTGCCTTAGTTAAATAGTTATGCACATCAACCTCGACCCTTAACACATGTCAACCAAGGTTGAGGTTACCACATGTTGAGAGTTTAGATTGTCATGTGTTAAGGGTTCAAGTTGTCATGTGTTAAGGGTTAGGGGTCATGGTTGTCATGCGTTAAGGGTCTAAGTTGTCATGTGTTAAAGGTCTAATTTATCATGTGTTAATGGTTGAGGTTGTCAGAGTTTAGGTTGTCAAGTGTTAAGAGTCCAAGTTGTCAGGGTTTAAGTTATCATGTGTTAAGGGTCGAGGTTACCCATAAAGTTTTCAATAGAGGCAATTTCCTTCTCCAATTTTTTTTTTCATGTCCTAAAATGATCTTGCAAAATGGATGGACATGGTGGATTTCTCACAAACATCACAATGATCCCCATGTTCAAGGCGGTACTATCTTAAGTGAGACAGGGGCCACACCTAATACATTCCACTCATTCATTACTATTTCTATTAGTATGGTCCACTTGAGATTTGGATCTTCTTAAGGTTTGGGATTTCATCCTAAAATGAGATAGAAAAACAAATGTATGATATGGATATACAACAAATACATCAAGGTGGGCCCATGCAGTTAGGGTAACACCCACTAAGGTTTAACTTAGGTAACGCTAATCTGCTCCCCAACAACAGTGGGTTGAGTTGGACCCCACCATTGTCACATCCCAAAATTCGGTACCCAACTTAGCCAACCCGAACCCGAATTCCAGAACTGTGAGTTGTATTTGAACAAATATACATCGCAACCCACATAATTTCCTTACATTTCCATGGAAATCAGAGAAACTATGAGGAGAATAAAAATTATCATTAAATAATTATCCACTAATCAATTATTAAATCGTTAATTACATTGATATAAAATAAATTAATGACGAAGGCATTGAAATCAACTAGTTTTCAAATAAATAGAAAGGAAAGTTTTCAATCTTGCACATTTGGCTCTTCATACATAAATCCTACAAAACAATTTATGTGGGTGTGAGTGTATAGGGTCACATCATTTCCAAAAATGAAAATTCTATATCAGCATATAACGAACAAAACATAATGAAAGATCGAGTCGTAGTGCGTAGTATCACAAGCCAATAAAAGCTTCGTACCTAGGGCCACAATTCACATTAATCTCATACCTAATGTGTGAAGTGATTACGAGATTATTGACTTCTCATCCTGAATAGTCACATACCTATTGGAGATCGTGGCCCACGAATGTGTGCACCAAAACTGTATTTATACATCCACGACTTGAATATAAAAGAACATTAACATTTCAATAATAACAACTGAAATTATGATAATGAAGTCAAATAAACCAAAATAACTTTTAATCCATTTTTTTAAAAAAAATTTTACCAGGGCAGAGCACTCTAGCACCCACTTTAGAGATTAACCCAAGGCAAAGCACCATGAACATTTTGAACCTCCTAGGGCAGGGCATTGTGCATCCAACATTTTAGGGAGTCCGATCAAAATACCTACGTGTGGATTCACTTAATCTTACATAAAGAAAATACAAATTACATCCTAAAACACGACCATAGATTTAATATTCAGATACGACACATCCTGGAACATGGGTCAAGGGTCGAATGTTCACAAATGTCAAATTCGCAAGTACAACACAAAATAAAGATCCTTTCGAGAATGACCCTGGGCAAAACACCCATATCATAATAACATCGTGATCCTTTTAGTGCAGAGCACCAGTAACAAAATAATCAAATGGAAACAATCTACAACTCATAACAAATTTTAAATAAATATATAATTTACAATATATAAGCAATAATCAAAAGGATACAATCTACAATGCATAACAAAATCAAATAAACTTAATCTAAAATGAAATTATTATATGTCTCAGCTTAATATACAATAAGTAACAAATAAGTAAATGAAACCAAATCAACATCTAGCGTAAGGTTTTCAATCGAAAAGATTACCTTCTTGGTTTGATGTGCAAAGGTCTGATCTAATGCTTGGAAATCACATGAAGGCGATGCGACTCCGACCTGGTTCCAATTAAACCAGGTTCAACGTATTTATATACTTGAGGAAATCGATAGGCGTTTCTATGTAAATCGACGAAGATCTCTCTCTATAAATGGCAAAGACATAACTTGATCTAGCCCTATACTCGGGTTGGATTTCGATACTATAGTGGAGGGTCAATCAATGAGTTGGATCTGTCAACTATTGTAACACCTCGTATTTTCCAGTACTTGAGTATTACCATGTGATTTAATTTAGTACAAAAAAAAAAGAAGAAGAATATAGTACAACCTAAAAATATACTGGAAAAGTTTAAGGACATATGTAAAATTTAAAACCTAGCACATAGATGACCATACAAATAATATATATATTAATCTTTGTTTACTGATATTCATATAATTTATATATATTAACAATCTGTGATGACATAAATTATATATAACAAATTCTTACTTGTTAATTAATGAAATTTTTTATTAAGGTAAAACAATGATAGTTATAAAATTAATATTAATATTAGTATATGATTAGCAATACATTATAAGAGGCGCCTCACACGACCCTTGGGACCATTTTAACTGCTCACAATTAAATTTGGAATGATTCGACCAACAAATCAGAAGGAATCCATAAGTTAAACCTAAAATCAATTTGTATGGCCCACTTAAGATTTAGGTCAGCCCCATTCTTGAGATCATGGCCTTATATGAGCGAACGAACCGATTGAACGGAGTGGATTAATCAGAATCATCCCTGTGGGCCCCACAGTCGTGTCGCGAGTGCACCACAGGGTGTACATTGGCATTGCACCAAGCAAAAAACTCGGTCAAAATATCTCTAACCTGCGTTTTACTTGAAATAGAGAGATTCTCTCTCTCTCTCTCGTTGCCCCTGCCGACGGACAAACGTCCGTTTGGGATGCGTTGGGGCCCACCATATCAGATCAGATGGGAGATCTGATCCGTCCATCGTGTCTGGTGCTTGGGCCTTACTAAAACCCCGGTTATTTCACGCAAAGATGTACCCATGTGTGGCCACGAATCCAAGCGCTTATAAACCACAAAAAACCATGTTTCCAAAAATGGAAACTGCCCCTGCTGCCACAAGCTTGGCGATCCATGTGAGAGGTCTTCAGCTGATCTGGGTCGTTCATTAAGGTAAAATCCCAGCCATCCGATGGCTCTCCGCGTGGGAGAGAGTTTCTGCCCACAGGAAGTTAAAACCGCTGTCGGTTTCGGTTTTGCTAGACGTTGGAGGCTGCTGCCATCCGGTTTTCAATCCAGGCCATCTGTTACAGATCCAACGGTCTGGGATCACTAGGGCAGCACTAATAAAGAGAGGATCGAGCAACGTCTCTCTCTCTCCACCTCTTACTGCAGCTCGAGCGAGAAAATCGGTCGTTTCCTCCTAGCTTCGAGCCCACCACCCAAACGCCCATGGAGCTTCGAAACCTCTACTCTACAAGCTCCATGGCATCTGTACGAACCTTCCTACGCTCTCGGATTAGAAGGAGAAGCCGTGGCTGGGAGTCTTCCATTGGAGTTGGGTCTTCTTCCTCGGCATGTTGCTGCACTGAGGTAAGCTCGACTCGATATGTTGCTGGGCATTTTTAGTAGCAGTCGGGGAGGGGAAAGAAGAAGAGAGACATGTAAGAAAGGAAAAAAAATGAAGAAGGAAGAAACAGAAAGAAGGGGAGTGGTGCGGCTGATAGTAGGCCGCACTACCACAGTTCAGACCACGTCACTGGATCGAGTGGAGGCTGGGTTGGGTGGACTCGAAAGAGAGAACAGAGAGAGAGAGAAAGGAGGAGAAACAAGAAAGGAAAGGGAGAAAAGAGAAAGAAATAAGAATGAGAGAGAGGTGGTGCACGTTGCACCAACTCAAAACCGAGCTGGGTCGGCTGGGCTGAGTCCACTCACCCCAATCTCATCTCCCTCTCTTCTCAATCCCAGCAGATCCTTTCCTCTGCTCAAATTATCATCAGCCCAACATCAACAACCATTTCTGCATCTCCGTGCAACGTCAGCTCCAGTGCGCAGGTATGACGTTGGGCCACAGCTGAGTGTAAACTTAGTGGGCCACACCACATATCTCAATGAGCCCCACCACACATATGATGGGCTGCACTTAAGGCTTATCTACTGGGCCAAGACAAACCAGCCCAGCCAGCCTAGGCTGCCAAAAACGTGGCTACTGGGCCAGAACCAGTCCAACCAGCTCACCTCGGGCCTGTGCCGTTGTTGGGCCACACTTGATTCAACAGGCCCGCCTCAGGTTATGTTGACCTTGGGCGAAGCTATGCCAGACCCAAGCCCAGTTTGGGGCCCTAGTTAGGCAGCAGTGATGGACCAAAACGGGTCCAGCCCGGCCAAATTCCAAACCCCTCCACCATGGAAATAGGCATGGGCTCAATCCATCCCATATATGGGCCTGGATCTAAGCCCGCCAGCAAACATGACGGTCATCTATTGGGCTGTATAAATGGGACACTAGTATCTACTTATCATTCCTAAATACCCTCATTGATAGTAGATCACATTATTTGTTATCACTCTTATTATAAGGATTTCTAACATTAGGTATGTTTAACCATTAGTGGATAACCTATGCTAAGACTAGTTATTATAAACTGGCTTGCAATTAGTGAATAATAGTATTTTATTTATCTCCCCCAAACATTATCATTAATAATATATCATAATATTTATTGTCCTCATAAGGGATAAGTTTGTCAAGTTAGCTACATAACAAATTCATCGCTAGTGTTAATGGCGATTTTACAATTATTAACACTATCAACATGGTAACCATCCCTAACGTCATTGGGATTTTTAATATTATGAACGAATAGCTGTTGGTAACTTAACTATACCGATATTAGTTATTACATAGAAAATAATATCATTACTAAATACTGGTATACTGTTTTGTTACACTTTAGATCAAAACTTAACTACCGTCATAATGATTAATGATTATCATTAGCATGTTAGCAAATATGAAGTATAACACTAACGCTAATAATTATCTTGTGACTGTTAAGTTTAACTAATACGCCGACTAGAGTCCAAATCCTAAATCTAAGCCTAGGTAATCTAAACCCTTGGTTAAAACCTTGACCATAAAGGATGCATAAGCTCGGGTCTAATCATATAACCTTACAATTTTTGGTAGGCTTTGATACTAAGGGAACACGTGCCCTCTAACAACACTGGTAGGCGATTCAAAGTACAAGGTGATGATTCTTCCCCTTGAGTTTTCCATCTTCTCATTAGCTTAAGTTATAGTTTTTATTTAAATTCATAATTGATATCTCTCTTTATAATCACATGTGTTAGCTGGTGAAAATTGAATTGTTGTATTACATGCTTTACGATTATCCTGTATAATTGTTCATGCTTGTGGATTTATTTTTGTGGATTGCTTATGGAACTTAAACTGGTACATTAGTGGAAAACTCCCACATATGAATGTACACCCATACTTGGGATGTAACTTGACTAGTTGTGATCGTAATAGACCTTCTACTTAGTGGTTACTGAGTGTGGTCTAGATGGATCATTGATGTGGGCCTACCATTTAGGGTTGTTGTGTCTAATGGTTTTCAAGGATGATCTTTTATCGCATGGTTCTGATACTCACCTTATGTGGCCTACTTTGATATCGCCCTATGTGGCTTTGTTCTAGAATTTTTCCTATATAGGTTGAATGTTTTATATTGTACAACCATGCGATGGTAAGCCCCATATATTGTAATATGATTGGTCACTAGTCAATGGGTTTCCATTAAACATCCTAAGATGGTAGCCTCATGGGCTGGGGATAGTAGTCATGAGATACTATGCCAGAGCCGTTGGCCTACGTTGGGTCATGTGCTCCCCATAGTGACCTTTGAGCTTATTTAAAATGGCTAGTTGTAATTGGACTAATAATGGATTGGTTAATCATGCATATATAACATAGACCAGCATCTATTGCTATCGTACGTGATGTATGTATCGTTCCGTCTGGATGATGTGTCCCGGGTTCGATGTTCCGACTGGATGATGTTTTCCAGGTTCGATGATTGCATGGGCGGCGGCCCTGTCCGCACGGATGAGCATCCCCAGGGCGTGAACGCATTCCATACATCCATGCACATAATAAGATCTGCATCATGTACTGTTTTGTATGCTTTATTTTATAACTATGCTTACCTAATGCGACGGTGTGTAATCTTGAGGGGAGTTCACACTGAGTTGGTCACTCATCCATCAAATATATAACCGTACAGGTAGCAAAGGTGGCTTAAGTGACTTTCAGGTTCAAGCTGATGTGGAGCCGAGTACAAGTGTCAGGGTTCCATGGTTGTATTTACCTCGAGGAGCTGCGCGATCTTGCGGCTTATGTTTACATTCTAATGTTATTTTTCATGTAGTAAATCATGTGGATTCTTGTATTTGTTATATCGAGACATTGGTTTGTATAAGTCATTATGTGCATCTTCTTATATATCCTAAATGTAAATGAAGACTTTCCTTTATGTTGATTTGTCCATCCTACGCTCGTCTGCTTACTCTGATGAAGATAAAAGAAAAATATTACATATCAAATTTGACCATCCTTTAAGGTTAACAACTCGGGTCTTTGGGAAACGGGTCGTGTACTCGGGTCCTGAAAACACGGGGCGTTACAACTATTTAGTCAACGAATTATCCTTTTCTCTTTCACATTCCTTCTCCTTTCTCTTCTTCTTTTCTCTCTCTTGCTTCTTTGATCTCTCTCTCTCTCTCTCTCTCTCTCTCTCTCTCTCTCTCTCTCTCTCTACCTGCTTCCAATCCACATCCAGTAAATGGGCAAAGACAGGTATTACAGGGAGTCGTGACTCGTTGTTGCACTTGCAACTCTCTCTCTCTCTCTCTCTCTCTCTCTCTCTCTCTCTCTCTCTTTCTCTCTCTCTCTCTCATTGTATATCTTTTGATCTCACTGTTGTGATCAAGTTTGCACAAGGAGGCATTTGCAATGAGTTGGGTTGTGATCGGTTTCACAAATGGGGTAAACACATAATTGTTTTGACGTTTGATTTGGATATCGAAACTGCAAGGCTATTTTTCTCATTTCTGATTTGTATTGACAGTGTAGTTGTAGATGAGTGTAAGGGAACTTTTGAAATCAAGTGTTGGGATATGGAGTTTAAAAAACTATTTAAATAAAATAAATTTAAATTGAGAAAAAGAGAAAACTTATCGATTTATATCACTTGGCTTGAAATCGAATTTGCTCCCCTTGGACAACTTCCCAAGTGTAACAGGTTTCCAGAGCAATCGACCTCCATGATACAACGACTATGACTCGTTCACAACGGTGCACTCACTGTACATGGGCTCGAACCATTTGTAGTCTTAACCCGAACTAGAAAATACTTGAACAAATTTTTAAGAGAAAACTAGATTTTGTAATCCATTTCAAAACTTAAAATCAGAAGTCTATTTATAGACTTTGTGAAGACACCCTTAAGGGTGTAAAGGCACCCTTTCACAAAGGGTTGTGACTATTGGGTTTAAACCTAGGTGGTGTGACTCTTAGGCTTCAAAAGATACAACTTTTCAAAATAAAATATGAAATGATGCAACCTTTCAGACTTAAGTGAAAAGACACATCCATAGGGCACCTATGGCCACAGTCATAGCCTATCCCAATGGATATTTTGAAACACTAAATTATTTTAAAATAATTTAAAATACAACAATCCTCCACATGTTTCAAAATTTTTGACATTTCGGATAAAGATGAAAGAGTTGTGCAATAGTGCCGGTGTCACCATAGACTTGAACTGACATTACAGTAAGCATGCATGATAGGTTTACAGGAATCAGGTGACACCATAGTCTTGAACCTGATTCTTTTTTATGTAGATCGCAAATACATGTCACTCACGCAACTTTTCCGTTACAAGTGATTTTGTGGTTCGGTGCGTTTCGGTCATACACCATTACATGAATTTCATGAGTGCTCTACAGAATTCGCCTAGATTCTCATACGAAGCAGCCTCCACCTCCACACCCATATAGGTGATTTCCATCAAGTGTACGCAGCAATTAGGTACACCACCAAATATATGGCTATGGATTCATTAAGAGTTCAAAAACTCATCCTTCTTCATTGCTCCTCGCACTGTACACCATAGAAGGGGCTCATTTATATCAGTGCAAGCGTCTACCTCGTGTCTTATTGTTTACCCATTGAACCTATCGCATAGGATCTCTACTTCTATAGGTTGGGTTGCCAACACTGGTAACTCATATATTAGGCTCAGCCCCATTCCCTTCGATGTATCATTGACCAATCTTTTAGATTGTCATTTGGTCCGAGGATTTATGACCCGTAGGCCTTTTACCTCCACCCGTCATTGCTCCGTCAGGCTTTCACCTATTACGAAAAATTCAGTATTGTTACCTTCCATAGGAGTAAGAGACAATAATTATTGTCAAATGTCAGATGAAAAAAAAAAAAAAAAAAAGGCTTTGTAATGGGAGGCCAATTAAGTAGAAACCGGATACCACGAGGTCATTTTAGTCAAAATCCCAAAGAAGCAGGTTCACTTAGAGCTGGGCAGAAAGGGACCGATCCGGCGAATCCGACCCGAACAGATCTGAACCGAAGGCCAAGATCGGGTCGGATCGAGTTGGCCCAGCAAGATCCAACCGTTAATCGGATCGATGGTCAACCCAGATCAATCCGATCTGGAATCCGATCCAATTCGATGCGCACAATGTTTAATCACCATTGTTTCCTGTAATGTTGTCCACTTGAGATTGGTATATACCTCTTTTTTTTTTTTTAAATACCATAAAATAATCTAGAAAAATAGATGGACGACATGGATGAAGTAAATACATCATGGTGGGGCCCACGGAGCACCGACATACCATCCTTTGACTGGTGGGATGGGGAGTAGCCAACCCATCTTCTCACACGGCTCGAGGTGCCTCGAGCAAAGCTCCTGGATGACATAAGCAAGCATTTCACGTTCTTGCTTAGGATGTTAGGTGGGTCTCACCGTGATGTTTGTGATAAATCCACACCGTCCATCCGTTTTGGGAACTCATTTTAGTACATGCTACAAAAAATTAATTATATCCAAGACTCAAGTGGCCATTACGAGAGGAAACAATGTAGATTCAATGACCACCTTCCTCTGTTTTCTCTCTCGTCCAGTACACTGGAGCTTTGGATCCACCTATTTTTTAGTATCATATCCTAAAATGAGCCCTCAGAACTGATGGACGGTGTGGATTTCTTACAAATATCACTGTGGGCCCACATAGCATAAAATCCACGTCTTAAGGGAAAACCTTGGGACGCGGATCGGCAAGTGTACCATGCACTAGCACAACTGGTTTGGCGTGTTGCCGTCAACACATTCTATGCATGGGTCCCATCATGAGGTATGTGTTATATCTAAACTGTCCATCCACTCGGCGGGCTCGTCTTAAGGCTTGAGCTGAAAAAAAAGATAGATCTAAAGATCAAGTGGACCACACTGCAAAAAACAGTGGGATTGAATGTCTACCATTGAAACTCTTTTAGGGTCAAGAATATTCGATCCGAGCCGTACCTAACTCGATCCGACTCGATTTTTCTGACCGAGTTGGACTCGGTTCGAGTCAGGCCAGCAATACAACGGATCGGATCGAGTCAGAGGACCCGGACTCGGTCCCGGATCGGATCGAGTTCGGGTCAGGCACTGAAAACTTCGGACCTAGTCGAGTGGGCTCAATCCAGTCCGACTCGACTCAATGCCCACCTCTACTCACCCAAAACAGGTTCCTCATGTTCGCAACCGGTCCACATTTCAAGTGATGACACGTGAGAAGCATGCTCTTTATGGTGGATGACACGGTCCAGCAAGATCCCACCTGCACGTTCTCCCAAAAAAAATCTAGTACACTCAGGGTACAAACGTTGGAAACAGGTGGATGGATCGAAAACTTCAGCCAATTTTTCGCAGAGCCGTCAATATCTTTCACAAACTGTGACCCACCTGACCAGTTGTTCAAATTGATTCTTGGGCTGAGCATCAATTCATTTGACGTTGGATTGTAAAACATCTTCCTGATTAGGTCAGGATGACATTATAGGCATCGTTTGAACGGGTAGCGGATTTGGTGCGACCCTAACCTCACCTAAAATGGTGCAGCCCTTACCGCGGAGCCCACCTTGATGTATATTTTCTAAATCCACGCTGTCCATCCGTTTTTCCTGATTATTTTACGCTACTACCCAAAAAATGAAACAGATGAAAATCTCATGTAGACCACACCATAGGAAACAGTGGTGATTGACCATTAAAAATTTCTTGTGGACCAGAAAAGTTTTAAATCAAGCTGATATTTGTTTTTAACCTTCATCCAGATTTTTCCGACCTTACCAACAGGTTGGATGGAAAATTAACATTACAGAGATATTATGGTGGGCCATAGGAAGTTTTTAATGGTGGGTGTTCTATCACCACTGTTTCTCGTAGTATGGTCCACCTGAGATTTAGATCTGCTTCCTTCCGGGCTCATGCCATAAAATGATCTAGCAAAACGGATGAACAGCATGGGTATAGAATAAATACATTAATGTGGGCCCACAGTAAGGACCACACAGTGGTGGGTGGGGCCGGGGCGTACCTTATCCGCTCCCCATTAGATGAGTGGCAGCAGCCAGGATCAATGATTTGTAAATAAATTCCCATTTTAGACGGTACACATGACATATAAGTGTAATGATCCGAACCTTTCATTCAACATGAGACCACATAGATGGGCACCGACCAGAAATCGAAATGACCAGTCAATCCTAACCGTGTAAAAGACATACGAAAATCATGGCTAGATTCTACCGAATTTTGATGCTATTTTCTGAAATGGTTAGGATAATCTAATCACCATTACTTTTTTGTCCATTGCCCATTTAAGGTGTCTCCAATGAATGAGAGGTTTGGATGATTGAACTAAAAATTATTACAAATCTATTCCATTATGCATCCAAACAGTCTCATGCTCCACTTACCTGGATTTTGAAGGGGTTCATATGGCCTGAATTGATTGCACATTCAAAGAATCCCTGGATTCCCATCAAAACCATAATTCAAAAACTGTACGGGCTGTTTGGATACAACAAGATTTTTTTATTTATTATTATTATTTTTTTGTTACGATTAAAAAATAATAGTTAAGTTGACTTCTACAAAAAAAAAAAAAATAATAATGATAATAATAATAATTCATTTTGGCAAACACATGTTAACATCAAACAACTTTGAACTCTATTTTTTTTTTAATGTATTATTTTAAAATTAAAATTAAATGTATAGTATATCAGCGACATAGCATCTATTAGCATCTACTAATCAAACAGTTAAAATATCATTTTTACTATCTTATGCTGATTTATGATTCATCTAAAGTAGGGCCTACTATTTGAATGGTTTAGTTTAGTTTATAATACATCTAAAATGACGCCTACCATGTAGACTGTCTTTTGTAAGAGTGGCAATGGGTCAAGCAGCCTGACAAACCCAACTTAGCTTTGGACTGGGCTTGGACTTATGAGATTGGACCTGAGACTCATGGGCCAATTAATTTCTTGATCTCGTTTAGCTTGACCCGTCCTAGCCTAATTCGGTCTAACCCAACTTCATATGCACGTCTTATCTTCAAAAAGTTTCATTCAAATCAGGCTGAGCTTGGGTCTAACTAGAGCTGTACAATAGTTGAACCAAGTCGAGCTTGGCATAGCTCGACTCGGCTCGACCAGTAGCTAACCCCAGCTCGAACTCGGCTCGGCTCGATCCTTGAGCCTGACTGGGTAGCTCAACTTGGTTTGGTTAGTAGCTTGGGCCAGTTCTAGTCGAGTTCAAGCTTGTGCGACATTTTTTCAAACAAATGAAGTGCACCTTCAATTTCCATACAAAACAACAACAACAGTTTATATAGGTATTTCATCAAAATTAAAATTAAATGGTAGTTTTATCATGTAAACTTTTTTTAGTGATTTGTTTTGTATCCATACCTTCCTCGCCACCCGCCGATCCCACGGAGAATGTATGAACCCGAAACAACACTTGGTTGAGTCATTTCATCAAACACTTGGTGAGAATGTCAATATCAAAATAACCGATTCAAGTTGAGGTTCAATCCGAGTCAATTCAAGCTCGGACAAGCTCGAAAATCAGCTCGAATTTAGTTTCGAACTGAGTCGAATTGAGTTTTTTCGAGTATGATCCAATCACCCAATATTGAATTGACCATGAGTAGTTGATATATTTGTTCAGTTTAGGTGCATGGATAGGCAGAATCGTAGACTTTTTGATGTAATATGGCATACAAGAGTCTATAAAGATGAGGTGTACCAAAAAAATTTGACTCGGTTCAAAAAAGCTCAATTCGACTCGGTTCGAACTGAGCTGATTTTTTTAGCTCGAAAATATTTTGAGCCGAGTTCGAGCTAGCTGGAGCTCAACTCGACTTAGATTGGTACATAACTCAAACTCAACTCAACTTGTGTCCAGTGATATAAAAACCCCAAACTTAAGTTAAAACCCTACCCCTCTCACATCACACCCAGCCGTCGGAACTCTGTCGAGCTCGAACCCTCTCTCTCTCTCTCTCTCTCTCTCTCAACCAGTTCGGGAACCCTCTCTCTCTCTCTCTCTCTCTCTCTCTCTCTCTCTCTCTCTCAACCAGTCCGGCCGTCTATCTCTGCTCTCTCGTCGCCCCTGCCACCAGTCCGGCCGCCCGTCTCTGCTCAATGCTCACTCATCACCCCTGCTTTGCCCGCCCGTCCGAACTTTAACTCCAAACTTTCGACCTTGAACTTGAACTCAAATTCAAAAACTTAACTCGAACTCAAATTCGAAAACTTGAACTTGGCTCGAATGCTTGAGCTCAAACTGGCCCAAGTTGCTGAGTCAAGCTGGACAAAGTGGCTCGGTCACCGAGCCGAGCTGAACTCGAGCTGAGGGTAGCAGCTGATCGAGCCGAGTCGATATGAGCCTAGCTCAACTCGGTATACAACTCTACTTGTAGGCACATAAGAAATGTATGGAATCAATTACTTTTAATGAATAGATCCGATTGCACCTTGGAATATGAAATTCAAAGGCATCAAATCGAGAATAATACTTTAAATAATCTAACTATAATAAAATATATGACCAGCCAACATTCATCAAAATTTAAAAATGAAACTGTTAATAAAGAACACCATACCACCAAATGCGCTGCATGAGGCCTGAAAAACTCTTGCCCCTATGACCTTTGGTCTTGCCGATAAACAAATAGAAGAAAGAGGGAGTCATTGTCTAGTGATCATAGCGACAAATCTAGTTACCGGCCGTTTCTTGTCCTCGGCATTTCTTTGGGGATTCTCAGATTTTCACATCTATCCCATGATGGTATTGGAAAAATCTAGCTGAAAATAAAATATTAAACATACTTATAAATTAATACATAATTTTAAATTTTAAATATAGCAGCATAAATGAATTATTTCACTCTTAAATAAATATAAAGCTAAAAACATGATAATTTCACAATAAAATCCGGGCAATTGAGATTTTGAATCTCATCATATTATTGCAAAATATCCTTTGATGAATTTTCTGTGAAAAATGTCATGGGATTTTGAAAATATTGGCGATATTTGCCGCAATGCTATGACAGGTAGGTCATCTTCCAAACTGAAAACAGAGAAGTGATGGAGATTTCTCCTTTCATTTAGTATATCTTGCTGACATTACATTTACACCGAATTCCTAAACACAATTATTTATTCCATAGATGGGAACAACAACCTAATCAATTACATGTTGAAGAAAAAAAAATGCTTAATATTGATTACAATCAAATGGTGATCAGCTACTTATGGATTCCTCTCTTCATCAATTTCGATGACGAGAAGACGCTCCGGATCTGACCCGTTTGGCCCCTCTGAGTAGAGAGTCGGAAGATATGCTTTGTATGCAGGCAGGTAGCGTGAAACAAAATCCAGCACCTGCCAGAAATTCATCCCCATAAACTAACCCACCTTAGGATGCGAGTAACTGAAGTGATTAGAGTTTAGAAAACCCAATAAAGCTTGTTTTTCTTTCAATAGAAAATCATATAGTTATCATCCAAGCGACTCGGTCAAGACTCGAGTTGAAGGGTTAACTGCTTTTCCTTAAAAACCAAGGGGGAAAAAAAATCTCAATCCAGTAGTGAGACTCTAAAGACAAAAACTCCACATGGGTGGTTCTCCATCCAAATCACAAGTCGACTCTGGCTTCACCCCTCACTGAGTCTGACTCGATTTTCAAAAATTTCAACCTTGGTGTTTGAATAGAAAGCTACTTCAAATGAAACGAGGCCACCTATAATTTGATTTGAGAAAAGATCAAAACCCATATTATACTGGCAAAATAAATAAATAATAATAAAAGTATCATTGGGATGTGAGGGTAATTAAGCGGGATATGGAATTAAAAGGTGGATAAAGAAACACACCTCCTCATCCGACATGCCAGGTTTACCATCTGCCCTCATGGCAACCTCCGCCTGCAAAGTCAAGAGGGGACTGTGTTAAACAAATGTAGCTACGAGAACGATGATTTCTTAGGCTGCATTTGGATGGAGTATCAAACCGAATTGCAATGATTAGTTCAACAGAGAGGAGATGACCAAGTTGTAAATGCCCTGGTATACATAAGATGAAGTAGGTCTCAAACGGTACTATGATTCCAACTTGGAAGTACCAGAATTGGGGCAGTCTCGTGGTATTAATACTAAACAAGGTAATTGCAACTCGGTCATTTCCACTGTATTTAACTAATTACTGCAGTTGAATTCAGTACTCAGCAACATGGTTTTAGAACTCCACAACTCGCCCTGACTCGCTTGGTCTGGAGTCGAGTCACCACTCCGCCAAGTCGGGTTGAATCAGCCAAGTCAGGCTGAGTCATGCATATTTCCCGTGCTGACTCATGGTACTGAACCAGGTCAGAGTCAAGCAAGTCTGAGTCAACTCAGACAAGTCGCGTCAGACTCGGTCAAGTCATCAATCCTTTCTCCATAATGCATCTGAGCCTCAAAAGCGCAGAAAGAAATATGGGCTGCTAATATTACAAGAGTAGAGCAAAAACCTGCAATCGCCATTGAAAGACGCAACTTGGATCCTTGATCTTGATAACTATCCATGCCTCTATGAACTTATCCCAGGCATTATAGTAAGCCTCAAGGTTCTTGTTTACAAGCTCAAGCTGGGTAATGAAGCACAAGTAAATAAAACAATTCTCAACCATGTGAGGCGCTCAATGAAAACACGATGTGATCATTGGTTCTTCTTTTCAAGGACTAACCTGTGGGTCAACTGCTTTGACGACTTCATTTGGAATAGGTTTGAAACCAAGCATCCAACCTTCAAACAAAATGACCTAAGCGACCGCAGCAAAGCAAAACAAGTTAACAAAGAAATATTATATACAACGACCTTGGTAGTAATGCTGTCTAGTATTGATTTCGACTTGAGATGTGTGTACCTCTAGTGGTCCTTCAACCTCTGGCCATGTTGAAGGATCTGCTCTGTCACCCTTCCCACCATACGCCGACTATAGACATTGAAGTACACACCATCAATACACACGAAATGATATCACTCAAAATAATAAAAGTGAGGTCCGTGATTTGCTTACTTTATCATAACGTGGAACCTTCATTGTCATTCCTAAATATCATATGCATGATTGTTAGTTGCCAAATAGAGTCAATGATTTTTTAATTTTTTATTTTTAAGGAATTTTTTTTAATTCTTTCACAATAGAAAAAAAAAAAGAAGAAGAAGAAGAAGAAGAAGAAGAAGAAGAAGAAGAAGAAGAAGCAAAATCGATCTTTTCCTCAACTGAGTGGACTAAGGGGCTGTTTGGAAGTCTGCTAAAATCAGGTTGGTTCTGCTTACCCTCGTGTTTTGCATAAGGCAAGAAAAGGGACCTGCATTTCCCCTATTGCTCCCCCAATAGCTAGTGGGAATCCCCTTGGGATTGGGGTGGAGGCGCAGAGCTCACCCAATCCATCAGAAACTTGTAAACGGGCCGTAAATGAAAATGAATGGAAATCCATATACAATGGGAACAAAGGGAGATACCTTCTTTAGTTAGTTTTTTTAATCCCGTCAGTGTATCAATTGAGAATTGAAGGTCATGGCTTCCTGCATTGCCCCGGAGCTGAAAATGTAATGAATAATGATTTTCATGGCATATTGATCAAACTTTGTATATGTGGAAATATCAGCTCTCGTCAAAAGTTACTGTAACATCATATATTGATCAATACCTCTAAAAGAGAATTTCCTGGATTTTCATTTCTCAGCTTAGCCTGCAGTCAGTAATACAACAATCAGAAAATGAAAATACAACAAAGAACCAAGGGCTTATTTGGATGCTCAACTGAACGGAATCACAATTATCTAGTTCCATATAGTAGAAATGACCAGTGATGGTGGCACTATTTTAATTCATGGAGACCACCAAACCCCCGAGTGCAATTCCATGCGTACCAAGTTAGATCTGAATCAATTGCAAATTCGATGTTGAGGCTAGTCCTTTAGGGGTCATTTTCCAGCATGGATTTTGGCCAGTTAGAATTGGAATCCAGGATTTTCAATCCAAATCATGTTTGGCACCTCCCAAAATCCTGGATTTCAAATTCAACTTGGATTGACACCACAAAGGGGCCCCTTTTAAAATCCTAGAGGAAATGTCGGGGTGGAAAACCCTGGATTTCCAATCCCCACCAACTGTCATAACTGCTCTCTCCGAGGTATTCCAAAATGGTTACGTAATGGCCATTTCATAATGGTAATGATGGCAACCGCTAAGCGTTACGGGTAGTAGCAGCCGTTACGAAAAAAAATTCCCGTAATAGTCCTGTAACAGGGCGTAACAGCCCCATAACGATCTCGCAATGACTATAACAGTCCACGACTCCGTTATGGGGCCAAAATAGGTTTAACACATACGCACGCGCATGCGCACGTGCACACACAAAAATGCTCTCATGGGAACTTTGTGAGAACTTTTGACACATGATGTGGGCACAAAATCCGGACGGTCCACTAGATGAGTCACCTCATGAAACCCCCATGGCCAACTTTTTGGCCCAATCCAAAAATATGGTGGGCCATAGCAAAGTGAAAAACCCCCGAACCCTTGATTTGCCTCTCACTTTGCTATGGCCCAACAAATTTTTGGATCAGGCCAAAAAGTTAGCCTTGGGGTTTTGTGCCCACATCACGTGTCAAAAGTTCCCACAAAGGTGTGGAATACCTTGGCTCTCTCCTCCTCTCTTTTACAACGCCTATAAGTCAAAATCCAAGCTGCCAAACAGAATTTCTGCATTGCATAGGATTGAATATCCAGGCTGCCGAACGCAATGGAATGCAAAATCCAGGATTTGGATTCTGACTTCAGAATCCAAATCCATGCTGCCAAAGGTAGCCCCAACTTGGTCATATCCACTTCACTAAACTGATTTAATTCAATTGAGCATCCAAATGCAACCCAAAAGTTTAATCCAAATCCAGAATATATTCACCTGATCCTCATATGTCAGATAAAAATCATCTATTGATATCGTTGCAGGTTTCCTGGAAGGAGTGAGAGAACATCAGCACAGCTTAGGAAGTTTGTATGTAGTCCTTTATATTCCATAATACCTTAAACTGATAAATTAACCGTCTGAAATTCAATTGTGAAGAACATCATCTGGTTTACCTTCCAGTGATACGGAAAAGATAATCCAAGGCAAATACAAGTGTAGTCTTCCCACTACCTTGAGGAGCACTAAAACCAATCTGTGCCACAAGAGAACAACTTATGTAAGCCAGTTGTTCATCTCATTGTAAAAATGAATTCAGAGACAAGATAGCGTTTCTGATAAAAATCATGGAAATGTAGAGTAGGTTGCTCCTCGATCTAAGAAGGATAGTTTTTCTAAAATGCATGCAAAAGAGTTCCTTTCTAATTGGAGAATTTTCACTACGAGCCCATTTAAACGCAACTTCCGCAAAAGGGGTTTCCCCACAAAAGCAAGTGTGTATCGACTTTGCCGGTTGATTCTCTGACAAGTTGGCTTTTTAATGCTATTTCAACAAGTGAAGGATCAAATGGTACGAGTGCATCCAAACGCAAGGAGTTTGGCCTAAAAAGGCATTTAGGCATCAAATGCCCCTTTTGAGGGTGTGTCCATATGGGTACTAAAGGTCACATGCAAAGCTTAAAAAACACCAGAAAAAAATGTTTTTAGTTTTGAACTTCTGTAAAAAATAAGTACCCAAAAGTAATAGTAAGGGCGTCAGAATTTCAGCCGGTTGAAAAGCAAGGTTACTAGGAAACTAGTAATGAAATCAGAAGAGGGGTTGGAATGGTGTATGCATACCACTAAAGGAGGGACCTCATCTCCTTCTTTAAACTTGGACTTGTGATGTGAGATCTGATCCTCACACCAGAAAAACACCGGTATATAATACTGATATAATCTAGCCTTCTGAGGTGTCGTCAAGTTCAGTTCGCTAAATCTAAATAACCTGCACAAGTAGAGCCCGCACTCTAACCACCTGTCAATGCTTGCCGACACCTTGTTTGGAGTCAAGCCCAATTTTTCTATCAGCGGGCCTGCGCATATGAAATCGAAAAGGTCCTGCACAGAGGAAACGACTGCGGGTGACGTAGGGAACACTGAATGCAGTAGCCCCAGCCTGTGTCCATTGCCGGTGGCAGTATCATGATATACGGATGTGTGTTGCAGCCAAGAACCGCTATGGTTTGAAGGAAGAAAGGCTGGAAATCAAAGTCGTCATTAGTTTTTTATAACACAATTGTGTTTGAATATCAGTGCAAAGATTCTATCCTAACTGACATTAATCACACATAAATCATTTCAGAAGAACAAGATTGCAAACAATGAAAACAGTAATTATGGCTCGATTCTATGAACCAAATAGCGCCACTTATACACGAGGGAGGCCTGACTGCCAGAAAGAGTCCTATAAAATCCATAAAAATCTGCAAAGATTATTTGAATTTGGTTTGTTCTAACAGGTTCCTGATCACATAATCACAATTCACAAAGAAATCGAGATCTAAGTGATGGTGGTAGAGATATCAACGGGAATCATGGATTTTTGACTCACCGACCCGTAACAACTCATTTGGCTTAGACTCTAGTCAGGACTTGACCGAGTTGGTGGTAAATCGGTCCTCCTTGCCCGAGTCAGGGGTGAATTGGGGTGGCAACCCGTGCTGCAGGTATGATTCATTCACTATTGTACCTAATCCATATTGCAACCATTCCCTTCTACAACTATACATTTTGAATTAAAAGGTTAAGGGTGTGTTTGGTTGCACCAAATATCATGAACCAAATCCACCCTAAGCTAAAACCCATCTTCCAAGTTGCAGAGTTATCACTGTTCACTCAGCTTTAGTTCTCAGAAGGGAAAACATCCCACTTTAGGCACTTTGTTTTTCTCATATATAAGCATGGAATCCCTGTACACTCGGCACAAATGTGCAAGATTGGACCATTCATCCAGCGAGCCCTATTATGGATAGTATGCTACCCGAACACTGCAATGTTAGAACTTAGAACAATCCCAACCATCCATCAGAGGCTTCTGAAGATCGCAAATAGACAGTTAAAAGAAATTGCAACCAATGGCCCCCGTACAATGGCCAAGAGTCCTCCCACCTGATGGTTAGGATCATCAAATCTCAAAGCTTCTTTGTGCATGATCTGTCCATGGTAAGACCCGCCAAATGATTTGTCTGGGTCCTAATAACCACCATCAGATCCTTCTTCTCAAAGCCCCAAGAAAAAGGGAACAATAGATAACTATACAAACTACTCAGTGAATTCAGTCTTCCATCACCCATCCGCGAAAGGATCAAGATAGCACACCACCTACTGATGAAAATTCTGCTATCTTGAGACCCTTTCCAGGGTTGGAATGAAGATTTTCGACCAAACACCAAACAACAATCTAGTCTATATGCCTAACCATTCCACTGAACACAAAAATCTGAATTGAGCATTTCCCACATGAATGATCAGATCCATCTCAATGTACTGTAAAGTTACCATCCGTTGAGTTGGATACAGCCAACATGTCACATTCATATGAAATCAAAGCCGTTGAAAAGCTAAGCAGATCATCAGCCGCAATAATCAATCCCAATCATCCAAATCATTCAGGGAACATTTTCTTCAACCAAACCCAAAAAGGGACAAAGCTGATTATGAAAGAATACACAAACCAAAGACTACTGATAGGCGAATGGCAGAACTCGTAAATACACAAATCAAGTGTATCTGAAAAAAACAAAAATCAGCGTTTTGTGGAGGAAATTTCAGGTGGAGATTCTCCAATGCCATCTGACATTTCAAAATCAAATAAAGAAAAATTGTAAATGGACAGCAAAAGAAGATTTTTTTTTTTTCATTTAGCCACTACATAAACCCCCACTTTTTGCATCCACACCCTTACTTTCCTACCATTGACAACTATTCCATAACCAATAGAAGAGAAATAGGGGCGCATAGATAAAGAAAGAGGGGCTTAAATGTCACTTCCAACAAACTAATTCAAACCAGAAATTAAAAATAATTGTATTAGAAATTCAGAGAAACCACAAAAAAGGCTCCAAAATAAATAAATAAATAAACGCACTTTCCTTTTATCCAATTTTAATAAAAGAAAATTCTTAAAAATTACGAATGCTACAATAAATTCTGATTTTCAAAAATCGACAAAAATAAAAATGAGCCCAAATCTGTTCATCCAAATATAAGAAAAAAAAATTTTCAAAATATTGAGTATTTGAAATAAAACGAAGAGACATTTCTACAGCAGAGAAATTACAGAATCCTCGAAGGCTTTCAACTGTATACTCAGGTTTTCAGTTCTGGAAATCAAGGCTACGGTTAATCCAGACCGTTGGTTTTTTGCATCCCACCATGGATAGAAGATACACCAAAAATCTCCAAAGTTCGGATATCCCAGCTATTAATTTTTAATATTAGAGGCCATGAAATCGAAAGGTCGGAATTGTAGAATTCGTAAAGATTAATTACGATAAACACGTAATTAACAAAACTTCGGAATCTAATCAATTTACACGTGTCGAACCGAGAAAGAGAGTGAGATGAGGGTATGTGAAACTCACATGATTTGGAAGGAGAAGTGGAAAGAGGCATTTGGGAGAGAGGTTTGGAGTGTTTGGAGGAGAGAGGAGAGAACGAGAAGGAGAGCTGCTGCTGCTGCTGATGCTGCTGATGTGGTGTGGTGGTATTTATAGAGAGAAGAAAGTCGGGACGGCCATGGATGCTGAGCTAGCACGTTTACTACCTCCATTCTCTCTCTCTCTCTCTCTCTCTCTCTCTCCTCTCTCTCTCTTCTCTCTCTCCTCTCTCTTCTCTCTCTCTCTCTCTCTCTTTTCTCTCTTCTCTCTCTCTCTATCTACGTAACAAATGCTAAGCCGTATCTGAGGTTTGAGGACGCGTCGGAGAACCCCATACAAACCAGGTGATATTTCTATTCAATTACCAAAATACCCCTCGCCATTGTTCCGTTCCAAATAGAAGGTTTAATGTACAACCGTTTGGAATGTTTGGATAAATTAATTCCATCCTTTTTATTATTTAAAAATCCAGCCCTTCCAATACGTTAGCCGCACAATGAGAATCCTTGAGTGAAAAATCATTCCGATACAGTGATCATGTAGGGCATTCATGAAAAATAAATTTTAGTCATGACATGTGGCATTGTACCGGAAATAAAAAAAAAAATTCAAAATAGTTGGAGTGATTTTGCATAATCACAGCGGGCCTAAATCTAATTTTATACGTCAGTGGATGGTCAAGTAATGCAACCAACTTATCCAAAAGCTTAACGAGCAAAGAGAGAAATGTTGGGAAGCGTAAAAGGTAAGCCATCAAGATCTGACGGTCTACACGAGTTTTAAAACCCTCACAAAGCAGAAGATTGTCGCTCCAACGGCCTGTCTATCTACTACTGGATCAGATGGATCTATTCACACCTCTTATCCTATGGTATAAGTGGTCCTGGATCACGATTTATGGATTAGATCGTTTCAAGGACAAGCCAAAATAGACAGACTACTGTGCACACTATATCTCTCTTCGTATACTCTCGGTATTTCTTATAATTGCTTACGAGAGAGAGTCTCATCCTTTATATAGGAAAGAATGAGAGTTTGGATGACATTGGATAAGACCATATCATCCGATCACATCCCTATCTTCCATCAAAAATCAAATTTATATTTGAATTTGAAATTTAACTGAAAAGAAGAGGTCGGATAAAACATGGGACGTACCCACTAGTGATTGCTCACCAGTGGGCCCCACTGGCCTAGGTCCAACATCTCCCACTCAATCACATTGTGGGATAGCACAAAAAATTTGTCCATCTAACTTGCCTAATAACAATCAAAGACCAAAGATCGCGATCACAAGAATCAAAGGAATGAGACTAGCTGAATCAGCGTAATCTTCTCACAGGTGCTTAAGTACTAAGTGATCACCTAACTAGTACTTAATAACCCAAGCTTTGCAATGCATGTCCTAGTCCGCATGACCACACCGGATGGAGTTAACTCCCGATCTGGAGTACTCGGCCAACATACGCACTTATCCAACTTATAGAGTTATTCTGAAAAGTTGATGTTAAACAACCTTCAATTAAAACCAATTAAGCAAAACAATATATATATAATATATATATATATATATATATATATATATGCTTTTTAAGAAAAATATTGTTTGCAAAAGTCTAATAAAAACAACTCGATACTGCCTGCGGATAAGTCTTCAAGTGCGTATTTATTGTTCTAGAAACTTGGTGTAGCTGTCACGGGATCTTCCCCACGCAGATGTGTAATTTGGAATCAATCATGTCGCTTTCCTAGCGTAACGAGTCTGGCCAATCAAGGACCTTTCGTCATAGTACACTAAAGTAGCGACACTCAATCTCATTCTCATATACACAAAAGGGTAGCTAAGGACACAAAGAGTCACTTACAGGACTGGCAACTCACACGTTGTAATGATTGGATCGAATCAAAGTAATCTGTAGGTAAAAGGTCCCAGCACGTGGTTACAATCCACATCGTAAAGTAGACAATACTAGGTGAATGTCAGGTCTACAATACGCAGGTCATTCTACATGAGGTATGGCTCATCTCACAATCTCATAGCCCGGCTTTAAATTCAGGCATAACATTGATCGCATGAAAAAAGAATGGTGCGATTATGTTATTCGACTTTATCAGTCTCATCTTCAATCTTAAAAGATTGTAGGCGGATACAACTCGCTCATATCCTCATCCTTTATTATTCAAAATAAAGAAAAGTTCATACCTCAATGTATAAACATGACCCCAAATGTACCTCTCTTGTACATTCAAGGTTGGTCAACCCATGCGAGTGGGTGACCGGTTTGCCGAAAAAAATTGAAATCCTACATGATCTCAAGGTAAATGCTGATGATCTTCTTACCTAGTTTATATTAGTGTTCAATACTGAATAAATGGAATATGTTATTTATTAATGAAATATCAAAGGTACTACAAAACAAGTACATCAGTCAAGCTTTCTTCAATCCCATCTGCCTGACGTGAACCTGAAATAGATTTCTAGCTATAGGTTTTGTCATGGGATCAACCATCATCTCCTTAGTAGGAATGTAACTGAGGGCGACCTTCTTATCTCTCACTTGATCACGGACATAATGATACTTGATCTCAATGTGCTCAGATTTCTGGTGGTGTTTAGGGTCCTTTACCAAGTCAATGGTAGAAGTATTGTCTATCTTCAGCGATATAGGCTGACGAATACTCGGTATAACACCCAGACTCAATAGAAATCTGCGAACCCATACACACTCCTGAACTACAACACATCATGCAATGTACTCGGCCTCCATAGATAAAAGAGCTGTGGATGTCTGTTTCTTACTCAACCATGAGATAGCTCCTCCTCCAAGTAAGAATACATATCCTGAAGTAGACTTTCCCTCGTCGGCGTCATTACCCCAAGCAGCATCAAAATATCATTTGAGCTCGAGGCTTGCGCCTTCATAACACAACATTAGGTCTTTTGTTCCTCTGAGATAACGGAATATACTTTTGACGGCTTACCAATGAGACTGTCCCGGGTTACTCTAATAACGACTGACTATGCCAACTGCATAGCTAATATCCGGTCTGGTGTAAAGCATATCATACATTAAGCTCCCTACTGTGCTTGCATAAGGTACTGAGGACATAACCAGTTTATCGGCTTCAGTCTGGGGACATGATTTTCTGTCTAGCTTGGTAGCTTTATCCATAAGAGTTTTAACAGCTTTTGAATTTTTCATCCTGAACCGCTCTAAGATCTTTTGTATATATGTTGCTTGAGACAAGCCTAAAAATTTCTTAGGGCAATCCTTGATATTTTTACCCCAAGAATAAAGTTGTCTTCATCGAGGTCTTTTATCTCAAAGTTTGAGAATACCAATCTTTAGTCAATATCAATAATTGCATGTCATTACCAGCTAGCAGGATATCGTCTACATATAGAGATAGTATAAGAAAAGATCATCCAGACCGTTTCATGTATACACAATGTCTTCTTCACTCATCATGAATCCAAAAGTGGTGATGGCCAAGTGGAACCTCATGTACCACTGTCTTGAAGATTGCTTCAGTCGTAGATAGATTTCAACAATTTGCAGACTTTCTTTGGATTTTTTTAATCCACATAACCCATAGACTATTGCATGTATATTTCTTCATCTAAGTCACCATTTAAGAATGCGATCTTTACATCCATCTGATATAACTCTAAGTTTAAACTTGCGACAATGGACAAGATCATGCGGATTGAGGAGAACTTTGCAACAGGTGAAAAGGTCTCCTCGTAATCAATCCGTTCTTTTTGTGTAAAACCTTTAGCAACTAATCGTGTTTTATACTTATCCACTGTACCATCTGCCTTTCTTTTGATCTTTAGTACCCATTTGTTACCTATCGCTTTGCGATTGGAAGATAAATCAACAACAAGTTCCTAGACTCTATTCTTATCCATGGAAGCGATGTCTTCGTCCATAACATTCATCCAATCAGCCGAGTTAGAAGATAATAATGCATCCTGATACGAATCAGGTTTATCATCATCAACTGCGACGCAAGAGAATGTTTGCCCCTCAATATCGAAGTATATTCGGAGAATCAATCCTCTGTCGCTTCGACGTAACTCAGGAGCCTGCTGAGATGTCCTCTCACTGTCCTGACAACTATAGGAGCATCATCATCTTGAGAAGCAAAACTCCCACTCTCTTGAGATATATCGAGTATTTCAAAAAGTTGTATTGGAACCTTTTGTTTCATTCGGCTTGGGTATCTATCTTCAACAAAGTCACGTCTCGGGATTTTATCTCAATCCATCGTCCATGGTCTTCATAAACTAGAACGTATCCCTTTGAATGCATAAGGTACCTAATGAACACGCATTCAATGCTTTTACTATTAAATTTACCTCTATGCAGAGTAGGTAGCAAAACATATCCCAAAGATCCCCAAAGGCGTAGGTTGGCTAGAGAAGGAATCCTTCCAGACTACATCTCATATGGGGTCTTAGGAATGGATTTGGATGAGACTCTATTAAGAACATAGAAGGCTGTTAACAGTGCGTCTCCCCAGAATGTGGTAGAGAGATTAGCTTGTGCCATCATCGATCTAACCATGTCCAATAGTGTCCTATTCATTCTCTCTGCAACACCATTTTGTTGTGGAGTGTAAGCCATTGTGTACTACCAAACAATGCCAACATTTTCGCAATATGATTTAAACGTTTCAGATGTCTACTCGCCACCTTTATCAGATCGAAGGATTTTAATCTTTTTCTCAAGCTGATTTTCCACTTCAGCTTTATATTTAAGAAAACAATTAAAAGCCTTATATTTGTGTGAGATGAGATACACATATCCATCGCGCGAGTAATCGTCAATGAAAGTAACAAAGTATTGACATCCATTTCAGGCATGTACATTGAAGGGTCCACAGATATTTGAATGGATTATCTCTAGTGTGCCCTTGGACCTAGCCGCTTTAGGAAATAGTTTCTTCGAAGTCTTCCCGAATACACAATGTTCACAAAATGGCAAATCAACTTTGAATAAGGAGTTTAACAGACCAGAACGTACTAGTCTTGTCATACGATCTTTTCCAATGTGACCTAACCTCGCGTGCCATTTTTGAGATTCAAATACTACAGTTTCATTCGACATAGCAGATAAAGCAAGATGTGCATTATCACAATCTACATCCAGAATAAATAAATCTGAAATTAAATTTTCCCATGCAAAGATGAGGTTATTCATTCTCAAAGAAACTCTTGTCCCAGAAAATCAAATATCAAAACCATCAAATAAAAACCTAGAAACAGAAATTAAATATCGACGCATCCCTGGTGCATAAAGAGTATCACGGAGGATTACTGTTTGCCCTATGCGCGTATGGAGATGGGAAACGCCAATCCTAGTACGTCTTCGACAACATTATTTTCCATATACACCTTGTAATTTCCTTTGGCTACAGGCCAGAATTCCTCGAGTCATTGACGACTCCATGTCACGTGCTTTGTTGCGCCTGAATCCAAAATCCACTCGTTAGATACAGTATCAATGGAAAGGATTTCAGAACAAATGCATACATACAAAGTATCTAGTGATTGAAAAATTACTGTCTTTTTATGGGCACACTGCCGAGCGTAATGACTGAAATCTCTACAGACAAAACAGACTATATTTGTCTTTTTCTGCTTCTTCTTTCCATTCCCTTTCTTGAGATTTAGAGAAGGTGTTGTGGACTTCTGTTCTTGATTATTCTTTTTTACCTTCTTATGAGTTTTGAACTGTTTTTTGTTAGCTTTTCGCTTATCAGTCTCTACTATAAAGGCCTTGGCCGAACCTGGCCGAATTGCATTCATTTTAACCTCACATACTAAGTGGCCACAAAAGTCTCTGAACGTAGTGATCGAATCAGTATGATTCAGAATTCTTTTGATTTGGGCCCAAGATTCAGGCAAGGAATGGTGCATGGATATAATCTTTTGATTTTCAGTCAATTTACACCAAACATTCCTAAGGGCACCTATCATTTGCTCCATCTTAATGATATGATCTTTGATGGGGCAGCCGACTGGCATCCTATACTCTTGGAATTCTAATTTCATTGCTCGAACTCTCACATTTGACTTCTGCGCATAGGCATTTGTCAGTGCTTCCCAGATTTTCTTAGCGGTTTCATACACTTCATACGTAGGTATGAGTTCTTTGTGCATAGTGCTAAGAAGGACATT
>JAJHSJ010000001.1:23615036-23662160 GCA_021015155.1 Magnolia officinalis | reverse complement strand
TTTATTATATCTATACTGTTTATCAATTTTTTGTGATCATTTTATGGCATTTGAAAAAAAGAAAACAAATCATATCTAAAGCTCAAATGGACCACACCGAAGATAGCAGCGAGGATAATGATTTTCACCGTTAAAAAAGTCGAATCGTACCCAATCCGATCCGACTTGGTTTCCTTAACCGAGTCGGACTCAGTTCGGGTCAGGAAAACCGTGTGGCGCATCGGTTCGAATTCTGTGCCCCGGACTCGGTACCGAATTTGGATCAGTACATCTATGTTTCGGATCGAATCGAGTTGAACGAATCCGATCCGACTCAGTGTGATATGGCTTGAGAAATTGATCAAAAGTAAGATTATAATCATTTAATCTTTCCTTTTCACTTTGCCATTTATTGAAGGCCCTATTAAAGTGAGCATCTTGTGTCTTTTATACACCTTCTATCTCCCAAGAATATTTTGAATGTGTAATACTCGGCCAGAATTAGTTCTATAATTTTTCAAAGATTGTGATAGCTTTGGCTGGAAGAAGAAATATCTAGAACAAATCGACCAGAAGTTGTTGCAGAAGGTGTAGAGCAATAAGCTGAGACAGGCCTAAGCTCAGAAATCCTCAAAATGGTTGGAAGAGCTGTAAGCGCTATGATTAAAGCATTTGTCAGAACTATTACGATGACGGTTAATACTCAAAAGTAAAAGAACTGAAAAAATATTCAATTAAGAGCTTTTATTCGTTGAATTTCTACCATTCAAAGTAAGACTGCCATGTAAACAGTTCGATCATTAGAAGATAACCTAAATTACTTAATATGCATGTTAATGCAATATGTGGGATGTGTTTTGAGCGAGAAAAGTCATGATTGAAAAAATAAGTGTTTCATTAAAGTGCTTCTTCCAAGAAATTGAGAGTAGATCAGGTGTTACCGGGGATGCATTAATAGGTGTTTTGACGCAGGGATGAATGTGATGAGTCGAGCGAGCACCATCCCTCAAGAATAACTACTCTGAATTCACGGAGTTTCCCTGGACTCCTCATAGAGACTTCTCGAATCCACGAGGAAAAAAAAAAGCAAGAAAAATAAAAATAAATTATATATAAAATTTGTAATTTGATTGATAAATAAAATAAACGAGTTTACAACCCTTTAAATAGGGATACTAAGCCATGAGAGAAGTTTCGGAATCAAACTACCACTAAAACTCGATCTTAGAAATAACAACTTACTAAAATACTATTTATAGACGATTGATATCTACTTAGTGTGTTTTTTTTTTACCAAAAATAGTAAGGTTCTATTTGGCCGAACCATGATGTTCTCCTAATTATTCTAAGCACTTTTCATGTTGGGCACAACTCCTAAAGCCCAAAGGATGAAGAGTTATACTTAAAACTCAAACTTACTATAAATAGTAAAAACGAAAATAAAAAGGGGATTTTGACCATTCACCTGATGGTATTTCGTAAATTCGGCATGGGCATAGCCGGGTTGCATGGCAAAAGTAGCTCGTCCTACCCCAAAATCATATACAGTACATAAAATAACTCATTCTGGATTGCGAGATACGCCCGATTTAAGGTCTGACGGTCTAGATCACTTATGTCGTTGACTAGGCCTTTTCTAATCCATCTTGGCCATGAAACTATCCACGACCTGCTCTACATCACGTTTCCTTGACTGTGGGCCCACCTTGATGTATGTGTTATATATCCATGCTGTACACTCATTTTTCCATCTTATTTTAGGTCATGGTCTCCAAAATAAAAAATAAAAAATCCAAATCTCAAGTGGACAATATGGCAAGGATTGAATGGCCACCATTAAAAAACTTATCAGGGGCCACAAAAGTTTTGAATTGGCAATATTTTGTTTTTATCTTTATAATATTAATTCAATAGGTTTGATGAAAAATAAACATTACAATAGGGTAGGGTACAGGGAGTTTTTAACAGTGGACAAACAATCACCACTATTTTTTGTGTACTCCACTTGAAAACTGGATATGCTTCATTTCTAGCAAAAGATTTAAAATAAGTTGAAAAAAAAGCTGGATTGACTGCAGGGCTTAATCTTATTGAAATAAAATTAATCAAGGTACTGCCGCAGGTCAATCAGTAAAAGTACTAAAAGGGTCAAAAATATGAAGTATTTCACTACTTAAGTCTAACTTTTATAAAAGCTTTAATAATTTATGGGTCGCTACTAGCATTATCACTTTACTTGCGAGTCTTTTGTACATCAAGGTGGCCCATGGTTAGAGAAACACCCAATGATAGTGGTGGGTGTTTTGAGATAAATCACCTCACCCCCAATTGTCTAGGAGCGGATTAGGTGTGGCCTAGCCTCACCCAAGACAGAGCTAACATTACTGTGGGGGCCAACTTGATGTGTGTATTCTACCTACATGCTAGCCATCAGTTTTGCTAAAGCTGAAAATGATGCATATCCGAGTCTCAAGTGCACTATAATATAGGAGACGGTTGCCACATGACTTACTCTTATTGAATTAAAATTGATCAAAGTATTACTACAGGTCAAGCTGTAAAAAGTACTGAAAGGGTAAAAATACGTAGTATTTTAATGCCCAAGTCTAAACTTTTATAAAGCTTTAATGATTATTGGCTACTCGCGGCATTATCACTTTTACTAGCGAATTGTTTGTACATCAAGGTGGGCCCATGATTAGAGAAACTTAATGCCCTAGTCTAACTTTATAAAAGCCTTAATGATTTATTGGCTACTCGCGGCATTATCACTTTTACTAGCGAAGCTTTTGTACATCAAGGTGGGCCCATGATTAGAGAAACACCCCATGATAGTCGTGGGTTGCTGAGGGAGAAATCACTTCACCCCAAATTGTTTAGGAGCAGATTAGATGCGGCCCTAGGCTCACCCAAGATAGAGCAGACATTACTTGATGTGTGTATTCTACATGCATGCTGGCCATCTATTTCACTAAAGCTGAAAAATGATGCAGATCTAAATCTCAAGTGCATTAGAATATAGGAGACATTGCTGATGGGGTTTTCCTCCTCAGTTCAAAGGAGAGATAGAGCAGCCGGTTGTAAAAACCAGATGTTTCACCGCGCTGCTCGACCGGTCGAAGGGGCCCGTTTGACCTGTCGAGGGTCGCTTAACTCAAAGTTCAGCGAGCCATATTTTTTGGCCTCGACCAGTCGAGCACCTAGCTCGACTAATTGAGGGTTACGTAGATTTAGACCGAATTTGGTGCGGACTGCGTAAATTTGACGCGATTTTCGCAGAGATGCGGAAAGGAGTTTCCTAAACTATAAATAAGGGTCCTAGGATCATTCTAGGGTAATACAAGGGTGTTTCCTAAAGCTATACAAAGGGTTTCTAAAGGGTTTTAGGGATATCAAAAGGTGAGAGAAAGAGAAAAGAGATAGAGGAAGCTTGTGGAAGAAAGAATTCTGCTCGTAGAGGTGATCTACTTCGCAGTCGACGTCTCAGCACTTTTACATCTTCATGATCAGTGAGATCTCTCCATTTTCATTATTCTCTTATTGTTCATCCACTCATGCGTGAGTGAAGAAGGTTTGATCCAAGCGGTGTGTACTTGTGATCAGTTGTAATGTTCTACTTCATAGTGAATTGTTGCTCTGGATAAGGTCCCGTGGTAACCTTTGAGGGTTTTCCACGTAAAATCCCTTGTGTGTGTGGTTTGTGCTTTGATTTATTTCATTGCTTTATTATATCCCATAATTCTAGTGTTTTGGGAAGCGAAATCCTAAGGTTTTTTGTGCAACGCCCCCAACAGTTGCCCAGAATTCAGAATTCAAATTAATCAAAATATTACTGCTGGTCAAGCTGTAAAAGGTACTGAAAGGGTAAAAATATGCAGTATCTTACTGCCTAAGTTTAACTTTTATGAAAGTTTTAATGATTTATGGGCTGTTCGTGGCATTATCACTTTACTTACTAATCTTTTGTACATCAAGGGGGCCCATGGTTAGAGAAGCACCCTAGATGGTGGTGGGTTCGAGGAGAGGAGAAATCACTTTGCCCCAAATTGTCTAGGAGCGGATTAGGTGTGGCTCTAGCCTTACTCGAGACAGAGTGGACATTTATGTGGGGCATACCTTGATGTGTGTATTCTACATGCATGGGGCCATATGTTTTGCTAAAGCTGAAAATTGATGCAGATCCAAATCTAGGTAGACTATAATATAGGAAACATTGGCCACATGAATTAAAATTGATTAAGGTACTCTCGAGAACTTAGTTTAACTTTTATGGAAGCTTTAGGGGTCATTTGGTACCGTGGATTGGAGGGGGTTTCCAATCCCCTGGTTGTTTGGCAGCATAAAATAACTAGGGGTTTCAAATCCAGGTTTCCAATCCCCTCTTCGAGGGGGTTTGCATTCCATGGTGAGAACTTGGATTACACCTAAAATCATTTCAATAGTTGCAGGTGTAACATGTGTGTCACTATACACTATCATTCTATTGGGCACATGGCCTACTAATGATCATCAGCACCGTCCAAACATTGTCCATGTAAAAAGTACTGTCTAAACATTGTCCAGCACCGTCCAAACATTGTCCATGTAAATCTATGATTAAAAATCGTTGGTTGGTTAGTCACTCAGACATGATCTTGTGCTTGTGGCCCATCTGAGACTTGGAATTCATCATTTCGGGCAAAGCATTTATTTCAACGGGCTTATCACAACCATTGTATCAAAAATTACATATCTCACTAATTAGAGATATTAAAGTTGATTTAGTAATTAAATTCAAATCCCTGTAAATATACCACAGAAATGTACTTTTGGATTAAAGTTATTCACAATCCGGGATGCCAAACACAATGGGAGGCTTGCAAATCAAGGGGGTTTCTCGTAATACTCCGTTTTTTTTAATGGTGGGTTCCACCGTTGCCTTTGGTGTGGCCCACCTGAGTTGTGGATGACCCTCATTTTTAGGCTCATGCCCTAACTTTGAAGGGCAAAACTAATGAACGGTGTGGATTTATCACATCACTCCTGTGGGGCCCATTCACAAAAAAACAAAAAACAAAAGCAAAGCAAGTGACGTACGTCACTTCCTTTCCACTTGTCCACGACTGATGACTTGCATCACCCCACAACAACTCCTCCACTATCTCTCTCTCTCTCTCTCTCTCTCTCTCTCTCTCTCTCTCTCTCTCTCTTTCCTTATTCTCGGCGATACGGTTGCGGATGGGAACCCATCACCCATGATTGCCATCATCATGGTGGGACCCACTCCTCAATCTAAACCTTCCATTAAACTCAGAACCCACCAACTCAACTGACATCATTTTTATACCCTATTTCTCATGCTATCGAGAGAGAAAAACCTTAGAGAAAATCTGTGAGAAGAAAAAGAGAACTCAAGAGAAGGGAGAGTATCCGTGAGGGTTCAACATCGAGTTCAGAGTTGATCAATCCAAGCTAGTACACGAAGAAATCAGCATTGCTTCAGATTTCTTTCCTCTCATCACACAATTTTTCATAGCAGGTAGGTGATCAATTCCTATTGAAAGATTCATAAGGAATTGCCTTATATAATCTAGGCACTGAAAGATTCATAAGTAATTCCTTATTGAAGGATATTCTATTTGACTACTAAACCAATGCAATATTAGTATTATTATTATATTTATTATTATTATTATTATTATTATTATTATTATTATTATTATTTGCATTTGATATATCTAGTGGTGATGATAATATTTATTATGCGATCAATTATTTTTTTTAATGCAATGATTCTTACGGGTGCTCTGCCCTAAAAGGATCACCATATTATTTATTATAGGCGCTCTGATATTATTTGTTACAATGTTTCCTTGTAAGTTGGATGGATCGTATGTAACAATTATTCTTTTATGCAATGATCCTTATGGGTGCTCTGCCCAGGGTCATTTCCAAAAGGATCGGCACGGGTGCTCTGCCCTGGGTGATTCCCTAAAAGGATCAGTACACACGGGTGCACTGCCCTGGGCTTTTGTCCCTAAAAGGTTATACCGGTACTCTGCCGAGGGTCATACCCTGAAAGGATCAACACCGGTGCTCTGCCGTGGGTCATTCCCTAAAAGGATCAGCACACATGAGTATTTTCCACTCCAAATCTTAGTATTTTTAGAAAAGTTATGTAAATAATTTATTCATTTCGTATTCATGAATATTAAATTATTAATTATGATTTTACATCCAATGTTCGTCTTATTTTATTAATATGTCGATGTTAAATTTGGTAATATTTGTGGGACTTTCAACTCGGGATTGATGTGATCCTACTGAGTTGTCAACTCATTATGTTTTAACCGTTTCAGGTTACGAATATTTTGAGGATGCAGGGTACTGCTATTAGTAGTGGAGCATGGAATGTGGTTGGATGCACGTGGCATGTCATTTTACATAGGATAAATTTTATTTTATTTTAGAACTTGAATGTAATAATGTTTGACTTGATTTTTTTTACTTCAAGTTAAGTTAAATAATTATGCATCGATGTAATAATAGATTATGTAATTAGTTATCTTAGTATGTGTTTGGATTTTAAAGTTTTAGGCTATGGTGGGAGAAAATGAAATGCACATGAAATTGTCATACTTTATCTTTTTATTTTTATTTTTTTATATAGGTCATGGCTCTGGAATTTGAGTCCTGGACACCCTATTCGGGTACCCAAACTTTAGGGTGTGACATTTGTAATCCTAGGGTTCTGAATCCAGGGGGTTACAAATCCACGCTCCCAAGCAGGCCCTTAATAATTCATAAGATCCTCATAGCATTATCACTTGTACTTGCAAATCTTTTGATGGTAACGGGCTGTTTAGGAGTGGATTAGGTGAGGCCCAAGCCTCTCACTCAAGACAGAGCAAACATGACTACGACTAGGGTTGTACGCTAGCCCGTTAACTCGCTCAACTTGGCCGGAAAAAGCTCGACTCGGTCCAACCTGAACTGAGTTGGTCCTGGACGGGCCATTTTCTTCAGCTCGAAACTGAGTTCTGGCCAAATTCGAACAGGTCCCAGTTTGACCCGACTCAATCCGAAACCCAACTCGACTCAGCCCGACTCGGCCTTATAGTATATATATATAATATATATATATATATATATATATATATATATATATATATATATATATATATATATATATATATTCTTCTTACCCTAACCATTTGAGACAGAGAAGTGAGAATGTCGCTCGACCCATGAACTTGTTGTAAGGTTCGAAACTGACCCAACTCGCCCGATTACTGATCGGGCCGGGTCGGTTTGGGCTAGGTTTGGCTGGTGACTGGGCCGGGCCGGGTTGAGCCCAGTTCAACTCGATTGGGCCTGATGTACACCCCTAACTATGTCTGTAGGGCCCAATTTGATGTGTGTATTCTACTCACACGTTGGCCATACGTTTTACCAAAGCTCAAAAATGATGCAGATCCAAATCTCAGGTGGACCATAATACAGAAAACAGTGGTGAAAATGCAGATCCAAATCTAATGTGGACCATGATATAGGAAACAGCAGTGATTGAATGGCCCACCATTAAAAACTTCTTGGGGACTAATGTAATGTTTTGGTAATATTTACTTACCGTCCAAACTGTTTATAAGGTTACATGAATCTCAATTAAGGGAAAAAAAACAGATATCAACTTAATCCAAAACTTGTGTGCCCCGTGAAGGATTTTAATGGTCACTTACTATTGTTTCCTATGGATGGTCCACCTGAGATTGGGATCAGTTTCATTTTTAAGGTCCATGCCCTAAAATGATCTAGAAAAATGAATGGACGGTGTGGATATAGAAAACATACATCAAGGTGAGCCCCACAGTAAGTGCCGCACCTTGTTGGGTGAGGATGGGGTCGCACCTAATCCGCTTCCAAATTCTCATTGTATTTTCAAGGAGTGCTCCAGTCCAGGGGCAATCAAGCTTTACATGCACCCTGGTGCTTTTAGGTAATTGAACAACTGATCACTGATCTGAACCGTCCAAACGATCCATTCCACTTTACATGGATTTTGATCGTATAATCCTAACCGTCCAAATAGTGGCCTCCATATTTTTAGCGGCCAGTTTTACTAGCCATAGATTGGTGACGATGATTATCTGATTGAATTGACTTTAGAAACATATGTTATGCCTGGAGGGGCCTACCAAACAAACGGTTTGCAATCATGATCTGACCTTTGGCTGTTGGTGACCTCCAACATCCATTTCGTAAGTCAGTTACCAAAGAAGAGAGGGTTGGACGAAAATGGACGGTCCAGATCTGTGAACGAACTGCCCACTTGTCTAAACGCACGAGTTTGTACTTCCATGTTAAGTAGACCGACGTGTACTTAGGGATTCACGTTTTTCAGGCCAATAGCTTGATTGCGGATTAGGTGAGACCCGGCCCCACCCAAAACGGTGCAGCCCTTACAGTGGGGTTACCGTTGGCCCACCTTGATGTATGTATAATGTATCCACTCCATCCATCCGTTTTTCCATATCATTTTAGGTCATAATTCCAAAATTGAAGTAGACCAAATTATCAGGTGGACCATACCATAAGAAACAGTGGTGATTGACCATTAATGGGCCACAAGTTTTGGATCAAGCTGATATTCGTTTTTTCCATTAATCCAGGATTATGCGACCTTAACAACAGATTGGATGGTAAATAAACACCATGGAAACATTAAAGTGCTCCCTAAGAAGTTTTTAATGGTAGGATGGTCAATCACCACTGTTTCTTATAGTATGGTCGGATCTGCTTCATTTTTGGGATAGTTCACTAAAATGACCTCAAAAAATGGATGGACAACATGGATACATAATACATACATCTAGGTGGGCCCCGCGGTAACCCCATGGTAAGGGTCGCACCTGCTTAGGTGAGGCCGGGGTCTCACCTAATCCGCTCTCTATAATAGCTTTCGGACGCGGATTGCCTCCTACCCCGCCGTTAAACGCTTTTTTTCGGATAATTTTAATATCTGAACCAAAAAAATGAGGCAGGTCCAAGGCTCACAAAGTGGAGATTGAGAAGTTTCGGATCAAGCTAATATTTGTGTTTTCACTTCATCCACATCTAAATGACCTTATTAATACGTTTTATGGTATAAAAAAAAAAAAACATCACGTTGGCCCTTAGAAAGGTTGCAACGGTGGGTGTCATTATCAGTGCAGCTTCCTTTGATGTGGTCCACTTAAGCCTTAGACCTGCCTCATTTTTTGGCTCAAATATTAAAATTATTGGAAAAAGCGTTTAACAGCGTGGATAAAACACTTACAACACGGTGGACCCCACAGAGCCCTGCCCGGACGGATTACCAGGGGTAGGACGCAATCCGCGTCCAATAGCTTTCATTGGATCTTCATCTCTGCACCAGGGCTGTTAATGGGCTGGGCCTTGGGTTGATCTCGGCCCAGACTTTGAACTGTTCAGTCTGGCTATCATGCCGGCGTTATTCAAAAATCTAATTTTTAACAGGCCCGAGCCCGGCCCATTGACACCCTACCTTCAACTCCACACATTTTAAACGCCTATCCTGATTTCAGATTAGGTGATGTTGCCCACACCATCCCCAGTGGTGGTGTGTTGGATGCTGTGGGGCCACCTTGTGTATGTATTTTATATCCATACCATTCATCAGTTTTGTTGGCTCATTTTAGAGCATTAACCCAAAAATGAAGCAGATCCTAAGCACGACTGGACGATACAACAAGAAATAGTGGAGATGATGACACCCACCATTGAAACCTTCCTTGGTTCCACCTTAATGTTTATTTGCCGTCCAACCTGTTGATAAGCTTACACAGACCTGGAGCTTGATCAAAACCTTCTGGCACTCTCAAAAAGTTCTTAATGGTGAGCATTTAATCATAGGGTATGGTTCACTAGAGCCGTGGATCTGCTTAATTTCTGGGTTTCATGTCCTAAAATGAGCTGAGAAAAAGATATAGATAGCGTGGATGTAAAACACATACATCACGGTGGGCCCACAGCACCCAAAATATCACCACGGTCTGGGCAACACCACCGATGGGGGTGGTCTGGGCAACACCACCTGACGCATTTGATTTATAATATAAGGCCAGGTACGACGCATTTTCTGGGAAACGGATTGGCTACTCCCCCTGCCACCAGCCAATGGCTGAGGGTCGGTGCTATGTGGGCCCCACCATAATGTAAATGTTTCATCCATGCCGCCCATCTAGTTTTATAGATCATTTTATGGTATGAGACTAAAAATGAGTTACATACCAATCTCAACTGGACCACATTACATGAAACAGTGTTGAATGAGCATAGACCATTAAAAACCTTCTGGGGGGCCATAAAAGTTTTGGATCAAGCTGATATTTGTTTTTTCCTTTCATCTGGGCTGTATGACCTAATCAACCGATTGGATGTCAAATAAACAGTATAGTGTGCATTAGGAGGATTTTAATGGTGGATATCCAATCAATATTGTTTTCCTGTGGTGTGGTCCACCTAAGATTTATACACTTCTCATTTTTGGTTCAAAGCCATAAAATTATCTTTAAAAATGGATGAACGGAATGGATGAAACACATACATCATGGTAGGGCCCACAGAACACCGACCATCAGGCACGGGGCTGGTGGCAGGGGGAGTGGCCAATCCGTTTCCCATTTCCTGCCGGTAAAAAACCATATGAAAAAATAGACCGAGTGGACCCGCTTTTGGTATCGAAGATGGAGTCGGGATCCTTTTCTTGTCCCAAACGGAAAATTTCCGTTGATTGCAATGTGATGGAGCCCACACCAGTTACACCATCACGTGATACATTTAGTGCAGCGATGCTGAAAACGTCAGTGATAATATATGGACCAATCACAGTGCGGGGAAATGCAGCGATGCTGAAAATGTCCCAATTACAGGGACGCGGATTTCCTGCGAAAGGCTTTCGCAGGAAGTTCCTGCGCTGGAAACTTAGGTGGGGCCCACTGAGATGTTTGCATGAAATCCACCCCGGCCATCCGCTTTTAGAGATCATTTTAGTACCTGAGGCCAAAATTGAGCCCTACCCAAGACTCAAGTGGGCCGCATTAAAGGAAAATGTGTGTAGGGAAATTCCTGCCGTTGAAATGTTCCTGGCATCAACAGTGATGTTTATATGACATCTATACCGTTTATAACGTCATTCATATTGGGATGAAATGAAAACACAAATATAATCCTGATTCAAAGCTTATGTGGCCACACGAATATTTCAACTGTTGACGTTCAATACTCACGTTTTTGGTCCACTTGAGTATTTGATACGGCTCATTTTTGACAGTAAGTCCTAAAATGAGCTCAAAAAATGGATGAATGAAGTGGATTTCTCAAAAACATCACCTCGGCCCCACCTAAGTTCCCAACGCAGGAACTTCCTGCGAACGGCTTTCGCAGGGTATCCCCGTCCCAATTAAAGTGCCGGGAAATTAGAAAATCTATGTTTGTGGCCAGCATAAGTTCCGGAATCCAAAAAATGATAAGGACGGAGGAATTACGGAGATGATACGGTAGAACCAGGAGAACCATGCTATAGTAAAGCCACCTCTTTAGAGAACACGTGGGAGGACTTTTTTATTTTTTTTTTACATACGCACACACACCCCCACACACTCACGCTAGTGGAATTTCACCACCTATGGATACTCGAACCCTTGACTGGGTGTTGATACTCCTGAGAGTCTACCACCGGAGCAAGAGTAAGGATCCAACACGTGGGAGGATTACACATTAATCAGGACTGTCAATCTAGTTACCCCTACTGTAAACTAAAATATTCAAAAAAAATTACGTCCATCGGATGATTCTAGCGGTCTGATCATTAGCTAGCAAAGCAACAATAATAAACAAAAAATTAACAGTGAATCCATGCAAAAAAAAAAAAAGCATAACAAAGATGATGGATATGATTGGCTAATGTAAATCCTCTTAGGCCATCCCTATTGCAGGCATTATAGGTTGGATGGTTCCATAAAATTTATCAATCTGCCATTCAACATTCATCAAAGGATATCTATCATAATTATAGTTGTAAAGGCCACCACTGCTACCATTACATTGTAGAAAGATAATGAGTTGCCGCCGCTACCGTAGCAATAGAGGCCATTATGATCTTTCTTCTTTGAAAAAAAAATAATTTAATGTATCTACCATCACGGGTGTTATTGTTGGAGTTAGTGCCCTAAAAAGTTATCCATGCCATTATACACTAGTCACATGGATGTAATAGGGCGGATCTTAGCCATTGATCGTGGTGACCATAGATCCTAGATTATGAAATTGTAAGGATTGTCGAACATGATACCACAGCATGCAGAAGCTTGCAGGGTTTAGAATTATGACTAGGTCCTAGAGGGGGAAAGTAAATAGAAACTTTTTAAATTATTTTTCAATTAAAACAAATTAATCCACAAGGAATTATGTCCAAAATCATAGACTACAAGACACAATTTAATCATGCATTCATATGAAATATACAAATTATAACATAAGCATGATAAAATTGCATTCACATATCAATTACAAACCCAATGATGATTCGGCTTAATCCTACTCCATTTTCAACTGACGAACTCCAACTCGAGTGTATCGGATTTTACTATTTTAATGATTTTCAATAGGCTCACTGAAGACATTTACAACCCTACACAAAAACGTACATGTACACACCCATGTTGGTGGACACGTACACACTCGTGTCGGTGACGGTCCCTCATAAACTTACACGTACACACCCGTGTCGATGACGGTCCCTCACAATGACCTAAACGTACACACCTATGTTGGTAAAACACGTATACACCCATGTTTATGGCTCCCTCGAAGACTTAAAGAGTTTTATATAGGCTCACCAATAACCTACACGTACGCACCAATGTTAGTGGCTCTCATGGACACTACAAGGGTTTTTTAAAGGCTAACCAATAACCTTCAACTAATCCTACAGAAGAACTAATTTACGTTCACTCTCGCTGGAGACGGTCCTACATAAGGACCAGCGTATACTACAGTAGAAGGTGATCCTACATAAGGACTTGTTTAGGGTTACAAACTCTGTACTCAAGATTACATAAGGAATGAGTATATGATAGAATTAAATATAAACTTTTACTAGTTGGATAAGTCTCGTTGATATATCTTCTTGAGATGCTTGATTAATGTTTCTCCGCTCTTGTATTAGCTTCTCTTTTACTCTCTCGAACTTTGATTTCAATCTTCTTCGGAACGATCATCTACCTTAAAGATGTACCTATGAAGTACCAAGGTAATGGGAGAGATGGATGAATGTTTTAATTCATTATTTGTGATGTTTTGATGAGCTCTACACTCTTTTTAATTTCTGCACCAAACATATTTGTCAAAATGCATAAATGATGTATTTCACTAACTAGACTATGATTATACACTTATCATTTAGAACTCTTTACTTGTGTATTTAGAAGCAAGTGCATGTTATTAGTTTAAATAATTTTAAAAAATCCTATTCACCCCCCTATAGGACATTAGACATACTTTCAAGCTTCGCTTGTAGCGGTAAAATTGCAATTTCAGGTCCGATATCATATAGTACAAGATACAATCAATTGATTAACTAGTTTATGATAAGAGATAGTTATATCTAGTGTGTGCCATACATTAATTGCCTAGCATACAATTTAATCATGCATTCATATGAAATATACAAATTACGATATAAACATAAGAGAATTGCATCCACATATCAATCATAACATACAAGGATATATAGTGGTTCGGCTTAATCCTACTCCAGTCCCGGTTGACCCACTCAAACTCGAGTGTACCAGATTTCATTATCTCAATGATTTTCAATATGTTCAACAAAAACCTTTACAGCCCTACATATGGGCCTACATGTACACACCGATGTTGGTGGACACTACCTTGAAGATGTACTTATAAAGTGTCAAAGTAATTGGAGAGATGGGTTGGTTGAATCTCCTACAACTAATTGTGTAGTTGCTTTCAATTGGGAGATTCACTTGCATTCTAGAGAATGATAGACAAAGAATTTACCTATTATATTGGTGTTTAATCTCTAGAGAATGCAAGATAACATGTTCTTCTTGAAATAGAGCTTGGAATGGTCATTAGAGTGGTGAATCACTAAGAAGATGACATGAATCTCTTTGGGTGATAGCCTAAGAGTAAAGGGAAAGAGCGAGATACAGTAGGACTTCTAAATCAATAAAAATCATCATTTGCAAAGAGGTCTAAATGCCATTATATAGAAAACAGATTTGCAACGGATAAAAAACGAGTAGAAAATGGCTAGTTTCATCAATTGAGCGATCCTTCAATCAATCGAGCTTTTGCTGAATTGTCCAGATTATTCGTAAACAGTGTCAGCCGTCTTCGATCGGACCTTCGATCAAATTGATCGGTCCTATCCATTCAATCAAATTGAATCGAATGACTATCGATTCAATCAATAGTTTTCAAATTTATGTTGATTGAATTTCAAGTTTACAACATATTTGAACCTCTTACAAGCCTATCTTATCTTGTTCATTTTAATGCCTAATGCTTGGGATGATAGAGGCAAGGTTTTTCTATTTGGGACGTATCATCTAAACATAGGTTGTTTTGGAACTAAATGAATTTTGAGCTACTTTCACCAAGACACCTCAATTTACATGTCTTCAAGCATTGCTGTTGCAAGTATTCTAGTCTTTAATCTTCCAATGGGGGTCAACCAACTTAAGACACATGAACGCATGTCATTGACAAATTGAGACACTTGCAAATTGAACATGCATGTGATATGCCTTACACAGATTTAGTTTCACTCTCAATCTTTCTAGCTAAGACTATTTAAGAACTTGAGATTGGAAATAATGTCCATTAACCTAAAAGATTCCTAATCTTTAGATGTCAATATCTTATTAAATATAACATTTGTCACCGTCATCGTGTCACCATCATTATTATGTAATGACCATTTGAGCCGCATCATTGCCTTTGTACACCTTAATAGTAACATGTGTCATTTCTTCTTATCACAGGAATTACAGCATCACCCAACCATGCTTTGCATAATTATACCAGGGTTTTAAGTTTTGATAAGTGGGACCCATGCTTGGGTTTTATACTAGGGTTTCAAGTTTTAATAAGTGGGATCCATTCTTTGGTGATCCAGAGTACAGACCATTAGGCTGCTTCACCATGTGGACCACACCTTAAAACCTCATCAACAGGATGATCTAAACGGTGCGATTTTTGGATTCCAAATAGACGGTTGAGGGAGAAAAAAAACAAAAACAAAAAAAAACAAATTAAAACAAAAACAAAAACTCAACTTCATCATTTCAGATTCAGCTAAGGGCCCGTTTGGCCGGGTGGATTGGAAGGGATTAAATGATATTAGGGTGGATGGCATGGATTTTAAGGTAATGATGGTGTTGTCAGTGGATCTTCTTAAGATCCATGGGATTGTTATATTGAGTCTGTTTGGCACGCCCAGCCAATCCCGCGATTAAACCTTCCATCCGTTCCAATCCCTCAAACCAAACATATCCCAAGGCAAAATTGAACGGATTAGGGTGGATTGGATGGGATTTAAAGGTAATGACGGTGTCGTCAGTGGATTGTCTTAAGATCCATGGGATTGCTATATCCCGGGATCAGATCACCCAGTCTGTTTGGCACGCCCTGCCAATCCTGGGATTTAACTTCCAATCCCTTCCAATCCGCCCGGCCCGACTGGCCCCAAGTCTCCAGGTCCATCCATGCTATAAGACAACAGACCGATGGTCTGGATTAGATTACCAAAGCAATGGTCTCGCAGATGGTATACCGTATGAATTCAGTGATCCAGTCTATTGGCTCGAACCAACAAGCCATGATGGCCTCGGTTGAATCTGAACCCTTGTTATATTTTTTTGTCTTAATCGTCTAGCTGCAGGCAACATTGAAAGGGTAGAAAAGTCACGTCAATGAAACTTTTGGGGGTTAGTGCAGACACGATGGGATGCCATCGTATCAATGGACTATATGACTAAGCGCCTGTTTGGGAGCGTGGATTTCAAACCCCGGGATTCGCAGCCCCGAGGATTCGAAACCCTCTGGATTGGCAATCCTCTTTGGCACCCAGGAGTGTGAATCAACTTTAATTCAAAAATACAGCATATTTGCAGGGGTTTGAATATAATTACTAAATCAACTTTAATATCCCCAGTTAGTGAGATATATAATTTTTAATACTATGGTTGTGATAAGCCCGCTAAAATATCTATTTTGCCTAAAAACGGTGAAATTCCAAGTCTTAGCTGGGCCACAAGCACAAGATCATGTTTGCACAAGATCATGTTTGAGTGACTAACCAACGATTTTTAATCGTTGATTAATATGGACAATATTTGGACGGTATTGGATAATATTTGGACGGTGCTGATCTACATGAACAATGTTTGGACGGTGCTAATCATCGTTAGTGGGCCATGTGCCCTGTAGATTGATAGTGTACAGTGACATACATTTATACCAGCAACTATTGAAATGATTTCGGGTGTAATCCAGGCTCTCACCGTGGATTACAAACCCCCTCAAAGAGGGGATTGGAAACCCCCTCGATTGGCAATCCCCAGTTGCTTTATGCTGCAAAACAATCTAGGGGAATCCAAGGTGCCAAACGACCCCTAAGAAATGGGCCACTTGTAATAATTCAAAACCCAACTTTACTGTGCATACTGTAACATCATGCTACTACTGACACTATAGTCTACATATTTACGAAAGTAGGCCCTATATTCTTGTGATCGAAACAGTTGAACAGATGGGCCTTTCTGTATATGAGGTGTTTCTAAAAAGAAATTATGGATTGAAAGGTCCTAACCATCCAGTCAGTGACCCAAGAAGAAAGACAAAGATTGGATGACTAGGAACGGATCTGCTCTGATTTTGGAGAATCCCCAGAAGAAGGTGAGAAACCATCAGATGAACGGTATGGATCACCAAAACATAGTCCCACTTTCACATGACAAGTGCATGAGTATCTTTGTTGCATCTGGACCTGTAATTCCTTATTTTCCAGAGGTGGATTGACTGCAGTAGCTTCAGGGGATGAAAAATTCATCCCTTCCGTCAGTTTTTTTCGGCTCATGTTAAGACATAAGGTAAATTAAAAAACTCAACTCAGACCACACAGTTAGAAACGGTGAAGATTGAAGGTCCTAGGATGAAACATTTGCATGCCACAAAAGTTTTAAATCAAGCTAATATTTGTATTTTCTATTCATCCTAGTGGAATGATCTTATGAATGGTTTTGAGGCATATAAACAAATTTCAGAATGGCTTCAATGATAGGAATTTCCCTCACTTTCTCCTGCCTGCCTGTGCGGCTTACTTGAGTTCTTGATCTGCAATATTATATGCCATGACCTTACATGAGCGGGCAAAACAGATAAACAGGTTGGATTTCTCAAAAATATTAAAGTAGGATCCACCTAGTTTCTAACCAACAGTAGCTTCAAAGCCACGTCCTTGTTTTTCTTGAGAAGACATCGCATCTCCCCCACATCTTTACCAGCCACGTGAAGGAAGGAGCAGATGGCCTGGGGACCCCGCCACCATGGATATCCTTGGTGGGGCTCACCATGATGTATATATTTTATATCAACATTAACTAGTCATTTTGCCAACTCATTGTCGGCATGACCCTAAAAATGTAGCAATCCAAAGCCCAAGTAGACCACACCCATCATGATATTTATTTTTCAACAACCTTTTTGTTAGCCCGTGTAGATCTAAGAAGTTTTTAATGATGGCATTCAATCGTATCTGTTTCCCATGGTGTGGTCTACTTGATCTTTAGATATGCTTTATTCTTTAGCTCATGTCTTAAAATGAGTTGGCAAAATTAACAGACGGAGTGGATACAACACATACATTATGATAGGCCTACAGTGCCTACCACTAGGGATATCTCTCTGGTGGACTCAATAGGCAATTTTCCAGTGAAAGGTTAGACAATGTGGAAGCGGGTTCTCTGGTCTAGCCTTTTATTGTAAAATTTTTTATTTTTTTATTTTTTTCAAATGAAAAGGTTTTATATTCCAAGAGAAAAGCTATACAACTCATTCGAGCCAGGAGCAGAGCTGACAAAAAGGGGTCTTAGCTCGCGGCCTATCGTAAAAGAAAAGAACAAACTTATCTACCAGGCCTGGCCCTTAGAGAGGGGCCAAGCGGATGGCCCCGAGCCCCACCTTGTCCAGGAAGATGAGGCCTTTTATTGTAAAATCCACTTCCATATCGTCTACCCTTTCGTAAGAAGTGACTGCGAAGTGACCTAACATGATAAGATTTGATCTGACCACCGACGCTATCAAGGACTGTGCATGATCAAGCACATATTTAACTAGATAACTTTAAAAAATGTTGTGTTTTATATTTTTCTTTTAATGGTGTCCCACCCTGTCAAGTCAATGATATATCCCCCACTGATTCTGTCATCGTAACCTCGAAACCAGCTGTGTGAGTGTGGCCTTAACCATGAAGCCCACCTACACGTATGTATCATATATCCATGCTGCCCAGCTGTATTTACAGCTCATTTTAATCCATGAGCCAAAAAATAAGCAGATATAAGTTTTAGGTGGACCACACCATGGGAAACAGTGGTTATTGACCATTAAAAACTAGGGGTGTACACCGAGTCGAACTGAGTCGAGTTAGCCTCAGCTCGACTCAGCTCGGCCACTAGCTAACCTCGGCTCGAACTTGGCTCGGCCCGGTCCTCAAGCCTAATTGGTCGACTCAACTCGGTTCAGTTAGCAGCTCGAGCCAGTTCGAGCCAAAATCGAGCCTCTACGGCATTTTCGCAAACACATGTAGTACACTTTCAATTTCTCATTGTATGTAAAATAATAGCAGTTGTTTACAAGTATTTCACCAAATACCTTATAGACAACATCAAAATCAAGAAAAGATGGTATTTGTTTCATATACATACATTCTTTGCAACTAGCTGACACTTCGTTAAGTCATTTGATCAAACACTTGGTGAGCAACATCAATATCAAAGTAACCGAGTCACTGAACTAGTTCGATACGAGTTCAATTCAAGTTGGGGTTCGATCTTTAGTAGAGTCGAGCTCAAGTAAGCTCGAACTCAATTCGAAATTTTTTAAGCTCAAAAAATCAGCTCGACTTGACTCGAACTCAGCTTCAAACCAAGTCGAATATAGCTTTTTTGAGTGGAGTCGAGCGGGCTAACTGAGCTAACTCGGTTTGTGTACACCCCTATTAAAAACCTTGTAGGCCATAAAAGTTTTAGATGAGGCTGATATTTGTTTTTTTTTTTTTTTTCCTTTCATACAACTGTGTATGACCTTATCAATAGGTTAGATGGTAAAAGAACATCACTGGGGGACCTAGGAAGTTTTTATATGAAGTACTTTCAACTAACCACTGTTTCCTACGGTACAGTCCACTAGAAACTTGTTTCAGCTTCAATTTTGGGCTCATGACTTGAAATGAGCTTAAAAAACAAATAGGCAGCATATACAATACATACATCGTGATAAGCCTACAGCTAGAGCCACACCCACATCTCTAGTTTGGGGTCGCAGCCAAGCGGCGTTGGCTGATTGATGGGCTGGAACTGTTTGGGCTTTAAATTTGTATAACAGGGGCCAAATCAACGATAGATTAACCTGGTAATGTGAAGTAGCGTAGTGTCAGTTGTATGTTAAAAAGCAATGGGAACTTTCTCAAATGAAAAGACACCACTCCCTGAAAGAATAAAATGAGCGCGGCTCCCGGATTCACCTAGGTAGGTGGGATCCTGTCTAAAAGACCCATCATGATGTATATGCCTTACATCCATGCGGTCCATCTGTCTTGAAAAATCATTATAAGGTATGTTCCATAATGAAGCATATACAAAACTTAGGTGGATCACAGCACAAGAAAGTAAGCTTCTAAAATGGTTGGACGGTGTGGATCTTAGGCACATACATCACTGGGCGCCAGACAGTCAGGGTCCCACCCACCTCGGTGGATCCGGACGGAGATTGCGTCCTACCCTGTCTCTGGCCACGAATGGACAGTTCTGTGGGCGGGCCCACCGTTATGTATCTGTTTACCCGTGCTGTCCATCCCTTTTCTGAGTTCATTTTAACCTGTGAACACAAAAATGAGGTAGATCCAACATGATCATATGGCGTTTTTGATTGAACCCTAACGATGGAGGAAGTGGATTCGCTGGTGTACCTCACACCAGCTACATAGCTCTGTATCGATGCCAGCAAGTTCGGTGGGTTTGATCCCGAGTTATGTGTTATATCTAAAGAGACTATTCATTTTAAGAGTTTGTCTTAAGACTTTAGAAGAAAAATAAGACAGATCTAACTATTAAGTGGACCACACTGAGGTAAAAAAAAAAAGGTGGAGGATTGAACAACTATCAGTGAAACCCTTCAGAGGTCATGGAAGTTTTGGATCAATATGAAATTTGTTTTTCTTCTTCATTCAAGTCCTTGTAACCTTACGAACAAATTAAATGAGAAATAAACATTATAGTGAACCCTACAAATTGTTTAACTGTGAAAATCATTATTATTTATTGTGTGGTCCATATCATCTTTGGATATGTATACTCCACTGCTATTTATGGTTTGGTCCACTGCTAGAGTGGAAGGCTGTGATGTGACATGGCTACACTGGTGGGGTCCAGTGTCTCCCTCGTTGGCTGCACAGGCATTGCACAGTGTACACCTGTTCTCGATTCAGAATAGTGGGGCCCATGATTTACTTCATCCAGACCATTACCACGATGGTTCCCAATAACTTGCATCGATGGGACAATTGTAAACTTTAGATCCATGTCCTGTAAATAAACGGTCTAAAATCAACCCAAAACACCAAAGATTGATTGTTAGGATCTTCCAATTTAAGAATGGGATGCAACAGATCAACGGCATGATTACTGAGACATGGACCCCACTTGCCAGAATTCAGACCCGCGTATATTGTGGAAAGCCGCCCGCGGAGTATACAATTCTACCTTTTAACTGGACGGCGTAGGAAAGGTCGTCGATCACATCACATTAAATGATGGAAACGATGGAAAGATCCCCCGCGACAAATGGTAGACCATTCGTTTTGTACGGACGTCGGATCAGGTGGTGTGTAGATGTGTTGAGCGATGTGGGGGGCCAACGTGATGCATATATCTTATATCCACACCGTCCATCCATTTTGCCCCACATTTTTAGTATACGAATCCAAAAGTGAATCAGATCTAAAGCTCAAACGGACCACACCATATGACACAGTGGTGATTGAAAGGTCATGGATCACATCACATTAAATGGAAGGTAGTGGATCACATCACATTAAGGGCCTGTTTAGCCGGGCGAATCATGCGATTAATAAGGATGAAATGGATTTTAAGGTAACGATGGTGGTGTAAATGGATTAGTTTAAGATCCATGGTTTTTTTTTTTTTTTTTTTTTTGTTAGCTTGTCCGTATTATGCTGCTGTCAGTTCACACTTCACTGTTAGCCACCCCTACCGGGAATCGATGCCATGACCTCATGGATGAAACGTGATATCTTTTACTTAATCTACCACATGAGCTATGTATCCATGGGGTTACTATATCCTGGGACAAGTTCACTGGGTTTATTTGGCATGCCTAGTATATCCTTAGATTTTACTTTCCAAATCATCTAACCAAGGGATGGGAGCAATTTTAGGCAACGGTGGTGATGTCAATAGAATTGTTTTAAGATCCATGGGATTGCTTATATCCTGGGACAAGTTCATCAAGTCTATTTGGCTCGTCATGTATATCCCAAGATATTGGGATCCCATCCCTCTTAATACCATGGGATCGGTCCAGCCAAACAGGTCTGCCTGGTGGAAACTATGTCCATTTTGCCGCTCATTTTAGGGTATAAAAGGTCGTGGATCACATCACATTAAATGATGGAGACGATGGAAAGGTCCCTAGCAACAAATAGTAGGACGATTCCTTTTGTACGGACGTCGGACAGGTGGTGTGTAAAACGTGATGCATATATTTTATATCCACGCCATCCATCCGTTTTGCCCCTCATTTTTAGGGACGAATCCAAAAGTGAAGCAAACGAAACAGTGGTACTTGAAAGGCCGTAGATCACATCACATTAAATGATGGAAACGATGTCCATTTTGCCCCTCATTTTAGCATATGAAAGGGCCCTCGCGACAAATGGTACGACCATTCATTTTGTACGGACGTTGGATCAGGTGGCTTGTAGGAAAATGGATTGGCTACTCCCCTGCCACCAGCCAATGGTTGATGGCCGGTGTTCTGTGAGCTCATCATGATGTATGTGTTTCATCTGTGTCGCCTGTCTATTTTTATAGATCAGTTTATGTTATTAAAAAAAAATGAGTTATATAAAAATCTCAAGTAGACCACATTAAAGGGATCAGTGTTGAATGAATGTTGACTATTAAAAATATTTTGGAGGATATAAAAGTTTTGGATCAATCTTATATTTATTCTTTCCCTTCATCTGGCTCTTTATGCTCTAATCAACATATTGAATATCAAACAAACATTACAGTGGGCCTTAGGAGGATTTTAATGGTGGATATATATCCAATCATTATTATTTTCCTGTGGCGTGGTCTCCTTGATATTTATATCCCTATAATTTTTTATATCAATCCCTAAAATGATCCGTAAAAATGGATGAACAGAATGAATGAAACAGATACATCATGGTGAGGCCTACATAGCACCAGCCACCAGCCACAGGGATGGTGTAAGAGGGAGTAGCCAATTCGGCTCGTTGGTGTGTTGAGCGATGTGGGGCCAACGTGGTGCATATATCTTATATCAATGTCGTCCATCCATTTTTCTCCTCATTTTAATGTATGAATCCAAAAGTGAAGCAGATCTAAAGCTCAAGTGGACTACACCATACAAAACAGTGGTGATTGAACACCTACCATGAATAACTTCATGGATCAGGCTGTTATTTGTGATTTCCCTCCATCCAGCTCTTAGTTAACTTATCAACAGGTTCAATGACAAATAAACATTACGGTGGGCCATGGAAAGCTTTCAATGGTGTCATTATCCCCACTGTTTCCAGTGGTGTGGTGCATTTGATCTTTAAATCTGCTTCGTTTTTGTGGTCATGCCCTGAAATGAGCTGGAAAAAGGGATGGACGGCATGGATGTAAAATACATACATCAGGTTGGGCCCCACAGCGCCCAACACATCGACCGTCTGTGTAGTGTGGCTCACTTTTATTTTTTTTTTGTATTTGTAGACAGGTACTCACACCCCCACACCCACCTACACACTCAACCACAGTGGTTTTTCAGGACAATGGATCTCGAACCCATGGCTCATGGCTCACTTGATGAATGAAAGGCCATCTTTTGGGCGAGGAGAAATGATCAGATACAGTGGTTGTATCATACAGCCATATTTTTCTCTAACTTGCGATGTATTGTATGTAGATTATCCCATCCGTATATAATATTGGCCACACAAGATAAGTACGGGCCTCACTGCGTGGATCACACCAGTGCACCAAGTCCTTCCATCGCTCTCCATTGATATTGGACGTTGCGTCTGGCAATATGGGTAAAGCAGCCTGTTTTTCACAGGAGCGGATTCGGTGAGACCTCGGCCTCACTGGAGACGGTGCGACCCTCACTGTGGGGCCCACCTTGATGTATGTACATGTATCTCGTATCTAAGCTTTTCATTTGTTTTTCCATATCATTTTAGGCTGATTATTCCAAAACTAAATCAGACTCAATTGTTTACACTCATTTGTTTGCACACCCTCGTTGATAAATAAGAGGTTAGCAGGTGTTACACCCTGATCCATAGCTCAAGTGGTAGACCGAGTGAAAGATACCTCGTTTCAACACTGAGGTCTTGGTATTGATCCCTAGTGCGGGTGGCTAACAGTGATGTATGAACTGACAGTGGCGTGTACTAACAAGCTTTTAAAAAAAAAAAAAAAAATTATAATAAATAAATAAATAAAAAAGGATTAGTAAGTGTTGACATTATGCACTTAATAATAGCAAAAATACTACTTGTGCTCAAGAATATCTTTTACCCAGCCCGTTTAGAGAGACATCACATGCAAAAAGTAAAATAACATAGAATTATATACACGTCTTTAGAAAAGATGGAGGAATAAATGACACATACCCTTAATTTGTGTGGCACATGTGACTGAGGCAGCGTGTTCGACACGTTTATAAAAAGAGCCATCAAAACAGAGATCTTATCACAAAGTTGGATATGCTCGATAAAGTTGCCTCCTACAATTCTTCTAAAATGAGATAAGTACTTTCCAGAGGCATTCGGTGCTCTCACGGTGATTACGAAAATTTGAGGATAGCATCAACATCATAGCGGATTGGAACCAATGTATTGGATTTTGATCCATATCCAATGAGAATGATCTTATAAGATCCACGGATCTCCATGGCTATCCTGGCAAGAGATCTAAAAATGGTTTCTGATATCCGAAGATCTCTTATGCTAGGGTAGAATGATTCAAGGACAATTGAATGCCATAGTTGCTAAGAATCCTAGATCAGCAAGGAAACGCAGCTAGGATTTCGTTACCTCCTAAAGCTATAAAAGGAAAACATGATGAAGAACTCCAGGCCCACCCCAAACATAATCTATCTACACTATGCAACACTGTCCTTTTATCTTTTATCTTAGTTTTTAATTATTTACTTATGTCCAACTATGTTGTAAAGCGTTTGAGATTTAGGTTAGTTTAGATTGCTACTATTTAGCGCCATCACTGCAGTATGCTTAGAAGTAGCATAAATATCCATGACCTTCCATTGTCAGATTTCGATCAACCGAGTCCCTGGAAAATCAAGCACTTTAGTCACATCCTGCTAACCATTCACCTTGACCATCAGTTCATACGGGCTATTCAGGTATTTACCTCTCATTTTCATTTCTTTATCTTAATTTGTTTCTTTGTCAATTATATATCAATAAAATCAACATTACTTTTATCCTTTTCAGTTTTGAATATGTTTATCTTTATCTTATTGAGAACTTCAAAGGTTAAAATTATTAGTGAAAAAAAAAGTCTTTAAACACAAGGCAAATAAGAATCTGTTCGGAATGACTAACCCTACCTTTCTACAAATTGCCTGATCACTATAACCATCAGTGGTTAAGAGGGCAACCAATCCCACAAGTTCGGTCTTAATTTGTCTATCTGATCATGGGGGCACCAACGTTCAATCAAACTTGAGTCGAGTATGACTCTGGCACGCCCACACTATCCTATTCTCACATGTTAATTGAATATAGATCATTGCTAACACGTGTAGCCTCATGTTTGATTGAATTAGGTAAACACCAATAATTAGGTGGACCATACCATAGGAGACAGTGGTGATTGAACGCCCTACCATTAAAACTTCTTAGGGCGCACCTTAAAGTTTCCCTAGTATTTATTTGCCATTAAATTTATTGATAAGGTCACGTAAGCCTAGATGAAGGGAAAAACAAATAAAAGGTTGATCCAAAACTTTTGCCGCCCATTAATGTCAATCATCACTGTTTCCAATGACATGGTCCAAGTGATAATTGAATATGTTTCATTTTTTGGATAATGTCTTAAAATAATCTTGTAAAATGATGGACAACATAGATACAAAATACATATATCAAGGTAGGCCCCTAGTAAGTGCCTCACCGTCTTGGGTGAGTCCCGCCTCACCTATTCCGCTCCCACCTTTCAACAAGTGAATTAGGGATGGTTGGGCCTCAGCCAAGACGGTGTGCCATTACCTTGGGGGCCACCTTGATGTATTTATTCTATATCTATGGCATTCATTTATTTTTCATATCATTTTAGGGCATGAGCTCAAAACCAAAGAAGATCCAAGTCTCAGGTGGGACATACTACAGGAAATAGTAGTGATTGAATGCCCACTGTTAAAAGCTTCTTACATCATGCCATAATGTTTGCATGGTGTTTATTTTCCATCCAACCTGTTGATAAGGTCTGGTGAACCTGGATGAAAGGAAAAAAAAAAAAAAACAAAAAACGAAAAACGAGAACCAATATCAACTTGATCCTGAACTTTTGTGCCTCTACCACTGTTTCATATCAATCTATTTGAGAATTGGATCTGCTTTAATTTTGGTAAAAATGCCTTTAAATGATATGACAAAATGAACGGATGCCATGGATATAAAGTAAAAACATCAAGATGGGCCCACAGTAAGGGCCACACCATCCTGGGTGATGTGGAAGGCCTCGTGAGGATGTCAAGTTAATTTAAGGATGGCAAGTTACTTAAGTTTTTTAAGACATGCGATCACACCATAGTAGGATTTCACCCTATGACCTGAACTTAAAATTCTTGTGAGTTTACCATCAAGGAATGAGTAAGGATCTTATGCTTCAAGTAGTTTATTTTAGTTTCTACTTATTCAACAAATAAGTAAGTTTGATAAACATCAGGGTTGTCAACGGGCGGGCTTGGGGTTCGCCTCAGCATGGATTTTGAACTGTTTTGGGCAGGGCCGTTGGGCCAGGGTTATAAAAAAAATTGATTTTGGCAGCCCGATCCCAGTCCATTCACAGCCTTTGATAAACACCCACCCAAAAAGTCTCATGTTGTTGTGTTTCCAATAATGTCATGACTGTGGGCCCCTTGATACATGTGTTATATAGCCACTCCATCCATTCATCCATTTTCCCAGCACGTTTTAGGGTATTGGCCCAACAATAAACTAGATCCAAATCTTTAGTGCACCACACCTTAGGAGGTTCAATCCCATTGTTTCTCGTAGTGCGGCCCAGTTGAGTGTTTGATCTGCCTCATATTTAGGCACATAGCCAAAAATGATCGAATGAAAATGGTGGTCTGGATAGATTTCTCAAAAACATTAGTCCAATTTTTTGAGCTCTATCTAATGGATGGGGTTAAGTAACACTGTTGTAAGCTGTTTTGCCCACTTGAGTTTTGGATCTTTATTGTTGTTGGCCCCCCCAAAAAAAAAAAATGAGCAGGAAAAACTGGTGGGTGGTGTAGATTTCTCAAAAAGATCACAGTGAGCCACACGACAATGGGCATGATTCAACACAGCTATTGCAAGTCATGTCTCCCACTTCAATGTTAGATCTATGGCATATTTAGGCCCGCCCCCTAAAGTGAGCTGAATGAAATGATTAACGGGGTGAATTCCTCAAAAACATTGTGGGGTGAATTTCTCAACATGTCACAAATAGAGTTGTACACAAGTCGAACCGAGTCGAGCTTGGCACAGCTCGACTTGGCTCAACCACTAGTTGACCCCAACTCGAACTCAACTCGGCTCGGCCACTAGCTGTCCCCAGCTCGAACTTGGCTTAGCTCAGTCATTGAGCTTGACAGGCTAGCCCAGCTTGGTTCGATCAGCAGCTCAGGCCAATTCGAGTCGAGTCCAAGCCTCTGCAGCATTTTCTCAAACACATGGACTGCACCTTCAATTTCTCACGATATGTAAAACAACAGCAATAGTTCACAAGTATTTCATCAAACACTCAATAGACAACATCAAAATTAAGATACAAGGGTATTTGTTTCATATACATACCTCCCTCACCACTAGCCAACACTCCTCCGTTGAGTCATTTCATCAAACACTTGGTGAGCAACATCAACCGAGTTATCTAACTGGTTCGATCCGAGTTCGATTCGAGTTGGGGTTCAATCGATCCGTGTCGAGTCGAGCTTGGGCAAGTCAAAAAATCAGCTCGACTCGGCTTGAACTCGGTTTCAAACCGAGTCAAATCGAGCTTTTTCAAGTCGAGTCAAGCTAGCTAATCGAGCAAACTCGGTTCGTGTACAGCTCTGGTCACAAACAGAGATGGCAGATTCATAGTTAGTTTTTATGAGTAAAATAATAATAATAATAAGTTACTTAGTTTGGCTATTTAAATTTAAATATCCAAACTAAATTAAGAAAAGTAGCTTATTAACCTAAGATTTTTTTATTTTACTTTTTTTTTAAAAAAAACTACTTATTCGGTGATATCCAAACTGGCTAAATATCTGAGCTTGGTTCTTATAAGGGAATTTCACCAAATCTACCTAATTTGTATGGAATTTGTATTCCAGTGACTTTTTTAAAAAGATTTTCTAAAAGCTACCTTATTGACGGATATAATAATCATTCCATTACCTTCCAGCACTTTAGTTTTCATTTGCCCCTGCCCTCGGATTTGAATCTAAGTCTTGAAGATCCTGTATCTCGCTCAAAATTCATGCCTCTCGTAATCAGTGTATCGAAAAATGTCCTTATGTCGCCGTTTAGCTTTCTCATGGTCTTTCCTTGAAAGACTGAAATAACGGCATCGACACTCAAAGTTTTATTTATGGTGCACATTGTATCCTTGAATGACTCATATAATGCTGAAAGAGAATTCAGCAACATACAAGTTTGTTCCTCATCTTTGATCACTTCCTCCATATCCAGCAATTTGCAAACTAATTTATTAAAGTTACTAATGTGGGCCTCTAGATCTCCACCCTCCGCCATCTTGAAGTTATACCACTGTCGCTCCAAGTGTAGATGATTTTCAGAGGATTTTTTCATATAGATATCCTCTAACTTCGCCCATAAACTATCCGTAGTTTTCTCCCTCAAAACATTATAGAGAACCTCATCCGTGAGACATAAACGGATTGAGGATAAGGCCTTCGTATCAAGTGTATTTCATTCATCATCAGTCATGGTATACTTTTTCGCCTCAAGAGCACCATCCTCGCATTGATTGGTTAAGGAACTGATCATCTTGATCTTCCATAACTCAAAGTTATTTTTGTCTGAGTACTTCTCAATATCATACATACTACTCTTCATTATTACTAATCCTGCATATTTAAATCTATGCCCCAATGATAGCTCTGATACCACTTATTGGGTTTTGGTCTGTGGAATCACACACATATAGATCTGGGATAGCAATCCAAGAGCACTAAGCAATCACAAGAGAATACAAAGATTTAACATGGAAAACCCTTTCGAGAAAAAACTACGACAACAAAGTGACATATCTTCACTATAAAAATAAAAATTATAAAGAGAAAAAGACTTACCCAGTTCGAACAACCTTGAATCTCACCCTTACTACACCCTTTGATAACCCTAGAACCATTTTAGAAACCCTTGGAATACCTTTAGGAAACCTTAGCATACATGAGAATGGCCCTAGAGACTCCTATTTATAGATAGGGAAACCCCACTTACGCACCTCCCTAGAAACCGCTTCAAATTTACGCAGTCCACGCATAAACCGTGCACCATCTGCGTAACCCCCGACTAGTCGAACGAGGGCTTCGACTAGTCGATCCAGCCCCTCGACTGGTTGAAGATCTCGGACTCCAAGATTGGAGACATTAATTTAACAATAATAATGGCATTTCATATCTTCGTTAAAAATATTATTAATAGAATACTTTATAAAATGCCCTTGGATAATTAAGTAAGCAGATGCGGATACCGTAATATTATTAGTATCCTACCTAGTTAGAAGTGAGGCAATTGGATTTTTATTTTTATTTTTTTTAATTCAGGTAAGCATCCCATGTCCATATCCTGTTTTCTTGAGCCAAGTTAAATAATTTAATTGGGCTAATTTCTTTTTTCAAATTCTATAATAAAATAATATAAGTGGACCATCATTATTATTTTATAATATTTATTTAAATATAGCCACGTTAATTTAATTTAAGGGTGAAAAAAAAAAAAAGATAAACTAATTTATAATTCATTACATTTTTACTTACTATTTTTTTCAAGTAAAGGCATAATTTATGTACTGCACTCGTGATGACAATTTAAGCATGCATGACGAAAATGTGCAACATCCAACCCAATCATAAAGTATGCCCGCATGCCCCACCTTAATAGATGCCGTGGAGCTGAAAAAATCAGGCCAGGCAATTCATATGGTGTGCCGCGAATGTATATTGAAATGTGCACAATTGGAACTTCTCAACCATCTGATTTTTTTTTTGTACGTATACGCCTCATTTGATGAGCGCCATGGATCTCGGATGCGTGCCATGTGGCATTCGTAAGCCATGAGTCTCCTGGAAAAGTCCAAGCGAGCAAGCAGCAGGATGCTTTCCGTGAAATTCAGTCAGGATGTGACCCATCACCTGAACGGTCCAAATCAGTCAGCATGTCTTCCAAAAATTATAGAATAAAAAATCAAAAATCAAAAAGAACGGCTCACATTAATGGAAGCTTGCTAGACCGAAAATATCAGTAGAATAAATTAATATGCTGGGTCCACCCTGGAGCGGATTAGGTGAGTCCCCGACCTCACCCATCATGGTGCGTCCCTGAAGGTAGGGCCCACCTTGATGTATTTATTGTAAATCCACGCCGTCCATCCCTTTTATCAGCTCATCCTAGGGCGTGAACCCATAACGTAAAGCAGATCCAAAAATCAGCTGGATCACACCAAAGGAAAAAAGTGATGATTGACCATTAAAAACTTCGCGTGGGCGACAAAAGTTTTAGATCAAACTGAAATTGTTTTTTTTTTTTCCTTCCATGTCTGTGTGACTTTACCTACAGGTTGGATGGAAAACAAACATTTTGGTGGGGATTAATGTAGGCCCTGGGAAGTTTTTAATGGCTAGCGTTTAACCATAACTGTTTCCTAAAGTGTGGTCCACTTGAGATTTTTAACTCCTTTCATTTTTGTACCATGATCTAAATTGATCTGAAAAGGTGGATGGACGGCGTGGATGTACAACACATACCTCAATGTGGGCCCACGGCCAGGGCCGCACCTAATCGTTCTCCCTCCTCAGACGGTTAACAGCACGACGTATTGTTATATACTGATTCAGTGGTGTCGTATCTACAGAAACTCCCGTGCAACCTACCTTCTATTGCACGCATGCTAAAGGTTTATGTGGATCAGGACCGTCCATCTAGTCGTCCATATAGTGGACGTATTAGATCTGGGAAACCAAACTGACCCAATAATCAAAAAAATGGAAGACGGTCCAGATCATAGGAGTTTCAGTGAAGACTCTACCGCAATCATTTTCCCACGTTTAAAAGATTGACCACTCATAAATTTCGAGCTGACAAGGCTATGAGCTGGACCCAGAACTTTGGAAAGAGACAGCTTTAATGATAATCACGTGAATGCGGTTGGGCCCACCTTTGAAAAAGAAAAATCGCGGCCGTTTAAAACGTGCCAGTAGGCAAATAGACAGGAAGCGGATTGGCTGGTGTACCACGCACCACCAATCTAGCTGGTGTGGGTACGTGTCGTGCAAAGACGAGCGCTGACGCTCCTTGAGCTCCGAGTTGTATCCAAGCCATCCATCCATTTTTCCTTACTATTTCATGGCGTGAGCCCAGAAATTAGTTAAATCCAAATCTCATGTGGACCAAGCCATAGGAAAGAATGGTGATTGAACAATCACCGTTAAAAATCTTATTAGGGCCAATAAAAGTTTTAAATTAAGCTGATATTTGTTTTTTTCTCTTCATCCGGGTGTGAGTGACGTAATCAATAGATTAAATGACAATTAAACATTACAGTGAGCCTGATGAAGTTTTTAATGGTGGGAATTCAATCGCCACTGTTTTCTTGTGGTGTGGTCCACTTGCCATTTGGATCTCCCTCAATTTTGGGCCTGTGCCCTATGATGATCTGAAAAAATAGATGGACGGCTTGGATAAAAACAAATATATATTATTCAGAGCCTGCAGACTACTGGCAGTAGCTACTGTTACCAGCCTCCCATGAAATTATCCTACAAAAGCCAAGCTTTAAACTCGTAAGAGAGAAAATGTGGCCTAAGATGATTAATTGTTAGACACCCAAAAATGCTACAAATTTTCATTATTCGATTATCCTTCACGCTTCATCTTAATTATGAATGTTAGGAACTCTGGATTTATTAATGATACTAAAAGTAGTGGGAGTGTTTAAGTGCTAACTATAGCTATTGATGTTATAAAGGATTAAATTGATTAGAAATAAATTAGCATTGAAAACAAAACGGAACTCTTTAAGTAATATTGAAATATATAAAGACAGTCGTAGTTGCTAAGGGACTTTAATAAGTAGAGGTATTAATTTTAAAATACTTGTCATTTTGTATAAAAAGAAAGTGTTGTAGTTTTTACAAACGAACCAAAGACTTACTCAAATATATTGGGAATCTTATCATTGGAATCAATTGAATATACAAGCACAAACCTCATTGGCTACCTTAATGGTAGTAAACCCACCTCTGGCTACACTTTCATAATTGAATTGTATCATAAAAAGTGTAAAATAGTGTGGCTTTATCTACCGTGGAAGCATAATACGTAAGTTGTCTTCAGGCCACACATCAAATGATATGGCTTCATGTCCTTGGTATAGAATTGTGAGTATTATAGAACGTATTCACGCAAAGCAGAAAACGAGGTATCCACTCTTTAAAGGTCACTCTATCACACTAATTATAAAGCATGTCTTCTATCAACCTCAATGAAGTACTATATTAGTTTAAGTTTCAGTCTAATTTAATTTATATACAAACATTTAGAGGTTTTATTTATTTTGATGATTCTGTTATTCAATTTATTTATTTTTATTTTTATTTTTTTTTTGTCTCCTTTAGTCTACGCATTTGTTTTAAACAAGTGAAATCTTTGGGTCTCATTAGAAACATATAGGGCTTCTAACAGAAACAGTATATACTTGGAGGTAGGCACATGTGATCACGTTAGAAGTATAATCTCTATGGTACACTTCAATGTCTTGGAAATATGTTGTTGGATTGCTAATATTCTTGACTATGATTTGTTCCACTTCGAAAAAATTAAATGTTGTGATGACTACCATAATTAAATATTAATAATTTAAACAAACCAGATTTGACAAGTGTTGCTCATATCATCCAACAGTAGTGATTTTAAAATCTAGCCGGTACTCATTACAAAGTTTCAAATAAATATATTTTGTAAAATGCTTTAACAAAAATATTCTTTTACTGATCATTATCAGTATAGCGTGAGTGGAAGAATGTAACACCTCCATTAGGTGGGCCTCACATGGTCATTGCTTTAGATTTAATTGTTGGATTAATCAAATTAAACATCCCGGTGAACCCCACTTAAGTTGTGATCAACTCATATGTGTAGAGGGGTGGTGCGCTTAGACTGTGCCACGTATGCACAGTATTTCAGATAGATATATCCTATCCTATGTGAAAACTCCTGAAAGAAGAGTTGTGATGAGTTGAACTATTTTTGACCCTTTTTAATAAATGCATGTCTTATTCCCCTCACACATACGGAAAATTCACGTCCCATTAAAAGGTTTTTATAAAGGTGTTAGGTTTGGAAGATCAAGGCCCAACATAAGAAGATTTAAGTACAACATCAACATCGACATCAAGTGGAGAAATATCTTTACATTTAGGTATGTGATTAAGATTAAGTTCATATTAGCTCAATAATTTATGCTTAGGCAATCTTATATTCCGCAATTCAGTCTAACATTGAAATCAATGATTTGTGAAAGTGGAGTTGTTTGGCATGGCTAAAAATCCTGAATTTTAATTATAGGATGGTATAAAATCTAAAACTTTCACTCCTTTTCAATTCTAAGCGGGGACCTGTGCTTGCAAAATTAAGGATTTTGAGGTCTTCTCCAATGGTCATAACTACCTCCTCCTCTCTTAGGGCATGTTTGTTTTTTCCCGTTTCTTGCGTAATGCAAAGCAAATGAGCTGTCATTAATATTTAATGGTGTTTATTAAAATAAGAATTACAGTATATAAATTGAGAGTCACATTATAAATTTATCATATTTACATTGTAGTCAAAATCATTTGATGTCATCAAAATGTAAAGCGAAAAGTAATCATCACCCATTTCCAATCATTTATTGATATAATTAGATAAACAAATACACCCTTAGGGTATTTACATTCATTCATAGCATTGGGTACTTTCACATGCATTCATACCATGATGATGGGTTGCAACATAAATTTAGCGTATGCAATCATAATGTGGGTCACACTATAGAAAAAAAAAATGATAACCACTCAAAAATATGTATAAGATTTTGTTTTAATTATGACATTAGTAGGCCAGCTTTTATAGATTACCAAAAGATTGGAATTCTCTTTTCTTTTTTTTTTTTCTTTTTTTTTTGGATGGGGGAGCAAGCCTATCTTACAATGGATTTAATGCAAAAATCATTTTATGTTACATAGCATGTCATGCTGAGAATATTTTAGAGCATTTAATTCATCATATTCATTATCCCATGAATATATCAAAAATTAATTTCAAAAATCCTTGAGTCAAAAACTAAACTTCCAAATATAATTTCTGAAATCTAAAATTTTAAATCCAGGATTTCAATTCCATGCTCCCAAACAATCCTTGGAATGATCATCTTAAGTTACATATCATATCATGAATATCCATCCCATGAAATTATTAGAAAATAATTCCAGGATACCCAGAGTCAAAATCCAGGCTCCCAAATAGAATTTCTGAAATCTAAAATTTTAAATCGAGGATTTAAATTTTATATTCCCAAGCAAGCCTATCTTACAATGAACTTAGTGTAATGATCACCTCATGTTACATGGTATGCCATGTCCGGAATATTTTAGGGTATTTAATTCATCACATTCATTATCCCATAAATATACCACAAAATAATTCCGAAGATCCTTGAGTCAAAATTCAAACTCCCAAACACATTTTCTAAAATCTAAAATTTTAAATCCAAGATTTCAATTCCATACTCCCAAATGAGCCTTGCAATAATCATCTTATATTACATAGTATGTCATGCTTAGAATATTTGAGAGCATCCCATTCATTATCCCATAAAAATACCACAAAATAATTTCAAGAAACTGAGAATCAAAACCCAAGCTCCTTTACAGTATTTCTGAAATCTAAAATTTTAAATCAAGGATTTCATTTATATGCTCCCAAACAAGCCTTTAGAAAATTTCCTTGGATGCTCTTTTTTTGTTTAATGGGAAAACATATGTACACATGAAATGAAGGTCGAAAACTCAACTGAGTCAACTCATCTCTATGGATCTTTTCGAACCAAGTCATTAGGAAAACCACCCACCAGAGTTGGTTTTTTTTTTTTTGGAGGGGGGGTAAAAGAATTTAGCATGTCTCAACTCAATGCGACTCACAATGGCTCTGACCGGGTCACTCCCCTGGTACTTCTTTTGCAGCAGAGTAGAAGGGTAGGCTCAAAGGCCCTGACCTTCATCAAACAGGACGTGTCTAACCAGCACCACGCACGCTAGATATGCATTCACTTCAGCTATTTTATATATTTTAACTAGTTAGGTATTTTAAACATTTATTAGTACCATAAATATTATTAACTTGACTATAAAAAATCCAGTCAAGTAAAGACTGTCTGAGTCTTTGAGTCGACCCAACCCAACCAAGCTCCATGTTGAGATGAGTTGAGTTTTCAGGTTTTTGAACCATGCCAGCGATGGCTTTTTTTTAATGGAGGTTGGTGATATGTTCAACAAACCGAAGTAACAATCTCTACAGTGTAGCCCTTCAAAGACTGGCAACAACATCCAAGTTATGCCTCATGGAGCCTTGACATGAACGTCCAAGCCCAGCCCATTAGTTGTTATGTCCACAGCCCAACATTTGCATAGCCTTTAGAATGCCCACTGCACACACACACACACACACACACACACACACACACACACACACACACACACACACACACAACCATAAGGCTGGCCATTACAGCCATCATTAATTATTGAATACCTTGAAGCACCCATTTGGATACACCCCTGATCCATCCATCAATCCTCCCATTGGAACCCCATCCTGTCCACAAATTGCGAGTGTTTGGTTGGATACAAGCCATATGAAGGAGCCAGAGCATAGTTCAAAAACCCAAAAACTCAACCCAACTCTCCAATCAGATTGGATCGACTCAGAGACTCAAAAGAGTCTTAAGATGACTCGACTTGATATTTTAATATATAAATCAAAAGCAATTGGAGTGCAATAAATATTTAAAATCAATTTTCACAGTCGGATTTTTTTAAAATAGTAAAAATTAGACAACATTTGATGACTGAGTTTTCCAGTTGACTCTAAGGAGTCTTGCTGAGTCTGAACCGAGTCATGCTCATTTCAAGTTAGCCTACTGAGTTTTAGAACTTTGATCCAGAGCATATGACTAGTCCTGTCATTTCACCAATGTAGAAACACAAGAAAATGGATTTCCCATGTCTCATGTTCTCTAGAGCAGAAGAGTGCTTGGAAAATGATGCCTGATGAAACTGTAATAAAATGATGACATTGGAAACTGAATGATGCTTGGGGTACATTAACTACCTTTTAACAGTTACATTCTCTCGTTACAAGCTGACGATGTTTTATCTCTCGACCACCGTTCAATGAATTTACATCATGAGCTGGAAAAGCTTGAAATAGATTAGATATTTAGCATTTAATTTCAAGCTAATCAGCTCCCGCATGCCTTCATCTTTCTTAAACAGCAAGTTACATGGACAAGGTCTGGAAGAACCAGAACCCATAGGACAAACAACAATGGAATATTAGAAGTAGATAATGGGCATTCCACGTCAAGAGACTACTGGAAGCCTGAAAAAGAGACGACTCATTATTCTGATAGCAATATGTTAACAGTTGGAATCTGCTCTGTATTTGTCAGAAGAGCGTTTCAGGCAGTTTCGGAGAAGACAAAGCCGCCACAGACTTGAACTGCCAATGCAACAACACACACACCATGTGAATATAACGCAGTTGTTTGAGTTTGTTGTGCTGATGCTGGACTAAATCGGGAACCAGAACCATCCCGAACCCAAGCCGACTCAAGACTCGGTTAAGAACGCGATTAATTTTTTGGCACCCAAAAGATTGTGTAGTTTGTTTTCTTTTAACTTCTCAAGTACCAAGATCAAGTTCTTCAACTTAATGGAGTCCCACTTACTTGTCTGAGTTTCTCAAGGGTTCAACACGTCTTGATGGAACTGAGTCCGACTCGGCTAACTTCTCAGAGATTTGGCAAGCCGACTCACAGCTAGCAAACGGGTCAGACATCCAAGGCATGCATCAGGAGGATCACAGAGTTCAACAAAGTTGCCAAATGTCCACATTCAAAAAACATGTGAGACTTGCCTGACGAGCAGACTGCCTATTTCTGAGCCACATCACACAGTGGAGCCCACTTGATGCACGGCTTGGATGTTCCACAGTGTCAGTTCAGCACGCATTGCTGCGTGGAGGTGCATGTGGCCTTGGCAGAAAGTTTTTTCTTAAGCACTAGTAAGAATTACTCTTCGAGAAAATCCTAAGAACCATACATAACAGGATCTCAAAATCTAAGTAGATGAAGCATCTAACAAGATCCAACCAGAAACTATAAATAAAAGCAAATGCAGTAATCTCATGTTCCAGTCAACATCATAGAATCACATACCTTCTGTTGCCCATACTTTTCGCGTATGGCATTGTGAGGAGAAGCCTTGGAGTTCAATTGCAAATCTTGCATAGCAAGAACTGTATCTTTCAGATCCACTGCCTTATACTGTGTATAATGTTCCAGAGTCAAACTCTGCAAGAAATATTAACACACCCATTACCCATGTTCAAGAGGTGTAAGAATAAAGCAATCAGAAGCAAAGAAAAGGCAGAAATGAATGCACACCCATGGGTGACCAGATTGATCGAGTGTCCATCTGGCGAGGAATACAGCAGATGCGGCAATAAGAGAAGGAAGGAACTTGAGGAACTCGTACTCGACCAGTGTCAGTTCTGCCAGATAACAGGCCAAGAACTCCAATGCAAGCATGGGAACCTGCAAGTTGGAGTAATCAATTTAGCGAACTTCTCCTTTTTGAGGGGAATGTCCTATCTTGATGCAGCAGGAGAGTCGGACATGAATTTTGCTCTGATTCACTCGATCCATCAACTCTATACAGGTGGAGCCATGGTCCCAAGATCTGGACTGTTGATAAGATGGGACCTATTGTGGATGATGGGCCCTCTCAAAATTTTCCAGATTGAAAGATCCTGACCCTTGAATGAGCAGAGACTACAATAGTGGTTAAGGAAACAAACAGCAAGGATCTGGAAAAGTGGCAAATGATTAGATGGTTAGGATCTTCTAATCTTGATGATTTTTGGGGCATATACCCCAACCAATGGTGGCCATCAGATCAACAGTCTGGATCACCACATCATGGAACCAACATGTAAAGAATGAACGCCATCAGCAAGTATTGACTCTGATGTGTCAAGACTTGGTATTTATTTATACAAACAGAACCGTGGTTTTAAATATCGTAAAAACCAAGTTTCGGTCTTGAATAAGCCAAATCGATTTCATCCTGATTCAGCTTGTTTCAGTTATTTGCAGCCCATTTAGGCTCTGGACCAATCTGGACAGATTGAAACTTAGTAAACTCAGTTTCAATCTGAAAGGAGTCATGGTCCAACACTGAGATTTGAAGTTTGAAGTATGAACAGAACTACAATATGAACTCTTTTCCCCCTCTAAACTTAGGACAGCACTGAAGACCAGCGCTACTGTACCCCATAAGATGCTTGTGCTGCTCGAAGGAATCTCCTGAAAACAAAAACCGGGCGGTGTATTAGAAATTTCCAATGATACATGGCAAGATAGAAATCATTGGAGATATTAGAGACTGGAAATGATAGATTCACCTGAGAAACGTTTTTGTGGTGGGTGCTGATAGCTGGAAGCCCAAATAGTTCAGTACTTGACTCTCCATCTTAAGCACCTGTTAGGTTAGTGACATGGTCAGGGGATCCTAGGCATCCATACACATGAGGTGAACAGTTCTGTTCAATCCAAAAAAAAAAAGGGCTTTGGACACAGGTCACAGAAATATCCAAGCAGCTTATGATATGAGCCTTTGATGTTTATTTTGCATGGCAACCGAACACTCCATGAACATTTGTACTAGGGTTCTAGAGTTATAATTTATTTTATTTTTTAAAAAAAAAAAAATAGTACAATGACTGGTTCTTAAAATAAAAGATATCTGTTTGTTAGGTAAATTACTTAATGCAGCCAATCTGTTGTATGGATCCATGCAAGGGTATGCACTACTAGATATGACTTGCAAAAGTAAATTTTCACCTATTGCAAGATTGCATGAGTAATAATTCAAGGGGCAAAATAGTCATCTGTTGTTTCGGTCACTGAGGCTATTGTTGTTTCTTGGATAAAATATGGATATGAGTGTCTAAAATCCAGCCAAGGTCAAATAGTCTGCAGTGAGCATACCTCTTCCTTTGTATAGGTATTGTCCGTGATCAAGCAGAATTCTTCCACACGAGGAGCACAAATTTCTTCGTACTTCCTACAAGTCATCACAAACATGATCTGGAATTTTAAGTAATTAGAAGGAAAATAGATTGCAAATACAAACATGCAATCTTTTTATCATCATGATAATAATATGCTTGTATTTCTAAAATGCACACATCCTGCTGATTATCTAGGGTTGAAGTTAACAAAAAATAATAAATAATAAATAAATAAATAAATAAAATCTTGGTAGCTCCAACAGCCTGACACATTTGTTTACAATAATCATCCTTATGGATAAGGATGAAGGGAGACAAGATAATAGAACTTGAGCACACTATCCTAAGGAAATGATGCCATAACAAAAACAAGTTCTATGAGAAACTTATTTCATGTTTGTCTATTACATGGTAGCTCAACTAACTGCTCTGGTGTTCCATTGCGGAAAAGACGCATAAAAGAGAAAATCAATAAAAATAAAGAAACCCTCCTTTCCATGAAGAGGATATAACAAGTTTTTATTTTTCAAGTCACCCATTTTATTGGGAGGCTCTTTTAATTAAAATGAACAAAAAATACAAGCTAATATTAATCAGAAAAGTATAAAAGAAATCGAACCAGAACATTTCGCGAAAACAGTCTAAAATGACAAAAATAGAGAGGCTTCAGACCTGTTCCACTACAGGAAGGTTTCGGCAACTTCAGATGAAATTTATAGAGTAAGCAGAATGTAACCACATGGATATTTAAGCAAATTCATTTAGGTCAAACTTAATGGTGACACCTTCCTAGTTTGCATGGGATTATATGATTTCGGTATTTAAGTGAGTTAACTTTACTAGAAAAGTAAAGATTTGGGAGCTTCTTGTTTCTTTATTCATTTTTCCATGTATCTTCTGCTCTGCATCCTTTTCCCTTAATAAAACTATGAAAAGAAGAAACAACATAAAATAAGCAGCAAGTTCGCATTGGATTTACAATGCACTAAAGTCACTCCACGTTTCAAAAGAAAATATCTTCTCATCATAACCATTCATGCAAACAATAGAACAAGTAACTCGAAAAAGGTTTCAGTTGTTAACAAGTGTCCCATGAAAATGTTCAATTCTACAATTTTGATGCTTATTCAAACTTAAAGATCTAGTCAAAATCTGGGATGAAAAGAGAACTTACGAGGCAATTAGCATGCAGGTAACACCAAGCAGCTGGAGCTTTTGTCTTTCAATGTAGTTTTGCGAGAGAAACCGGTCGATGAAATATATCGTGAGGTAAAGTGTATCTGGAACAAGCTTATACTCCTCGGAAACCTGAAACCAAACCACACATGATTAGTAACAGAACCATTCAGCACCAATCGGAATCCCAAAAGACAGTAAATATTTAAAATTGAACATTTCCAATCAAGTAATTATTGCAATCAAACAAATCTTGCAAAGTTGCCAACCAGCCCATAGTGCTATACTTAATTACTCTAACTTTTGCCTTGCCAAAAAAAAAAAGCACTGCAAACGCAACTTCTTTTTTTTTTGCAAGGTAGAGCCTTTGATCACAATTTCTAATATTTTCCCATAACCAAGTTTATATTTAACACTTATCAGTGCCGTTACAAAGATGCCACCATTCTGGTGAAGCAGATGCATAGACTGGAATGGTGCCATTCATTCAGTTGTAGGATCCTAATCTCATACAATAGAACTAGCCATATCCTTGGATAAAAAACTAGTTAATCAAGAACAATGTTTTCTTTTATGGAGTAATTTAAAGGACGGCCGTCTGGTTTATCAGAAACTCCACAAGATGGTGAAGACTTTGACCGATTTTTCAGCATAGTAGAAATTGTTGGTTCTGATACCACATTCTCTGTCATAATCATAGGTTGCCTACAAAAAGCAATTAATAAAAATAAAATAAAATAAAATAAAAGGAGCCATATCATAAGATGAAAGCATGAAATCAGCAGCTTTTATGTTATGGGACTTATGGCTGATGTCAGCAGCTCAGGATTACCATTAAGGAAAGAGTCAGTTGACAATTTTAAAGTTATGTAACAAGAAAATCCATTTCATAAAGGTTTTGTTGTGCAAACATACACTGATGTGGTGCTCAGAAAACTTGAAAACCTTTGACAAGGTAAATCCATCGTAAAGGTTTTGTTGTGCAGACAGGCACCGAAACAGTGCTCGGAAAATTTGAAAGCCTTTATTTTATCTTTTATTCTTACATTTTGGCTCTATTTATATAATTTTACATATTTATGTAGACATGAATTTCTATATCCATGTTGATGGTTAAAATATCTTGGGCCAAACATGTGCCATCGGATCTTCCACAAACACCTCAAAATACCCTCGCAATGATAGGAAGAACTTCTGAATAACCATGGATCACACCAAATAAAACTATAAAGCATAAACCAAGAACAAGTCTCATCACAAGTATCCCCTGTCAATCAACCACTTCCCAGGCATTGAAAGCACTATTACAGCATCAAAATGCCCTTTTCGATTACCCATCACTAATAATGGGTAATCCCGTAGCAGCAGATCAAGATTCAACATGATTGCCTGAGATGGCTTGCATGAGAAACTTCAATGGCCACGATCAACAGCTCTGAATTCTGCGTTGCTCAAAGGGTCAATCCAACAGTTTAACATCACACCAAAGATCACACCACAACGCACAAGTAAGATCAGGAGTTTGAAGCATCAAAAGTGTCCCTATAAGCCAGATCTCTAGCTTGGTACTGAAATATAGCCTCTATGGCACAAAATTGTCCTTCCAGCCAGCATCACAGCACCAAGGCTTGATCGAACAGTATAATAGCACACCAAAGACATCCTTGTACCAAGTGAAAAGGTGAAGAGAGGATCTAAAGCAAAAATGCAGCCTTTTAGGCTTTTTCCACACCAAAACAAGCTGTGCGACAAAAAGCCCGTCATTTAGAGGGGTGTCGAATGACATCACCTTGTGTGACAAGCATAAGGGGCAATGGACTGGATAGCCCGCCCGACCTGGCTTTGAGCCGAGCTTGGACCTACTAGCTTGGCCATGCGCCGGACTTGGGCCACCCATCCATGGCCTGATCAATATCTGGGTCAGGCTTGGGCTCAAGTCGTTTTAGCCAGACCCAGCTAGGCTTGGCCCGACTTTATATGTACATATGTTATATCCTACAAATATGCCATTCGAATCCTTAATTAGGCAACCCATCTATCTTGAATGTGGGAACGTTGGTTTCATTCCTCTAAAATGTTTATTTGTTTGTGCATGCATGGCCCACTTGATAAACAAATAGATTAGGAAAATTTAAAGGGGGAAAGGGATTTTATCAATATTTGGGGCAAGACAAGTCAGGTCCGGATCGGCGGGCCCAAACAATTTTAGAGGTATCAGGTCCATGTTGGGCTTGGGCCTTGGGTCTTAAGTATCAGGTCGAGCTCGAGCCTAGCCAGACCCAGCCCATTGCCGCCCCTAGACAAGCACATTGTTGTGTGACAACCTCATGTGCGACAAGTGGTTGTAACCACCTCCGAGAAAATCAGGACATTCTACGCTACATTTCTACACCACCAACAGCCACTGCAGCCTATAAATAGGGGTGGCAAACTCTCAGCAATGATCAATAAATCACCACCACCGAAACTTTGCAAAATCGGAGCCCAGAGCACTCATCTGCCACAACAACAAGTTCCCAGGCACGACAATAATACCCAAGCGCAAAAACAACAAGAAACCCAAGATGACAAAACCACTTTGCCACAACATCAAGTTTTTTTTTTTTTTTTTTTTTTTTGTATTTTTCCAAGTTGTATACATTCCAAGAGAGTCCACAATTAGAATCCATTCTTGTTCAGTTGATCAAAGTTGAGATTCCAACTCTAGCACCTATACAATTCACTTAAAGCAAAGATTTCAGTTCCTTTGCAATTTTTAGTTTTTTATTGTTAAAGGAAGTCACCAAGAACCTGAAACCACGAGCAGATCAATGGGCATCCCTTTGACACACCTCACATTGCTCAAAAGACACAAATCCATAAAGGAGAGTCACGGCTCACGTTTGACTTCATGATTTCCAATGAGATCATCAAATAAGGAGATAGGAAGGAATTCATCAGAATGATTTAAACGGAGTACCCCGGAGAATGAGTCATGGCTCGCATTTGACTTCCCCAGGGATCCCAGATGGGGAACCCTAGGAGAGTTTGCCGAGTCCAACTATCATCCGTGTACGATACGTGCTAGATTTGACCAACTGCCTACCCTACCTCCTCTACATTCTTGACAGCCCATCTTTGTCTAGGTAGAGTTTGCTTTGAAATGTTTAGGATCGCCAAGATCCGTCCTTGAATCACGGGATCCTCAACATTTGTCAATCTGTTTTAGGCACAAGAGTTCGACCTTAACGTTGGAGGGTGTCTACTCGATTGCTTGCTTCTGCTCGTGCCCGACCTTCCAGCACCGAGCAGGCGTCAAACTCATTGGAGCAACATGGCACATGAGTAGTTCGCTCCAAGACACCACCCCGTCAAGAGCAAGATGTCAGCCGAGATGGAGCTGGGAGCCAACCTATACTTTCCTTGGGCTTGCCTTTCCCCTTGCCCCCATCTAAACAGACGAACGGGCGCTGAAGGTTCTTTAAGCTTAGCCATGAGTAGCAGCAAAACAATAGCAATTTGATTGACAAGAACATTCAATGGCCTGTAGAGATTTGTTAGGAATTGCATGAGACAAACGAGAAATGTAGTACGTTATTTATGATTCAAAGGAGGGTCTTATCAACGACGCATCATAGACTTATAATATCTCGTATGAATGCTAATATATGGGTGTGATAAGGTACCATCTAGATTGATTGATTTATCTCTTTCGGTAAGCGAGTCGACGTCCCTCTTTCCCTCTTACCCCTTGCCCCCATCTAAACAGACGGGCGGGCTGCAGCGTGTCAGGTTGTTGCCGTAGCGTGTTAGCACGCGCATGGCAGCCAGCAGAAAACGATGCTATTGTTCCAGAACAATAGCATGACTATCACAGTTGATCAATTTTGTTAATCACACCAGCATTTTGAGGTGCTCACCAGCCACTAGACTCAATTAGTAGCGAACTCAATCTCATCTTTTGTCAGGATCTATATATAATGTTATGTTATCTGATAAATAATTATAGCTGCAAGTCCACCTATTGATTGCTCAAAAGTCGGATTCCAACATTGTTGAAAGGTTCAATCCTATCGATACATGTACAAGTGAAAGATAATATAAACTATAAAATTTTCAATATCACTACATTATTCTAATTTGTTGCCGGCATGCTAGGTTTTTCAGGGTATCCCATGTCTGACAGCTCATGTTCGTATCAGATGCATAACAAGTCTTGATAGATCTACACAGCAGTTAGACAGTAAATATTGTGAAAGTAAAAGATATCCGATAAGGCCTTTCAACTGACCCAATTTGGAGTGAAATGGAGGATGGTAGGTAATGCATTCATAAACCTAGGTAGAAGAACATGGCATTTCCAGAATCTTGTACGATGACAAAAGTAATTTAGAGGAAAAAAAAAAAACAAACCTCCACAAGCCAATCAACAAGAGTCCCACGCATGCTCTGAGTGATATCTTGCTGTAGTGTTTCCATGAAACTTGATTGAGGCCTTCGGGTGAGCTGATTGAAAGAAAGGGCTTTCACTGGTAAGGGATCATCACATCATGTATAAATAGATAACAGGTAGAATGTAGGAGGTAATACTGTTTCCTAGCTCATAAAAAGAAACCATTTGAAAAAATATATAACTTGCCCCTGTCGTGAAAAATCATTGGAAACCATTTATGCTCCCAGCTACCAAGTTCCAATTTCTGAATCAGTCTTACAGATTTCATTTGATTTGTGTAGCAATAAAAGAAAGTCGGATATTATGTAATTGCTAAACAATAGAGTGGGATCAATCATTTTGATGAATGACAATAGCAGCATTCTTTAGAATTTCCACAAAGGAAAATCTTTGTTCATCAGGTGAACAGTTGCATAAGTTATGATTGGAGCAAAAGCATACAAGAATGAGATAAACAGAAGTCAGGACCACATGTTTGGTACAAACCTCTGCAACACGTTGACTGCTATAAATATCAGGGGCATAGAGACTGCATAGCTGCGGGGATTTGTGGTCAGCATCAATATCTGTAAAGTCCAAACCTTTAGAACTTCCCAGACCATCAGAAAGCTTCACTTCAACTTCATTGCCTGATGAAACAGTATCACAGAAAGCTAAATTCCTTTAGGGCATGTTTGGGGAATTCATTACCTGCTTTTTGTGCTTCTGGGGAATGTTAGAGCTGGCCTAGTATTTCCTGGGCAATGATTAAATTTTGTTTGGTTGATACACTGGATTTCCTGGGGAAACTTGGGAAAAGTCTAAATTTCTGTTTAAATTCTCTAGGTTTTCCATTCCGCAGCTAAAAAACTGGGACAAGTTTTTTTGCGAAATTAGAGAATGAAATTCCTGGGGAATGCAAAAAAGTGTGAACCAAATGCTTCTTTTTTCTTTTGCAAAAAACCAGAGAATTACTAAGTGGAGAAATGTTACCACCCCCGCTTCTTTTTTCTTTTTTGCAAAAACCAGAGAATTACTAAGCGGAGAAATGTTACCACACACACACACACCCGTATTTGGGATGTTTAAAACCCTGGAAAAGAAATCGGTTTCCATGGAAAACTCACTTTTCTCTCTTTGAGGAAAAAGAAAAGTAGCCTCGAAACCTATTTCCAATTCCCAGCTTTTCCTCAAAAAACTGTGGACATTCATTTCTCCTAAAAATTATGTTAAATCAATTTCCAAGGTAAAGAAGACACAAGGTGACAAACATGGAATCCAAGTAAAATTGATATCCAAAAAACAATAACAGAAGTAAATCAGAATCCATGGTTTTCCATTTCCTGGCATTCTTGGTTGCTTAGCCACATCCACTTTAAGTTTTTTCAATCCAAACACCCCCAATATAGCAATTAATCATAAATATTCAACAAAATCAAGGATGATAAACATATACACCCCAGAGATGATGGTGGTGGTTACTGTTGATTTTTCTTTCTTTCCTTTCTTTTTTGAGAAGTACTGCCTATGTTAGAAATATCTTCTAATTGTTGAGGTTAATTGTCCTAAAGACTAAAGAGACCCGTTCATTTGTTTTCAACATAGAAAATTGGAAAAGAAGGCAAACCTGTCTTTGAAGGCTTTACGAGTACAGACAGCTTTCTGAATGTCTGTTTCTCTGTCACTGGACTCGCAACACCACAAACTGCCATGCTCCTCCCATGGCTGATACACTGTACACGATGTTCTGTTAATACATTTTGTTCCAATTTGGCTGAAAGCTCAACTGCTTGTGTGTTCTAATTCTCCCTTTCCTCTATTTCATCAATGGCTTTGTTTTTGCATCCACTTGAAATGGAGCAGTTTCTAAAGCAACAACGGGGGCCACCTTGACATCCTTCTTGCTAGTACACATCTTAGTATTTTGCTGCCCTTAGTCTGCAGATAAGCATCAGTTCAGATTCTCGAACAAAGAATAGAAAGCAAAAATCAAGAGAACTATCCGGTACAGTTTGCAATTCGTAAGAAATCTTCAAAGAAATACATACAGTGAATAATATATGTAATAGTTTCCCAAAAGAAAAGAAAAAAAAGAACAAGTTTTCTTCTATTGGACTATACAGATGCAGAAAATATCAATTTGTCTCCTTTGTTCAAC
>JAJHSJ010000001.1:23411844-23614936 GCA_021015155.1 Magnolia officinalis | reverse complement strand
ACAAGTTGAACGATTCTATTTTCGCCACTTATTATAGCGAGTCATTGCAAACCTATGTTCTTACAAATTCTCATTTTCAGCCAATATGGGTTCCTCTTGAACTTCATCGAGTGTATGCGATATGTTGTCCTCATCCAGAAGGCATTGCACCGCGCGGGACCAATCTTCGTAGTTGTTACTGTCGAAATGTTGTCATTTCAGCTGTTCAACGATTAACGCTTTGATGGTCATCTCTACATTGCATAGGTAGCACTACTTAGCTATGATCTAAGGTATTAACTCTAATCATCAGCATTTCTACGTGTTATACAAATTTTCAGAGTATAAAAGTACTCAACACATTTTAACGAGATCTGAAAGTCCACATACCTGAATGAGCGGTGTAGAACAATCAAGTTCTCTTTTTAAGATAGAATTGATGCTTTTATAAAATTACAATTGTACAACGTGCAACCTCCATTACTTGGTTGCATGCATCATTTGGTGGAGGAGAATAAACTTTCACTCAGGTTATGCACAACCTTTATTTTTAGGAAGGATTCTAGCACTAAGTTTTTCTTTATTCCGATGAAAAAATGGCTAAGATCTGATCACATCAGGCCTAATTATATCACACATATAAACATCATCATCGTAAAAAATAGAAAGTGCTTAAATATGAAGAGAGTTTAATCTTCACTCGTGATCATGTCCATTAGAGATGGATCCGATCATCACTGTTAATGATCATTGTTGATGATGGATCCTTTCATCAGCATTGATCATCATGGTCGATGATCATTTCGATCACTAATGATCTCTTGATTAACAGTGAAGAAAATGTTATAAAGGAAACAACAACATTCATATGCATATATATGTACATGTCAAAAAGAAAAGAGAAATATACATATTACTTGCAAGAAAGCTGTAGGGTTTTGGATTACCACAAATGTGCAACTGGACCATAGTTTATTGATCCAACAGTTGATATTATGGGCCCTACTTTGTATATCCCATATGTCAATAATCCAGTTGTTGTAAGAATCTAATCCCTTCATTTTATTAGATGATAGGATTATTCAATCTAGGATATATTTATTTCATGGTAGATCGATAGTGAGACTTACAATCTCAGCGGTGTAGATCATTGAAAAATGGGCCCATTTGTACAAAACTGAAAACCTGAGTAGTATGCTAATCCCAGGGTCCATATATAACACAAGCATACATCCAACATGTGTGGTTGATGAGCCCACGTGCACATCAGCCAACACGTGTGTATAGCTGAGTGTGTGTACAACAGCCAACACGTGTGTACATCAGCCAACACGTGCACATCAGCCAACACGTGTAAACATGGGTCTGATGTGTAAACACATGTAAACATGGGTCTTATTGTTCTTCTTAAGCATAAATTCAAGCTCGCCAGATGGATGGACGGTTTGGATACAACACAAACCTCGTGATAAGACCCACATGTGTTGTTGACGTCCAAACTTTCCATATGGATGGACGGTTTGGATACAACACATATCTAGTGATCAGACCCATATGTTACATAGATCAGACGCACATATGTTGCTTACGTGAATACACACATGTGTTATACGGATCAGATCCACATGTGTTGCTAACGTGAATTCACACATGTGTTACACGGATCGGACCCATATGGATGGCTGATGTCAATATAACTAGTGTATGGGTCTGAACATCAGCTAATATAACTGGTGTGATGAACATCAGATTGCTTTTTAGATGGTTTGGACTTTTGTATGTAGGCGTTTGTTTTGAAATCCTTTTCGTTGATACTTTGTCTAACGAGTTAGGCTTGTCTTAAGCAACCTATATACAAAATATCTTAAAGCGGTTTAGGATGAAAATTTTAAAAGCTGTTGAAACCCCTATGGATAAAGCTACTAAGTTAGACAGAAAATCGTGTCCCCAGATTGAAGCTGAGAAATTTGCTATGTCCTCAGTACCTTATGCAACTGCAGTAGGGAGCTTAATGTATGTTATGTTTTGCATCAGATCGGATATTAGCTATGCAGTTGGCATAGTCAACCATTATCAGAGTAACCCGGGACAGTCTCATTGGCAAGCCGTCAAACGTATATTCCGCTATCTCAGAGGAACAAAAGACCTAATGTTGTATTATGAAGGCACAAGCCTCGAGCTCAAAGGATATTCTGATGCTGCTTGGGGTAATGACGCCGACGAGGGAAAGTCTACTTCAGGGTATGTATTCTTAAACGGAGGAGGAGTTATCTCATGGTCGAGTAAAAAATAGACATCCACAGCTCTTTCATCTATAGAGGCCGAGTACATTGCATGTTGTGCTGCCGTTCAGGAGTGTGTATGGGTTCGTAGATTTCTATTGGGTCTGGATGTTGTACCGAGTGTTCGTCAACCTATATCGCTGAAGATAACAATACATCTGCCATTGACTTGGCAAGGACCCTAAACCACCAGAAATCTAAGCACATTGAGATCAAGTATCATTACGTCCGTGATCAAGTGAGAGATAAGAAGGTCGCCCTCAGCTACATTCCTACTAAAGAGATGATGCCTGATCCCATGACGAAACCTATAGCTAGAGATCTATTTCAGGTTCATGTCAGGCAGATGGGATTGAGAAAAGCTCGAGGGATATACTTGTTTTGTAGTACCTTTTATCTTTCATTAATGAATAACACATTCCACTTATTCAATATTGAACTCTAATATAAACTAGGTAAGTAGATCATTAGCATTTACCTTGAGATCATGTAGGATTTCTATCTTTGTCGGCAGGCCGGTCACCCACTCGCACGGGTTGACCAACCTTGAATGTACAAAAGAGGTACATTTGAGGTCATGTTTATACATTGAGGTATGAACTTCTTTCTATTTTGAATAATAATGGATGATGATATGAGTGAGTCGTATCCGCCTACAATCTTATAAAGATTGAAGATGAGACTGATAAAGTCGAATAGCATAATCGTACCATTCTGGTACATGCGATCAATGTTATGGCCTGAATTTAGAGCCAGGTTATGAAGTTATGAGATGAGTCGTACCTTATGTAGAATGACATGCGTATTGTAGACCCGACATTCTCCTAGTAATGTCTACTTTACGACGTGGATTGTAGCCATGTGCTAGGACCTTTTACCTATAAATTGCTTTGATTCGATCCAATCATTGCAATGTGCGAGTCGCCAGTCCCGTAAGTGACTATTGTGTCCCTAGCTACCCTCCTCTTGTGTATATGAGGATGAGATTGAGTGTCAGTATTTTAGTGTACTAAACAAAAGGTCCTTGATTGGCCAGACTCAATTACGCTAGGAAAGCGGCTTGATTAATTCCAAATTACACATTTACGTGGGGAAGATCCCGTGACAGCTACACCAAGTTTCTAGAACTATAAATACGCACTTGAAGACTTATCCGCCAGCAGTATCGAGTTATTTTTATTAGACTTTTGCAAACAATATTTTTCTTAAAAAAAAAAAAAAACACACACACACACACACAAACACACACACACACACACACACACACACACACATATATATATATATATATATATAAGTATTGCTTTAAATTAGTTTCAGTCGAAGTTTGTGAAAAATCAAATTTTCAGAATAACTCGATAAGTTAGATAAGTGCGTATGTTGGCCGAGTACTCCAGATCGGGAGTTAACTCCATCCGGTGTGATCATGTGGACTAGGACATGCATTGCAAAGCTTGGGTTATTGAATACTAGTTAGGTGGTCACTTAGTACTTAAGCACTTGTGAAAAGATTACGGCGATCCAGCTGGTCCCACGCCTCTGATTCTTTTGATCGCGATGTTTGGTTTTTTTATTGCTATTAGGCAAGTTAGATGGACAAATCTTTTGTGCCTATCCCAAAATGTAATTGAGTAGGAGATGTTAGACGTATGCCGGTGGGGCCCACTGATGAACAATCACTAGTGGGTGGGTCCCATAAGTTTAGGCTTCTTCCGACCTTTTTTCTTTTCTGTTATATTTCAAATTCAACTTTGAATTTGATTTATGATAGGAGATAAGGATAAGACCGGATAATATGGTCTCATCCAAACTCTCATGCCTTCCTATAAAATGGATGAGACTCTCTCTCGTTAAAAATATCATAAGAAATACCCAGTGTATACAGAGAGAGGTATAGTGTGCACAGTAGTCTGTCCATTTTGTCTTGTCCTTGGGACGGTCTAATCCATAGATCGCGATCCGGGGCCAATTATATCGTAGGATCAGGGGTGTGAATAGAAAGAAGAAGCAACCTATATGGTGTGATGAACATCCATGGATTCCAATCCAAAAAGAAAGCATGGGTCACTTACCTTTTTAGATGAAAATAATCGGAGATCTGCCGTTGAATGCTCTGATACCCCTGTTGGGAAGCGCGAAAGGTGAACCCTCAAGATCTGACGGTCTACACGAGTTTTGGAACCCTCATAAAGCATAAGATTGTCGCTCCAACGACCCATTTATCTACTACTGGAGCAGATGGATCTATTCACACCTCTGATCCTACGATATAAGTGGTCCCAGATCGCGATCTATGGATTAGGTCGTCCTAAGGACAGGCCAAAATGGACAGATTACTGTGCACACTATATCTCTCTCCGTATACTCTCGGTATTTCTTATGATTGATTACGAGAGAGTATCATCCTTTATATAGGAATGAATGAGAGTTTGGATGAGATTGGATAAGACCATATCATCTAATCACATCCCTATCTTCCATCAAAAATCAAATTTATATTTGAATTTGAAATTTAACTAAAAAGAAAAGGCCGGATAAAACATGGGACATACTCATTAGTGATTGCTCACCAGTGGGCCCCACTGGTATAGGTCCAACAAGAAATGCATTAAAATAATTTAAAATATAAAAGGTGATCGAAAAATGAGACAGAATTTGATTGACATAAGAGTAACAATCATGAAAGGAAAATGTAACAAAATAAAGATCTAAAGAATAGAAGAGGAACAATCACATAAGGAAAATGTTTTAAAGAAAAAAAAAAAGGCTTTAGAGGAAAGCTTTTCAAATTTTGTAACCATTGCAATAATAAAAAAAAGTATCCGATAGAATAAGTTATAACAGAGCTCTATAAATAGTAAAGGAATTCAACAAAGAAAAAAGCTCAAGTCATACACCAATTAAATCAAACCAAATATATCAATTTACTTTATCTCAGCATACTTAAGAATAACAGTAATCAAGTAGCGGTAATTCTTAGCTATATTCTTTTAGTTGTAATCCAAATCTATGCTTGTACACTAGATTTGTTCTCTATCCAATATCACGTAGTTCTTTCAAGAGACACATTCTCGCAGTCGCTCCTAGTGATCGGTTGTGAGTTTTTCATTTTGTTTGATTGCACTGGTATTTTAAAAAGTCATCTCTCGTGTAAGGCACAATGCAACCTATCTTTGGAGGAAGAACCCCATTCTATGATTTATCGCCCGACCATTATAAACTTTTGCAAGTGGTTGAGTAAGCGACCAATCGTCTCAAAATCTGATCATATATGTTCATATTGGATGTATCTGCTTATTTCGGTATTGGGGGTCAAACTTGATTGGTTTGAATCGAGCCACTTTATCGATTTTAGAACGCTTGCACATGTTACACGTGATAGGAAACAAGCCGAGCGCTAACACTTTTGGCACGCCTGGTGAGACTAAAAAATTACTTGACTGTCATTAATATTCATTTTGCACCGACTCTGCAAAAAGAACACTTTTGACACACAAGTATGCTTACCGATGCAGTAATTTCTCGGTATCATGATCCGAAGCGGTGATTGTAATGTTTTGACAACCGTTACTAATGTTGTTATAACCAACGAGCCTTCTGTTCACGAGGAGGAGTTACAAGTTCAACGAGTGCCCAAGTAAGTAAATCAACCACCTAGTCTGACGCATGTTCCACCAAGTCCAAATAAACCATTGACATCCCGATTTGAGCCCCTCGAAATTATATCATCCGAAATAGTTGATGTGTAAAGGGGGATTCAACACATCGCAGAATTGTCACGAGTTTAGGCTTAACACTCACTAGCTCAGGCTGGAGCCTTTAATAAGTGGATGGTTAGCCATACAAGAGCTGGAATCAATTTATGGCTTTGTTTACTGAAAGAGCACTTATTGTACCTCAACAACAGGTTGATGCAAATTTTATTGGAAATTTAACATCTATACCACCAGCATAGTCAGTGCCACAAATACCTCATTTATGACAAAATACACCACCTATTCTTATCACTGGTCTAATCTAGGATGTGTAAAATTCACCGATAATGGTAGATTTCGGACGTCTTGAACATATTTCTGTTTAGGACATACGAAATTCACCACCACTGGTAGATTTCAGGCATCTTGAACGTGAAAAAAGAAACTTAATCACTGAAGCCGGGAATTAAATGATACCTGGGGGGGACAACCTTTGCCTAGAAATCAACCTTATAATGAAGGGTAATATCAGATTGGTCTAGAAGTACCTTCGGTCGCTGCACAATAATATTAGGAGTGTAATCAAATTGTTCAACTAGTTCAATAAGTACTAGGCCAAGTTCTCAATCGAACTACTACTGGAGTTTATCATAAACATATCCTGATTGGATCGATTGGGCAATATCCATTGCCAAGGAATTATCAACTTGACTTTACACTGTTTATATGTGATACAGGTCAATCGACCGTAAAACACATAAGTTGATTTACCACACAATGTGGAGATTTAACCAATAGTAAGTATTTTAAATTCAAACTATTTGATCATTCACTCACTGGGGTATCTTTTACTTATTCCAATTTGCTACCAAATTCTATATAGAATTGACAAGAGATGGAAGAAAATTTCCATGCGTGGCTCTTTTATAAGGATAAAGAAATTTTCATGGCTGATCTAGCTCATTTTCGACAATTACCATGAGAATCGATCGACAATTATATTGCTTAGTTAAAAGAGTAAAACGTCGATACAAGGTAGTCACAACCAAAGCAGAATTTGTCCAATTAGCTAAAAATTGTTAGAATTCAAGCTTTAAAAGAAGTTTATTCGGACGAAATTCATAAATCTTTATGATTTGACAAAAAATGTGTTTTGGTATGAGGCCCTACTTAAGGAGTCAATACGACAAAAGAATTCATATACAAGAACATATTATTATGATCATAATTATAATGTTATAATAGCTAAAGTAGTAGCTAAACAACAATTCATATGCTCGACATTAGTTAAAGCAGAAGCAACGACATCTTCTAATCCGAAAGTTCAAAAAACGTACATATTTGATATTGCTCGTGCTGACGAAATCTTTAATATCATGTTAGCTGATAAATTTATCAAAATTCCTGTTAAATATGAGATTCTAACAGTCAAATAATTGAATAAAATTAATTACTGTGAATAGCATGAAACTCGATTGCATTCCATTAATAAATGTGTTGTTTTTAAGAATGTTATTCAAGATATCATCAATAAAGGCTTACTGAAGTTCCTTGAAAAGGAAAAAGAAGCATGTAATCGATACTAATCTATTTCGTTCAATATGGCCACCATTATTCTCAAAGACTGGTTTAACCGTGACAAAAGATTGATCTCGGAACTCACATGGGTTAAGCTAAGAAGTAAAAGGATGGCAAGAGAAGTATGAGGCCTAAGCCTATAGTCAAACAAACCGAACCACGTCCGGAGGTAATAATATCAAATTGTTAGCACATTTGTGAGAAATGTGCGAGACTGACTCAATCAAATGAGAAATTTTATCTACCGAAATATCAGGCAAGACAATCAGTTAATTGAAACTATAAGGAATGAAATTTCATTTACCCACAAAAGGTGAAAGACGCTAGTGATCACCTCGGGTTTGTCCTAGGGCAAAGGATGGTTAAACCTCGGCCTACTCAAGAATGATTTTGGAAAAGCCCGAGTCATCTGAAATTTACAACAGTACCAGAAAGGCATGACTCATACTCTGAAACAATGTTGTTAAAGGCAATGGGCAGCGAAGAGTAAATAGTTAGCCGTTGTATGGGACGAATCTCAGATGAAGTACTCGAGACTGGTAACAAAATGTGGCCAATGGGTGATTATATATCTTTATTTATTATTATTTTTAAAGAGAGAGAGAGAGAGAGAGAGAGAGAGAGAGAGAGAAAAGGAAGGGCTCGGCGAAAATGTGACTTAGGCGTAAGCATCTTTCATCTCACCAAATTCTTTGGCATCACATTCTCTGATGAGTTCAGTTGTTTGCCTTTATGCTTTCTAGGACTCCGCTTTACAAACCATGTTCGAGGAAGAATAAAACTTTATCGATACAGCGACCGATGACATTGGCTTTGTGCTCTACCTCTCTATTTTGTTTGCTACTCTCGTGTGACTGAGCTTGACAAAGATCGATATGAGAATTAATGAAGTTTAGAAGAGTCTGGGAGTAATTCAAGCACCTTCCGGGGTAAATGCACTCGGTCTAATGGAGGTCGTCATTAATTTCTTTGCGCTGAATCTGCAAAGTTCTCAGCATTACTTTGTTAAAATGATGTTGTCGAGTCCAGTACATGCAGTTATCTATAGGCCCAATCGTATTGATCGGAGATTATATTTATTTCCTTATGGATGACAACATGCTCATTTGCATGAGTGTCGAGCTTTTCCAAATCCTTCTTGGCAATGGAGTATGCATTGCTGATTCTTTGAAGTTTGGTCAAAATGTCTAGCAATTTGATTGAAAGAATATCATTTATTACAGTCATCTAGAGGTCATGAATAAACAAATATATGTCATATTGAAGGGTGGAGTGAGCAAAGGCATCGATGTTCAGGGAAAAGATTTTCCTCAAGAAATCCTAAGCCTGATCGACAACAGACATGGGTGCAACAACTATTAAAAAGAGAGAGTAGTGACTTTTGAAGATTGGAAAGTAAATGAATTTGATTACGTAGGGGTGAAAGCACCAAGGATCCTTTATATAGGCACTCAGAATGAATAGTCATGCCCGAAGACAAAGTGTCGTGATGGTTGAAGTACCCCATTAATAGCATAAAATATTCTCTAGGAAGAGGGAACGAACGAATGCACGACTTCATATATATGTGTTGTCATTAATACAGTTATGCCATACACACAAGAAAAAAATCTAAGTATACTTGAGATAACATAAGACATGTGAAAAGAAAATATTCTGGCCAATTGTATTAAAGATAAAGAAAAGTATAGATCGACAATAGACATGTATAAAGCAATTAAAATTTAAATAACAAAAAATAGGCAATAACTTTTTGAAGCTTTGATCTGTAACGCTCTGAAATTCGGGGGTCGAGTATGAACTCAACTCCCGAGTTCCAACGCATCACTTATGCAACATACACAATGCCGGTTAAATGTTGTCTGAGTTAGCGCAATAAACATGAATGAGATTAAACCAAAACAGTAATTCATACTCCAGTTTAACTGTATATAAAAGCAAGCGGAAGACTGAAATTTTATAATCAAGTATGTAAAGTAACAAAATTTTCTGAACTCCAGAGTATGAGTACTAGCTGAGCACCAATATACATGTATTGTTTTAAAGTCAAAACCCAAAAAATACAATCCTCAAAAGAGGCCCTGAGAATCCCGCGATGCAGCCGGCCTAAGCGAAGTCGTCAGAGTACTGCATGAAGGAGAACTCCTCCTGGTCCTCGTCAAAGTCGGGCTCTGGCTCCTGAACCAAGGCGCCCTCTATACCTGCGACAGAGTCTGGTTGGTGTGTACAACACCGTCCCGCAACGTGGGAGTGAGTAGCTAACTCAGTGGAACAATAAAGCATAAGTTAACATGTTATCAAATCAACCAAGCAGTAATGATAAAGCAGTACAAATCAAGCATTTCTAACTACTCTTGTTAAGTGCAAAATGACATGATGATGCTGTATGCCCTTGCCAAACCACCCTCAAGCGACATCATCTTACGTTCGCGAATGCTTACTCCCTCAGTGCGCCCACATCTACAAAGCACATGCGGTGCGATGATGCTCATGATTACCAAGTTTTTATTAATCCATTTCAATCAGCAGTATTGGGAAACTAAGGTACCTCCCTTGTATCATTCCCAACATGATCCATTCTAGGGTCGTCAATCCTAGTTATTCTCATACGATATTATAGTTTGAGAAGCTTAGTGAAGGCATCGCAAAGGGCTCGTCACCCGTCAGCGCGGATACAGATCTCACCGTATGCGGCTCAATTGCTGGCCGTCAGCTCGAGTACAGGTCTCACCGTACTCGGCTCAATCACTAGCCGTCAGCTCAAGTACAGGTCTCACCGTACTCGGCTCAACTCACACTCTAGTTGCTGTGAAAGACTCGTGCCAATCACAGACCCTTGGAGTGTACTCGATGATACCACGGAGGACTCGTCGCCCGTCAGCACGAGCACAGATCTCACCGTACTCGGCTTTCGCTGAAGTATCGACAGCTCGAATACAGTGTCCCATATAACCGTAATTCGGCTCACGAGTTGGTTGCGCAATGGTCACTACGGGGAGGCACAATGCCCCAGCGTAGACCGACAGCTCGACCACGGTGTCCCATACCACCATGCCCGGCTCATGCGACTTAGCGGATCTAGGTACCATGGTTTAACGGGAATCGCCACTAGTAAGTTTGGTACCCTAGGTTCAAGCAGTAGCAACCAAACAGGGTGAACACATAACTACATTTCGGTTTAGTTGGCGAGCTTGACTAGCTCGAGCGCACCACAAGTTGAGCGATATGGAGCGCAAAAGCACTCCGCGTGGCCAACCACTATCGCCAACCGAAGTACGACTCGGGTTCGCCAGACACGTCCTTTGTGGCGACATGAATCTCAGCCACAATCACAAGTCTGGTACCGAATGTTTGGACTATATACATAGTCCCAAACCCAAACAGTTTTCATCGTTAGCATGTGGAGTAAAGCATGATAAACAAGCGATACAAGCATGTTAGTAGGCATGATATAAAGCATGAAGTAAAACATGAAGTCAAGCATGTTGCAAAGCATGTTGTAAAGCATGTTGTAAAGCATGTTGTAAACTATCCCCATAGGGATACAGTTGTGTGCGCATTACAAGTGAGGGGTTGCGGTGAACCACCGCATGGAGGGGATCCTACATGTCTCTAAGGGAGTCGGAAATCCCATATCAGCGCCTATCTAGGGCACTACTAGTACATACACATGACTAGCACAACAACTTACACAACACTACTAGAATACACTATTACATGACGTATGTTAGCCAAGTTCGTGTTAGGGTTGTCCCTTCGCCCCGGGAGTATTTTTCCGTGTATATTGTAATCATACAACAAATAATCATTACAATTACATTTCCAAAATCCGCACGTATGCGGGATTTCTAGAATACGCAATTTCAACATACATGACATTTACACATGAACATGTATTTTTGCGATCCCTTTCGCCAAACTAGCATTTTATCCACACATGATATAATCAAACATTAAATAAACATGTCAAACATTTTCTCAACAAAAATACGTATACGGTATTTCTACGTATATCAAGAGTATGTAAAATTCCATATTCTTTATCGCTAATCGAAACAGGAAACGGAAAGCACTTTATACATGTGCATTTGCATGCAGATCATGAATCTATCATTATCTGACATTGAAAGCGTTGAAAACCGTAACTTATACACTTAAAGTCCTCACTCAGCCCTTGGAATTCCAACGAATCAGCAAGGGTGTTGGAGCTTCCGTATACGGGAGTTTCCTAGCCTAAAGAGCATATCCGATTAGCCTTTGCACAACCTACCACTAACCAAGCTTAAATCAGACCTAGGGTTAGGGTTTCTTACCTTCAAATGGGATGGACACCGCCGGGAAAACCCCTGGAATAGGGCGGTGTAGGCCGTGGGAGGAGTGGAAGCAGCAGGAGGAAGATCGGCTTCGATCTCCAGGACTTTCTCTATCTTTTCTCTCTTTCTCTCAAAGGGTTTGGACCCAAATTCGTATGGCTATGAGAGGGGCTGTTCTAAGCCCCTTTTATAGCCAAGAACATGTCCAAAATAGACTCAGGTTCAAGGGTGGCTGCATATGTAGGCAGTTCGCCACTTTCCAAGCTCAAAAGGGGTGTTCTGGTGGCCCTCTTTGAGCCAAACGTCAGACTTAAGCTCACCATCTACGGATCTACCTGGGATTACGTTTTCGACTCAATCGGATTCCCAGATCGCACGTGGCGGACCACTTTCAGTTCAACGATCAGTGGGCCATGATCAGAAATTCTGAGTACATGTAAATGTTCCTGAAATTTTTCTTAATCCGAGGGTGTAATTTGGTCTGATTCCGATGGTCAGGTTGCTTAATACTGACGCGCAACCGAAAGGTGCCAGATCACTATTCCAGATATTTTCATTTGGATGGAAATAGTGTTTTTCACACTCCCTCCCTCCGGATCGAAATAATGGCCGTGGGCCTGGGACATCGAATCGTCTGATTTTTGAGATGATTGTCAAGCCCAGTGGGGCGGTCCTGGTTCCTTAGCTTCGTGTTATTCGGACTCCCGAGGTGCGATCTAGACCTCATACGAAGTTTCGTTTCAGTCTCGAGAGCAGACGGGTAATGAGTTTGGCTCTAGACTTTAGGGTAACCTAGAGTCACTAATTCTGCAAGTTTTGGGTCTTGTGGATCGTATTTAAAGCGATCCCAACGGATTTCATGACTAACCGAGTTTAGTACTTAGTTAACTTTGTTAAATTTCTAAAGGATTTAATCCTATGTGATTTCTGGTCGAGGTGGTACTCGGCCCAATGTACGGAAATTTTCAGGTCGTTACATGATCACTTGGTTTCCTGCCGATGGAGAGGAGCACTGGTTTTAGGTTTTGAGCATGTTATTTGACCAATTAGTGGAGTGTGCACTTGCATATCAGTTGATTGATTTTAGCCTTTTGACCATGTCTGCGCTTGGTCAGAGATTTTTTCTTCTTCTTTCAATACTTTCAATTTATCCTCCATGGCCGAAATCTGAGCTTTTAGATCAATCAAGGTTACTTCTGACTCCTTCAAGTTGCTATATGCAACAACAAGACAGTTGCAATTTTAGTGATTCTGAGGGAGACAAATAAATGCTCAACTAGAAATCTATTGACTGCAACAACTATATCTTGATGCTCGTGAATCAAGATCAGAAATTCATAGTGTATGCAGTTTTGCCGATAGACGCTCATCAAACCAAGTGAGATTTTAGTACCAACGAATGAGGAAATTGAGCATCTTGATCAATTTCGAAGCAATGATGTCAGCAGCATTGGAGTGAATGAGAACTCGTAATTCATCTAGAAACTGTTGGATCTTTGATGAAGGTGCAGGGGATTCGGACACAAGAATATCACAAGGCAATGCCTGATCAAAAGAGGATAAGATGTCTTCTACGGGAAGTAGCTCCTCAGAAAAAGAAGACAAGACACGTTAAATATTGACCCATGGGGCTAGAGAGGTAGATGCATCAACTGTAGGAACTTCTGTAACTCGACTAGGAGTCTAGGAGACACTTCAACTGGTTGAGAGGTTTTTTCTTTCAATACTTCTGTTTCGTCCAAAGGAACCATCCTGTATTCATCGACTGGGGCAACAACTACTTGATCAATCAGTTCTGTAGATGGAGCAGGCTGAATGGAAGATAAGATTGTCAGTGCGACCGATTCCACAACTCCCTGATCCTGATCAGGTGCAAGCGATAGGGTTATAGATTGTAAAAGGAGATCGAAGGAATCCACTGGCCGGTATATTATTACCTCCTCTTGATTTAGACATTCTATTTGATTTCCTGATCGATGAATGTTGCTCATAGTCTTATCCGAGTCGAAAAGTTCTAGTCTTTCTACAGGAGACTCAGCAACATCGGTCAAAGTTTTTGAAATATATATTTTGGCTTAAGAATGTGATATAGAGACTAGATTTTCAGAGGTCGAGAGCTCTCTGATTACTATGAAAAAGAAGGGAGAAAGTAGGATAGGAGAATTGCAGAATAATTAAAAAGGAAATGAATAAAATATTGAAACAAAATTCACATAAATTCGTCCGAACAACGACAATAGTAAATCAGTCAACCACTTGTAAGATCTTTGTAGGATTGACGACCAAAGCCAGAGCTCTGTTAGAACGAGAAAAATGGTGAGGATAAGGGTGATATGTAGAGCTGGGCAAATCTGACTCGATCCGGTGGATTCAATCCGATCAGACCTGATTTGACCCGTTCCGAACCGAGCCGACGGCCTAGATCGGTGCAGATCGGGTAGGACCATTCAGATCCGACGTTTTTTTGGATCAGGATCGGGTTCTGGTCAATCCGGACCGACCCGATCCGACAACCCGATCCGAATGGATCCGGACGACCCGACCCGACCCGATCTGGGGTGGTTCTTATCAGTAATTTTACTTTTTCCAATAATATGGTCCACTTAGAGCTTTGGATATGCATCAATTTTGGATTCAACCACTGAAATGATGTGGAAAAACGAATGGACGGCCTAGATAAAACACATGCATTCACGGTGGGCCCCAACAGAGTTTACTTAGTATAATACTAAGAGGTTTGCTGGAGTACCATACACAGCTATACAGCCGTTTTAGGATGGGATAGCTGATGCAGGCTATACGATATAGTTGGAGGTGCGTGTCGTGCAAAGACGAACACTGACGCTCCCTCGAGCTTCGAGTTGTACGAACGGTTCAAAGGAGATCAAAGTTATATGGGTCCCATAGTGATGTATTTATTGCATCTACACCATTCATCTATTTTTAGAGATCATTTTAGAACATTATCCAAAAAATAAATCATATCCAAAGATCATGTGGACCACACCACAAATAGCAGCAGAGATAATGATTTTCACCACTAAACAATTCGTAGGGCCCACCATAACGTTTATTTTCCATCCAATCTGTTCATAAGGTCACAAAGACCTGAATTAAGAGATAAAACAAATTTCAAATTGATCCAAAACTTCTATGAGGCTGTGACCCTAAAAAGGCTTTTAATGGTAGGCGTTCAATCCCCACTGTTTTTTCAGCGTGGTCCACCTGATAGTTAGATCTACCTTATTTTTCATCTCAAGCCTTAAAACGAGGTTGCCAAATGGATGGACGGTTTGGATATAAAACATGTCCCATGATGTGTGTACAAACGGCACGCTGCACACAATAATGCAGGCACTTGCACGGCACGCTGCATGTCGTGTACAGCACGTCAACACAGAGCAGCACCTCGAGCTCCGAGTTGTACAAACGGCTAAAATGGGAATGGAGTGGTCGGTAGTCTGTGGGCCCCAAAATGATGTATGTGTTTCATCCATGCCGTCCATCTATTTTTCCAGGTCATTTTATGGTGTGAGACAAAAAATGAGGTTTATCCAAATCTCAAGTGGAACACATTACAGGAAACGGTATTGAATGAGAGTTGACCATTAAAAAACTTTTAGGTGCCATAAAAGTTTTGGATCCATCTATTCTTTATTTTTTCCATTCATTTGTACCATTATGACCTAATTAACAGATTGGATTTCAAATAAACAGTACATTGGGCCTCAGTAAGATTTTAATTGTGGATATCCAGTCACTATTATTTTCCTGTGGTGTGGTCCACCTGAAATTTATATCCCTCTCATATCATCCGTTAATTGTTGAAATGATCTTTAAAAATGGATGAATGGAATGGATTAAGAACACACATCATGGTGAATCCCACAGGACACCGACCACAGCCACCCGGCGGGTGCAGGGGGAGTAGCCAATCTGTTTCCACTCAAACGAGATAAACATCGTATGGGCCCCACAATGAAGTCTTTATTATATCCATACTGTTTATTAATTTTTTGTGATCATTTTATGGCATTTGAAAAAAGAAAACAAATCATATCTAAAGCTCAAATGGACCACACCGAAGATAGCAGCGAGGATAACGATTTTCACCGTTAAAAAAGTCGAATCGTACCCAATCCGATCCGACTTGGTTTCCCTAACCGAGTCGGACTCAGTTCAGGTCAGGAAAACCGTGTGGCGCATCGGTTCGAATTTTGTGCCCCGGACTCGGTACCGAATTCGGATCAGTACATCTACGTTTTGGATCGAATCGAGTTGGACCGAATCCGATCCGACTCAGTGTGATATGGCTTGAGAAATTGATCAAAAGTAAGATTATAATCATTTAATCTTTCCTTTTCACTTTGCCATTTATTGAAGGCCCTATTAAAGTGAGAATCTTTGTGTCTTTTATACACCTCTTCTATCTCCCAAGAATATTTTGAATGTGTAATACTCGGCCAGAATTTAGTTTTATAATATTTTTTCAAAGATTGTGATAGCTTTGGCTGAAGAAGAAATATCTGGAGCAAATCGACCAGAAGTTGCAGGAAGTGTAGAGCAATAAGCTAAGACAGGCCTAAGCTCAGAAATCCTCAAAATGGTTGGAAGAGTTGTAAGCGCTATGATTAAAGCATTTGTCAGAACTATTACGATGACGGTTAATACTCAAAAGTAAAAGAACTAAAAAAATATTCAATTAAGAGCTTTTATTCGTTGAATTTCTACCATTCAAAGTAAGACTTGCCATGTAAACAGTTCGATCATTAGAAGATAACCTAAATTACTTAATATGCATGTTAATGCAATATGTGGGATGTGTTTGAGCGAGAAAGTCATGATTGAAAATAAGTGTTTCATTAGAGTGCTTCTTCCAAGAAATTAAGAGTAGATCAGGTGTTACCCGGGGATGCATTAATAGGTGTTTTGACGCAGGGATGAATGTGATGAAGTCGAGCACCATCTTCCTCAAGAATAACTACTCTGAATTCACGGAGTTTCTCTGGACTCCTCATAGAGACTTCTCGAATCCACGAGGAAAAAAGCAAGAAAAATAAAAATAAATTATATAAAATTTGTAATTTGATTGATAAATGAAATAAACGAGTTTACAACCCTTTAAATAGGGATACTAAGCCATGTGAGAAGTTTCAGAATCAAACTACCACTAAAACTCTTAGAAATAACAACTTACTAAATACTATTTATAGACGATCGTGATATCTACTAGTGTGCATGGTTTTTTACCAAAAATAGTAAGTGTTCTATTTGGCCGAACCATGATGTTCTCCTAATTATTCTAAGCACTTTTCATGTTGGGCGCAACTCCTAAAGCCCAAAGGATGAAGAGTTATACTTAAACTCAAACTTACTATAAATAGTAAAAACGAAAATAAAAGGGGATTTTGACCATTCACCTGATGGTATTTCGTAAATTCAGCATAGGCATAGTCGGGTTGCGTGGCAAAAGTAGCTCGTCCTACCCCAAAATCATATACGGTACGTAAAATAACTCATTCTGGATTGTGAGATACTCCCGATTTAAGGTCTGACGGTCTAGATCACTTCTGTCGTTGACTGGGCCTTTTCTAATCCATCTTGGCCATGAAACTATCCACGACCTGCTCTACATCACATTTCCTTGACTGTGGGCCCACCTTACTGTATGTGTTATATATCCATGTTGTACACTCATTTTTCCATCTTATTTTAGGTCATGGTCTCCAAAATAAAAAATAAAAAATCCAAATCTCAAGTGGACAATATGGCAAGGATTGAATGGCCACCATTAAAAACTTATCAGGGGCCACAAAAGTTTTGAATAGGCAATATTTGTGTTTTTATCTTTATAATATTAATTCAATAGGTTTGATGAAAAATAAACATTACAATAGGGTAGGGTACAGGGAGTTTTTAACAGTGGACAAACAATCACCACTATTTTTTGTGTACTCCACTTGAAAACTGGATATGCTTCATTTCTAGCAAAAGATTTAAAATAAGTTGAAAAAAAGTTGGATTGACTGCAGGGCTTAATCTTATTGAATTAAAATTAATCAAGGTACTGCCGCAGGTCAATCAGTAAAAGTACTGAAAGGGTCAAAATATGAAGTATTTCACTGCTTAAGTCTAACTTTTATAAAAGCTTTAATAATTTATGGGTTGCTACTAGCATTATCACTTTTACTTGGGAGTCTTTTGTACATCAAGGTGGCCCACGGTTAGAGAAACACCCAATGATAGTGGTGGGTTGTTTTGAGATAAATCACTTCACCCCCAAATTGTCTAGGAGCGGATTAGGTGTGGCCCTAGCCTCACCCAAGACAAAGCTAACATTACTGTGAGGGCCAACTTGATGTGTGTATTCTACCTACATGCTAGCCATCAGTTTTGCTAAAGCTGAAAATGATGCATATCCAAATCTCAAGTGCACTATAATATAGGAGACGGTTGCCACATGACTTACTCTTATTGAATTAAAATTGATCAAAGTATTACTACAGGTCAAGCTGTAAAAGATACTGAAAGGGTAAAAATACGTAGTATTTTAATGCCCAAGTCTAACTTTTATAAAAGCTTTAATGATTTATTGGCTACTCGCGGCATTATCACTTTTACTAGCGAATTGTTTGTACATCAAGGTGGGCCCATGATTAGAGAAACTTAATGCCCTAGTCTAACTTTATAAAAGCTTTAATGATTTATTGGCTGCTCGCGGCATTATCACTTTTACTAGCGAAGCTTTTGTACATCAAGGTGGGCCCATGATTAGAGAAACACCCCATGATAGTCGTGGGTTGCTCAGGGAGAAATCACTTCACCCCAAATTGTTTAGGAGCAGATTAGATGCGGCCCTAGCCTCACCCAAGCTAGAGCAGACATTACTTGATGTGTGTATTCTACATGCATGCTGGCCATCTGTTTCACTAAAGCTGAAAAATGATGCAGATCTAAATCTCAAGTGCATTAGAATATAGGAGACATTGCTAATGGGGTTTTCCTCCTCAGTTCAAAGGAGAGATAGAGCAGCCGGTTGTAAAAACCAGATGTTTCACCACGCTGCTCGACCGGTCGAAGGGGCCTGCTTGACCTGTCGAGGGTCGCTTAACTCAAAGTTCAGTGAGCCATATTTTTTGTCCTCGACTAGTCGAGCACCTAGCTCGACTAATTGAGGGTTACGCAGATTCAGTCCGAATTTGGTGCGGACTGCGTAAATTTGACGCGATTTTCGCAGAGATGCGGAAAGGGGTTTCCTAAACTATAAATAGGGGTCCTAGGATCATTCTAAGGTAATACAAGGGTGTTTCCTAAAGCTATACAAAGGGTTTCTAAAGGGTTTTAGGGATATCAAAAGGTGAGAGAAAGAGAAAAGAGATAGAGGAAGCTTGTGGAAGAAAGAATTCTGCTCGTAGAGGTGATCTACTTCGCAGTCGACGTCTCAACGCTTCTACATCTTCATGATCAGTGAGATCTCTCCATTTTCATTATTCTCTTATTGTTCATCCACTCATACGTGAGTGAAGAAGGTTTGATCCAAGCGGTGTGTACTTGTGATCAGTTGTAATGTTCTACTTCATAGTGAATTGTTGCTCTAGATAAGGTCCCGTGGTTTTTACCCCATTGAGGGTTTTCCACGTAAAATCCCTTGTGTCGTGTGGTTTGTGCTTTGATTTATTTCATTGCTTTATTATATCCCATAATTCTAGTGTTTTGGGAAGCGAGATCCTAAGGTTTTTTGTGCAATGCCCCCAACAGTTGCCAGAATTCAAATTAATCAAAATATTACTGCTGGTTAAGCTGTAAAAGGTACTAAAAGGGTAAAAATATGCAGTATCTTACTGCCTAAGTTTAACTTTTATGAAAGTTTTAATGATTTATGGGCTGTTCGTGGCATTATCACTTTTACTTACTAATCTTTTGTACATCAAGGTGGGCCCATGGTTAGAGAAGCACCCTAGATGGTGGTGGGTTACTCGAGAAGAAATCACTTTGCCCCAAATTGTCTAGGAGCGGATTAGGTGTGGCTCTAGCCTTACTCGAGACAGAGTGGACATTAATGTGGGGCGTACCTTGATGTGTGTATTCTACATGCATGGGGCCATATGTTTTGCTAAAGCTGAAAATTGATGCAGATCCAAATCTAGGTAGACTATAATATAGGAAACATTGGCCACATGAATTAAAATTGATTAAGGTACTGTCCAGAACTTAGTTTAACTTTTATGGAAGCTTTAGGGGTCGTTTAGTACCGTGGATTGGAGGGGGTTTCCAATCCCCTGGTTGTTTGGCAGCATAAAATAACTGGGGGTTTCAAATCCAGGTTTCCAATCCCCTCTTCGAGGGGGTTTGCATTCCACGGTGAGAACTTGGATTACACCTAAAATCATTTCAATAGTTGCAGGTGTAACATGCGTGCCACTATACACTATCATTCTATTGGGCACATGGCCTACTAATGATGATCAGCACCGTCCAAACATTGTCCATGTAAATCAGCACTGTCTAAACATTGTCCAGCACCGTCCAAACATTGTCCATGTAAATCTATGATTAAAAATCGTTGGTTAGTCACTCAGACATGATCTCGTGCTTATGGCCCATCTGAGACTTGGAATTTCATCATTTCGGGCAAAGCATTTATTTCAACGGGCTTATCACAACCATTGTATCAAAAATTACATATCTCACTAATTAGAGATATTAAAGTTGATTTAGTAATTAAATTCAAATCCCTGTAAATATACCACAGAAATGTACTTTTGGATTAAAGTTATTCACACTCCGGGATGCCAAACACAATGGGAGGCTTGCAAATCAAGGGGGTTTCTTGTAATACTCCGTTTTTTTAACGGTGGGTTCCACCGTTGCCTTTGGTGTGGCCCACTGAGCTGTGGATGACCCTCATTTTTAGGCTCATGCCCTAACTTTGAAGGGCAAAACTAACGAACAGTGTGGATTTGTCACATCACTCCTGTGGGGCCCATTGACAAAAAAACAAAACACAAAAGCAAAGCAAGTGACGTACGTCACTTGCTTTCCACTTCTCCACGACTGATGACGTGCATCACCCCACAACAACTCCTCCACGACACACTCTCTCTCTCTCTCTCTCTCTCTCTCTCTCTTTCCTTGTTCTCGGCGATACGGTTGCGGATGGGAACCCATCACTCATGATTGCCATCATTATGGTGGGACCCACTCCTCAATCTAAACCTTCCATTAAACTCAGAACCCACCAACTCACCTGACATCATTTTTATACCCTATTTCTCATGCTATCGAGAGAAAAACCTTAGAGAAAATCTGTGAGAAGAAAAAGAGAGCTCAGGAGAAGGGAAAGTATCCGTGAGGGTTCAACATCGAGTTCAGAGTTGATCAATCCAAGGTAGTACACGAAGAAATCAGCATTGCTTCAGATTTCTTTCCTCTCATCACACAATTTTTTCATAGCAGGTAGGTGATCAATTCCTATCGAAAGATTCATAAGAAATAGCCTTATATTCCCTATTGAAAGATATAATTATTATATAGGTGATCAATTCCTATTGAAAGATCCATAGGAAATATTATTATTATTATTATTATTATCAAATCTAGGCACTGAAAGATTCATAAGTAATTCCCTATTGAAGGATATTCTTTATTTGACTACTGAACCAATGCAATTATTATTATTATTATTATTATTATTTGCATTTGCATTTGATATTATCTAGTGGTAATGATTAATATTTATTATATGATCAATTATTTTTTTTAATGCAATGATTCTTACGGGTGCTCTGCCCTAAAAGGATCACCATATTATTTATTATAGGCGCTCTGATATTATTTGTTACAATGTTTCCTTGTAATTTGGATGGATCGTATGTGAACAATTATTCTTTTATGCAATGATCCTTACGGATGCTCTACCCAGGGTCATTTCCAAAAGGATCGGCACGGGTGCTCTGCCCTAGGTGATTCCCTAAAAGGATCAGTACACACGGGTGCACTGCCCTGGGCTTTTGTCCCTAAAAGGTTATACCGGTACTCTGCTGAGGGTCATACCCTGAAAGGATCAACACCGGTGCTCTGCCGTGGGTCATTCCCTAAAAGGATCAGCACACATGAGTATTTTGTCCACTCCAAATCTTAGTATTTTTAGAAAAGTTATGCTAAATAATTTATTCATTTCGTATTCATGAATGTTAAATTATTAATTATGATTTTACATCCAATGTTCGTCTTATTTTAATTAATATGTCGATGTTAAATTTGGTAATATTTGTGGGACTTTCAACTCGGGATTGATGTGATCCTACTGAGTTGTCAACTCATTATGTTTTAACCGTTTCAGGTTACGAATATTTTGAGGATGCAGGGTACTGCTATTAGTAGTGGAGCATGGAATGTGGTTGGATGCACGTGGCATGTCATTTTACATAGGATAAATTTTATTTTATTTTAGAACTCTGAATGTAGTAATGTTTGACTTAATTTTTTTACTTCAAGTTAAGTTAAATAATTATGCATCGATGTAATAACAGATTATGTAATTAGTTATCTTAGTATGTGTTTAGATTTTAAAGTTTTGGGCTATGGTGGGAGAAAATGAAATGCACATGAAATTGTCATACTTTATCTTTTTATTTTTATTTTTTTATATAGGTCACGGCTCTGGAATTCGAGTCCTGGACACCCTATTCGACCCAAACTTTGGGGTGTGACATTTGTAATCCTAGGGTTCCGAATCTAGGGGGTTACAAATCCATGCTCCCAAACAGGCCCTTAATAATTCATAGGATCCTCATAGCATTATCACTTGTACTTGCAAATCTTTTGATGGTAACGGGCTGTTTAGGAGTGGATTAGGTGAAGCCCAAGCCTCTCACTCAAGACAGAGCAAACATGACTACGACTAGGGTTGTACACGAACCGGGCTAGCCGTTAACTCGCTCGACTCGGCCCGACCTGGAACTGAGTTTGGTCCTGGACGGGCCATTTTCTTCAGCTCGAAACTGAGTTCGGGCCAAGTTCGAACAGGTCCCAGTTCGACCCGACTTGGTCCGAAACCCGACTCGACTCAGCCCGACCCGGCCCGACTAGGCCGGTTATATATAATATATATATATATATATATATATATATATATATATATATATATATATATATATATTCTTACCCTAACCATTTGAGACAGAGAAGTGAGAATGTCGCTCGACCCATGAACTTGCTGTAAGGTTCGAAACTGGCCCAAGCTCGCCCGATTACTGACCGGGCCGGGTCGGGTTTGGGCTAGGTTTGGCTGGTGACTGGGCCGGGCCGAGATGAGCCCAGTTCAACTCGATTCGGCTTGATGTACACCCCTAACTATGACTGTAGGGCCAATTTGATGTGTGTATTCTACTTGCACGTTGGCCATATGTTTTACCAAAGCTCAAAAATGATGCAGATCCAAATCTCAGGTGGACCATAATACAGAAAACAGTGGTGAAAATGACGCAGATCCAAATCTAATGTGGACCATGATATAGGAAACAGCAGTGATTGAATGGCCCACCATTAAAAACTTCTTGGAGACTAATGTAATGTTTTGGTAATATTTACTTACCGTCCAAACTGTTTATAAGGTTACATGAATCTCAATTAAGGGAAAAAACAGATATCAACTTAATCCAAAACTTGTGTGCCCCGTGAAGGTTTTTAATGGTCAATTACTATTGTTTCCTATGGATGGTCCACCTGAGATTGGGATCAGTTTCATTTTTAAGGTCCATGCCCTAAAATGATCTAGAAAAATGAATGGACGGTGTGGATATAGAGTAAATACATCAAGGTGAGCCCCACAGTAAGTGCCGCACCTTGTTGGGTGAGGATGGGGTCGCACCTAATCCGCTTCCAAATTCTCATTGTATTTTCAAGGAGTGCTCCAGTCCAGGGGCAATCAAGCTTTACATGCACCCTGGTGCTTTTAGGTAATTGAACAACTGATCACTGATCTGAACCGTCCAAACGATCCATTCCACTTTACATGGATTTTGATCGTATAATCCTAACCGTCCAAATAGTGGCCTCCATATTTTTAGCGGCCAGTTTTACTAGCCATAGATTGGTGACGATGATTATCTGATTGAATTGACTTTAGAAACATATGTTATGCCTGGAGGGGCCTACCAAACAAACGGTTTGCAATCATGATCTGACCTTTGGCTGTTGGTGACCTCCAACATCCATTTCGTAAGTCAGTTACCAAAGAAGAGAGGGTTGGACGAAAATGGACGGTCCAGATCTGTGAACGAACTGCCTACTTGTCTAAACGCACGAGTTTGTACTTCCATGTTAAGTAGACCGACGTGTACTTAGGGATTCACGTTTTTCAGGCCAATAGCTTGATTGCGGATTAGGTGAGACCCGGCCCCACCCAAAACGGTGCAGCCCTTACAGTGGGGTTACCGTTGGCCCACCTTGATGTATGTATAATGTATCCACTCCATCCATCCGTTTTTCCATATCAATTTAGGTCATTATTCCAAAATTGAAGTAGACCAAATTATCAGGTGGACCATACCATAAGAAACAGTGGTGATTGACCATTAATGGGCCACAAGTTTTGGATCAAGCTGATATTCGTTTTTTCCATTAATCCAGGATTATGTGACCTTAACAACAGATTGGATGGTAAATAAATACTACGGAAACATTAAAGTGCAACCTAAGAAGTTTTTAATGGTAGGATGGTCAATCACCACTGTTTCTTATAGTATGGTCCACTGATAATTGGATCTGCTTCATTTTTGGGATAGTTCACTAAAATGACCTGAAAAAATGGATGGACAACATGGATACATAATATATACATCAAGGTGGGCCCTCCGGTAACCCCATGATAAGGGTCGCACCTTCTTAGGTGAGGCCGGGGTCTCACGTAATCCGCTCTCCATAATAGCTTTCGGACGCGGATTGCCTCCTACCCCGCCGTTAAAAACTTCTTGGGAGCGGGAGAAGTTTCGGATCAAGCTAATATTTGTGTTTTCACTTCATCCACATCTAAATGACCTTATTAATACGTTTTATGGTAAAAAAAAAAAAAACATCACGTTGGCCCTTAGAAAGGTTGCAACGGTGGGCGTCATTATCAGTGCTGCTTCCTTTGGTGTGGTCCACTTAAGCCTTAGACCTGCCTCATTTTTTGGCTCACATATTAAAATTATCGGAAAAAAGTGTTTAACGCCGTGAATAAAACACTTACAACACGGTGGACCCCACAGAGCCCTGCCCGGACGGATTACCGGGGGTAGGACGCAATCCGCGTCCAATAGCTTTCATTGGATCTTCATCTCTGCACCAGGGCTGTTAATGGGCCGGGCTTGGTTGATCTCGGCCCAGACTTTGAACGGTTCAGTCTGGCTGTCAGGCCGGCGTTATTCAAAAATCTAATTTTTAACAGGCCCGAGCCCGGCCATTGACACCCTACCTTCAACTCCACACATTTTAAACGCCTAGCCTGATTTCAGATTAGGTGATGTTGCCCACACCATCCCCAGTGGTGGTGTGTTGGATGCTGTGGGGCCACCTTGTGTATGTATTTTATATCCATACCATTCATCAGTTTTGTTGGCTCATTTTAGAGCATTAACCCAAAAATGAAGCAGATCCTAAGCACGACTGGACGATACAACAAGAAATAGTGGAGATGATGACACCCACCATTGAAACCTTCCTAGGTTCCACCTTAATGTTTATTTGCCGTCCAACCTGTTGATAAGCTTACACAGACGTGGAGCTTGATCAAAACCTTCTGGCACTCTCAAAAAGTTCTTAATGGTGAGCATTTAATCATAGGGTATGGTTCACTAGAGCCGTGGATCTGCTTAATTTCTGGGTTTATGTCCTAAAATGAGCTGAGAAAAAGATATAGATGGCGTGGATGTAAAACACATACATCACGGTGGGCCCACAGCACCCAAAATATCACCACGGTCTGGGCAACACCACCGATGGGGGTGGTCTGGGCAACACCACCTGACGCGTTTGATTTATAATATAAGGCGAGGTACGACGCATGTTCTGGGAAACGGATTGGCTACTCCCCCTGCCATCAGCCAATGGCTGAGGGTCGGTGCTATGTGGGCCCCACCATGATGTAAATGTTTCATCCATGCCGCCCATCTAGTTTTATAGATCATTTTATGGTATGAGACTAAAAATGAGTTACATACCAATCTCAACTGGACCACATTACAGGAAACAGTGTTGAATGAGCGTAGACCATTAAAAACCTTCTGGGGGGCCATAAAAGTTTTGGATCAAGATGATATTTGTTTTTTCCTTTCATCTGGGCTATATGACCTAATCAACCGATTGGATGTCAAATAAACAGTATAGTGTGCATTAGGAGGATTTTAATGGTGGATATCCAATCAATATTGTTTTCCTGTGGTGTGGTCCAACTAAGATTTATACACTTCTCATTTTTGGTTCAAAGCCATAAAATTATCTTTAAAAATGGATGAACGGAATGGATGAAACACATACATCATGGTAGGGCCCACAGAACACCGACCATCAGGCACGGGGCTGGTGGCAGGGGGAGTAGCCAATCCGTTTCCCATTTCCCGCCGGTAAAAAACCATATGAAAAAATAAACCGAGTGGACCCGCTTTTGGTATCGAAGATGGAGTCGGGATCCTTTTCTTGTCCCAAACGGAAAATTTCCGTTGATTGCAATGTGATGGAGCCAACACCAGTTACATCATCACGTGATGCATTTAGTGCAGCGATGCTGAAAACGTCAGTGATAATATATGGACCAATCACAGTGCGGGGAAATGCAGCGATGCTGAAAATGGACCAATTACAGCGACGCGGATTTCCTGCGAAAGGCTTTCGCAGGAAGTTCCTGCGCTGGAAACTTAGGTGGGGCCCACTGAGATGTTTGTAAGAAATCCACCCCGGCCATCGGCTTTTAGAGATCATTTTAGTACCTTAGGCCAAAATTGAGCCCTACCCAAGACTCAAGTGGGCCGCATTAAAGGAAAATGTGTGTAGGGAAATTCCTGCCGTTGAAATGTTCCTGGCATCAACAGTGATGTTTATATGACATCTATACCGTTTATAACGTCATTCATATTGGGATGAAATGAAAACACAAATATAATCCTGATTCAAAGCTTATGTGGCCACACGAACATTTCAACTGTTGACGTTCAATACTCACGTTTTTGGTCCACTTGAGTATTTGATACGGCTCATTTTTGACAGTAAGTCCTAAAATGAGCTCAAAAAATGGATGAATGGAGTGGATTTTTCAAAAACATCACCTCGGCCCCACCTAAGTTCCCAACGCAGGAACTTGCTGCGAACGGCTTTCGCAGGGTATCCCCGTCCCAATTACAGTGCCGGGAAATTAGAAAATCTATGTTTGTGGCCAGCATAAGATCCGGAATCCTAAAAATGATAAGGACGGAGGAATTACGGAGATGATACGGTAGAACCAGGAGAACCATGCTATAGTAAAGCCACCTCTTTAGAGAACACGTGGGAGGACTTTTTTATTTTTTTTTACATACGCACACACACCCCCACACACTCACGCTAGTGGAATTTCACCACCTATGGATACTCGAACCCTTGACTGGGTGTTGATACTCCTGAGAATCTACCACCGGAGCAAGAGTAAGGATCCAACACGTGGGAGGATTACACATTAATCAGGACTGTCAATCTAGTTACCCCTACTGTAAACTAAAATATTCAAAAAAAATTACGTCCATCGGATGATTCTAGCCGTCTAATCATTAGCTAGCAAAGCAACAATAATAAACAAAAAAGTTAACAGTGAATCCATGCAAAAAAAAAGCATAACAAAGATGATGGATATGATTGGCTAATGTAAATCCTCTTAGGCCATCTCTATTGCAGGCATTATAGGTTGGATGGTTCCATAAAATTTATCAATCTGCCATTCAACATTCATCAAAGGATATCTATCATAGTTATAGTTGTAAAGGCCACCACTGCTACCATTACATTGTAGAAAGATAATGAGTTGCCGCCGCTACCGTAGCAACAGAGGCCATTACGATCTTTCTTCTTTGAAAAAAAATAAAAATTAATGTATCTACCATCACGGGTGTTATTGTTGGTGTTAGTGCCATAAAAAGTTATCCATGCTATTATACACTAGTCACATGGATGTAATAGGGCGGATCTTAGCCGTTGATCGTGATTACCATAGATCCTAGATTATGAAATTGTAAGGATTGTCAAACATGATACCACAGCATGCAGAAGCTTGAAGGGTTTAGAATTATAACTAGGTCCTAGAGGGGGAAAGTAAATAGAAACTTTTTAAATTATTTTTCAATTAAAACAAATTAATCCACAAGGTAAATTATGTCCAAAATCATAGAGTACAAGACACAATTTAATCATGCATTCATATGAAATATACAAATTACAACATAAGCATGATAAAATTACATTCACATATCAATTACAAACCCAATGATGATTCGGCTTAATCCTATTCCATTTTCAACTGACGAACTCCAACTCGAGTGTATCGGATTTTACTATTTTAATGATTTTCAATAGGCTCACTGCAGACATTTACAACCCTACGCAAAAACCTACACGTACACACCCATGTTGGTGGACACGTACACACCCGTGTCAGTGACGGTCCCTCATAAACTTACATGTACACACCCATGTCGATGACGGTCCCTCAAAATGACCTAAACGTACACACCTATGTTGGTAAAACACGTATACACCCATGTTGATGGCTCCCTCGAAAACTTAAAGAGTTTTATATAGGCTCACCAATAACCTACACGTGCTCACCAATAACCTACACGTACGCACCAATGTTAGTGGCTCTCATGGACACTACAAGGGTTTTCTAAAGGCTAACCAATAACCTTCAACTAATCCTACAGAAGAACTAATTTACGTTCACTCTCGCTGGAGACGGTCCTACAAAAGGACCAGCGTATACTACAGTAGAAGGCGATCCTACATAAGGACTTGTTTAGGGTTACAAACTCTGTACTCAAGATTACATAAGGAATGAGTATATGATAGAATTAAATATAAACTTTTACTAGTTGGATAAGTCTCGTTGATATGTCTTCTTGAGATGCTTGATTAATGTTTCTCCGCTCTTGTATTAGCTTCTCTTTTACTCTCTCGAACTTTGATTTCAATCTTCTTCGGAACGATCATCTACCTTAAAGATGTACCTATGAAGTACCAAGGTAATGGGAGAGATGGATGAATGTTTTAATTCATTATTTGTGATGTTTTGATGAGCTTTACACTCTTTTTAATTTCTGCACCAAACATATTTGTCAAAACGCATAAATGATGTATTTCACTAACTAGACTATGATTATACACTTATCATTTAGAACTCTTTACTTGTGTATTTAGAAGCAAGTGCATGTTATTAGTTTAAATAATTTTGAAAAATCCTATTCACCCTCCTATAGGACATTAGACATACTTTCAAGTTTCGCTTGTAGCGGTAAAACTGCAATTTCAAGTCCGATATCATATAGTACAAGATACAATCAATTGATTAACTAGTTTATGATAAGAGATAGTTATATCTAGTGTGTGCCATACATTAATTGCCTAGCATACAATTTAATCATGCATTCATATGAAATATACAAATTACGATATAAACATAAGAGAATGGCATCCACATATCAATCATAACATACAAGGATATATAGTGGTTCGGCTTAATCCTACTCCAGTCCCGGTTGACCCACTCAAACTCGAGTGTACCAGATTTCATTATCTCAATGATTTTTAATATGTTCAACAAAAACCTTTACATCCCTACATATGGGCCTACATGTACACACCTATGTTGGTCGACACTACCTTGAAAATGTACTTGTAAAGTGTCAAAGTAATTGGAGAGATGGGTTGGTTGAATCTCCTACAACTAATTGTGTAGTTGCTTTCAATTGGGAGATTCACTTGCATTCTAGAGAATGATAGACAAAAAATTTACCTATTATATTAGTGTTTAATCTCTACAGAATGCAAGATAACATGTTCTTCTTGAAATAGAGCTTGGAATGGTCATTAGAGTGATGAATCACTAAGAAGATAACATGAATCTCTTTGGGTGATAGCCTAAGAGTAAAGGGAAAGAGCGAGATACAGTAGGACTTCTAAATCAATAAAAATCATCATTTGCAAAGAGGTCTAAATGCCATTATATAGAAAACAAATTTGCAACGGATAAAAAACGAGCAGAAAATGGCTAGTTTCATCGATTGAGCGATCCTTCAATCAATCGAGCTTTTGCTGAATTGTCCAGATTATTCGTAAACAGTGTCAGCCGTCTTCGATCAGACCTTCGATCAAATTGATCGGTCCTATCCATTCAATCAAATTGAATCGAATGACTATCGATTTGATCAATAGTTTTCAAATTTATGTTGATTGAATTTCAAGTTTACAACATATCTAAACCTCTTATAAGCCTATCTTATCTTGTTCATTTTAATGCCTAAGGCTTGGGATGATGGAGGCAAGGTTTTTCTATTTGAGATGTATCATCTAAACATAGGTTGTTTTGGAACTACATGAATTTTGAGCTACTTTCACCAAGACACCTCAATTTATATATGTCTTCAAGCATTGATGTTGCAAGTATTCTACTCTTTGATCTTCCAATGGGGGTCAACCAACTTAAGACACATTAACGCATGTCATTGACAAATCGAGACACTTACAAATTGAACATGCATGTGATATGCCTTAGACAGATTTAGTGTCACTCTTAATCTTTCTAGCTAAGAGTATTTAAGAACTTGAGATTGGAAATAATGACCATTAACCCGAAAGATTCCTAATCTTTAGATGTCAATATCTTATTAAATATAACATTTGTCACTGTCATCATGTCACCATCATTATTATGTAATGACCATTTGAGCCGCATCATTGCCTACGTACACCTTAATAGTAACATGTGTCATTTCTTCTTATCACAGGAATTACAGCATCACCCAACCATGCTTTGCATAATTATACCAGGGTTTTAAGTTTTGATAAGTGGGACCCATGCTTGGGTATTATACTAGGGTTTCAAGTTTTAATAAGTGGGATCCATGCTTTGGTGATCCAGAGTACAGACCATTAGGCTGCTTCACCATGTGGACCGCACCTTAAAACCTCATCAACAGGATGATCCAAACGGTGCAATTTTTGGATTCCAAATAGACAGTTGAGGGAAAAAAAAAAAAAAAAACAAATTAAAACAAAAACAAAAACTCTACTTCAGCATTTCAGATTCAGCTAAGGGCCCGTTTGGCCGAGTGGATTGGAAGGGATTGAATGATATTAGGGTGGATGGCATGGATTTTAAGGTAATGATGGTGTTGTTAGTGGATCTTCTTAAGATCCATGGGATTGTTATATTGAGTCTGTTTGGCACGCCCAGCCAATCCCGGGATTAAACCTTCCATCCGTTCCAATCCCTCAAACCAAACATATCCAAGGCAAAATTGAACGGATTAGGGTGGATTGGATGGGATTTAAAGGAAATGACGGTGTCGTCAGTGAATTGTCTTAAGATCCATGGGATTGCTATATCCCGGGATCAGATCACCCAGTCTGTTTGGCACGCCCTGCCAATCCTGGGATTTAAATTCCAATCCCTTCCAATCCGCCCGGCCCAACCGGCCCCAAGTCTCCAGGTCCATCCATGCTATAAGACAACAGACCGATGGTCTGGATTAGATTACCAAAGCAACCGATGGTCTGGATTAGATTACCAAAGCAATGGTCTCGCAGATGGTATACCGTATGAATTCAGTGATCCAGTCTATTGGTTCGAACCAACAAGCCATGATGGCCTCGGTTGAATCTGAACCCTTGTTATATTTTTTGTCTTAATCGTCTAGCTGCAGGCAACATTGAAAGGGTAGAAAAGTCACGTCAATGAAACTTTTGGGGGTTAGTGCAGACACGATGGGATGCCATCGTATCAATGGACTATATGACTAAGCGCCTGTTTGGGAGCGTGGATTTCAAACCCCCGGGATTCGCAGCCCCGAGGATTCGAAACCCTCTGGATTGGCAATCCTCTTTGGCACCCAGGAGTGTGAATCAACTTTAATTCAAAAATACAGCATATTTGCAGGGGTTTGAATATAATTACTAAATCAACTTTAATATCCCCAGTTAGTGAGATATATAATTTTTAATACTATGGTTGTGATAAGCCCACTAAAATATCTATTTTGCCTAAGAACGGTGAAATTCCAAGTCTTAGCTGGACCACAAGCACAAGATCATGTTTGCACAAGATCATGTTTGAGTGACTAACCAATGATTTTTAATCGCTGATTAATATGGACAATATTTGGACGGTATTGGATAATATTTGGACGGTGCTGATCTACATGAACAATGTTTGGACGGTGCTAATCATCGTTAGTGGGCCATGTGCCCTGTAGATTGATAGTGTACAGTGACATACATTTATACCAGCAACTATTGAAATGATTTCGGGTGTAATCCAGGCTCTCACCGTGGATTACAAACCCCCTCAAAGAGGGGATTGGAAACCCCCTCGATTGGCAATCCCCAGTTGCTTTATGCTGCAAAACAATCTAGGGGAATCCAAGGTGCCAAACGACCCCTAAGAAATGGGCCACTTGTAATAATTCAAAACCCAACTTTACTGTGCATACTGTAACATCATGCTACTACTGACACTATAGTCTACATATTTACGAAAGTAGGCCCTATATTCTTGTGATCGAAACAGTTGAACAGATGGGCCTTTCTGTATATGAGGTGTTTCTAAAAAGAAATTATGGATTGAAAGGTCCTAACCATCCAGTCAGTGACCCAAGAAGAAAGACAAAGATTGGATGACTAGGAACGGATCTGCTCTGATTTTGGAGAATCCCCAGAAGAAGGTGAGAAACCATCAGATGAACGGTATGGATCACCAAAACATAGTCCCACTTTCACATGACAAGTGCATGAGTATCTTTGTTGCATCTGGACCTGTAATTCCTTATTTTCCAGAGGTGGATTGACTGCAGTAGCTTCAGGGGATGAAAAATTCATCCCTTCCGTCAGTTTTTTTCGGCTCATGTTAAGACATAAGGTAAATTAAAAAACTCAACTCAGACCACACAGTTAGAAACGGTGAAGATTGAAGGTCCTAGGATGAAACATTTGCATGCCACAAAAGTTTTAAATCAAGCTAATATTTGTATTTTCTATTCATCCTAGTGGAATGATCTTATGAATGGTTTTGAGGCATATAAACAAATTTCAGAATGGCTTCAATGATAGGAATTTCCCTCACTTTCTCCTGCCTGCCTGTGCGGCTTACTTGAGTTCTTGATCTGCAATATTATATGCCATGACCTTACATGAGCGGGCAAAACAGATAAACAGGTTGGATTTCTCAAAAATATTAAAGTAGGATCCACCTAGTTTCTAACCAACAGTAGCTTCAAAGCCACGTCCTTGTTTTTCTTGAGAAGACATCGCATCTCCCCCACATCTTTACCAGCCACGTGAAGGAAGGAGCAGATGGCCTGGGGACCCCGCCACCATGGATATCCTTGGTGGGGCTCACCATGATGTATATATTTTATATCAACATTAACTAGTCATTTTGCCAACTCATTGTCGGCATGACCCTAAAAATGTAGCAATCCAAAGCCCAAGTAGACCACACCCATCATGATATTTATTTTTCAACAACCTTTTTGTTAGCCCGTGTAGATCTAAGAAGTTTTTAATGATGGCATTCAATCGTATCTGTTTCCCATGGTGTGGTCTACTTGATCTTTAGATATGCTTTATTCTTTAGCTCATGTCTTAAAATGAGTTGGCAAAATTAACAGACGGAGTGGATACAACACATACATTATGATAGGCCTACAGTGCCTACCACTAGGGATATCTCTCTGGTGGACTCAATAGGCAATTTTCCAGTGAAAGGTTAGACAATGTGGAAGCGGGTTCTCTGGTCTAGCCTTTTATTGTAAAATTTTTTATTTTTTTATTTTTTTCAAATGAAAAGGTTTTATATTCCAAGAGAAAAGCTATACAACTCATTCGAGCCAGGAGCAGAGCTGACAAAAAGGGGTCTTAGCTCGCGGCCTATCGTAAAAGAAAAGAACAAACTTATCTACCAGGCCTGGCCCTTAGAGAGGGGCCAAGCGGATGGCCCCGAGCCCCACCTTGTCCAGGAAGATGAGGCCTTTTATTGTAAAATCCACTTCCATATTGTCTACCCTTTCGTAAGAAGTGACTGCGAAGTGACCTAACATGATAAGATTTGATCTGACCACCGACGCTATCAAGGACTGTGCATGATCAAGCACATATTTAACTAGATAACTTTAAAAAATGTTGTGTTTTATATTTTTCTTTTAATGGTGTCCCACCCTGTCAAGTCAATGATATATCCCCCACTGATTCTGTCATCGTAACCTCGAAACCAGCTGTGTGAGTGTGGCCTTAACCATGAAGCCCACCTACACGTATGTATCATATATCCATGCTGCCCAGCTGTATTTACAGCTCATTTTAATCCATGAGCCAAAAAATAAGCAGATATAAGTTTTAGGTGGACCACACCATGGGAAACAGTGGTTATTGACCATTAAAAACTAGGGGTGTACACCGAGTCGAACTGAGTCGAGTTAGCCTCAGCTCGACTCAGCTCGGCCACTAGCTAACCTCGGCTCGAACTTGGCTCGGCCCGGTCCTCAAGCCTAATTGGTCAACTCAACTCGGTTCAGTTAGCAGCTCGAGCCAGTTCGAGCCAAAATCGAGCCTCTACGGCATTTTCGCAAACACATGTAGTACACTTTCAATTTCTCATTGTATGTAAAATAATAACAGTTGTTTACAAGTATTTCACCAAATACCTTATAGGCAACATCAAAATCAAGAAAAGATGGTATTTGTTTCATATACATACATTCTTTGCAACTAGCTGACACTTCGTTAAGTCATTTGATCAAACACTTGGTGAGCAACATCAATACCAAAGTAACCGAGTCACTGAACTAGTTCGATACGAGTTCAATTCAAGTTGGGGTTCGATCTTTAGTAGAGTCGAGCTCGAGTAAGCTCGAACTCAATTCGAAATTTTTTTAAGCTCAAAAAATCAGCTCGACTTGACTCGAACTCAGCTTCAAACCAAGTCGAATATAGCTTTTTTGAGTGGAGTCGAGCGGGTTAACTGAGCTAACTCGGTTTGTGTACACCCCTATTAAAAACCTTGTAGGCCATAAAAGTTTTAGATGAGGCTGATATTTGTTTTTTTTTTTTTTTTCCTTTCATACAACTGTGTATGACCTTATCAATAGGTTAGATGGTAAAAGAACATCACTGGGGGACTTAGGAAGTTTTTATATGAAGTACTTTCAACTAACCACTGTTTCCTACGGTACAGTCCACTAGAAACTTGTTTCAGCTTCAATTTTGGGCTCATGACTTGAAAGGAGCTTAAAAAACAAATAGGCAGCATATACAATACATACATCGTGATAAGCCTACAGCTAGAGCCACACCCACATCTCTAGTTTGGGGGCGCAGCCAAGCGGCGTTGGCTGATTGATGGGCTGGAACTGTTGGGGCTTTAAATTTGTATAACAGGGGCCAAATCAACGATAGATTAATCTGGTAATGTGAAGTGGCTTAGTGTCAGTTGTATGTTAAACAGTAATGGGAACTTTCTCAAATGAAAAGACACCACTCCCTGAAAGAATAAAATGAGCGCGGCTCCCGGATTCACCTAGGTAGGTGGGATCCTGTCTAAAAGACCCATCATGATGTATATGCCTTACATCCATGCGGTCCATCTGTCTTGAAAAATCATTATAAGGTATGTTCCATAATGAAGCATATACACAAACTTAGGTGGATCACAGCACAAGAAAGTAAGCTTCTAAAATGGTTGGACGGTGTGGATCTTAGGCACATACATCACTGGGCGCCAGACAGTCAGGGTCCCACCCACCTCGGTGGATCCGGACGGAGATTGCGTCCTACCCCGTCTCTGGCCACGAATGGACAGTTCTGTGGGCGGGCCCACCGTTATGTATCTGTTTACCCGTGCTGTCCATCCCTTTTCTGAGTTCATTTTAACCTGTGAACACAAAAATGAGGTAGATCCAACATGATCATATGGCGTTTTTGATTGGACCCTAACGATGGAGGAAGTGGATTCGCTGGTGTACCTCACACCAGCTACATAGCTCTGTATCGATGCCAGCAAGTTCGGTGGGTTTGATCCCGAGTTATGTGTTATATCCAAAGAGACTATTCATTTTAAGAGTTTGTCTTAAGACTTTAGATGAAAAATAAGATAGATCTAACTATTAAGTGGACCACACTGAGGTAAAAAAAAAAAAGGTGGAGGATTGAACAACTATCAGTGAAACCCTTCAAAGGTCATGGAAGTTTTGGATCAATATGAAATTTGTTTTTCTTCTTCATTCGTTTTTCTTCTTCATTCAAGTCCTTGTAACCTTACGGACAAATTAAATGAGAAATAAACATTATAGTGAACCCTACAAATTGTTTAACTGTGAAAATCATTATTATTTATTGTGTGGTCCATATCATCTTTGGATATGTATACTCCACTGCTATTTATGGTTTGGTCCACTGCTAGAGTGGAAGGCTGTGATGTGACATGGCTACACTGGTGGGGTCCAGTGTCTCCCTCGTTGGCTGCACAGGCATTGCACAGTGTACACCTGTTCTCGATTCAGAATAGTGGGGCCCATGATTTACTTCATCCAGACCATTAACACGATGGTTCCCAATAACTTGCATCGATGGGACAATTGTAAACTTTAGATCCATGTCCTGTAAATAAACGGTCTAAAATCAACCCAAACACCAAAGATTGTTGTTAGGATCTTCCAATTTAAACTCCTTTCAGTGTATAGCCGTAGACAATGGATGCAACAGATCAACGGCATGATTACTGAGACATGGACCCCACTTGCCAGAATTCAGACCCGCGTATATTGTGGAAAGCCGCCCGCAGAGTATACAATTATACCTTTTAACTGGACGGCGTAGGAAAGGTGGTGGATCACATCACATTAAATGATGGAAACGATGGAAAGATCCCCCGCGACAAATGGTAGACCATTCGTTTTGGACGCGGATTTCCTGCGAAAGCCTTTCGCAGGAAGTTCCTGCGCTTGGAACTTAGGTGGGGCCCACCGTGATGTTTGTAAGAAATCCTCACCGTCCATCCGTTTTGTGAGCTACTTTTAGTAGAGTAGACTAAAATTGAACAGGATCCAAGACTCAAGTGGGCCGTACTAAAAGAAAAAGTAGTTAGGGAAATTCCTACCGTTGAAACTTCCCTGGGTTCGACAATGATGCTTACATGCCATCCATACCGTTAATAACGTCATTCCGACTGGGATGAACTGAAAACACAGATATAAGTATGATTCAAAACTTCTGTGACCCCACGAATATTTCAACTGTGGAAGTTCAATTATCACGTTTTTGGCCTACTTGAGCATTGTATACGGTTCATTTTTGGCCTCATGTCCTAAAATGAACCCAAAAAATGGATGGACGGTGAGGATTTCTCACAAACATCCCAGTGGGCCCCGCCTGCGTTCCCAGCGCAGGAACTTCCTGCGAAAGGCTTTCGCAGGAAATCCGCGTCCATTCGTTTTGTACGGACGTCGGATCAGGTGGTGTGTAGATGTGTTGAGCGATGTGGGGGGCCAACGTGATGCATATATCTTATATCCACACCGTCCATCCGTTTTGCCCCACATTTTTAGTGTATGAATCCAAAAGTGAATCAGATCTAAAGCTCAAACGGACCACACCATATGACACAGTGGTGATTGAAAGGTCATGGATCACATCACATTAAATGGAAGGTCGTTGATCACATCACATTAAGGGCCTGTTTAGCCGGGCGAATCCCATGCGATTAATAAGGATAGGATGGATTTTAAGGTAACGATGGTGGTGTAAGTGGATTAGTTTAAGATCCATGGTTTTTTTTTTTTTTTTGTTAGCTTGTTAGTATTGTGCTGCTGTTAGTTCACACTTCACTGTTAACCACCCTTACTGGGAATCGATGCCATGACCTCATGGTTGAAACGTAATAACTTTTACTTAATCTACCACATGAACTATGTATCCACGGGATTACTATATCTTGGGACAAGTTCACTGGGTCTATTTGACATGCCTAACATATCATGAGATTTTACCTTCCAATTCATCTAACCAAGGGATGGGAGCAATTTTAACGTTACGATGGTGATGTCAATAGAATTGTTTTAAGACCCATGGGATTGCTTATATCCTGGGATAAGTTCATCAAGTCTATTTGGCTCGTCATGTATATCCCAAGATATTGGAATCCCATCCCTCTTAATACCATGGGATCGGTCCGGCCAAACAAGCCTACCTGGTGGAAACTATGTCCATTTTGCCGCTCATTTTAAGGTATAAAAGGTCGTGGATCACAGCACATTAAATGATGGAAACGATGAAAAGGTCCCTTGCAACAAATAGTAGAACTCTTTTTGGACGGACGTCGGACAGGTGGTGTGTAAAACGTGATGCATATATTTTATATCCACGCCATCCATCCGTTTTGCCCCTCATTTTTAAGGGACGAATCCAAAAGTGAAGCAAACGAAACAGTGGTAATTGAAAGGCCGTAGATACATCACATTAAATGATGGAAACGATGGTTGGTCGTGGATCACATCCACATTAAATGATGGAAACGATGTCCATTTTGCCTCTCATTTTAGCGTATGCAAGGTCCCTCGCGACAAACGGTACGACCATTCATTTTGTACGGCCGTTGGATCAGGTGGCTTGTAGGGGAAACGGATTGGCTACTCCCCTGCCACCAGCCAATGGTTGATGGTCGGTGTTCTGTGAGCCCATCATGATGTATGGGTTTCATGTATGTCGCTGTCTATTTTTATAGATCAATTTATGTTATTAAAAAAAATAATGAGTTATATAGAAATCTCAAGTAGACCACATTAAAGGGAACAGTGTTGAATGAATGTTGACTATTAAAAATATTTTGGAGGATATAAAAGTTTTGGATCAATCTTATATTTATTCTTTCCCTTCATCTGGCTCTTTATGATCTAATCAACAGATTGGGTATCAAATAAATATTACAGTGGGCCTTAGGAGGATTTTAATGGTGGATATCCCATCATTATTATTTTCCTGTGGCGTGGTCCACCTGATATTTATATCCCTATAATTTTTTATATAAATCCCTAAAATGATCCGTAAAAATAGATGAACGGAATGAATGAAACAAATACATCATGGTGAGGCCTACATAGCACCAGCCACCAGCCACAGGGATGGTGTAAGAGGGAGTAGCCAATTCGGCTCGTAGGTGTGTTGAGCCATGTGGGGCCAACGTGGTGCATATATCTTATATCAATGTCGTCCATCCATTTTTCTCCTCATTTTAATGTATGAATCCAAAAGTGAAGCAGATCTAAAGCTCAAGTGGACTACACCATACAAAACAGTGGTGATTGAACACCTACCATGAATAACTTCATGGATCAGGCTGTTATTTGTGATTTCCCTCCATCCAGCTCTTAGTTAACTTATCAACAGGTTCAATGACAAATAAACATTACGGTGGGCCATGGAAAGTTTTCAATGGTGTCATTATCCCCACTGTTTCCAGTGGTGTGGTGCATTTGATCTTTAAATCTGCTTCGTTTTTGTGGTCATGCCCTGAAATGAGCTGGAAAAAGGGATGGACGGCATGGATGTAAAATACATACATCAGGTTGGGCCCCACAGCGCCGAACACATCGACCGTCTGTGTAGTGTGGCTCACTTTTATTTTTTTTTTGTATTTGTAGACAGGTACTCACACCCACACACCCACCTACACACTCAACCACAGTGGTTTTTCAGGACAATGGATCTCGAACCCATGGCTCATGGCTCACTTGATGAATGAAAGGCCATCTTTTGGGCGAGGAGAAATGATCAGATACAGTGGTTGTATCATACAGCCATATTTTTCTCTCACTTGCGATGTATTGTATGTAGATTATCCCATCCGTATATAATATTGGCCACACAAGATAAGTACGGGCCTCACTGCGTGGATCACACCAGTGCACCAAGTCCTTCGATATTGGACGTTGTGTCTGGCAATATGGGTAAAGCAGCCTGTTTTTCACAGGAGCGGATTCGGTGAGACCTCGGCCTCACTGGGGACGGTGCGACCCTTACTGTGGTGCCCGCCTTGATGTATGTACATGTATCTCGTATCTAAGCTTTTCATTTGCTTTTCCATATCATTTTAGGCTGATTATTCCAAAACTAAATCAGACTCAATTGTTTACACTCATTTGTTTGCACACCCTCGTTGATAAATAAGAGGTTAGCAGGTGTTACACCCTGATCCATAGCTCAAGTGGTAGACCGCATGAAAGTTACCTCGTTTTAACACTGAGGTCTTGGTATTGATCCCTAGTGGGGGTGGCTAACAGGGATGTGTGAACTGACAGTGGGGTGTACTAACAAGCTTTTAAAAAAAAAAAAAAAATTATAATAAATAAATAAATAAAAAAGGATTAGTAAGTGTTGACATTATGCACTTAATAATAGCTAAAATACTACTTGTGCTCAAGAATATCTTTTACCCAGCCCGTTTAGAGAGACATCACATGCAAAAAGTAAAATAACATAGAATTATATACACGTCTTTAGAAAAGATGGAGGAATAAATGACACATACCCTTAATTTGTGTGGCACATGTGACTTAGGCAGCGTGTTCGACACGTTTATAAAAAGAGCCATCAAAACAGAGATCTTATCACAAAGTTGGATATGCTCGATAAAGTTGCCTCCTACAATTCTTCTAAAATGAGATAAGTACTTTCCAGAGGCATTCGGTGCTCTCACGGTGATTACGAAAATTTGAGGATAGCATCAACATCATAGCGGATTGGAACCAATGTATTGGATTTTGATCCATATCCAATGAGAATGATCTTATAAGATCCACGGATCTCCATGGCTATCCTGGCAAGAGATCTAAAAATGGTTTCTGATATCCGAAGATCTCTTATGCTAGGGTAGAATGATTCAAGGACAATTGAATGCCATAGTTGCTAAGAATCCTAGATCAGCAAGGAAACGCAGCTAGGATTTCGTTACCTCCTAAAGCTATAAAAGGAAAACATGATGAAGAACTCCAGGCCCACCCCAAACATAATCTATCTACACTATGCAACACTGTCCTTTTATCTTTTATCTTAGTTTTTAATTATTTACTTATGTCCAACTATGTTGTAAAGCGTTTGAGATTTAGGTTAGTTTAGATTGCTACTATTTAGCGCCATCACTGCAGTATGCTTAGAAGTAGCATAAATATCCATGACCTTCCATTGTCAGATTTCGATCAACCGAGTCCCTGGAAAATCAAGCACTTTAGTCACATCCTGCTAACCATTCACCTTGACCATCAGTTCATACGGGCTATTCAGGTATTTACCTCTCATTTTCATTTCTTTATCTTAATTTGTTTCTTTGTCAATTATATATCAATAAAATCAACATTACTTTTATCCTTTTCAGTTTTGAATATGTTTATCTTTATCTTATTGAGAACTTCAAAGGTTAAAATTATTAGTGAAAAAAAAAGTCTTTAAACACAAGGCAAATAAGAATCTGTTCGGAATGACTAACCCTACCTTTCTACAAATTGCCTGATCACTATAACCATCAGTGGTTAAGAGGGCAACCAATCCCACAAGTTCGGTCTTAATTTGTCTATCTGATCATGGGGGCACCAACGTTCAATCAAACTTGAGTCGAGTATGACTCTGGCACGCCCACACTATCCTATTCTCACATGTTAATTGAATATAGATCATTGCTAACACGTGTAGCCTCATGTTTGATTGAATTAGGTAAACACCAATAATTAGGTGGACCATACCATAGGAGACAGTGGTGATTGAACGCCCTACCATTAAAACTTCTTAGGGCGCACCTTAAAGTTTCCCTAGTATTTATTTGCCATTAAATTTATTGATAAGGTCACGTAAGCCTAGATGAAGGGAAAAACAAATAAAAGGTTGATCCAAAACTTTTGCCGCCCATTAATGTCAATCATCACTGTTTCCAATGACATGGTCCAAGTGATAATTGAATATGTTTCATTTTTTGGATAATGTCTTAAAATAATCTTGTAAAATGATGGACAACATAGATACAAAATACATATATCAAGGTAGGCCCCTAGTAAGTGCCTCACCGTCTTGGGTGAGTCCCGCCTCACCTATTCCGCTCCCACCTTTCAACAAGTGAATTAGGGATGGTTGGGCCTCAGCCAAGACGGTGTGCCATTACCTTGGGGGCCACCTTGATGTATTTATTCTATATCTATGGCATTCATTTATTTTTCATATCATTTTAGGGCATGAGCTCAAAACCAAAGAAGATCCAAGTCTCAGGTGGGACATACTACAGGAAATAGTAGTGATTGAATGCCCACTGTTAAAAGCTTCTTACATCATGCCATAATGTTTGCATGGTGTTTATTTTCCATCCAACCTGTTGATAAGGTCTGGTGAACCTGGATGAAAGGAAAAAAAAAAAAACAAAACAAAAAACGAAAAACGAGAACCAATATCAACTTGATCCTGAACTTTTGTGCCTCTACCACTGTTTCATATCAGTCTATTTGAGAATTGGATCTGCTTTAATTTTGGTAAAAATGCCTTTAAATGATATGACAAAATGAACGGATGACATTGATATAAAGTAAAAACATCAAGATGGGCCCACAGTAAGGGCCACACCATCCTGGGTGATGTGGAAGGCCTCGTGAGGATGTCAAGTTAATTTAAGGATGGCAAGTTACTTAAGTTTTTTAAGACATGCGATCACACCATAGTAGGATTTCACCCTATGACCTGAACTTAAAATTCTTGTGAGTTTACCATCAAGGAATGAGTAAGGATCTTATGCTTCAAGTAGTTTATTTTAGTTTCTACTTATTCAACAAATAAGTAAGTTTGATAAACATCAGGGTTGTCAACGGCGGGCTTGGGGTTCGCCTCAGCATGGATTTTGAACTGTTTTGGGCAGGGCCGTTGGGCCAGGGTTATAAAAAAAATTGATTTTGGCAGCCCGATCCCAGTCCATTCACAGCCTTTGATAAACACCCACCCAAAAAGTCTCATGTTGTTGTGTTTCCAATAATGTCATGACTGTGGGCCCCTTGATACATGTGTTATATAGCCACTCCATCCATTCATCCATTTTCCCAGCACGTTTTAGGGTATTGGCCCAACAATAAACTAGATCCAAATCTTTAGTGCACCACACCTTAGGAGGTTCAATCCCATTGTTTCTCGTAGTGCGGCCCAGTTGAGTGTTTGATCTGCCTCATATTTAGGCACATAGCCAAAAATGATCGAATGAAAATGGTGGTCTGGATAGATTTCTCAAAAACATTAGTCCAATTTTTTGAGCTCTATCTAATGGATGGGGTTAAGTAACACTGTTGTAAGCTGTTTTGCCCACTTGAGTTTTGGATCTTTATTGTTGTTGGCCCCCCCAAAAAAAAAAAATGAGCAGGAAAAACTGGTGGGTGGTGTAGATTTCTCAAAAAGATCACAGTGAGCCACACGACAATGGGCATGATTCAACACAGCTATTGCAAGTCATGTCTCCCACTTCAATGTTAGATCTATGGCATATTTAGGCCCGCCCCCTAAAGTGAGCTGAATGAAATGATTAACGGGGTGAATTCCTCAAAAACATTGTGGGGTGAATTTCTCAACATGTCACAAATAGAGTTGTACACAAGTCGAACCGAGTCGAGCTTGGCACAGCTCGACTTGGCTCAACCACTAGCTGACCCAGCTCGAACTCAACTCGGCTTTGCCACTAGCTGTCCCCAGCTCGAACTTGGCTCAGCTCAGTCATTGAGCTTGACTGGCTAGCCCGGCTTGGTTCGATCAGCAGCTCAGGCCAATTCGAGTCGAGTCCGAGCCTCTGCAGCATTTTCTCAAACACATGGACTGCACCTTCAATTTCTCACGATATGTAAAACAACAGCAATAGTTCACAAGTATTTCATCAAACACTCAATAGACAACATCAAAATTAAGATACAAGGGTATTTGTTTCATATACATACCTCCCTCACCACTAGCCAACACTCCTCTGTTGAGTCATTTCATCAAACACTTGGTGAGCAACATCAACCGAGTTATCGAACTGGTTCGATTCGAGTTCGATTCGAGTTGGGGTTCAATCGATCCGTGTCGAGTCGAGCTTGGGCAAGTCAAAAAATCAGCTCGACTCGGCTTGAACTCGGTTTCAAATCGAGTCAAATCGAGCTTTCTCAAGTCGAGTCGAGCTAGCTAACCGAGCAAACTCGATTCGTGTACAGCTCTGGTCACAAACAGAGATGGCAGATTCATAGTTAGTTTTTATGAGTAAAATAATAATAATAATAAGTTACTTAGTTTGGCTATTTAAATTTAAATATCCAAACTAAATTAAGAAAAGTAGCTTATTAACCTAAGATTTTTTTATTTTATTTTTAAAAAAAAAAGCTACTTATTCGGTGATATCCAAACTGAGCTTGGTTCTTATAAGGGAATTTCACCAAATCTACCTAATTTGTATGGAATTTGTATTACAGTGCCTTTTTTAAAAAGATTTTCTAAAAGCTACCTTATTGACGGATATAATAATCATTCCATTACCTTCCAACACTTTAGTTTTCATTTGCCCGTGCCCTTGGATTTGAATCTAGGTCTTGAAGATCCTGTATCTCGCTCAGAATTCATGCCTCTCGTAATCAGTGTATCGAAAAATGTCCTTATGTCGCCGTTTAGCTTTCTCATGGTCTTTCCTTGAAAGACTGAAATAACGGCATCGACACTCAAGGTTTTATTTATGGTGCACATTGTATCCTTGAATGACTCATATAATGCTGAAAGAGAATTCAGCAACATACAAGTTTGTTCCTCATCTTTGATCACTTCTTCCATATCCAGCAATTTGTAAACTAATTTATTAAAGTTACTAATGTGAGCCTCTAGATCTCCACCCTCCGTCATCTTGAAGTTATACCACTGTCACTCCAAGTGTAAATGATTTTCAGAGGATTTTTTCATATAGATATCCTCTAACTTCGCCCATAAACTATCCGCAGTTTTCTCCCTCAAAACATTATAGAGAACCTCATTAGTGGTGATTGAACGCCCTACCATTAAAACTTCTTAGGGCGCACCAGTTTCCCTAGTATTTATTTGCCATTAAATCTATTGATAAGGTCACGTAAGCCTAGATGAAGGGAAAAACAAATAAAAGGTTGATCCAAAACTTTTGCCGCCCATTAATGTCAATCATCATTGTTTCCAACGACATGGTCCAATTGATAATTGAATATGTTTCATTTTTTGGACAATGTCTTAAAATAATCTTGTAAAATGATGGACAGCATAGATACAGAATACATATATCAAGGTAGGCCCATAGTAAGTGCCTCACCATCTTGGGTGAGTCCCGCCTCACCTATTCCGCTCCCACCTTTCACCAAGTGAATTAGGGATGGTTGGGCCTCAGCCAAGATGGTGTACCATTACCTTGGGGGCCACCTTGATGTATTTATTCTATATCTATGGCATTCATTTATTTTTCATATCATTTTAGGGCATGAGCTCAAAACCAAAGAAGATCCAAGTCTCAGGTGGGACATACTACAGGAAACAGTAGTGATTGAATGCCCACTGTTAAAAGCTTCTTACACCATGCCATAATGTTTGCATGGTGTTTATTTTCCATCCAACCTGTTGATAAGGTCTGGTGAACCTGGATGAAAGGAAAAAAAAAAACTAAAAACGAAAAACGAGAACAAATATCAACTTGATCCTAAACTTTTGTGCCTCTACCACTGTTTCATATCAGTCTATCTGAGAATTGGATCTGCTTTAATTTTGGTAAAAATGCCTTTAAATGATATGACAAAATGAACGGATGACATGGATATAAAGTAAAAACATCAAGGTGGGCCCAGAGTAAGGGCCACACCATCCTAGGTGATGTGGAAGGCCTCGTGAGGATGTCAAGTTAATTTAAGGATGGCAAGTTACTTAAGTTTTTTAACACATGCGCTCACACCATAGTAGGATTTCACCCTATGACCTCAACTTGAAATTCTTGTGAGTCTACCATCAAGGAATGAGTAAGGATCTTATGCTTCAAGTAGTTTATTTTAGTTTCTACTTATTCAACAAATAAGTAAGTTTGATAAACATCAGGGCTGTCAACGGGCGGGCTTGGGGTTCGCCTCAGCATGGATTTTGAACTGTTTTGGGCAGGGCCGTTGGGCCAGGGTTATAAAAAAATTTGATTTTGGCAGCCCGATCCCAGTCCATTCACAGCCTTTGATAAACACCCACCCAAAAAGTCTCATGTTGTTGTGTTTCCAATAATGTCATGACTGTGGGGCCCCTTGATACATTGTTATATATCCACTCCATCCCTTCATCCATTTTCCTAGCACGTTTTAGGGTATTGGCCCAACAATAAACTAGATCCAAATCTTTAGTGCACCACACCTTAGGAGGTTCAATCCCATTGTTTCTCGTAGTGCGGCCCAGTTGAGTGTTTGATCTGCCTCATATTTAGGCACATAGCCAAAATTGATCGAATGAAAATGGTGGTCAGGATAGATTTCTCAAAAACATTAGTCCAATTTTTTGAGCTCTATTCTAATGGATGGGGTTAAGTAACATTGTTGCAAGCTGTGTTGCCCACTTGAGTTTTGGATCTTTATTGTTGTTGCCCCCCCCCCCCCAAAAAAAATGAGCAGGAAAAACTTAACTGGTAGGTGGTGGAGATTTCTCAAAAAGATCATAGTGAGCCACACGACAATGGGCATGATTCAACACAGCTATTGCAAGTCATGTCTCCCACTTCAATGTTAGATCTATGGCATATTTCGGCCCGCCCCCTAAAGTGAGCTAAATGAAATGATTAACAGGGTGAATTCCTCAAAAACATCTTGGGGTGAATTTCTCAACATGTCACAAATAGAGTTGTACACAAGTCGAACTGAGTCGAGCTTGGCACAGCTCGACTTGGCTCAACCACTAGCTTACCCCAGCTCGAACTCAACTCAGCTCGGCCACTAGCTGTCCCTAGCTTGAACTTGGATCAGCTCAGTCATTGAGCTTGACTGGCTAGCTCGGCTTGGTTCGATCAGCAGCTCAGGCCAATTCGAGTCGAGTCCGAGCCTCTGCAGCATTTTCTCAAACACATGGACTGCACCTTCAATTTCTCACGATATGTAAAACAACAGCAATAGTTCACAAGTATTTCATCAAACACTCAATAGACAACATCAAAATTAAGATACAAGGGTATTTGTTTCATATACATACCTCCCTCACCACTAGCCAACACTCCTCCGTTGAGTTATTTCATCAAACACTTGGTGAGCAACTGTCACGCCCCAAACCCAGAAATCGGATTCACAGGAATCCCGATCACCGAATCTGGTGCCGACAGCCTCCGTAGTACCCCATTCTCGGCTCCTAGCGTCCATACGTCAGATTCCGATCCTGGGATCCTACAAGGAGGATTTTTTTTTTTTTTCAATGTACATTTAATTCAAAATGAGCATAACCACAAGATTACCCAATTCACAAAGGCAACATCATCATCACATATCCACTAATATAACTGTAACGCCCCGGAAAATCGGGGGTCGTGCATAGACTCGACTCCCGAGTTCCCGAGTGTCACTTATCATCAATTTTATAATTTTTTGATTAATCCAGTTAAATGCGCAGATTTCTTGGAATTTCTTGGAGCATGAACACAACCACAACTAATCTACTGAAATGAAGAGATCAATATATACAGGTCTAAAGGAAAATAAAAGGGGCGCACAAGGCGTTGTCCAACAGAACAACAAAAGATAGTTAGGTCCAAAAAGAATAAAACTGAGCCCGCGGATCAGCAAAACCAAATCCAGTCTGATCTAGCCGATAGTGAGCCGTCCATCAGCTGCAAGTAGGAGAGTCCGTCCTCCTCGTCCAAGCTCGCCTTGCCAGGTTCCTCATGCCCTGAGTCACCTGCATCTATGAATGGGTCTGGTTGGTGTTTTAAAACACCGTCCCAGAGTGGGAGTGAGTGATCAACTCAGTGTGAACTATTGGTCTCAAGTTACAACATGCATCAATTGCAATATGAACTTAATGAAAAGCAGACAATCATCAACACTTAATAACTCTTATTTAAAATGCATGCATGCGGGATGATATGATGCATGCCCTCGCCACAACACTCCCTCAAGCGACTCCATCTAACGATCGCATATGACAACACTCCCTCAGAGCGACCTCGACTTCCGAGTCGCCACCCTAACTAATGCGTGCAATGCGGTCGTGTTAGCCGAGTTATTAGTTAAGTCCATTCATCCAGTAGGTTAGGGATTCTGATTCACCCTACGTATCAATGCCCTGAGCTAGTTGCGAGGCCAAGGCCCCATCAATGCGTGAGGCCGAGTCCCCGCGGTCCGTGATCCCGTCGGGTTCCTCATCCCCGACTCCAAGCACATGAGGAGTGCCGAAAGGAAGGGATCGCTCGCGGTCACTACGGGGAGGCGCGGTACCCCAGCGTAGGCCGACAGCTCGGACACAGTGTCCCATTCCACCATGCCCGGCTCACGAGGCTGTGGACCAGTTTCAGGTGGATTATTGATGGGCTACAATGGTTGCAGGGTGGTTCAGATTCCATACATATGTGAGCACACAGGGTTAACAAACAGTGTTGATCAGTTAGTAGGCTAGACCGCATGAGTCAGGCGAGCGTGAGACGAGTGACCTCGGGCACAAGGGTCCCACGTAGTCGAACTACGGTCGCCCGAGCACACCCGCCCGAAACCCACGGTCTAGCCTCGAGGCGGTCCTACCAATGGAGCCACCTTCGCTCTCCTCATGTTTCCTGACCAACCCAAGGGTACGAATAGCAATCCCTAGCATGCCGTCTACCAATGCATCATCTAACATATACAATCTTCATGTTCTCATGCTTCTCAACATACAATTCTGATTCTCATACCAAGCAAGGCCAATAATATCATAATACAAGTGCAAGTGAGGTGTATGTGTGTGTGGGAGGAAGTTAAGCACTTCCACCATTGTAAGAAATCATATGCACATGATCATCATACATTCTATGAAGCAACAATGTAGGGAAACAATCAACAAGGCATGAGCACCTAATCATCCAAATACCCAATCATGTGAAAGGCAATAGCAACACCAAATGAGGATCAACATGCATTCCATACGAATTTCAACAATCATGCAATTCCTAGGATTTCTCTAGTTTCTCCAATCATAACATCCAAACAATCAAAATCATTAAACCCATAGTAAAATTGGTGCTATGCCACCTAAGAACAATAGTCCGCACCTTGTGATTCGTTGGAGGCTCAAAAATGACCTAGGAATGAGGGTTTTGGAGGTTGGCCGACCGGAATCCCTAAAACAATTCAAACATGAGAGAAATCCATGCATTTTCTTCTTCAATACAAGGATTTCAAGAGAAATGAGTGAGGGATCTTACCTAGATGGCCCATGGACGATTTTCGGTGGTTGTGGTGTGGGATTCTTCTTGGAGAAGGTGTAGAAGGTTGTGGGTTTGATCCTCTTGGGCCCCACCTTGATTGAGAGTCCACCATGCCTTCTTCTCCTCTCTCTTTCTTCTCCTTTCTCCTCTTTCTCTTCTCCCTTTTCTCTCTTCTAGGGCAAAATTCGTATGGGGAGAGGGGTGCCCAAATGAGGCCCTTTTTATAATTCCATATTTGGTGAAAAAGGCCCCAAGCTTCCATAATTTTCTAAAATAGACTTATGGGACCCCTATTAAGTGTTGAGGTGGCCCTAGTGCCTCATTGGCCACCAAATTCGGCGTGTAGTTGTCTCCTAACCCTACTAGGGTCCATGCAAAAATTGAGGACGAACGGATGAACGGTTATATGATCTGGAAGGGCGCCACCGACCTTTAAGTGGCCCTGTGGGACCCATTTCGGTGATTGGAATAGTTCTGGGGGTCTTCTGGCCATCAAACTTATAGGCTAAGTGATCCATGGCCCGATGAAGGGCCGTGCAAAATTTGGGAACAATCGGATATAGGGTTTGATCGCACGGGTCCGATTTGCGATCGACGGTCATCGTGCCACGATCGGGCCCCAGATTTGGTGAACGGGCGTTGAAAAATATATCAAACCATTACCGTAAATTTGGAAGAAATCCGATGGTTGGAAAGTCTCACATTTCAATTTCCTTGATCAGTGCCAGATTTCAATTCTGGCACTGGTGGGGTGCATGGGGCCCCTGCCAGATCCCACTTCTGGGCGTCTGCCGGAGTTGCGGTCCGCGATGGCATTCAAGCCCAGTGAGACCAACGGCCACACTAAGTTTTAGAATTTTTCGACCATCTTCGGTCGTTGTGCGTCCAACACAAGCGGTCTATGATGTGTAAACAGCCATCTGGCTTGGTGGCCCACACCAGGCCTTATCACGGCCTGTCTGGTCTATTAAATTGGGCTAATCTTGGATTAATTAACTCGTGTATAAGCTAACATTGAGTGCTAATGGTCAGTACGTGATAGTATAAGTTAATTAAAAAAAATATCAAGAAGTTTTGGAAATCCAAAACAGTGAAAATCCGGGATGTTACAATAACCATTTGAGTACAATGCTGAAAGAGAAATACATAAATCAAAAATCAAGCTCCAGAAGACCGCTGCATGCTCCAAGCTCGACACTGCTGCAACCTAACATCACCTGCACGCATCTATCGTGCATAAGCTTATAGAAAGCTTAGGGGGTGGTGTAAGTGTGTGCACAAGGTAAGTGCCATGTAAGCAATATCAGAGTAATCAGAGTAATCAGAGTAAGCGGAAATACTGACAAGCCCATAAGTCATACAATATCAGGGTACACAATGCAAATCAGTTATGCAAATGAGGAGTCAAAATGAGTCAAGATTAGATACCAAAGATACGATGTTCTAAATCATACAATATCGAAATAAGCGAAAAATACTGATAAGTCTATGAGTGCGATCAGCCGTACCAATGCTATGCGATGTAAGGTATGAGTACTAACGACCATATCAATGCAGAAACATGACAACCCAAAAATGATAAGCACTGCACATGCGATGTAATATGCGGTGCGAATGAAATGACCATGCTGGAGTGAAGTCGGGATGATAGTACGTAGTATCGTAGGCTACGGGGTCCAGCACAATGGACTCTATCCAAACTAGTCCCATACCTAAATTTGGATAGTCAGACTCAATGTGGTAAACTCCTAATCTCAGGTTAGTCGCGCGCCCAACCGAAATCCTGGCCATGCGAAAGCACACGTAAAAATGGTTACGCACCATCAGCCCGAGTGGATAGTGAGTGAATGATGAATGAATATGCAATTGCTGCTCAATAAGTCCACATATCAGTACGGTTACTCTCTGGGAAATCACCGGGGTCTATTACACTCCAAACCAGATTGCCGCCCCATCGCGCGCAACAAGGTGAGTGGAAGAGACCTCACTATCCGCCTACCAATATCGGGCCCGGCTCGTCGATAGCGGACCCATTCCTCGAGCTGGTCAGACTCAGCCTAGCATTGCCCCCTCCTCTCGGGCAGGTAAGGCCGTACCCCCTTCCAACCGACCACCACACAGTGGGAGACGCGGCCTAACGGTACATGGCCCTCATGCGCTCATGCATCCACTCGGTCTAGACGTTGGAGCAACCTCTGGAACCAAGAGGGTTTAGGGACTTTCACCCAGGGATATCTATAGCACCCCGTGTAGAACAGATTTCCGGTGTCCCGTCTGGCCATCCACGATATGCCTGTGGAGGCTACGGCCCTGATGTCGCTAGGGCATACAATGCAAGATGCATGAGCCATACAATCCAATCATGCATCAATCATGCGCATACCGTGCGCTCAAGTGAGATAACCTCTGCCTATCAGGAAGTCTCATAACAATCTGCCCAATGACATATGCAATGGCCAATCACATCTCATAACAAACATGCAAATGATGCGTATGGGCGTGTATCATGGTGATATGCTGTCACCTACTCATGATCGGTATCAATAACCGGCATCAACGACCGGCCTTGACAATGTGGACATTTAACCAACATTGTCCCCAAGGAACGACCCACATAGAGCCAAACATATAATGGGCCCACGGCCTCACACAAAGGCCTGATATACAACACAATGGGCCTTACTCAAGGGCCACATATACACAACAGGTGGGCCCTGCTCGTGGGCCTCAAGTACATGACATGTGGGCCCTACACATGGGTCTCGAATACATCAAATGGGCCATGCATCATGAGCCTAATACATATAACAATGGGCCTTGCCCATAGGCCACGAATACATCACAATGAGCCTTGCCCATGGACCATGAATACATCACAATGGGCCTTTCACATGGGCCTAACATACATCATATTAAGCCTTAGACACGGGCTGAATACACATCACGTCGGGCCTTAAATACGGGCCGCATATACATCACATTGGGCCTCGACAATCGGAATCGGCAGTCAGCCACGACAATCGGAATCGACAATCGGCCACGATAATTGGCCTCGATCGATAATCGGCCTCGATAATCAAAATCGGCAATCGGTCACAACAATCAGAATCGACAATCGGCCACGATAATCGACTTCGATCGATAATCGGTCAATCGGCCATGACAAGCAGAATTGGCAATCGGCCACATCAATCGACAATCGGCCACGATCGGTAATCGGTCAATCGGCCATAACAAGTAGAATCAGCAATCGGTCACATCAATCGACAATCGGCCACGATCGATACTCGGTCACGATAATCTGCCTCGATCGATAATCGGTCAATCGGCCATGACAAGTAAAATCGGCAATCAGCCACGTCAATCGACAATTGGCCACGATCGGTAATCGGTCACGATAATCGGCCTCGATCGGTAATCGGTCAATCGGCCATAACAAGTAGAATCAGCAATCGGTCACGTAAATCGACAATTGGCCACGATCGGTAATCATCAGGTAAACAAAACGGGGTCCATAGATGATCAGCCGATCAACTATGGCGTAAAGATCAGCACTCGGCCGTGGTTATATCAAATTCGATAACATGGAGCCATCCGTCTACGGCGAATGGGGCCCACTTATTTGGGTTAACCCATTGAGGGAATGATGAGAATGGGCCTAACAAAGCCTAAGGGAAGGTCACAATGAGGACATCTAACCATCATTGCCCATCAATGTGGACATCTAACCAACATTGCTCCCAAGGAGTGGCCCACATAAGGGATTCATCGCAACGTAATGGCCACACATACATCACATCGGGCCTCGCCCATGGGCCTTGAATACACCAAGTGGGCCACATTAATGGACCGCACCAATAGGCCTCCAATACACAACAGGCGGCCCTGCACATGGGTCTCATATGCATCAAATGGGTCACATATCTGGGCCTCGAATACATCAAATGGGCCGTATCAATGGGTCATAAATACGCAACAGGTGGGCCCCTCTCGTGGGTCAAAGATACGTCATGATGGCCATGACCCATTAGCCCAATACATCACAATGGGCTACGACCCATGGGCCTCAATATACATCCAGTGGACCGCATTAGTGGCCGTACTAATGGGCCTCATATACGACGAGTGGGCCGAATCAATGAGTTGCGCCAATGGGCCTCATATACAACAAGTGGGCCGCATCGGTGGGTCGCATAGATATACAATACATACATCGCGATGGGCCGCACAAATGGATGGCATAAATATACATTAAAGTGGGGTCCATGATCTGCCCAGGACGGTGGGTATGACACAACGTCATAATCCAGCCATCGTCTTGGACAAATGGACGGTACAAATAGAATAATTACTTCCAGGTGGATGAACGGTTTGGATCTACACACATCTCAAAGTGGGACCCACCCGTCCGGCATATGGACGGAGTGAATATAGAATAGATACATCAAGGTGGGTCCTGCACACTGTAGGTGGGCCTGCAAATGAACAGCCTGCATGGAACACATACATCACGGTGTGCCTAGCATGACAGCACCGTCCAAACACTGCCAATGTAAAATCTGCACCATCCAAACATGTCCAGCACCGTCCGGCACTGTGTGGATGGTGTGGATGAAACAAATACATCATGGTGTGATCAAAGCGGTAGACAGATGGAGGGCATGGATATACGGCACATGCATTAAGGCGGCCCACATCCATGCAATGAACAATGTGAATAAGACCCATACATCAGTGGGTGAAATTCACATCAACGTGGGTCTCATATGGGAGTAGCTCACTAATATAACATATATCATTTAATATATAGGTACGTGGGTGTGTGAGAGAGTGAGGAGTCCAGCGTCCGGTCATGGTCCAGGCACCGTCCAGCCACGGTCCAGTCACCGTCCAAATGTTGTGGACGGTATGGGTGAAATATGTACATCACGTGGGCCTCAGTTGCCATCTCAAAATGGCTGGACGCCGTGAGTGAAGCACGTATCCTGGTGGGCCTCTCATGCCAAATGGATGGACGATTTAGATGCAACACATGCATCATGGAGTGGGTTCCACGTGGGGCCCACCTCAATGTCTATTTGCAATCCACACCCTTTAATAGGGTCACACGGCCTGGATGAAAAGGAGAAACAATTTTCATATTAAGCCAAAACTTCTTTAATACCCAAACCGGGTTACAATGGCTGACGTTCAATCCCATTGTCTCCTATGATGTGGGCCACGTGAATATCGTATAAGGCTGATTTTTGGGGTGGCCCACTGGTCTGAGGGGACCCGTCAAATGCATGGTGTTGATGGTCGATACACACCATGGGGGCCCACGGCTGGGACCGTGTGTCCCTGCCTTTATCCACGTGGTAGCGCAAGATGCCGCAGCAGCAGACGCTGCTGATGTATTTATTTATTTAATTTAATTTAATTTTTTTTGGAAACGTGTTTTCTGGTGGTTTTTCCCGAGTGGGGCCCGCCTCCGAAAAATTGAACCCAACTATTGGATTCTACGGCTCAAGACCGACCAATTAAGTCCAATATACGGTATGATTTGGCGGGTAGAAAATATCGAGGTGGGTTTTAACCATAAACGCCACTATTTTCTATGGTATGGCCCGCTTGATCATCGGATAGGTCTCAAATTTTGGCTCAACGCCTAAAATAATCTGAAGAAAAGGTTGGACGGCTTGGATTAAGTACATACATTAACGTGGGGCCTGTAGGAGTGGTCCACACATCCCCTTAGCCACTTCCACACGTCAGTTCACATTTCTCTTAGCACGTCTAGCGTCTCACGACGCTGGACAGACGGAGTGTGTGTATATATATATATCATCAGGTGGGTCCCACATGGACGTGGCCCACCTAATTGGATCAATCAGAGATTTGTGTTTTCCCCACGCCTAGCTGTGGGTTATGAGATGTCAGGTGGGCCCACTTGATGGACAGCATGGATAAGTTGTATACTTCATGGTGGGGTTCACTCGGGTGGGCCACACAGCCAAATCAACTCAAAATGAAAGGAGAGAGAGAAGCACCCACCTTTGATCTTCTTGGATTTCTTCTTCCACCAACGCATTTTAAGGCTCCAATGGTTGAGATTCAACGGCTAAGATCGGCTTTGAGGGATTGGATTGGATGGTAGAGAGTGGCCACACAAAGCTCCTCCAATGGAGAGCTATGGACGTGGGTTGCTTGGAGAGGAAAATGAGAGAGAGAATGAGAGAGATGAGATGATGGGAGAGGAGTAATGGTGAGTGATGTGAGTAGGTACTTTGTTGTAAGAAAATGTTGACTTTTGGGGATGGTGGTTGTACTTGGGGATGGGTGTGAGTAATGGTGAGTGATGGGAGTGTACTTTTGACAAGTGAAGTGATTGATGTGATGGATTTGATAGATTCTCTTGGGATTTGCAACGCGCGGTGTTTTCCTCGAACTGAACGCTGGCCCACATCTCCTGGCCAGAGTATCGGATCAGCGCGCGAGACGCGGCATCGGAACCGCGGCGACGGCGCGGTCGCATTGGTACTAGTCTTAGGTTGAGTCGACTCGGGTTGACGGCGTGTGAATCAGGGTCGCGCGCAACGCCGGTTAAGGGTCGAAGGTTGCCGAAATTCGACCGGGAAGACCGCGAAAGCCTATGGAACGGTACGGTCTAGGATACGGTTCTTACAGCTACATCAACCGAGTTATCGAACTGGTTCGATCCGAGTTCGATTCGAGTTGGGGTTTAATCGATCCGTGTCGAGTCGAGCTTGGGCAAGTCAAAAAATCAGCTCGACTCGGCTTGAACTCGGTTTCAAACCGAGTCAAATCGAGCTTTTTCAAGTCGAGTCAAGCTAGCTAACCGAGCAAACTCGGTTCGTGTACAGCTCTGGTCACAAACAGAGATGGTAGATTCATAGTTAGTTTTTATGAGTAAAATAATAATAATAATAATAAGTTACTTATTTTGGCTATTTAAATTTAAATATCCAAACTAAATTAAGAAAAGTAGCTTATTAACCTAAGATTTTTTTTTTTTTTTTTTTTTAAGCTACTTATTCGGTGATATCCAAACTGGCTAAATATCTAAGCTTGGTTCTTATAAGGGAATTTCACCAAATCTACCTAATTTGTATGGAATTTGTATTCCAGTGCCTTTTTTAAAAAGATTTTCTAAAAGCTACCTTATTGACGGATATAATAATCATTCCATTATCTTCCAGCACTTCAGTTTTCATTTGCCCGTGCCCTTGAATTTGAATCTAGGTCTTGAAGATCATGTATCTCGCTCAGAATTCATGCCTATCGTAATCAGTATATCGAAAAATGTCTTTATGTCGCCGTTTAGCTTTCTCATGGTCTTTCCTTGAAAGACTGAAATAACGGCGTCGACACTCAGGGTTTTATTTATGGTGCACATTGTATCCTTGAATGATTCATACAATGCTGAAAGAGAATTCAGCAACATACATGTTTGTTCCTCATCTTTGATCACTTCCTCCATATCCAGCAATTTGCAAACTAATTTATTAAAGTTACTAATGTGGGCCTCTAGATCTCCACCATCCGCCATCTTGAAGTTATACCACTGTCGCTCCAAGTGTAGATGATTTTCAGAGGATTTTTTCGTATAAATATCCTCTAACTTCGCCCATAAACTATCCGCAGTTTTCTCCCTCAAAACATTATAGAGAACCTCATCCGTGAGACATAAACGGATTGAGGATAAGGCCTTCGTATCAAGTATATTTCATTTATCATCAGTCATGGTATACTTTTTCGCTTCAAGAGCACCATCCTCGCATTGCTTGGTTAAGGAACTGATCATCTTGATCTTCCATAACTCAAAGTTATTTTTGTCTGAGTACTTCTCAATATCATACATAGTACTCCTCATTATTACTAATCCTGCATATTTAAATTTATACCCCAACGATAGCTCTGATACCACTTATTGGGTTTGGTCTGTGGAATCACACACATATAGATCTGGGATAGCAATCCAAAAGCACTAAGCAATCACAAGAGAATACAAAGATTTAACATGGAAAACCCTTTCGAGAAAAAACTACGACAACAAAGTGACATATCTTCACTATAAAAATAAAAATTATAAAGAGAAAAAGACTTACCCGGTTCGAACAACCTTGAATCTCACCCTTACTACACCCTTTGATAACCCTAGAACCATTTTAGAAACCCTTGGAATACCTTTAGGAAACCTTAGCATACATAAGAATGGCCCTAGAGACTCCTATTTATAGATAGGAAAACCCCACTTACGCACCTCCCTAGAAACCGCTTCAAATTTACGCAGTCCACGCATAAACCGTGCACCATCTGCGTAACCCTCGACTAGTCGAACGAGGGCTTCGACTAGTCGATCCAGCCCCTCGACTGGTTGAAGATCTCGGACTCCAAGATTGGAGACATTAATTTAACAATAATAATGGCATTTCATATCTTCGTTAAAAATATTATTAATAGAATACTTTATAAAATGCCCTTGGATAATTAAGTAAGCAGATGCGGATACCGTAATATTATTAGTATCCTACCTAGTTAGAAGTGAGGCAATTGGATTTTTATTTTTATTTTTTTTAATTCAGGTAAGCATCCCATGTCCAATCCTGTTTTCTTGAGCCAAGTTAAATAATTTAATTGGGCTAATTTCTTTTTTCAAATTCTATAATAAAATAATATAAGTGGACCATCATTATTATTTTATAATATTTATTTAAATATAGCCACGTTAATTTAATTTAAGGGTGAAACAAAAAAAAAAAAAAGATAAACTAATTTATAATTCATTACATTTTTACTTACTATTTTTTTCAAGTAAAGGCATAATTTATGTACTGCACTCGTGATGACAATTTAAGCATGCATGACGAAAATGTGCAACATCCAACCCAATCATAAAGTATGCCCGCATGCCCCACCTTAATAGATGCCGTGGAGCTGAAAAAATCAGGCCAGGCAATTCATATGGTGTGCCGCGAATGTATATTGAAATGTGCACAATTGGAACTTGTCAACCATCTGATGTTTTTTTTTGTACGTATACGCCTCATTTGATGAGCGCCATGGATCTCGGATGCGTGCCATGTGGCATTCGTAAGCCATGAGTCTCCTGGAAAAGTCCAAGCGAGCAAGCAGCAGGATGCTTTCCGTGAAACTCAGTCAGGATGTGACCCATCAGCATGTCTTCCAAAAATTATAGAATAAAAAATCAAAAATCAAAAAGAACGGCTCACATTAATAGAAGCTTGCTAGACCGAAAATATCAGTAGAATAAATTAATATGCTGGGTCCACCCTGGAGCGGATTAGGTGAGTCCCCGACCTCACCCATCATGGTGCGTCCCTGAAGGTAGGGCCCACCTTGATGTATTTATTGTAAATCCACGCCGTCCATCCCTTTTATCAGCTCATCTTAGGGCGTGAACCCAAAACGTAAAGCAGATCCAAAAATCAGCTGGATCACACCAAAGGAAAAAAGTGATGATTGACCATTAAAAACTTCGCGTGGGCGACAAAAGTTTTAGATCAAACTGAAATTGTTTTTTTTTTTTTCCTTCCATGTCTGTGTGACTTTACCTACAGGTTGGATGGAAAACAAACATTTTGGTGGGGATTAATGTAGGCCCTGGGAAGTTTTTAATGGTTAGCGTTTAACCATAACTGTTTCCTAAAGTGTGGTCCACTTGAGATTTTTAACTCTTTTAATTTTTGTCCCATGATCTAAATTGATCTGAAAAGGTGGATGGACGGCATGGATGTACAACACATACCTCAATGTGGGCCCACGGCCAGGGCCGCACCTAATCGCTCTCCCTCCTCAGACGGTTAACAGCACGACCTATTATTATATTCTGATTCAGTGGTGTCGTATCTACAGAAACTCCCGTGCAACCTACCTTCTATTGCACGCATGCTAAAGGTTAATACAGATCAGGACCGTCCATCTAGTCGTCCATATAGTGGACGTATTAGATCTGGGAAACCAAACTGACCCAATAATCAAAAAAATGGAAGACGGTCCAGATCATAGGAGTTTCAGTAGTGAAGACTCTACCGCAATCATTTTCCCACGTTTAAAAGACTGACCACTCATAAATTTCGAGCTGACATGGCTATGAGCTGGACCCGGAACTTTGGAAAGAGACAGCTTTAATGATAATCACGTGAATGCGGTTGGGCCCACCTTTGAAAAAGAAAATCGCGGCCGTTTAAAACGTGCCAGTAGGCAAATAGACAGGAAGCGGATTGGCTGGTGTACCACGCACCACCAATCTAGCTGGTGTGGGTACGTGTCGTGCGAAGACGAGCGCTGACGCTCCTTGAGCTCCGAGTTGTATCCAAGCCATCGATCCATTTTTCCTTACTATTTCATGGCGTGAGCCCAGAAATTAGGTAAATCCAAATCTCATGTGGACCAAGCCATAGGAAAGAATGGTGATTGAACAATCACCGTTAAAAATCTTATTAGGGCCAATAAAAGTTTTAAATTAAGCTGATATTTGTTTTTTTTCTCTTCATCCGGGTGTGAGTGACGTAATCAATAGATTAAATGACAATTAAACATTACAGTGAGCCTGATGAAGTTTTTAATGGTGGGAATTCAATCGCCACTGTTTTCTTGTGGTGTGGTCCACTTGCCATTTGGATCTCCCTCAATTTTGGGCCTGTGCCCTATGATGATCTGAAAAAATAGATGGACGGCTTGGATAAAAACAAATATATATTATTCAGAGCCTGCAGACTACTGGCAGTAGCTACTGTTACCAGCCTCCCATGAAATTATCCTACAAAAGCCAAGCTTTAAACTCGTAAGAGAGAAAATGTGGCCTAAGATGATTAATTGTTAGACACCCAAAAATGCTACAAATTTTCATTATTCGATTATCCTTCACACTTCATCTTAATTATGAATGTTAGGAACTCTGGATTTATTAATGATACTAAAAGTAGTGGGAGTGTTTAAGTGCTAACTATAGCAATTGATGTTATAAAGGATTAAATTGATTAGAAATAAATGAGCATTGAAAACAAAACGGAACTCTTTAAGTAATATTGAAATATATAAAGACAGCGTAGTTGCTAAGGGACTTTAATAAGTAGAGGTATTAATTTTAAAATACTTGTCATTTTGTATAAAAAGAAAGTGTTGTAGTTTTTACAAACGAACCAAAGACTTAAATATATTAGGAATCTTATCATTGGAATCAATTGAATATACAAGCACAAACCTCATTGGCTACCTTAATGGCAGTAAGTCCACCTGTGGCTACACTTTCATAATTGAATTGTATCATAAAAAGTGTAAAATAGTGTGGCTTTATCTACCGTGGAAGCATAAGACTAAGTTGTCTTCAGGCCACACATCAAATGATATGGCTTCATGTCCTTGGTATAGAATTGTGAGTATTATAGAACGTATTCACGCAAAGCAGAAAACGAGGTATCCACTCTTTAAAGGTCACTCTATCACACTAATTATAAAGCATGTCTTCTATCAACCTCAATGAAGTACTATATTAGTTTAAGTTTCAGTCTAATTTAATTTATATACAAACATTTAGAGGTTTTATTTATTTTGATGATTCTGTTATTCAATTTATTTATTTTTTTTATTTTTTTTTTGTCTCCTTTAGTCTACGCATTTGTTTTAAACAAGTGAAATCTTTGGGTCTCATTAGAAACATATAGGGCTTCTAACAGAAACAGTATATACTTGGAGGTAGGCACATGTGATCACGTTAGAAGTATAATCTCTATGGTACACTTCAATGTCTTGGAAATATGTTGTTGGATTGCTAATATTCTTGACTATGATTTGTTCCACTTCGAAAAAATTAAATGTTGTGATGACTACCATAATTAAATATTAATAATTTAAATAAACCAGATTTGACAAGTGTTGCTCATATCATCCAACAGTAGTGATTTTAAAATCTAGCCGGTACTCATTACAAAGTTTCAAATAAATATATTTTGTAAAATGCTTTAACAAAAATATTCTTTTACTGATCATTATCAGTATAGCGTGAGTGGAAGAATGTAACACCTCCATTAGGTGGGCATCACATGGTCATTGCTTTAGATTTAATTGTTGGATTAATCAAATTAAACATCCCGGTGAACCCCACTTAAGTTGTGATCAACTCATATGTGTAGAGGGGTGGTGCGCTTAGACTGTGCCACGTATGCACAGTATTTCAGATAGATATATCCTATCCTATGTGAAAACTCCTGAAAGAAGAGTTGTGATGAGTTGAACTATTTTTGACCCTTTTTAATAAATGCATGTCTTATTCCCCTCACACATACGGAAAATTCACGTCCCATTAAAAGGTTTTTATAAAGGTGTTAGGTTTGGAAGATCAAGGCCCAACATAAGAAGATTTAAGTACAACATCAACATCGACATCAAGTGGAGAATATCTTTACATTTAGGTATGTGATTAAGATTAAGTTCATATTAGCTCAATAATTTATGCTTAGGCAATCTTATATTCCGCAATTCAGTCTAACATTGAAATCAATGATTTGTGAAAGTGGAGTTGTTTGGCATGGCTAAAAATCCTGAATTTTAATTATAGGATGGTATAAAATCTAAAACTTTCACTCCTTCTCAATTCTAAGCGGGACCTGTGCTTGCAAAATTAAGGATTTTGAGGTCTTCTCCAATGGTCATAACTACCTCCTCCTCCTCTCTTAGGGCATGTTTGTTTTTTCCCGTTTCTTGCGTAATGCAAAGCAAATGAGCTGTCATTAATATTTAATGGTGTTTATTAAAATAAGAATTACAGTATATAAATTGAGAGTCACATTATAAATTTATCATATTTACATTGTAGTCAAAATCATTTGATGTCATCAAAAATGTAAAGCGAAAAGTAATCATCACCCATTTCCAATCATTTATTGATATAATTAGATAAACAAATACACCCTTAGGGTATTTACATTCATTCATAGCATTGGGTACTTTCACATGCATTCATACCATGATGATGGGTTGCAACATAAATTTAGCGTATGCAATCATAATGTGGGTCACACTATAGAAAAAAAAAATGATAACCACTCAAAAATATGTATAAGATTTTGTTTTAATTATGACATTAGTAGGCCAGCTTTTATAGATTACCAAAAGATTGGAATTCTCTTTTTCTTTTTTTTTTCTTTTTTTTTTTTGGATGGGGGAGCAAGCCTATCTTACAATGGATTTAATGCAAAAATCATTTTATGTTACATAGCATGTCATGCTGAGAATATTTTAGAGCATTTAATTCATCATATTCATTATCCCATGAATATATCAAAAATTAATTTCAAAAATCCTTGAGTCAAAAACTAAACTTCCAAATATAATTTCTGAAATCTAAAATTTTAATCCAGGATTTCAATTCCATGCTCCCAAACAATCCTTGGAATGATCATCTTAAGTTACATATCATATCATGAATATCCATCCCATGAAATTATTAGAAAATAATTCCAGGATACCCAGAGTCAAAATCCAGGCTCCCAAATAGAATTTCTGAAATCTAAAATTTTAAATCGAGGATTTAAATTTTATATTCCCAAGCAAACCTATCTTACAATGAACTTAGTGTAATGATCACCTCATGTTACATGGTATGCCATGTCCGGAATATTTTAGGGTATTTAATTCATCACATTCATTATCCCATAAATATACCACAAAATAATTCCGAAGATCCTTGAGTCAAAATTCAAACTCCCAAACACATTTTCTAAAATCTAAAATTTTAAATCCAAGATTTCAATTCCATACTCCCAAATGAGCCTTGCAATAATCATCTTATATTACATAGTATGTCATGCTTAGAATATTTGAGAGCATCCCATTCATTATCCCATAAAAATACCACAAAATAATTTCAAGAAACTGAGAATCAAAACCCAAGCTCCTTTACAGTATTTCTGAAATCTAAAATTTTAAATCAAGGATTTCATTTATATGCTCCCAAACAAGCCTTTAGAAAATTTCCTTGGATGCTCTTTTTTTGTTTAATGGGAAAACATATGTACACATGAAATGAAGGTCGAAAACTCAACTGAGTCAACTCATCTCTATGGATCTTTTCAAACCAAGTCATTAGGAAAACCACCCACCAGAGTTGGTTTTTTTTTTTTTTTGGAGGGGGGGTAAAAGAATTTAGCATGTCTCAACTCAATGCGACTCACAATGGCTCTGACCGGGTCACTCCCCTGGGACTTCTTTTGCAGCAGAGTAGAAGGGTAGGCTCAAAGGCCCTGACCTTCATCAAACAGGACGTGTCTAACCAGCACCACGCACGCTAGATATGCATTCACTTCAGCTATTTTATATATTTTAACTAGTTAGGTATTTTAAACATTTATTAGTACCATAAATATTATTAACTTGACTATAAAAAATCCAGTCAAGTAAAGACTGTCTGAGTCTTTGAGTCGACCCAACCCAACCAAGCTCCATGTTGAGATGAGTTGAGTTTTCAGGTTTTTGAACCATGCCAGCGATGGCTTTTTTTTAATGGAGGTTGGTGATATGTTCAACAAACCGAAGTAACAATCTCTACAGTGTAGCCCTTCAAAGACTGGCAACAACATCCAAGTTATGCCTCATGGAGCCTTGACATGAACGTCCAAGCCCAGCCCATTAGTTGTTATGTCCACAGCCCAACATTTGCATAGCCTTTAGAATGCCCACTGCACACACACACACACACACACACACAACCATAAGGCTGGCCATTACAGCCATCATTAATTATTGAATACCTTGAAGCACCCATTTGGATACACCCCTGATCCATCCATCAATCCTGTCCACAAATTGCGAGTGTTTGGTTGGATACAAGCCATATGAAGGAGCCAGAGCATAGTTCAAAAACCCAAAAACTCAACCCAACTCTCCAATCAGATTGGATCGACTCAGAGACTCAAAAGAGTCTTAAGATGACTCGACTTGATATTTTAATATATAAATCAAAAGCAATTGGAGTGCAATAAATATTTAAAATCAATTTTCACAGTCGGATTTTTTTAAAATAGTAAAAATTAGACAACATTTGATGACTGAGTTTTCCAGTTGACTCTAAGGAGTCTTGCTGAGTCTGAACCGAGTCATGCTCATTTCAAGTTAGCCTACTGAGTTTTAGAACTTTGATCCAGAGCATATGACTAGTCCTGTCATTTCACCAATGTAGAAACACAAGAAAATGGATTTCCCATGTCTCATGTTCTCTAGAGCAGAAGAGTGCTTGGAAAATGATGCCTGATGAAACTGTAATAAAATGATGACATTGGAAACTGAATGATGCTTGGGGTACATTAACTACCTTTTAACAGTTACATTCTCTCGTTACAAGCTGACGATGTTTTATCTCTCGACCACCGTTCAATGAATTTACATCATGAGCTGGAAAAGCTTGAAATAGATTAGATATTTAGCATTTAATTTCAAGCTAATCAGCTCCCGCATGCCTTCATCTTTCTTAAACAGCAAGTTACATGGACAAGGTCTGGAAGAACCAGAACCCATAGGACAAACAACAATGGAATATTAGAAGTAGATAATGGGCATTCCACGTCAAGAGACTACTGGAAGCCTGAAAAAGAGACGACTCATTATTCTGATAGCAATATGTTAACAGTTGGAATCTGCTCTGTATTTGTCAGAAGAGCGTTTCAGGCAGTTTCGGAGAAGACAAAGCCGCCACAGACTTGAACTGCCAATGCAACAACACACACACCATGTGAATATAACGCAGTTGTTTGAGTTTGTTGTGCTGATGCTGGACTAAATCGGGAACCAGAACCATCCCGAACCCAAGCCGACTCAAGACTCGGTTAAGAACGCGATTAATTTTTTGGCACCCAAAAAGATTGTGTAGTTTGTTTTCTTTTAACTTCTCAAGTACCAAGATCAAGTTCTTCAACTTAATGGAGTCCCACTTACTTGTCTGAGTTTCTCAAGGGTTCAACACGTCTTGATGGAACTGAGTCCGACTTGGCTAACTTCTCAGAGATTTGGCAAGCCGACTCACAGCTAGCAAACGGGTGAGACATCCAAGGCATGCATCAGGAGGATCACAGAGTTCAACAAAGTTGCCAAATGTCCACATTCAAAAAACATGTGAGACTTGCCTGACGAGCAGACTGCCTATTTCTGAGCCACATCACACAGTGGAGCCCACTTGATGCACGGCTTGGATGTTCCACAGTGTCAGTTCAGCACGCATTGCTGCGTGGAGGTGCATGTGGCCTTGGCAGAAAGTTTTTTCTTAAGCACTAGTAAGAATTACTCTTCGAGAAAATCCTAAGAACCATACATAACAGGATCTCAAAATCTAAGTAGATGAAGCATCTAACAAGATCCAACCAGAAACTATAAATAAAAGCAAATGCAGTAATCTCATGTTCCAGTCAACATCATAGAATCACATACCTTCTGTTGCCCATACTTTTCGCGTATGGCATTGTGAGGAGAAGCCTTGGAGTTCAATTGCAAATCTTGCATAGCAAGAACTGTATCTTTCAGATCCACTGCCTTATACTGTGTATAATGTTCCAGAGTCAAACTCTGCAAGAAATATTAACACACCCATTACCCATGTTCAAGAGGTGTAAGAATAAAGCAATCAGAAGCAAAGAAAAGGCAGAAATGAATGCACACCCATGGGTGACCAGATTGATCGAGTGTCCATCTGGCGAGGAATACAGCAGATGCGGCAATAAGAGAAGGAAGGAACTTGAGGAACTCGTACTCGACCAGTGTCAGTTCTGCCAGATAACAGGCCAAGAACTCCAATGCAAGCATGGGAACCTGCAAGTTGGAGTAATCAATTTAGCGAACTTCTCCTTTTTGAGGGGAATGTCCTATCTTGATGCAGCAGGAGAGTCGGACATGAATTTTGCTCTGATTCACTCGATCCATCAACTCTATACAGGTGGAGCCATGGTCCCAAGATCTGGACTGTTGATAAGATGGGACCTATTGTGGATGATGGGCCCTCTCAAAATTTTCCAGATTGAAAGATCCTGACCCTTGAATGAGCAGAGACTACAATAGTGGTTAAGGAAACAAACAGCAAGGATCTGGAAAAGTGGCAAATGATTAGATGGTTAGGATCTTCTAATCTTGATGATTTTTGGGGCATATACCCCAACCAATGGTGGCCATCAGATCAACAGTCTGGATCACCACATCATGGAACCAACATGTAAAGAATGAACGCCATCAGCAAGTATTGACTCTGATGTGTCAAGACTTGGTATTTATTTATACAAACAGAACCGTGGTTTTAAATATCGTAAAAAACCAAGTTTCGGTCTTGAATAAGCCAAATCGATTTCATCCTGATTCAGCTTGTTTCAGTTATTTGCAGCCCATTTAGGCTCTGGACCAATCTGGACAGATTGAAACTTAGTAAACTCAGTTTCAATCTGAAAGGAGTCATGGTCCAACACTGAGATTTGAAGTTTGAAGTATGAACAGAACTACAATATGAACTCTTTTCCCCCTCTAAACTTAGGACAGCACTGAAGACCAGCGCTACTGTACCCCATAAGACGCTTGTGCTGCTCGAAGGAATCTCCTGAAAACAAAAACCGGGCGGTGTATTAGAAATTTCCAATGATACATGGCAAGATAGAAATCATTGGAGATATTAGAGACTGGAAATGATAGATTCACCTGAGAAACGTTTTTGTGGTGGGTGCTGATAGCTGGAAGCCCAAATAGTTCAGTACTTGACTCTCCATCTTAAGCACCTGTTAGTTTAGTGACATGGTCAGGGGATCCTAGGCATCCATACACATGAGGTGAACAGTTCTGTTCAATCCAAAAAAAAAAAAGGCTTTGGACACAGGTCACAGAAATATCCAAGCAGCTTATGATATGAGCCTTTGATGTTTATTTTGCATGGCAACCGAACACTCCATGAACATTTGTACTAGGGTTCTAGAGTTATAATTTATTTTATTTTTAAAAAAAAAAATAGTACAATGACTGGTTCTTAAAATAAAAGATATCTGTTTGTTAGGTAAATTACTTAATGCAGCCAATCTGTTGTATGGATCCATGCAAGGGTATGCACTACTAGATATGACTTGCAAAAGTAAATTTTCACCTATTGCAAGATTGCATGAGTAATAATTCAAGGGGCAAAATAGTCATCTGTTGTTTCGGTCACTGAGGCTATTGTTGTTTCTTGGATAAAATATGGATATGAGTGTCTAAAATCAAGCCAAGGTCAAATAGTCTGCAGTGAGCATACCTCTTCCTTTGTATAGGTATTGTCCGTGATCAAGCAGAATTCTTCCACACGAGGAGCACAAATTTCTTCGTACTTCCTACAAGTCATCACAAACATGATCTGGAATTTTAAGTAATTAGAAGGAAAATAGATTGCAAATACAAACATGCAATCTTTTTATCATCATGATAATAATATGCTTGTATTTCTAAAATGCACACATCCTGCTGATTATCTAGGGTTGAAGTTAACAGAAAAATAATAAATAATAAATAAATAAATAAATAAAATCTTGGTAGCTCCAACAGCCTGACACATTTGTTTACAATAATCATCCTTATGGATAAGGATGAAGGGAGACAAGATAATAGAACTTGAGCACACTATCCTAAGGAAATGATGCCATAACAAAAACAAGTTCTATGAGAAACTTATTTCATGTTTGTCTATTACATGGTAGCTCAACTAACTGCTCTGGTGTTCCATTGCGGAAAAGACGCATAAAAGAGAAAATCAATAAAAATAAAGAAACCCTCCTTTCCATGAAGAGGATATAACAAGTTTTTATTTTTCAAGTCACCCATTTTATTGGGAGGCTCTTTTAATTAAAATGAACAAAAAATACAAGCTAATATTAATCAGAAAAGTATAAAAGAAATCGAACCAGAACATTTCGCGAAAACAGTCTAAAATGACAAAAATAGAGAGGCTTCAGACCTGTTCCACTACAGGAAGGTTTCGGCAACTTCAGATGAAATTATAGAGTAAGCAGAATGTAACCACATGGATATTTAAGCAAATTCATTTAGGTCAAACTTAATGGTGACACCTTCCTAGTTTGCATGGGATTATATGATTTCGGTATTTAAGTGAGTTAACTTTACTAGAAAAGTAAAGATTTGGGAGCTTCTTGTTTCTTTATTCATTTTTCCATGTATCTTCTGCTCTGCATCCTTTTCCCTTAATAAAACTATGAAAAGAAGAAACAACATAAAATAAGCAGCAAGTTCGCATTGGATTTACAATGCACTAAAGTCACTCCACGTTTCAAAAGAAAATATCTTCTCATCATAACCATTCATGCAAACAATAGAACAAGTACTCGAAAAAGGTTTCAGTTGTTAACAAGTGTCCCATGAAAATGTTCAATTCTACAATTTTGATGCTTATTCAAACTTAAAGATCTAGTCAAAATCTGGGATGAAAAGAGAACTTACGAGGCAATTAGCATGCAGGTAACACCAAGCAGCTGGAGCTTTTGTCTTTCAATGTAGTTTTGCGAGAGAAACCGGTCGATGAAATATATCGTGAGGTAAAGTGTATCTGGAACAAGCTTATACTCCTCGGAAACCTGAAACCAAACCACACATGATTAGTAACAGAACCATTCAGCACCAATCGTGTTCCCAAAAGACAGTAAACATTTAAAATTGAACATTTCCAATCAAGTAATTATTGCAATCAAACAAATCTTGCAAAGTTGCCAACCAGCCCATAGTGCTATACTTAATTACTCTAACTTTTGCCTTGCCAAAAAAAAAAAAAGCACTGCAAACGCAACTTCTTTTTTTTTTTGCAAGGTAGAGCCTTTGATCACAATTTCTAATATTTTCCCGTAACCAAGTTTATATTTAACACTTATCAGTGCCGTTACAAAGATGCCACCATTCTGGTGAAGCAGATGCAAAGACTGGAATGGTGCCATTCATTCAGTTGTAGGATCCTAATCTCATACAATAGAACTAGCCATATCCTTGGATAAAAAACTAGTTAATCAAGAACAATGTTTTCTTTTATGGAGTAATTTAAAGGACGGCCGTCTGGTTTATCAGAAACTCCACAAGATGGTGAAGACTTTGACCGATTTTTCAGCATAGTAGAAATTGTTGGTTCTGATACCACATTCTCTGTCATAATCATAGGTTGCCTACAAAAAGCAATTAATAAAAATAAAATAAAATAAAATAAAAGGAGCCATATCATAAGATGAAAGCATGAAATCAGCAGCTTTTATGTTATGGGACTTATGGCTGATGTCAGCAGCTCAGGATTACCATTAAGGAAAGAGTCAGTTGACAATTTTAAAGTTATGTAACAAGAAAATCCATTTCATAAAGGTTTTGTTGTGCAAACATACACTGATGTGGTGCTCAGAAAACTTGAAAACCTTTGACAAGGTAAATCCATCGTAAAGGTTTTGTTGTGCAGACAGGCACCGAAACAGTGCTCGGAAAATTTGAAAGCCTTTATTTTATCTTTTATTCTTACATTTTGGCTCTATTTATATAATTTTACATATTTATGTAGACATGAATTTCTATATCCATGTTGATGGTTAAAATATCTTGGGCCAAACATGTGCCATCGGATCTTCCACAAACACCTCAAAATACCCTCGCAATGATAGGAAGAACTTCTGAATAACCATGGATCACACCAAATAAAACTATAAAGCATAAACCAAGAACAAGTCTCATCACAAGTATCCCCTGTCAATCAACCACTTCCCAGGCATTGAAAGCACTATTACAGCATCAAAATGCCCTTTTCGATTACCCATCACTAATAATGGGTAATCCCGTAGCAGCAGATCAAGATTCAACATGATTGCCTGAGATGGCTTGCATGAGAAACTTCAATGGCCACGATCAACAGCTCTGAATTCTGCGTTGCTCAAAGGGTCAATCCAACAGTTTAACATCACACCAAAGATCACACCACAACGCACAAGTAAGATCAGGAGTTTGAAGCATCAAAAGTGTCCCTATAAGCCAGATCTCTAGCTTGGTACTGAAATATAGCCTCTATGGCACAAAATTGTCCTTCCAGCCAGCATCACAGCACCAAGGCTTGATCGAACAGTATAATAGCACACCGAAGACATCCTTGTACCAAGTGAAAAGGTGAAGAGAGGATCTAAAGCAAAAATGCAGCCTTTTAGGCTTTTTCCACACCAAAACAAGCTGTGCGACAAAAAGCCCGTCATGTAGAGGGGTGTCGAATGACATCACCTTGTGTGACAAGCATAAGGGTGGCAATGGACTGGATAGCCCGCCCGACCTGGCTTTGAGCCGAGCTTGGACCTACTAGCTTGGCCATGCGCCGGACTTGGGCCACCCATCCATGGCCTGATCAATATCTGGGTCAGGCTTGGGCTCAAGTCGTTTTAGCCAGACCCAGCTAGGCTTGGCCCGACTTTATATGTACATATGTTATATCCTACAAATATGCCATTCGAATCCTTAATTAGGCAACCCATCTATCTTGAATGTGGGAACGTTGGTTTCATTCCTCTAAAATGTTTATTTGTTTGTGCATGCATGGCCCACTTGATAAACAAATAGATTAGGAAAATTTAAAGGGGGAAAGGGATTTTATCAATATTTGGGGCAAGACAAGTCAGGTCCGGATCGGCGGGCCCAAACAATTTTAGAGGTATCAGGTCCATGTTGGGCTTGGGCCTTGGGTCTTAAGTATCAGGTCGAGCTCGAGCCTAGCCAGACCCAGCCCATTGCCGCCCCTAGACAAGCACATTGTTGTGTGACAACCTCATGTGCGACAAGTGGTTGTAACCACCTCCGAGAAAATCAGGACATTCTACGCTACATTTCTACACCACCAACAGCCACTGCAGCCTATAAATAGGGGTGGCAAACTCTCAGCAATGATCAATAAATCACCACCACCGAAACTTTGCAAAATCGGAGCCCAGAGCACTCATCTGCCACAACAACAAGTTCCCAGGCACGACAATAATACCCAAGCGCAAAAACAACAAGAAAACCCAAGATGACAAAACCACTTTGCCACAACATCAAGTTTTTTTTTTTTTTTTTTTTTTTTGTATTTTTCCAAGTTGTATACATTCCAAGAGAGTCCACAATTAGAATCCATTCTTGTTCAGTTGATCAAAGTTGAGATTCCAACTCTAGCACCTATACAATTCACTTAAAGCAAAGATTTCAGTTCCTTTGCAATTTTTAGTTTTTATTGTTAAAGGAAGTCACCAAGAACCTGAAACCACGAGCAGATCAATGGGCATCCCTTTGACACACCTCACATTGCTCAAAAGACACAAATCCATAAAGGAGAGTCACGGCTCACGTTTGACTTCATGATTTCCAATGAGATCATCAAATAAGGAGATAGGAAGGAATTCATCGGAATGATTTAAACGGAGTACCCCGGAGAATGAGTCACGGCTCACATTTGACTTCCCCAGGGATCCCAAATGGGGAACCCTAGGAGAGTTTGCTGAGTCCAACTATCATCCGTGTACGATACGTGCTAGATTTGACCAACTGCCTACCCTACCTCCTCTACATTCTTGACAGCCCATCTTTGTCTAGGTAGAGTTTGCTTTGAAATGTTTAGGATCGCCAAGATCCGTCCTTGAATCACGGGATCCTCAACATTTGTCAATCTGTTTTAGGCACAGAGTTCGACCTTAACGTTGGAGGGTGTCTACTCGATTGCTTGCTTCTGCTCGTGCCCGACCTTCCAGCACCGAGCAGGCGTCAAACTCATTGGAGCAACATGGCACATGAGTAGTTCGCTCCAAGACACCACCCCGTCAAGAGCAAGATGTCAGCCGAGATGGAGCTGGGAGCCAACCTATACTTTCCTTGGGCTTGCCTTTCCCCTTGCCCCCATCTAAACAGACGAACGGGCGCTGAAGGTTCTTTAAGCTTAGCCATGAGTAGCAGCAAAACAATAGCAATTTGATTGACAAGAACATTCAATGGCCTGTAGAGATTTGTTAGGAATTGGCATGAGACAAACGAGAAATGTAGTACGTTATTTATGATTCAAAGGAGGGTCTTATCAACGACGCATCATAGACTTATAATATCTCGTATGAATGCTAATATATGGGTGTGATAAGGTACCATCTAGATTGATTGATTTATCTCTTTCGGTAAGCGAGTCGACGTCCCTCTTTCCCTCTTACCCCTTGCCCCCATCTAAACAGACGGGCGGGCTGCAGCGTGTCAGGTTGTTGCCGTAGCGTGTTAGCACGCGCATGGCAGCCAGCAGAAAAACGATGCTATTGTTCCAGAACAATAGCATGACTATCACAGTTGATCAATTTTGTTAATCACACCAGCATTTTGAGGTGCTCACCAGCCACTAGACTCAATTAGTAGCGAACTCAATCTCATCTTTTGTCAGGATCTATATATAATGTTATGTTATCTGATAAATAATTATAGCTGCAAGTCCACCTATTGATTGCTCAAAAGTCGGATTCCAACATTGTTGAAAGGTTCAATCCTATCGATACATGTACAAGTGAAAGATAATATAAACTATAAAATTTTCAATATCACTACATTATTCTAATTTGTTGCCGGCATGCTAGGTTTTTCAGGGTATCCCATGTCTGACAGCTCATGTTCGTATCAGATGCATAACAAGTCTTGATAGATCTACACAGCAGTTAGACAGTAAATATTGTGAAAGTAAAAGATATCCGATAAGGCCTTTCAACTGACCCAATTTGGAGTGAAATGGAGGGATGGTAGGTAATGCATTCATAAACCTAGGTAGAAGAACATGGCATTTCCAGAATCTTGTACGATGACAAAAGTAATTTAGAGGAAAAAAAAAAAAAAAAACAAACCTCCACAAGCCAATCAACAAGAGTCCCACGCATGCTCTGAGTGATATCTTGCTGTAGTGTTTCCATGAAACTTGATTGAGGCCTTCGGGTGAGCTGATTGAAAGAAAGGGCTTTCACTGGTAAGGGATCATCACATCATGTATAAATAGATAACAGGTAGAATGTAGGAGGTAATACTGTTCCTAGCTCATAAAAAGAAACCATTTGAAAAAATATATAACTTGCCCCTGTCGTGAAAAATCATTGGAAACCATTTATGCTCCCAGCTACCAAGTTCCAATTTCTGAATCAGTCTTACAGATTTCATTTGATTCGTGTAGCAATAAAAGAAAGTCGGATATTATGTAATTGCTAAACAATAGAGTGGGATCAATCATTTTGATGAATGACAATAGCAGCATTCTTTAGAATTTCCACAAAGGAAAATCTTTGTTCATCAGGTGAACAGTTGCATAAGTTATGATTGGAGAGGCAGTTTAATCAAAAGCATACAAGAATGAGATAAACAGAAGTCAGGACCACATGTTTGGTACAAACCTCTGCAACACGTTGACTGCTATAAATATCAGGGGCATAGAGACTGCATAGCTGCGGGGATTTGTGGTCAGCATCAATATCTGTAAAGTCCAAACCTTTAGAACTTCCCAGACCATCAGAAAGCTTCACTTCAACTTCATTGCCTGATGAAACAGTATCACAGAAAGCTAAATTCCTTTAGGGCATGTTTGGGGAATTCATTACCTGCTTTTTGTGCTTCCTGGGGAATGTTAGAGCTGGCCTAGTATTTCCTGGGCAATGATTAAATTTTTGTTTGGTTGATACACTGGATTTCCTGGGGAAACTTGGGAAAAGTCTAAATTTCTGTTTAAATTCTCTAGGTTTTCCATTCCGCAGCTAAAAACTGGGACAAGTTTTTTTGCGAAATTAGAGAATGAAATTCCTGGGGAATGCAAAAAAGTGTGAACCAAATGCTTCTTTTTTCTTTTTGCAAAAACCAGAGAATTACTAAGTGGAGAAATGTTACCACCCCCGCTTCTTTTTTCTTTTTTGCAAAAACCAGAGAATTACTAAGCGGAGAAATGTTACCACACACACACACCCCGTATTTGGGATGTTTAAAACCCTGGAAAAGAAATCGGTTTCCATGGAAAACTCACTTTTTCTCTCTTTGAGGAAAAAGAAAAGTAGCCTCGAAACCTATTTCCAATTCCCAGCTTTTCCTCAAAAAACTGTGGACATTCATTTCTCCTAAAAATTATGTTAAATCAATTTCCAAGGTAAAGAAGACACAAGGTGACAAACATGGAATCCAAGTAAAATTGATATCCAAAAACAATAACAGAAGTAAATCAGAATCCATGGTTTTCCATTTCCTGGCATTCTTGGTTGCTTAGCCACATCCACTTTAAGTTTTCTTCAATCCAAACACCCCCAATATAGCAATTAATCATAAATATTCAACAAAATCAAGGATGATAAACATATACACCCCCAGATGATGGGTGGTGGTTACTGTTGATTTTTCTTTCTTTCCTTTCTTTTTTGAGAAGTACTGCCTATGTTAGAAATATCTTCTAATTGTTGAGGTTAATTGTCCTAAAGACTAAAGAGACCCGTTCATTTGTTTTCAACATAGAAAATTGGAAAAGAAGGCAAACCTGTCTTTGAAGGCTTTACGAGTACAGACAGCTTTCTGAATGTCTGTTTCTCTGTCACTGGACTCGCAACACCACAAACTGCCATGCTCCTCCCATGGCTGATACACTGTACACGATGTTCTGTTAATACATTTTGTTCCAATTTGGCTGAAAGCTCAACTGCTTGTGTTTCTAATTTCTCCCTTTCCTCTATTTCATCAACTGGCTTTGTTTTTGCATCCACTTGAAATGGAGCAGTTTCTAAAGCAACAACGGGGGCCACCTTGACATCCTTCTTGCTAGTACACATCTTAGTATTTTTGCTGCCCTTAGTCTGCAGATAAGCATCAGTTCAGATTCTCGAACAAAGAATAGAAAGCAAAAATCAAGAGAACTATCCGAGTACAGTTTGCAATTCGTAAGAAATCTTCAAAGAAATACATACAGTGAATAATAATATGTTAATAGTTTCCCAAAAAGAAAAGAAAAAAAGAACAAGTTTTCTTCTATTGGACTATACAGATGCAGAAAATATCAATTTGTCTCCTTTGTTCAACCTGAACAATGATCATTTGCGAAAATGAATTTCACCGATTCCAATTCCAAGCAATTAACAACAATGACCATTAAGAAGAGATAGAAGTTTTAGCATCCCTTCAAAATTTTGGAACATACACTCCAATGTACAAGCACACATATGCATTAAGAAACAAGGAGGGCCTTTTAACCTGCACTTTCGTCGCATTGATGCAGTTCCTATGCAAATTTTCACAGCAGACGTTGGTGACATCCTTAAGCACTGCCCTCTTTTTATGCTGAACAGATGCAACAATAGGAGCAGTATGGCTGTTCTCATCCAAGGCTGCTCTTTTTGAATTTCCTCGGAGAATGCGCTTCTGATCTTGCTTCATAGATGATGGTTTCAAAGGGAGCATCCCACTAATTGAGTGAAGGGCTGCAGCTCGAGCTCGTGTGATTCGAGCAGGTGGCTCTCCATTATCAGCAACAAATATATTTTCTTTCTTCATAGTTAGAGGCTTTGGACAACAGCAAACAAATGGCTCTCAAACAGAACACGTCCACCAAACCTGCACATACACGAGTCATATGAATTATGATATCAAAAAAAAAAAAAAAAAAAAAGCATATAGAAATAATCAGGAACACAGTTGCTTGTGTGGTGTCCTTGGATTGGGCTAGTTTGCATGAAATGGTGCCTATAAAAAGAGGACGAAACGTGAACATATGAAAATGCACAAGGATCTCATATTTAGAAACATACTCTCACATGTTCCTAGAATCAAGGTCATTCATTCATCCAAGTTAATGCTATTCTGAATATTCCACAAGGTTGGCACTACGCAGAATGTTGACTTCCATAAATCATGAAAAATAGCTCATTTATTCTCCAAAGCCCTCCAAAGAGTTCATCTTCGATAATATGCACAAAAGATCTTTCATTTTGCCTAACGCCTGCCCCCTTAAGCACCAAAAAGTCAGTTCATCATTTATTCATTCATTGCTCCTTCTCCTGCATATTGGTCCAACATTCTCATATCCATGAAGGTTAGTTGAGTGATGCCACGTTCTATTGAAGGCCCTTCCGATCTTGGCATCATGAGTTTTGTTGTTGTTGTTGTTGTGTGTGTTTCCCATATAGTGTATGCAACACAAGCTCTATTCTTGGTTTGTCAAGACCTTTATTTGCACAGTTGGTCAGAGAACTGAGGATAGCCAAACCGAAAAGTGAGAACACCTATCCCTAACAAATGGAGGGATAACATATCTTGGATAGCAATTCATTAAGGTACACCATGGCATATGTTGTGTTGTACATACGCATCACATGTGCCACATGTTCTACACGTGCCAATGTTCCAAATGTGCCTCCGTCAAACCTCAACCACCCCAATTGTGCCAAATTCAACCTTCAAGCACTCCACATGCAATATGTGAATACGCACATGTGCCAACATGTACCATTGTCCATCTTCAAGTACCCCATATGTGCACCACATGTGCCAACATCAATATTCAAAGTTCAAACACTCTACACTTGCCATGAATCAGTATAGAGTATCCCAAATAACCCATCCGTCACAGAACTTTTATTACATCCAAACAGACCCTAAAGGTTTGTGTCATAAACATGCTAAAATGCCATTTGCTTAAAATCCTTTTTCTCATTAGCATCAATGAATTCTTACTAGTCTCAACAGTCTGCCTTATGTTTAAAAATATCATCTTACAATGCCGTCTCTCAACTTTTCAGTGGCACTTCCATGCATGAGGAGCCATCCTCCCCTTGTGGTAACCATACCAGGGATCTTGTTCTTCTTCCTCTATAAAAATAAAAATAAAAATAAAAAACTTCCATTGGTTTTTGTTAGATGATCTCAGCACTTCAATGGCTCTGCTGAATGGTCTAAGACACATCTTGTGGCTAATTGGCATAATCAAGAGTTTGGATTTGGCTATCATGAGAGATTTGGCCCTAAAACGCTCCAGCATATTACTATAAATATCATCCATTCCTAGCCTATTTTATCATGCTTATGTTTAGAATGTCTTCATCCACGATGGCTCTAGTGAGGAATTCTATATGCAATCTCATATAGATTTATAGATTCCAGCTGCTCATTTTTACACTCCCTCCTTGTATGTGTAGAAGAAACAGACATTTATATGCAGGAAAAAAATTATTAAAACACTATCCATTCAGTAAGGCAATGGATAAGTGTCACCAACATACAGAGATTGCCTTGCTACACCTTCACCAAAACATCAACCGAGGAGTTAGCCTCTCTAGGACTTATCTAAACAAAGAAGAGAATGGTGCAAAAGCCCCTTATCTCATTAATCCTGAAATAACAAAGGGCACAGCCTATATCCTAAGACCCATGTGCTTGTGAATCCTTTCAATGATAACCTTTAGGAGCCAAAGGGTCGCATTAGTCAGTTACAGCCTGCCCAATCGGACTCTCCAACACCAGGACTTGAGAAAACAACCTTGAGTCTGCCCTGGTTATCTCTCACAATTCCCCTCATTTAAACACCCTAGATTAGCCAACAAACTACCATCCACATTGAGTGTTCACCACAAGGTTAAGAGGGGTGACCCATCTAGTGGATTTTTTCATATGGCTTTCTATAATTACTCAACATATCGCACAGGTTTCTACCTGATCATTGACAAAACTCAATTGTTTCGTGCGCATCCGTCGTCCCGGAGGAAACATTTCTTTATTTTAATTTTAATTTTCCTAAAAAAATCATCCAGTCTATGGGTTAGGATTTGTCCAATTGGTGTGAATTTTGGGTTGTGCACCACCCAAGGTACAGCCTACCTGCCAACTTGATGATGCGTTTGCGTCTTGTCCACATTTGCCACATACATGGAAAGCGAGATAAGTTATACAAGAGAGTGCACATATTATAGGCTCTCTATTCTAATCTCGATGCACTATGACCAGCTGTTGCTTTTAACTCTTCCCATCTCATGAAAGAGCACAACGCAAAATTCCAATGTCAAGAGCATGACATGCCTTAGCTCTATTTCCATACAGTCATTTCTATACTTTCATGACAAAATAGATACATCCTTTATGAAGAGATGCCCCAGCTCCATTATGACATGTTCCAACTGTAGTATTGTGTTCCCTAGAAAGCCAATACTGATCTTTTTTTAAAGGTAACAAAAATTTTATTGAAAGAAACACCAAAAAAAAAAAACAACAGCAACAACAGCTGCAGCCCAGCCATCACAGACCAATCACTATGGTTGGAGACTTTAATATAACTTATCCATTCTAAAACATCTAACTTTGCCCTCTTAAAGACATCCACAACCGACTCGCTTTCATTTTGGAAACTTTGATTTCCTTTGCCCCACAGAGCCTAGATCACCGCCAACAAAAGCAACCTTCACACCACCCTTTCTTTGCTCCCAACTCCTCCCTCTTGCCAGACAAGGAAGAAACCATCAATAAACCCCCAGGTTGAGCATCACCCAGGGAATATTGAAAAAGACATGAAATCTCTCCCACACTTTTCAAGCAAACGCACAGTGATGAACAAGTGGTTCACCAACTCTACATCCATCATACACGTGACGCAACAATTGAGAATCACTATCGATCTTTTTAGCAAATTGTCTATTGTGAGCACCATAGTCCCTTCCACTAACCAAGCAAATCCTGCAACCTTGGCAAGAGCACCATAGGACCAAACATAGGAGGTATGAGCCACCTTACACCCAAAGTGTTATCAGTCATCATCCTATAGAATGATTGAACTGAGGATCGGCTAGATTTAACCTTGGTCCACACTATCATATCCCTCTCACCCGATGACGGCTTGACTCAATGGAGCCACTCTCAGAGCTGAATGAACTCCACTTCCTCATCCATCAAATTCCTTCTACGAGGGGACCAAATACTACGTCGCGGAGAGCAGAGAAGCACCAAGCAATGGAAACATCCCAATCCAAAGCAAGGCTAGCCAACCTTAGAAAGTCCTCCTAAAGTGATCTCTCACGGATCCACAAGTCTTTCCAAAACTGAATCCACTACCCATCACCATAAGAGAATTGTATTGGGCCATCAATGTACCCCCTCCTTAAACTTGTCCAGTTGTTCGTCACTCCACAGACTGACATCCATGGCCTAGAAGCCCCGTATTAAGACGTGCCATTCGCCCACCAACTCCCTTCACGAAAGCCAATAATGATTGTTATGACCATGTACATACATGACCACATGTAAGGTTTTACCTTGGATGTCATAACAAAATATGTAGGAAACCTCAACTATCTATAATTTTATGGGTTACAGGGAGGGATTCCTCCAATTGTCTTAGGCAATGTGAGTTTGGACACAACAACCACTAGCCAAGGGATTGTGTTTCATGGATCTCAAAACCCAATCTCTATTTCCATACACTCTGTTCTACATTCTCATGACAAAATAGAACATCCTTTATGAAGGCATGCCCCGGTCACGTTCTAGCTGTTAGTTTTATGTGCACTTGAAATCCAACAGTGATTGTTGTGATCATGAAAATATATGACCACATGTGTTAGGTTTTACCTCAGATGCCACAATTAAATGTGGGAAATCTCAAAAAGGAATCTCTACAGTGACAAGCATATTGTTCTACAATCTCCACCATTGGATTAATTGTATCTCTCTCTCTCTCTCTCTCTCTCTCTCTCTCTCTCTCTCTCTCTCTCTCTCTCTCTCTCTCTCTCTCTCTCTCTCTACAGTAACAAGCATATTGTTCTACAATCTCCACCATTGGATTAATTGTATCTTGCCCTACCCCACATAGGAGTGTAGGAGTTCATGGAATGCAAATTCTTGCCTTATGCATGGTTGAGCAATTGTATTGAAGTCAAATCGTTGGTCTAGAATACCCACCTCTTAGCCATTAAAAGTGTTATATAATGCTTGTGGAAATCCGATGGTTGAGATTTGTGGTATGCCTCTTTATCCAACATGGGGTTTTGGTCAAGAGTGGATAGCATTGTACAATAGAGGCATTTGGTCAACCTAGATGCATGGGTAATGTGGGCGTACAGACTTTTGATGTGTGGGGCAATACAAAAGTCTATATACATGGAGTGCACCATAACGGTGCTCCCTTTGAAACTCTGATTCCTCTTCATAAATAGATTATATCCCGAGGGAAAAGATAGAGATATGTGGATCCCCCCATCCCCTAGGGACGTCTAGAATATGAGAAAGAAAAGAGGAAAGGAAAAGGAGGAGGAGGAGAGAGATCTCTCTCCTTCACCTCATTCATCACATGTCCATGCGTGTGGGGCGACTCTTGAGTGCATGTGCCCAGTCCCTACCCCGGGCAATGTGTGGTTGTCTACTCTCTTCTTTTATGAGATAGATCAGGGAGAGACTTCCTACATTGGAAGATCAGCATCGGACAACTTCAATAATCACATGGCATAAGTCAGCAATATCATCTTAACCATAGAACTTATGCTTTTTAAAACTTAACATTATCTAGATGGGGATCCTAATTAAAATTTCAAAATCTATTTTTTTTAGAAATTTTATGCTTCGGTGTCTTTCAAAAATCACCAACACGAGCCCCTATGAAGGTTCTTTTGAAGACATTGATGATTGTTTATGATGATGAGAAGGCAAGGAGAAGTGCAAGCACTTATGAGGATTATACTGATACAAGGGTTTTGTTCACACGTGTTCAAACGCACGTTAAGTTATGATCATGATGTGATGTAGAATCCAAACCATGCATCTGGTGTGCTCAACCACATTAGGCCTAGATTCCAAAATCCAAAATGATCCATAACTCAGGTGGGCCACACCTGATGGAACAGTGGACGGCACTGGGGAGGGTGATACCTACCATTGTAACTTCTAAATGGAATATGGTGCCCACCATGTTTTGTTTATATATCCAAACCATTCAATCAGGTGGGCTCCACATGAATCTATGAGTTTTAGGCATGACTGTACATTACTCACAATGGTGTGTCCCACATAAATTTTGGATCAGGATGATTTTTGGGATGTATAGTGAATGTGAGGTGCAAACCACATTCATGGTTTGGGTTCAACTAAAAACTACAGCAATTATGCACGGGTTTTGTTCTACTTAGTAGTTACGTTTTTAAGTTTTTCGCTCATCATTTGGTTAACAGTTGAACTTGGACCCGTGGGAATAAGTCGAGAATTGACTTCACATCCACTACCCTCTGATAAGAAAGTGGATGATCTTGATTCCTCTGTAATGGCCCATGTTGTAAAAATTGCACTGATCAGACAACCCTGACAATCCAACTAAACGATTTTGATTCTAGAAAGCAAAGATTTAATTATTCTACTCTACCTTAACCATCCCTCTATACCAAGATGGTCCCAAGGGATCACTGCTCAGAGGGATTTTTGCGTCAAGGTGAATGTAAGTCACAGGGGTACCCCCAAAAGGCAGTTCTCTGGGAATTCGCTATGTGCGGCCCACCCTCAAAGACTATAAAAATTAAAAATTAAAGAGAACTGTTCATAGTTTCAACCAACCCACATCCAGTGCACCCACAGTATGCGAACAAACCACCAATTGGAAGGCGGGTGGGTCCCACCACGGCACTTAAATAGATAGTCGAACTGAAAAAGGCCAGTGGCCCACATTCAACAAGCGGAAGCCAATTGGAAGGTTAGGATTCGTCTGATCAGTGCGGCCTTTACAACCTAAGCCTTTCAAAGAAGCTTCCGTCAGACGAGCAGTTCCGATCCACAAGGACGGAACCTATCGTGTACGGCAGGAGCCCAGCGTAGCCGTGATGAGTGATGACTACCAAAATCATCCCTCGACAGAGAAAAAAGTAGGAAATTAAAGATAAAAATGCGAAGAAGATTATTAAAAATTAATTTTAAAAAAACAGAAATTCATCTCCATCACAGATCCAGAACCCTAGCATCTAAAACTGCACGCACATTGACATTTCATCAATTTTAAAAAATAAAAATAAAAAAAAATGAAATGAGAGGGAATGAGATTCAAGAGGATACGGGAAATGGAGAGAGAGTGAGTGACTGACTGACCTTGCCCCTGCCCTTACTCCAGAGCTCCGAGACCCTGCAATGTCCGGAGAGAGGAGAAGGGTATTTGTATGTTCGAGCATGCAAGAGCGGAAGAAATGGTAGAGAGAGAGAGAGGGAGGTGCGCGAGAGCGAGAGAAACTGCTCGTTTTAAATTGAAGGGAGCGTGAGCGGGACCGGAAACAGTTCAAAATATCCTCCGGAAAATGAGAGAAATAAAAAATACAAAAAAACACAAAAAGGAAAAAGAAAAGGAGACAGATAGAGGAACTAAACAGGCCTCCAACAAACGTGAGTACGCTCCTGATGCGCCCCCGTTTTATACGAGTAGGGCCCACGGTTCGTTGATCCAGACCGTTGATATTATAGGAACCACTGCATGTGAGAGAGTGTCCAACAACGCCTCGTAATTGGATGATAATGGCCGTTGAATATTTACCCTATTTGGTGGATCGTTGTTGTATGTTTATGTTAACTTGTCTATTCAATGAATGTGAGGAAGGGTCAGTGAAACTCCGATCTGGAATTCGGAACCCTTCGATCCACAATTGTTTCTGAAATATCAACGGTCCTGATCACTAAACACATTTGTTAGGACTTATGAGTGAGGAACGTTCTCAACGCATCGCGACTTTTAGTTGTATGCAACGCAACTAGATGAAGTCCCTACGGTCGGAAATTAGATGGGGCCCATCGTGATGTTTGTGAGAAATCCACCCCGTCCATCTGATTCTCCAGCTCAATTTAGAATACATGCCCAGAATTAAGGTAGATCCACAACTTAATTGGGCCACACGTTAGGAAAAAGTGAGGAGGGAAATGCTTACCATTGAAATCTTGCCAGAATCCACCGTGACGTTTATATCCCGTCCTAACCATTCATAAAGTCATTCCCAATCGGATGAACTGAAAAAACAAAATACCCGTGGCCCATGAATGTATCAACGGTAGACGCTCAATCCTCACTATTTCATGCCGTGTGTCCCACTTGAGTTTTGGATTCTAGATGCATGTATTAACATGAGCTGGCAGAATGAATGGGCATGGCACGGTGGATTTCTCACGAACTGGACCTAACACGCGGATTAGCTAATGACAGGTTGAGTACAAGACTCTCTACTGAATTAACGTCACCTAGTTCTGTGGGTCCCATCATGATGTATGTGATGAATCCACACCGTCCATCCATTTGAGGAGATCATTTTAGAGATGAACCAAAGAATTAATTAGATCCAAAGCTTGAATGGACCCCACCATAGAAAACAGCGGAGAAAGTGACGCACATCATTAAAAACTTCTAAAGGCAAAAAAAGTTTTCGATCAAGCTGATATTTGTGTTTTCCCTTCTTTAATGTATTTTTTAACTTATTAACATGTTAGATTTCAAATAAAAACCACGGTGGACCTTAGGAAGGTTTCAATGGTGGGCGTCACTCTCCCCACTGTTTTCTGGGCTGGGGTCCACTCCAGCCTTTGATCCGCCTCCTTATTTGTCTCATGGTCTAAAATGACCTCCCCAAATGTATGGACGGTGTGGATTAATCACATACACCATGGTGGGACAAAGAACTAGGTGACGTCACTTCATTTCGCGTCCGGACCCACTTAGCTTCCAACCGCATGCAGTCGGGTCACAGTCAGTCCAGCACCACGCTTTGTACGAATTTCAGTGATGGAGAGAGTGACATTGTGGGGCCCTACATTGATGAAATATTACTCCAAATAAAATTTCAAACCTACATAATCTCATCTCATCATTGTTGTTGCATGATCTTGGATATTCTTATCCGTTCATTGTAGGTCCCACTGATAATCATATATATCTATCAACGATGCAGATCGACAGATCATGACCCACGTCAGATTCGTTGGACCGTGCTCAAAGGTGAAATAATCTTAGCCATTAGATTTTGGGCCAGTGGCCCCGTTTGTTTCAAACCTGCATAAATTGTGCACATACGCGTATCCATACCTCAAGCGCTGTGTTTGTACACTTGAGGTGGTGGACCTCTGATCTAGACCGTTGATCTTATTAAATTTTATTTCTCTCTCAAAAATCTAACCGACTCATCCACTAAATGCAAATAATTATTTGATTTTCTTTCTTATTAAGTATATAATTAAAGTATTGAAATCAAGGTTTGTTTTCTAGCAGGAAGGGGATTGCGTACTGAGTAAACGCTGTGGGGCCCACCGTCATTCATGCATTGTATCAACTCCGTCCATCTGTTTTATCATATAAATTTATGGCTTTAGCCCAAAGATTAAGCATATCCAAATCTCAAGTGGACCACACTACCCGAAAAGGTGTGAATTGAAGTCTACCGTTGAAAAGTTCTTGAGGAGCCACAGAAGTTTTAGATCAATCTGATATTTGTGATTTCCCTTCATCCATGTCCGTGTGATCTTATGATAAGTTTGGATGACAAATAAACATCACTGGGGCCTTAGAAAGGTTTCAACGGTGGAAATCAATATTTCCACTGTTTCCTGTGGGATGGTCTACTTGAGCTTTTTTATACTGCAATTTTGAGCTAAACCCCCGAAATGATCTGGAAAAACGGATGGACGGCGTGGATAAACCACGTTAATTCACAGTGGGCCCAACAGAGTTTACTCAATCCTCTCCTTGGTGGGACCCACCGTACATCTATGCCTTAAGGATCCTATTATTCATCCATGGACTATTTTTACTAAAATGCCAGTAGATTTGGAGTGGACAAAAATGCCTTGGGTGGATGTCTGCATGGCCCGTTTACGAAAAATGATTTGTTAGCTTTTAAGTGAGGGTATTTTGGGAACTTCGCTTGATGCTTCTATTTGAAAATTTTGAAAGGCAGACAGCTAATTACCGCATTTTGAAATGTTACGACACGTGATCAAGGAACTTTCCGTCAAGAATCTTCTGGTATTACTTCTATCTAACCATTAACAATAAAGTTAGATGCCACGTGGCGGCGTATCGTAGGTCGTATTTAGATGTCAATTTACATTTCCGGATTGTGGGGACCATCTAAAAATGCACAAGACGTGATGCCCAGATTTGCTCATGTGGCGCATGTGAGTGAGATCCAGACCGTTCTAAAGCGGCCACATTGGCGAATCTGTCCTGGCTTGGAAATCAGGTCAGTCTAATCTTGTGGGTCGGCCACTCGCTTTCGAAAGAGATGAATGGCTGAAAATGGATAAGCAACTGTCAGCATTCGAGGCATGACATGGCCTGATTTCTCGCCTGGGAATTTTCACCTTAGGACCACCTGATGAATGGTCGAGATCCAGTGCACGCGTTCCTCGCTGGATGTTCTTGGGCGCCACTCCATTTTGATGAGTGGTTTCTTGGCAGGTGGTCGGTGCTCTGTGGGCCCCACCATGATGTATGCCGTCCATCTATTTTTCTAGATCATTTCATGGTATGAGACCAAAAATGAGGTATATCCCAATCTAAAGTGGACCACATTACAGGAAATAGGGTTGCATGAACGTCGACCATTAAAAACTTTTGGGGGGCCATAGATCAAGCTGATCTTTGTTTTACCCTTCATCTGGGTATGTATGACCTCATAAACAGATTGGATGGCAAATAAACAGTACAGTGGTCCTTAGGAAAATTTTAACGGTGGATATCCAATCACTATTGCTTCATTTGGGATAATACCTTACAATGATTGGAGAAACAGATGGACGGTGTGGATACATAATACACACATCAAGACCGGCCCCACGGTAACCCATGGTAAAGGCCACACCACTCTCGGTAAATGGAGCTTTGCACACGTGCCAATGCAGTGTGTGCGAGATCTAGATGATTCAACAAATGGCGCTCGCTGTTCGAAAAAGTCAGATTTTAAAATTTGTGAAAGAAAAAAATATACATGCTTCTCGGGCTTCTTTTCCAACTGGTTTTGTCCTGCATTGGATGAGGAAAAGGACGAGAAAACTTTATATCAAGTGACTCTCTAAAATATTTTAAATGTGTGAACTTTCCCACATTCGATGACAAGCTCTCTGCCATCCTTTTCTTCAGCCCCCAATTTTAAGGGCGCGGATTCGACCTAACTAGAGAGGGAGTCCTATCAGGGGCTCTGTGGGCCTACAGTGATGTATGGCTTTTATCTAAGTTATATATTCATTTTTAAATATTATTTTAGGGCATGGCTTAAAAATAAGGTAGATCGAAGGCTCCAGTAGAACACATCACAGGAGGTAGCGGTGATAATGACCCCACCATTGAAACCTTCTTAAGGTCCATCATAATAATAATTTGCCATCCAACATGTTCATCAGGTCACGTGGGCCTGAACGAAGGAAAATCATAAATGTCAGCTTATTCAAAACTTCTCTGGCCTCCAAGTGGCTTTTAGTGGTAGGCATTCAAACCCTATTGTTTCAGTGGTGTTGGCCACTTGATCATTCAATCTAACTCATTTCTTGTCTCATTATCGAAAATAATTTTTCAAAATAGATGAAAATTGTGGATAAAATACATACATCACAGTGGGCCCACAGAGCCATTGACAGAACTGTCTGCCTCGGCTAGTGAAGGTGCGGTTAGTACCCAATCCCTGCCCCAATTTTGAATGTAGATGGTTTTTGTTCTCTTCTTCTCTCTTGGTTTTGTTTGGTGGTATTGTTGTTGTAACTTCCCTGCCTGCTAAGGATGTGCACTGTCAATACATAATAAAGAGACTTTAATCAGACTGTTGGCTGGCACAATATAGGTGGAGAATGGAAGGGGATTGGCTGGTGTACCACACACACCACCGACTTGGCTTGAGCCAAAAAATAAGACAAGTCCAAGATCAAGTAGACCATATTATAAAAATGTAGGGCATTGAATGTCTATTAGTGAAACCCTTTTTAGGGCACAGAAGTTTTGGATCAATATGATATTTGTTTTTCCTCTTCGTACAAGTGTACGTGACCTTATGAATAAATTGGATGGGAAATAGATGTCACAGTGGGCCCCTATAAATATTTTAACGGCGAAAATCATTGACCCCACTGCTATTTGTGGTGTGGTCCACTTAAGCTTTTGATGTAACTTATTTTTTTAGCTCATGCTCTAAAATCATCTCGTCAAATGGGTGAAATGTATAGTTATACTGAATACATTTTTATGGGGGACGCGCTTTGGCCAGCCTCGCTGCCACTAGCCCGGTGGTTAATGGTCGATGATCTGTGGGCCCCACTATGAAGTATGTATTTCATCCATGCCATCTCTCCATTTGTAAAGATCATTTTAAGGGTTGATCCCAAAAATGAGGGGATATAAATCTCAGGTGGACCACACAACAGAAAAAAAAAAGTAATTCAATGGCCACCATTAAAATCCTCCTAAGCCCCACTGTCCTATTTATTTGACATCCAATATGTTAATTAGGTCATGCAGACCTAGATGAAGTGAAAAAACAAAGATCAGCTTGATCCAAAACTTGTATGGCCCCCTAAGAAGTTTTTAACAGTGGATGTTCAATCAACACTATTTCCTATGATGTGGTCCACTTGAGATTGGGATATAACTCATTTTTAGGCTCATACCATAAAATAATATATAAAATAGATGGACAGCATGGATGAAACACATACATCATGGTGGGGCCTGTATAGCACCGACCACTAGGGATTGGCTCGTTGCAAGGTCACTAGCCAATTTGCTCTCCATTGTACGGCCATGTAACTTTGATCTCATTTGAACAAATCGTAGATCGTGGAGCTCGAGCAACGTCAGCCCTCATCTTCACGGACACGGATTGCGTCCTTTACCCGCCCGTCTCTAGCCACGGATGGGCAATTCTGTGGGTGGACCCGCAGCTATGTATCCATATATCCACACTGTCAATGTCTTTTCTCACATCATTTTAAGTTATTTGCACAAAAATGAGTAAGATCAAATAATCAAGTGGACCACACCAAAGATGACTGTTGCATTTAATGCTTTGTACACTTAATACAACCAAGCTTATTATTTGGTGTGGTTCACTTGAGCGCTGGATCTGACTCATTTTTATACAAATATCTTAAAATGATGTGAGAATGGGATTGACGGTGTGGATATACGGATACATCACTGTGAGCCCGCCCACAGAACTGCCCCTTCGTGGCTAGAGACGGGCGGGGTAGGACGCAATCCGCATCCATCTTCACACGACACATACACACACCAACCAAATCAGCAGTGTGTGGTGCACCAGCCAATCTGCTTCTGTTAGATGCGGCGCATGGACAAAGTTGTACACATGAATCAGTCCAACAGCGGGACTAGGTGCTAACAGTTTCAGCATGTACTTGAACTGTGTAACGCCCTGAAAATCGGGGGTCGAGCATAAACTCAACTCCCGAGTTCCAGAACATCACTTATGCAACAAAATGAATGATGATTGAATGTTGACTGTATTCGTGCATTGAACATGAGTGAGATTAAGCCAAAACAGCATATCATACTCCAGAGACAGTTAAATTTGCAAGCGGAAGACTGTGATAGATAGATAAAATATATAAACTATGATGAGTCTCCAGAGTGTGATAACATTACCAGGTTAAATAATTACAAGTACAGTTCTAAAATATACCAATGTGAGGAAGTGTAATGTCTCCTATCCCAAGTACCATAGCCCCGTCAATACAATATCAGGTCTTCATTGACCTGCCAGAGAGATACAGATAGGAGAACTCCTCCTATCATCATAGAAGTAGTCCGGCTCTGCTTCACAAGCATCGTCATCACCTGAAACTCAACAAATCTGGTTGGTGTGTACAACACCGTCCTGTAACGTGGGAGTGAGTGATCAACTCAGTGGAACAATAAAGCATAGGTTAACATGTTATCAACTCAGTCAAGCAGTAATGATAAAGCAGTACAATCAAACAATTCTAACTACTCTTATTTAATGCAAGTATGAAATGACATGATGTATGCCCTTGCCAAACCACCCTCATGCGACATCATCTTACGTTCGCGAATACATACCTCCCTCAGTGCTCCACATCTACTAGGCACATGCGGTGCGATGATGAGCATGATTACCGAGTTATTATTATTCCATTTCAAACAGCAGTATTGGGAAACTAAGGTACCTCCCTTGTATCATTCCCAAACATGATCCATTCTAGGGTCGTCAGTCCTAGTTTATCTCATACGATATTATGGTTTGAGAGGCATAGCGAAGGCATCACAAAGGGCTCGTCACTCGTCAGCACGGATACAGATCTCACCGTATGCGGCTCAATTGCTGACCGTCAGCTCGAGTACAGGTCTCACCGTACTCGGCTCAATCGCTAGCCGTTAGCTCGAATACAGGTCTCACCGTACTCGGCTCAACTCATACTCTAGTTGCTGTGAAGGGCTCGTCGCCAATCACAGACCTCGGAGTATACTCGAAGATACTACAGAGGACTCGTCGCCCGTCAGCACGAGTACAGGTCTCACCGTACTCGGCTCTCACCGTAAGTATCGACAGCTCGAATACAGTATCCCATACCACCGTATTCGGCTCACGAGTTGGTTGCTCAATGGTCACTACGGGGAGGCACGTAACCCAAGCGTAGGCCGATAGCTCGACCACGGTGTCCCATACCACCATTCCGGCTCATGAGTCTTAGCGGATCGAGGTATCATGGTTAAAAGGGATTTCACTGGTAAGTTTGGTACCCTAGGTTTGAACATACATAAGACAGATCGGGTTACTTGACGAGCTCGGCTAGCTCGAGTGCACAACAAGTTGAACGACATGAAGTGCATAAGCACTTCGCGTGGCCAACCACTATCGTCAACCGAAGTACGACTCGGGTTCGTCGAACACATCTCACGTGGCAAATGAATCACAGCCACGAATTCAATTCTGGTACCGATTGTCTGGACTATAATCATAGCCCCAAACACAATCAATTGCAGATATATAAAGCAGTAATGGATCAAGATTCAACTCATAAAATCAAGGTCTGGTATTATCCGTTTAGGGCTGCCAGGGCTGTTGCACGCACTCGTTGCTCCACTCCCCCATCACCCATGACGGATCATACAACGAAAATATAAATTCAACATATACATTACATAGATAAAATCATAAAAGCAGTTGAGCATGTTATGAAGCACAACACAAGCATGAGTTTGTACACATTCAATTCCTAATTACACAGCTATCCAAGGAAATCATACACATAGTTAAAGGAGCTGAGAATCATATCTCAACACCCTTAAACATTACAATTTACTAACTACTACTCATTCAGACATTTCAACAAACACTTTATAATACATGTATCAACATACATGACATATGTTGACCACATAGGTATAAGGCCAAATCCTTTCACTAGGGAGTTACCCCAATCATAACACGCATACACCCACGACGGATAGTCATGGCAAGCAGGAATCCAAGTTCCACCTTCATTCAGTCATTTCCACAAACACTTGGGCTACACAATTTAACATGTATAGTGTATATTGGCCGTGGCGTGATTTAGGGCAAATCCTTTCGTCAAAGGGATATCGCCAATATAACAATCAATTATCCATGACAATTAGTCATGGCGAGCACGAATGAGAATTCTATACTCATTCAGTCATTTTTACAAACACTTAGAATACACTATTCAACATACTTAGTGTATGTTAGCAAACATGTATTAGGGCGAATCCTTTCGCCAAATAAATATTTTATTCACATATCATATATTCATATTACAAATAATCATGTCCGACACACTTCCAAAATATATACGTATATGGTATTTTCTACACTACACAATTTCAACATACATAGTGTATATGAGCAGAACATGTATTAGGGCGAGTCCTTTCGCCAAACAAGTAATTTATCCATATATAATATATTCATACAACAAATAATCATGTCAAGCATATTTCCAAAATTTATACGTATACCGTACTTTCTACAAATACCTAGAGTATGTAGAATTTCATATTTTTCATCTTTAATCGAAACAGAAAACGGACAGCACTTTGTACATGTGCAATTGCATGCAGATCATGAATCTATCATTATCTGACATTGAAAGCGTTGAAAACCATAACCTATACACCTAAAGTCCGCACCTTTTGTCGTAGAATCGCAACGGAATCGGTTAGCCATTTCATAATCTATATCCTATACACTTCAAATCAGACCTAGGGTTAGGGTTTTTCACCTTAAAACGAAGTAGATACCGCCGGGAAAGTGCCTGGAAGGAGGCGGTGTAGGCCGTGCGATGATTGAAAGCAGCAAGAGGAAGTACTCTCACAAATCTCAAGCTTTTCTCTCCCTTTTCTCTCTCTCTCTCTAGGGTTTTATCCCAAATTCGTATGGCTGTGAGAGGGGCTGTTCTAAGCTCTCTTTATAGCCTAAAACCTCTCCAAAATAGACTCAGGTTCAAGGGTTACTGCTAATATAGGTATTTCGTCACTTTTCCAGCTCAAAAGAGGGGTTCTGGTGGCCCTCCTTGAGCCAAACGTCAGACTTAAGCTCTCAACACATGGATCTACGTGGGATTACGTTTTCGACTCGATCGGATTCCCAGATCGCACGTGGCGGACCACTTTCAGTTCAACAGTCAGTGGGCCACGATCCGAAATTCCAAGTACATGTAAATGTTCCTGAAATTTTTCCTGATCCGAGGGTGTAATTTGGTCTGATTCTGACGGTCTGGTTACTTAATATTGATGCGCAAGCGAATGGTGCCAGATCACTATTCCAAATATTTATTTTGTAAAGGGAATAGTGTTTTTCACACTTCCTCGCTCCGGACTCAAGCGAATGGCCGTGGGACATCGGCTGGACCTGATTTCTGAGGTGGTTGTCAAGCCCAGTGAGGCGGTCATAGTTCCTTAACTTCGTTTGAATCGGACTTCCGATGTGCAGTCTAGACCTAATACGAAGGTTCAAGTCATTCCCGAGAGTAGCCGGGTAATGAGTTTGATCCTAAACTTTAAGATAACCTAGAGTCAATGTTTTTGCAAGTTTTGGGTCTTGCAGATCATATTTAAAGTGATTGGTGCTAATTTCACAGGCACTCTAGTTTAGCACTAGCTAATTCTCGCCTAATTTCTAAAGGATTTAGTCCTGTAAGATTTCTGTCTGAGATGGTACTTAGGCCTTTGTAGTTTGTATATCAAGTGATCCAAGTTTTACTACTTAGCTAGTTTACGTTAGTGTCTAGGGTGAAAGTGCTTTGAAAAACTGAAAGCACAAGGTAGCGAAGGGTGGGATTTGTGAAGAAAATGGTTTAAGGAGCGATTTTAGACTGTGGGATTGAGTTTTGACAAGTTGATAAGGTCTTAGGATCGACCCATTGCCTAAGGACGTCTAATCCCAGGTTGGCAAAAATCCGGGATGTTACAAACTGAAACACCCGTAAGGGTAAACAGTCACAGAAGATGAAAGAAAGTAGTGATGAAGCTGTTAGAGAATTTGATTGGATACACCGAAAATTAAAAATAAATAATTGAAAAATTAACGATTTCACTAGGCTGAATCACATATAAAATACGCTATCCTTAAAGCGTGATTCGTCCCCTTATCACTGCTGATGGGTTACAGACGAATTACTTCCAGTATAAGACAAGCCTTATCTGGATCCAGCGTGCAGCAATCACGATAGGTCCACTATGGAACAGTTTTAACGCAGTCGATTTCTTCTAACAGATTTAGACGGTAGAGATGATCACAATATTCTAAAAAGGAGCTATGGACTGTATCTGATTTGATGGGAGAGATGGTGTGTTGAGATGATGAAATCGGACTGGAATGGTCCAGTTTATATAGGCCTCAGGTTTAGACCTGTTGCTGTGTGGTATTCAATGGTCCAGAACGTTTTGAAAAACGTTACTGGTCGTTGTCCATTAATCCCAGACGTTTCTGGTCGTTAGATCAGAAGATCTAACTGTTGGATCATCCTGGCCCGTCCGTTTTCGGACCGTTTGGCTTCCAAGGCAGAGAGCCGTTTTTAGAAACGGCTGGACATTTCGGATTCTAGATACGACCGTTTTCAGTTACCTATAAAAACCCAGGCTCATTTCAAATCCACACTGCCCTAAGGCTCTGACTAGACTCATCGCACCGCGATCGCGTAAGGTCGCGGACGTGCGAAGTGCGCCATCTAGCGCCATGTACAGCCACTACAGCCTCATTGCCCACACCCGCGCCGTGCCCGAGCGTTTCGCACTGGAACACGCAACCCATGTTTTATCTCCTCCAAAAAGCTCCAAATAAGAATACCCTTCTCAACATCTCATATAAACCACAAAACTTTCTTTTTCATTTTCAATATGGGACAAAGCACATACACCACACTTTTTAATTCAAAAAATTCAAAATCGTTTTGGCGGGAAAAACCCAAAATTTTGAAAATTCGAATTTTTGTTTTTTATTATTGTTAAAAACCACTAATTTTTAACGGTGGCTGCTACTAGAGTCAGTAAAGTCATTACACCTGCTACATTTGTTACATTTGTTGGAGAAGAACCTTAAGGGTCGGCTCGGGCTTTTAATTGATATGAATTAGAATCCACCTCACCTTGGAATCGATATATGAATTTGAATCCATCATTGCCTTTGGCATCATGTTAAAGGAATCAAATGGATTATAAAATTTGTACTTGGTGCCTAATTTTCAAAGCATGCATAAGATGGATTCTATTTCTACCCATTCTCACATAGACATAGTGTAGACACCACCACAGCTAGAGTTAAGTTTCTTCGTTGACTTCAATCAGGGTTCTGATTGAGGTACCAGTGTAGCATATGACACGCATCGGATTGTCCATTGCTTGAGCATATGAACGACAGGTCCAAAGCAGTGCATAGACTGTTGACTACCAGCAGAGCAAGAAAAGAATTCAAAATATATACTGCCTTTTACAACACCCAGTTTGGCAAAAACTAGTACAAAATGGTTGATTTTGGGAAGAATCCAGATCCTCTGGTTGTGGCAAGTAGGAAAATCATGCTTCCTGCATGGTGATTGGTCCACATTATTTATTAACATTGTCAGCGCTACTGCATTGTGGTGTGTGATGATGTGGTCCTTAAAATGTCCGACCATCCCGTTTATAAATAAAATGGTGTATGATTTCCATTATTTCCTTTCGCATCTCAAATCTAAGCTGTGTTTCACTCCGTACATTCCTTACATGCCAACAATACGCACTTTTATTTTGCTTTTGTTCCCCTAATTTTTCTACTTATCTATATCATGTAGCCTACTATAGTATGACTTGATTGGTTTTGTTGGAAGACCCCTTAAATCTCCTTAAAAAATCAAACAACCTCATAAAGTAAATTAAGATCGTGCAGCCTGAGCGAAAAATATATTTAACCCATTTTTTTTTCCGTAACCGAAGCTCTTATTTAGAATATGCGGTACCAATCAACTCAAGAGCCACTTAAGTCAAGAATTCCTCGTACTTTTCACTCTTTAGGTGATTCTATAAACTCTAACCAACCAGGGATTTTGAAGCTTTATTTTGGCTAGTAGCAATTCTAAAACACCCAATACAATTGAACGCATCATTCTATCAGCATTGGGGGAAGATATTTCACAACCAAGGAAACAAAAGAGAACCAAGCAAATCAACTACACCCTTAGAAATTGTGTCCCAAAGGAGAAAACGTGGATGTGTGCATGGGATAGAATATCACACGGACGATGATGTTTACCTAAAATCCACCCTAATCACTAGGTGTGTTACTCCATTTTAATTAAATGGGCTAAAAATCAACCTTCTCTATGATTTAGGTAAACCACACATTTGGAAATAGTATATGAGGCAATGCTCACCCTCCAAATTGTTTCCCTTCGCATGGCCACCCTAATCACAAATCGAGCTGATTTTTTTTGCCATGTGGCTAAAATAGGGTGATATACCTAGTAATTGGGGTAGAGTTCACTTAAACATCAAGATGGGCCCCACTAATTCTTGAAGTAGGTTTTCATTAATTTGCATATAAAAGTGTCTAATGCTAAACCATATGAACAGCTAGAAATTTCTCATACATGGTCCATTATAATGTTTGTATGAATTCCATCATGATCACTAGGTGTGTCACCCTATTTTAGCCATAGGGGCCAAAAATCAGCTCAATCTGTGATTCAAGTGGACCACACAATTGGAAATAACATAAAGGGCAATGCTCACCCTTCAAATTGTTTCCTCCACGTGGCTCACTTGAATCACGGTTGGGCCTGATTTTTTTATCCTTGGCCTACTTTTATCTCAGCATCTGCTGGTTGGAGTAGATTTCATATAATCATCATTGTAGGCCTTACAAAAATTAAGGGTGGTTGTACCCTTCCCAACTATTTACCTTTACATGGCCCACCTGAATAATAAATTAAGCTGATTTTTGGGCCCTATGGCTGATATTGGGTGACACACCTAGTGATAAGGGTGGATTTCATTTAAACATCATGGCGGGCCTACTAATTCTTGAAGCAGATTTTAAATTCTAACGCATGGCTCACTATAAAGTTTTTGTGAACTCCACCCTGATCACCTGGTGCATCACCCCATCTCTTGGCCATGGGGCTCAAAAATTAGCCTGGTCTATAATTTAGGTAGACCACATATTGGAAAAAGTATATGAGGCAACGATTCACCTTGCAAACTGTTTACATTTGTATGACTCACATGAATCACATATGGGTTTAATTTTCAGTCCCTTGACCCAAATTTTAGCTTAGCATATAATGGTTCGAGTAGATTTTATATAATCATCACGGTGGGCCTCAAAAAATCAAGGGTGGTCATCCCTCTCCTAACGATATCTCTTCTTATATCCCACCCATATCACAAATTGGACTGATTTTTCGACCCTATGGTTAGAATGGGGTGACGAACTTAGTGATTAGGGTGAATTCACTCAAATATCACGGTAGGCCCACCAATTCAAGTGAAATTGGGGTGATTTTCACGCTTGACGCCTCCACATGGGATACATAGTAATCGGTCTTAAAATCATGCCTCCTCTTAGTGAATTTAAAACAAATGAATCATCCATTTACTATTATCATACACCACACCAAACACAACCGCTTGTTGCAATTACCACCAAACCCATGTTGCCAAACGACCCCTCAGATACATTACAACAATTATAACTACGTGTAATTTCTTGTAACCATATTATCTCCTTTAGGAGATGACCCTTAGACATTGTCGGATGACAATGAGTGAGCATATCATGTAGATGGCATTTTTCTTAGTAAAAAAATGATAAGATTCAATTGGTGTTGTTGACACTCGATTTGTTTTATATCACATATGATGTATGTTGGCATGCTAGAATTGATATAGCGGCTCGATTTAAACCGATCAACTTTGACCCGAAGTGCCAAAATAAGCAGATGTCCAATATGAGTGTATATGACTATAATATGTGAAGATCGATCGCCTACTCAGCCATTTGCATAAAGTTATTCCTCTGGGAATGGGTTGCGCTTTGCATTTCATAAGAAATGGCTTTTTAGTATACCAGTGCAATCCGTTAAAGAGGAAAAATTCACAATCAATCACTATAAGTGACTACATAAATGCGTCTCTTGAAAAAACTAGTTGATATTGAATAAGGATCAAGTCTAGTGTATGAGTGTAAATCTGAATTACAATTAAGAACTATCATTAAGAATTACTACTACTGAATTATCACTACTCCTAGGATAAATTTATAGCTAACAAATAAATTTATTTTGATTTGATTGTATGTTGGATTTGGTTTTTTATTTCTTTTTTATTCTTTTGCTATTTATAGATCTTTTGTTGTATCGATTCCTCATGTGTTTCTCTTCTTCAATTCAATAGTTATGGCAGTTGAAGAGTTACCATATAAATCATTCTTCAGTATGCGTACCTCTTTCGGTTATTCCTCTTCTCTGGACCAAATTCCATTTTGCCTCCTTGATCACATTTTGTCTCTCGGTCACATTTCAAGTTTGTACTTATCTCGACCACAATGTCTTGTTGATTACACCTCATCCTCAGATGATGTGTAGTGATAAATCAATGTCATATATGATTTCATAAAAATCATACTATATCTCTAAAATAATCTTGCTATACAGTTCCTACCATTTGCATAATGCCACATGTTATTCTCTTATTGACTCTATTCTAATCAATCGGAAACAGGGTATATTGAGCACCTATAAAAATTGTGTTGCATGTGTGTGCATACCTTCGAGTTCCCTTAATTCTTAGCCTTAGATCTGTTGCTTGACTATGATAAGGTTCGAAATCTCTATGCTAAGTCACAAGTAGCCCGGGCACTAGCTATTGGCAATACTCGCAATTTTGAAGGGTCTAAATTAAGGAGTGTGCCTTATGTAATGTTGGATTATATACGAGTGTAATATATGGTGTGGCATAATCCCATCCAACCCCAGATGAATAAATGGTAGGAGATGGTATGGCGGAATCAAAATTATCAAATTATCGCAAAGTTGGCTTTGCAACACAAGTGATAAGGTGATATGCAAATGTTGGAAGAAAGAATATCATTTCTCAACGACACACATAGCAATAGCAGAATAAAAAGAAAGCAAAGGAAAAAAAAAAAAAAAGAACAAATCACAACAGAAATTTTTAAGTGGTTTTCTTTTGATATATCAATGGATTCACACCAATTCAATATGCTCAGAGGTAAAAATAAAAATAAAAATATAAAATAAAAGAAGCAACTCTCAGTATAAATTGCAGCTCTCTTACTCACAACAAAATATATATTACTCCAAGTAAAGTTTATATAAAACTTCATATGAAATTATGAAATTGCCCTCTAAATTGGGGCATGCCCTGAACCCCAAGCAACGGGAAGTTGCTCTCCTACCATCTTCAGCATGCGGAGTGCGAGGCTCAATCCACAAAAGTGCGGGCTAGATGAACAACACACCCCAAATGATCAAGCTCCTTGAATCCCAACAGCAAATTGGCTAACGTATGGCCTAAGTATGGATGACACAGACACACAGTCCTATTCATGTTATCCCTCATATCTATGATCATTAAACCCAACATAAAAACAAAACCAGTTCACTGTCAAATATGCAGCTATACATACTCTACCACAAATATTAGATATAATTGATGCAGATGCCAATAATTGCGCGGATCTCATTAATACAACACCCACCTCTGTGTCTATCTTGTTAGGAATAGATTAAAACTATTGAACAATTTTAAAACATGCTATCTAAGAAATGAGCATGTTGTCCAATTAAGTCTCTCAGAGGGCCGACATGGTGATTCGATTAGGTAGGTACAGTGTAATTAAGTTTGGTGGATCCCTCACTGTGGAGCCCACTTTGATGGGGAACGGATTGGCTACTCCCCCTGACACCAGCCAATGGCTGGTGGTCGGTGCTCTGTGGGCTACACCATGATGTATGGGTTTCATCCATGCCATCCATCTGTTTTTACAGATCATTTTACAATATAAGTTAAGAAATGAGGTATATCCAAATCTCAGGTGGACCACATTACAGGAAACAGTATTGAATGAGGGTCGACCATTAAAAACATTTTGGGGGCCATAAAAGTTTTGGATCAAGCTGATATTTGTTTTTTCTCTTCATCTGGGCCTGTATGACTTAATCAATAGATTGGATGTCAAATAAACAGTATAGTGGGCCATAGGAGGATTTTAATGGTTGATATCCAATCACTATTGTTTTCATGTAGTGTGGTCCACCTGAGATCTATATACCTCTTATTTTTGGGATAAAGCAATAAAATGACCTTTAAAAATGGATTAACGGAATGGATGAAACACATACATCATGGTGGGGCCCACAGAGCACCAAACACCAGCCACGGAGCTGGTGTCAGGGGGAGTAGCCAATCCGTTTCCACTTTGATGTATGTGCCTTACATCTAGGCTGTCTATATGTTTTGACAGATCATTTTAGGACATGATCCTAAAATGAAGCATATCTGAATCTAAGGTGGACCACACTACAAGGAACAGGGTGATTGAATACCCACCATTAAAAACTTCTCTGGGGCTACCATAATATTTATTTGCCAACTAACCTGTTGATAAGGTCACAAATACATGGACGAAATGACCTCATAAATGTCAGCTTGATGGAAAAATTTTGTGACCGGTGAGAAGTTTTTAATGGTCAATCACTATTGTTTACTATGGTGTGGTTCACCTGAGATTTGGATCTGCTTCATTTTAGGGTTGGAAATGAGCTGTCAAAATAGATGGACGGCGTGGATGTAAGTGACATACATCACGGTGGGCCCCACAGAGGGGGATCCACCCCCGTGGAGATATGGGTGTACTGTATTCGCTGTATTGGTTCTTACGTCTACCGTACGTAACTCATTTGCTAGTAGCTACTGGGACGGACGCGGATTGCGTCCTACCCCCGCTCGGACGGTAATCCGTCCGGGCAGGGCTATGTGGGGCCCACCGTGTTTTAAGTGTTTTATCCAGGCCGTTAAATGCTTTTTTTCGATAATTTTAGTATCTGAACCAAAAAATGAGGAGGTCCAAGGCTTAAGTGGACCACACCAAAGGAAGCTGCACTGATAATGACACCCACCGTTGCAACCTTTCTAAGGGCCAACGGATGTTTTTTTTTACCATACAACGTATTCATAAGGTCATTTAGACGTGGATGAAGTGAAAACACAAATATCAGCTTGATCCGAAACTTCTCCAGCTCCCAAGAAGTTTTTAATGGTGGACGTTCAATATCCACTTTGTGGTCCAGTTGAGCCTTGGAGATGCCTCATTTTTTGGTTCAAATACTAAAATTATATTAAAAAAAAATCATTTAACGGCCTGGATAAAACACTTAAAACACGGTGGGCCCCACAGAGCCCTGCCCGGACGGATTACCGTCCGGGCGGGGGTAGGACGCAATCCGCGTCCGTAGCGACTGTGGGTTAGAAAGTTTAAAATGCGGGCCCGCTCGCTTAAGCTAGCTCCCTTCTCGAAAGGAAAACGCTGGCGGAACTCCCGCTGCGGCGCAAATTGGGTTAGTCTCTCACGTGGGAGAAAAAACTTAAATTACATAAAATCCACGCCGTCCATCAGATAAATCAGAACTTTTTTTTATTTTAACTCCAAAAATAAATCTGAATCAAGACTCAGGTGGGCCACCTTTAAAGGTTATCCCTAAAACCTCTAAATTCACATGGTATGGACCACCTAAGTTTTTGAATACTGTGATTTTTATGAAATTCCTTCAATCTGATGAGTCACGTCAGATGAATGGATTGGATGATATATAACCACGCAATGGACAGTACACAAAACTAATGGCAAGCGTTCCATTTCAACTGTTTCCTATGGTGTGTCGTACTCAGTTTTTAATTATCATTATTTTTTTATTCAATGGCTAACATTAAGTATCCTACTTGATGGACGGTATGGATCTCATGAAAGCCACACCCACATGGCTCTCGGTTTGAGAAAGTAACCCCAGTAGTACCAGGCGTGAGGTACGCTAGTGCGGCTCTGAAAGGAAAAACAACGAGTGGAAAAGGTCAGAAGCGAAAAAAAGATGCTTCTTTTGAAATTTGGGGTTTTGGAGCTCTTTTGGTTATCATTGTCACCATTATTACAAAAATCTTGTTATTGTGGTTGGCGTGTAGATAACATCATCATCATAGCCAATCCGATGGACGCGGTTTGGCTAGTGACGTCGCCATCACTAAGGTGGCTGGTGGTCTATGCTATGTGGACCCACCATGATGTATGTTTTACACTACGTCCATCCATTTTTTAAGATAATTTTAGGGCTTGATTCCAAAAATAAAGTAGATCTAAATCTTGGGTGGACCACACACGGGAAAACAGTAGTAATTGAATGTCCACCATTAAAATCCTCCTAAGGCTCACTGTAATGGTTATTTGAAATATATATCAGTTGATCCAAAACTTTTGTGGTCCTGATAAGTTTTTAATGGTGAGCCTTCAATCGACACTTTGTGGTCCACTTGAGATTTGGATCAATCTCATTTGATATAAAATGAGCTGGAAGAATGGGTGGACGGCATGGATGAAACACATACATCATGGTGGGGCCCACAGAGCACATACCACTAGCCCTTGGCCAGTGGCAGGGGAGTAGCCAATCCGCATATTGGCTGGTGTACCACACACCGCCGACTTGCTGATGTGGCTGGTGTGGCACGATGTCGCTCCAGCGCTTACACTTAGGGGTGTACCGGGTCGGGCCGAGTCGAACTGGCCTCAGCTCTCCAGGCCCCGTTCAACAGCCACACCAGGTCCAAACCCGACCGGGCCTGGTCACCGGGCCAATATCTCCAGCCGCCCCGTAACCCGGCCGAGTTCGGGCCGAGTTCGGGCCAGTTTCGAACCTTCGAGTTCGGGCCATTTCGAACCTGAGTTCGAGCCATTTCAAACCTTACAGCAAGTTCATGGGAAGGGCTTTTGCAGGTAATTTGTGTTCCATTAATTTACAAGGCCCTCGATCAATGGTTTAGATAGTTGAACTATAGACTCCACAAAAATCTCTGGCCTGGAACGTTCAATTCCTCCCGGTGACCATATTGCCCAAAACAAATGGGTGACTAGAGAATTTGTTTTAGCCGTTTATTGTTTTATACTGTGGCCAACCTAAGGTGTTTTACCGGCCTGATTTTCGAATCAGAAGATCTAATTAGTACATCCCCGGATGGAACTAAGATTTCATTTTTCTAATCCATATTAAGACAAGAAATGTGGCACATGTGTTTCACATCTAGGCCAGTCCTTATTAGGTCCCACTTTGAACATCCAATGGCCCAAAAAATAGGATGATAGACTCACCATCAGTCATTATTGCTTTTCCAACCATTGATTCTTCTGGTAGAAATGTAGCCCAATGATAAGTGGGAACAGGACTAGCCCACCTGATGACTGACCCAGATCTTGTACACATGACATTTTGCCATGTTGCAAATCATCTTCACAATCTTCATGAGAACGTTTGATCTGACTCTTTTGCAGAGTGATGATGAGACATGACAGTTAGAATTACTTAGAAATTACATATATGGCTTTTAAACCTTTCAAATTACAAGAGTAGTTATCTATATATATATATAGATATATATATATATATATATATATATATATATATATTATCTAATATTATATATATATATATATATTATATATACATGAACCGGGTTTCGGACCAAGTCGGGTCGGGTCGGGTTGGGCCCGAGCGAGTCGGGTTTCGGACCGAGTCGGGCCGAACTGAGAGGTATCCGAACTCGCTTGAACTTAGTTTCGGGCCTAGAAAATTGGCCCGTCCTGACCCGAACTCAGATCCGAGTCAGGCCGAGTCAGTTTTTCGGGCCGGGTCGAGCGAGCTAACCGGGCTAGCCCGGTTCGTGTACACCCTACTTACACTCCTCCAGCTATGAGTTGTACGAACATTTAAAGGAGACCAAAGTTTATGATCCAAGCATTAGATTAGAAATAAGTCATATCCAAGGCTCAAGAAAACTACACCAAAAATAGCAGTAGCGTGGAGACAACGATTATCACCTGTCACCGTTAAAATATTCTTAGGGTCAAACATGACATTTAATTTCCATCCAATCAGTTCATAATGCCATACAGACCTAGATGAAGAGGAAAACTAAATATCATATCGATCCAAAACCTCTGCAACCCAACAAGGTTTCAATGGTAGAAATTCAATTCCCTCTACTTTTCATCGTGTGGTCCACTTGATCTTTAGATACGCCGTTGTTGTTTTTTTTTTCCTTTTTTTAACCTCGTGATCCATAGCTTGGTAGACAGAGTGAAAGATACCTCGTTTCAACAAAGAGGTCTTGGTTATCAATTCCCTAGTGGCGGTGGCTAATGGTGAAGTGTGAACCGACACTAGGGGTGTACACGAACCGAGGTTAGCTCGCTTGACACGACTCGACTTGAAAAAGCTCGATTCAACTCGGTTCGAATTGAGTTCGAGCCGAGTCGAGCTGATTTTTTTAGCTTGAAAATGAGTTCGAGCCGAGTTCGAGCAGGCCTCAGCTCGACTCGACTTGGATCGAATCCAGCTCGAATCAAACTCGGATCAAACTAGTTTGGTGACTCGGTTACTTTGCCATTAATGTTGCTCACCAACTGTTTGATAAAATGACTCAACCAAATGTGGCTGGTGGCAAGGAAGGTTTGGTCGATGGCGGCAAGCAAGGTGTGTACATTAAACAAATACCTTTTTCTTTTTCTTTTCTTTTTCTCTTTTTTTTTTTAGGTTTTTATGTTACTTAGAAGGTGTTTGATAAAACACCTGTAAAACCATTGTCTCTGTTTGTAAAACAGTGGGTTTTTTAAGTTGCAGTTCAGGTGTTTGTGGAAATGCCTCAATGGCAAACTCGGCTCGATCTTGGCTCAAGCTTGGCCTGAGCTAGCCCGATCTGCTGACCAAACCGAGCCGAGCTGGCCAATTGACCGTGAAGTGAAGCGGAATCACCGGTATTGACCGTGAAATGCATGGAATTGATCGTGAAATGAAGGGAATTGACCGTGAAATGCATGGAATTGACCGTGAAGTGAAGGGAATTGACCGTGAAATGCATGGAAATGACCTTGAAGTGAAGGGAATTGTCCGTAAAATGAATAGAAATGACTGTGAAGTGAAGTGGAATCACCAAAATTGACCGTGAAATGTATGGAAATGACCGTGAAGTGAAGGGAATTGACCGTGAAATGCATGGAAATGACCGTGAAGTGAAGGGAATTGACCGTGAAATGAATGGAAATGACCGCGAAGTGAAGCGGAATCACTGGAATTAACCGTGAAATGAATTGAATCGATGGTCAATTCCCTTCACTTCACGGTCAATTCTGTGCAGTTCACGGTCGATTCCATTCACTTCATGGTCATTTCCATTCATTTTACAGTCAATCCCGGTGATTCCCTTTCACTTCACGGTCAATTCAATGAATTTCACGGTCAATTCCCTTCACTTCACGGTCAATTCCATGCATTTCACGGTTAATTCCCTTCACTTCACCATCAATTCCGTGCATTTCACGGTCAATTCCCTTCATTTCACAGTCAATTCCATGCATTTAACGTCAATCCAATGATTCCCCTTCTCTTCACGGTCAATTCCATGCATTTACGGTCAATTCCCTTTACTTCACAGTCAATTCCTTGCATTTCACGGTCAATTCCCTTCATTTCACGGTCAATTTCATGCATTTCACGGTCAATCCCAGCGATTCTCCTTCACTTCATGGTCAATTCAATGCATTTCACGGTTAATTCCCTTTACTTTACGGTCAATTTGGTGCATTTTACGGTCAATTCCCTTCATTTTATGGTCAATTCCAGTGATTCCCCTTTACTTCACAGTCAATTCCCTTCACTTCATGGTCAATTCCGTGCATTTCACGATCAATTCCCTTCATTTCACGGTCAATTCCATGCATTTCACGGTCAATACCGGTGATTCCGCTTCACTTCACGGTCAATTCCATGCATTTCACGGTCAATACCGATGGTTCCGCTTCACTTCATGGTCAATTCTATGCATTTCACAGTCAATTCCCTTCACTACACGGTCAATTCCATGCATTTCACGGTCGATTCCCTTCATTTCACAGTCATTTTCATTCATTTCACGATCAATCCCGGCGATTCCCCTTCACTTCACGGTGAATTCAATGCATTTCACGGTCAATTCCCTTCAATTCAGGTGATTTACCATGAAATGCATGGAATTGACCGTGAAGTGAAGGGGATTGACTGTGAAATGCCTGGAAATGACCGTGAAGTGAAGGGAATTGCCCGTGAAATGAATGGAAATGACTATGACGTGAAGTGGAATCATCATAATTGACCGTGAAATGCATGGAAATGACCGTGAAGTGAAGGGAATTGACCATGAAATGCATGAAAATGACCGTGAAGTGAAGGGAATTGACCGTGAAATGAATGGAAATGACCGTGAAGTGAAGCGGAATCGCCGGAATTGACCGTGAAATGAATTGAATTGACGGTCAATTCCCTTCACTTCACGGTCAATTCCGTGCATTTCACCGTCGATTCCTTTCACTTCACGGTCATTTCCATTTATTTCACGGTCAATCCCGACTATTCCCTTTCACTTCACGGTCAATTCAATGCATTTCACGGTCAATTCCCTTCACTTCACAGTCTATTCTCTTCATTTCACAGTCAATTCCATACATTTCACGGTCAATTCCCTTCACTTCACAATCAATTTCGTACATTTCATGGTCAATTCCCTTCATTTCACAGTTAATTCCATGCATTTCACGGCCAATCCTGACGATTCCCCTTCTCTTCACGGTCAATTACCTTTACTTTGCGGTCAATTCCATGCATTTCACGGTCAATTCCCTTCATTAAACGGTCAATTCCATGCATTTCACTGTCAATCCCGGCGATTCCCCTTCACTTCACGGTCAATTCAATGCATTTCACGGCCAATTCCCTTCACTTTACAGTCAATTCCGTGCATTTCACGGTCAATTCCCTTCATTTCACAGTTAATTTCATGCATTTCACAGTCAATTCTGAAAATTCCCCTTCACTTCACTGTCAATTCAATTCATTTCACGGTCAATCCCCTTCACTTCACGGTCATTTCCATTCATTTCACGGTTAATCCTGGTGATTCCCATTCACTTCACAATCAATTCAATTCATTTCACAGTCAATTCCCTTCACTTCACGATCATTTCCATTCATTTCACGATCAATCCTGGCGATTCCCTTTCACTTCAAGGTCAATTCAATGCATTTCATGGTCAATTACCTTCAATTCCGGTGATTGGCCATGAAATGCATGGAATTGACCGTGAAGTGAAGGGGAATCGCCGGAATTGACCGTGAAATGCATGGAATTGACCGTGAAGTGAAGGGAATTGACTGTGAAGTGTATGGAATTGACCGTGAAGTGAAGCGGTGTAACGCCCTGAAATTCGGGGGTCGAGTATGAACTCAACTCCCGAGTTCCAACGCATCACTTATGCAACATACACAATGTCGGTTAAATGTTGTCTGAGTTAGCGCAATAAACATGAATGAGATTAACCAAAACAGTAATTCATACTCCAGTTCAATTGCATTAAAAACAGCGGAAGACTGAAATTTTATATACAAGTATGTAAAGTAACAAAATTTTCTGAACTTCGGAGTATGAGTACTAGCTGAGCACCAATATACATGTAAAGTTTGTAAATTAAAAACTCAAAATACATCCTCAAAAGAGGCCCCGAAAGTCCCGCGATGCAGCCGGCCTAGGCATAGCCGTCAGAATACTGCATGAACGAGAACTCCTCCTGGTCCTCATCGACGTCGGGCTCTGGCTCCTGAACCAAGGCGCCCTCTAATCCTGCAACAGAGTCTGGTTGGTGTGTACAACACCGTCCCGCAACGTGGGAGTGAGTAGCTAACTCAGTGGAACAATAATGCATAAGTTAACATGTTATCAAATCAATCAAACAGTAATGATAAGCAGTACAAATCAAGCATTTCTAACTACTCTTGTTAAATGCAAAAAAATGATATGACATGATGCTGTATGCCCTTGCCAAACCACCCTCAAGCGACATCATCTTACGTTCGCGAATGCTTACTCCCTCAGTGCGCCACATCTACAAAGCACATGCGGTGCGATGATGCTCATGATTTCCAAGTTTTTATTAGTCCATTTCACTCAGCAGTATTGGGAAACTAAGGTACCTCCCTTGTATCATTCCCAACATGATCCATTCTAGGGTCGTCAATCCTAGTTATTCTCATACGATGTTATGGTTTGAGAAGCTTAGTGATGGCATCGCAAAGGGTTCGTCACCCGTCAGCGCGGATACAGATCTCACCGTATGCGGCTCAATTGCTGGCCGTCAGCTCGAGTACAGGTCTCACCGTACTCGGCTCAATCACTAGCCGTCAGCTCAAGTACAGGTCTCACCGTACTCGGCTCAACTCACACTCTAGTTACTGTGAAAGGCTCGTGGCCAATCACAGATACTAAAGTACACTCGATGATACCACGGAGGACTCGTCGCCCGTCAGCACGAGCACAGATCTCACCGTACTCGGCTCTCGCCGGAGTATCGACAGCTCGAATACAGTGTCCCATACCACCGTATTCGGCTCACGAGATAGTTGCGCAATGGTCACTACGGGGAGGCACATGGCCCCAGCATAGGCCGACAGCTCGACCACGGTGTCCCATACCACCATGCCCGGCTCATGCGTCTTAGCGGATCTAGGTACCATGGTTAAACAGGAATCACCACTGGTAAGTTTGGTACCCTAGGTTCAAGCAGTAGCGACCAAACAAGGTGAACACACAACTACACTTCGGTTCAAGTGGCGAGCCTGACTAGCTCGAGCGCACCACAAGTTGAGCGATATGGAGCGCAAAAGCACTCCGCGTGGCCAACCACTATCGCCAACCGAAGTACGACTCGGGTTCGCCGGACCCGTCCTTTGTGGCGACATGAATCTCAGCCACAATCACAAGTCTGGTACCGAGTGTTTGGATATAAACATAGTCCCAAACTCAAACAGTTTTCATCGCTAGCATGTGAAGTAAAGCATGGTAAACAAGCAATACAAGCATGTTAGTCGGCATGTTATAAAGCATAAAGTAAGACATGAAGTAGAGCATGTTACAAAGCATGTTGAGAAGCATGTTATAAAGCATATTGTAATGCATGTAATAAGGCACTATCCCCATAGGGATAAATTGTGTGTGCAATACAATTAAGTGGTTGCGGTGAACCACCGCATGGAGGGGATCCTACATGTCTCTAAGGGAGTTGGAGAATCCATATCAGCGCCTATCTAAGGCACTAGTACATGCACATGTACACCTACATGCACATACACAAACACTTAGAATACACATTTCCAACATACACGACGTATGTAAGGCAAGTTCGTGATTGGGCTATCCCTAAGCCCCGGAGTATTTTTCCCGCGTATATCGTATTCATACAACAAATAATCATTACAATTACATATCCAAAATCCGCACGTATGCGGGATTTCTAGAATACGCAATTTCGACATATACGGCATTTACACATGAACATATATTTTCGCATCTCTTTCGCCAAACTAGTATTTTATCCACACATGATATAATCAAACATTAAATAAACATGTCAAACATTTTCTCAACAAAAATACGTATACGGTATTTCTACGTATATCAAGAGTATGTAAAATTCCATAATCTTTATCGCTAATCGAAACAGGAAACGGAAAGCACTTTGTACATGTGCATTTGCATGTAGATCATGAATCTATCATTATCTGACATTGAAAGCGTTGAAAACCGTAACTTATACGCTTAAAGTCCTCACCTCAGCCCGTGGAATTCCAACGAATCAGCAAGAAGGTTGGTGCTTCCGTATACGGGAGTTTCTTAGCCTAAAGATCGCATTCGATTAGTCTTTCCTTAACCTATCACTAATTAGGCTCAAATCAGACCTAGGGTTAGGGTTTCTTACCTTCAAATGGGGTGGAAACCGCCGGGAAACCTCTTGGAATAGCGCGGTGTAGGCCGTGGGAGAGGTGGAAGCAGCAGGAGGAAGATCGGCTTCGATCTCCACAAGTTCTCTCTCTTTTCTCTCTTTCTCTCTTAGGGTTTTAACCCAAATTCGTATGGCTGTGAGAGGGGCTGTTCTAAGCCCCTTTTATAGCCACAAACCTTCCCAAAACAGACTCAGGTTCAAGGGCAACTGCTTACATAGGCATTTCGCCAATTTCCAAGCTCAAAAGGGGTGTTCTGGTGGCCCTCTTTGAGCCAAACGTCAGACTTAAGCTCACCCACTGCGGATCCACGTGGGATTACGTTTTCGGCTCGATCGGATTCCCAGATCGCACGTGGCGGACCACTTTCAGTTCAACGGTCCGTGGGCCACGATCGGAATTTCTGAGTACATGTAAATGTTCCTGAAATTTTTCTTAATCCGAGGGTGTAATTTGGTCTGATTCCGACGGTCAGGTTGCTTAATACTGACGCGCAACCGAAAGGTGCCAGATCACTATTCCAGATATTTTTCTGGGATGGAAATAGTGTTTTTCACACTCCCTCGCTCCGGAGTGAAAATAATGGCCGTGGGACATCGGAATCATCTGATTTTTGAGATGATTGTCAAGCCCAGTGGGGCGGTCCTGGTTCCTTAGCTTCGTGTTAATCAGACTCCCGATGTGCGATCTAGACCTCATACGAAGTTTCGTTTCAGTCCCGAGAGCAGACGGGTAATGAGTTTGGCTCTAGACTTTAGGATAACCTAGAGTCACCAATTCTGCAAGTTTTGGGTCTTGCAGATCGTATTTAAAGCGATCCCAACGGATTTCATGATTTACCGAGTTTAGTACTTAGTTAACTTTGTTAAATTTCTAAAGGATTTAATCCTATGTGATTTCTGGTCGAGGTGGTACTCGGCCCAATGTACGGAAATTTTCAGGTCGTTACAAGCGGAATCACCGATATTGATCGTGAAATACATGGAATTGACCGTGAAATGCACGGAATTGACTATGAAGTGAATGGAATTGACCGTGAAATGCATGGAATTGACCGTGAAGTGATGGGGAGTCGCTGGGATTGACTGTGAAATGCTTGGAATTGACCGTGATGTGAAGGAAATTGACATCGAAATGCATGGAATTGACCGTGAAGTGAAGGGAATTCGCCGGAATTCACCTCGAAATGCATGGAATTGATCGCAAAGTTAATGAAATTTACTGCAAATTGATTGAAATTGACCACGAAGTAAATGAAATTGACCGCAAAGTGAATGAAATGAATGAAATTGACCGTGAAGTGATTGAAATTGACCGTGAAGTGAATGAAATGGATTTTCGACCATCGACCCGATGGAATCTTGGAAAATAAATATATTGGTTGGCTAAATTAGCTTATACTAACTCAAAATCATATGTGGTACGTTAAGTAACTCATTCTAGTTTAGGAGATATACTTGTTAAATAAATAGATAAAGAAATAAATTAAAAGATAGAAAAATATTTTTATATACTTATATATTCGCATTCACATAATTATGTATTAGAGAAAAATGTAAGGGGGAAAAAGTTCTCCTTGTAAAAAATAAAAAATTATGGAATTTTGGTGGCTTTTGTGGGTCCCATCATGAGGTCTATATTATATCCAAACCGTCCATCTATTTGGCGAGCTCATATTAAGGTTTGAGAAGAAAAATAAGACAGATCTAACTATCAAGTGGACCACACTGTAAAAGGCAGTGGGGAATTGAACGTCTACCATTGAAACCCTTTTACGGGTTACAGAAGTTTTGGATCATTATGAAATTTGTTTTTCCTCTTCATCCAGGTCTTTGTGACCTTATGAATAGATTGGATGGAAAATAAATGTTATGGTGGGCCCTACAAAATTTTTAATGGTGAAAATTAATCTTCCCACTGCTCTTTGGTGGTGTGGTCCAGTTGATCTTCGGATATGATTTTTTGTTTTGGATAATGCTACGAAATGATCTCGAAATATGGATGAACGTTGTAGATATAATAAATACATAACTGTGGGGCCCATGTAATGTTGATCTCTTTTGAACCGTTCGTACAACTCAGAGTTTGAGGAGCGTCAGCGCTCGTCTTGCTTGAATGTAAAAGCAGGGGCATTTTTGACTTTTGATAAATTGGCCGTACAGCTGAGGCTTATTCTAGTGAGGTAAAAAGGAGTGAGCTTAGGCAGCCATAAATGAGTCATACAGCGGTAAATTTCTCTAAAACTAGCGTAAAAAAATAGATGGACAACATGATAAAACAAATACACCAATGCAGCACCCACGTATCACTGCCCAATAATGACATGTCCACATGCAATTTGTGTCTAATGTGCCCTTTTGTAAGTCGAAAAATAAAGGCGGAAAATTAAAATAAGTTCTAAAATATTAAAATATTGAATTTTAGTATTTACAAATACTCTTGAGGATAGATAGGAGAAAAACATTACCATGGTTGCTACAAAGTTTTCAATGGTGGATGTTCAATGACTACTTTTTCAGTGGTCCACTTGAGATTTGGATCTGCTTCGGGGTGGATAGCAATTAAAAATTAAAACTAGCATTAGTAAGTTTTTAATGGTGGGTGTTCTCAACGATAACTTTCAGTATAATGTAGTCCACTTGAGATTTGATCTGCTTCATTTGTGGGACGATTGCTTAAAATGAATTGTAAAAAATGATGTATAACACATACATCAAGGTGGGCCCACGGTCACCCACTCTAAAAGTAGGTAATACCTAATCCGTTCTCTTTTAGCGCGGCCGATTGGGATTGCTTAGAGTGGATCACCACACTCAAGTTTGTTGGCCGGGCAAAGTTATGGCCCCATCATAATATATTTGTTATATCCACACCGTTCATTCATGTTTTCAGATCATTCTAGGGAAAGAGCCAAAAAAATGAGGTAGATTAAAGGCTCAGGTAGGCCACATCATAGAAAACAATGTGGATTAAACAACTATCATTGAAAACTTCTTGTGGGCCACAGAAGGTCTGTGAAATCTTATGAACAGACTGGATGGTCAATAAATATCATGTGGGCCCTACAAAGGTTTCAAGGGCGGGTGTCACTATCTCCACTGCTTTCTATAGTGTGACCCACTTGAGATTTGAGTCTACCTCATTTTTTTACTCATGCATGCCTTAAAATAATATGAAGAAATGGATTGACGATTTGGACATAACACATGTATCATGGTGCAGCCCATAGAAAGGACTTCAGCATGCAAGACATTTTAACGTGCAAATGGAGTCACTTGGAAAAGGGGTGAACTTGCCATTTATAAAAGACTTTTAAAGATATTTTACTATGTAGTGATAAAAGATTCTAAAACAAAATACTTACCGCATTCCTGCCTAAGTATTAAGCAAGACTTTTAAGGATATTTTACTATGTAGTGTTAAAAGATTTTAAAACAAAATACTCCCCATATTCTTACGAAAGTATTAAGCAAGGGAGAGAAGCTCAAAAAACAAAAACATTGTTATTATTATTATTTTTTTTTTCCCCAGTGAAAATTCAGATTAAGCACTTAATTTTGAGATTTATCATACCGTCAATATCAGAAAAAAATATTGAAAATAGCTCAATTTAACAATTAAGTATTGAAAATAAGTTTTATCAAACATACCCTGAGCTGAACTCCTTTCTTTGTGGAAGCATCTTCATAAAGTTCACGGGCAGGAAACTAGGTGGGGTCCTCCATGATGCCATTGAAAAATCCATCTGGTCCACCTGTTTTCCAACCCATGCTTAGGACATGGGCCCAAAATTAAGGCAGATACAATGCTAAGAGCCATTCAACAGGAAACAGTGGAATTGAACCTCGTCGTTGAAACATTCGTCACACAAATATATTTGTGCTTTCTAGTGAGAATGACTTGACGAATGGTTTGGTGGGATATAAGCATCACGGTGGACCTTTTGAAGGTTTCAATGGTAGGTATTTTTCCATCCACTTTTTTCTTGCCCTGTGGCTCACGTTTGTTTGGAAAGGGTACTCTTCAATTGGGTCATTTTTGTCCTAGCAACATTTAAAACCTTTAAAAGGCTAAAAAGATTACGAAATGAGAAGGCCAAACATAGGCAAACCCACCCATCATTTTAGTAAAAGTCACTTTGGGAGATGATTAGGTGAGACCAGAAAGATGCAACCCTTGCAGTGAGGCTCACCTTGATATATGTATTCTATTTCATGTCATCCATCTGTTTTTCCAAATCATTTTAGGGCATTATCTAAAAAATAAAGAGGATCCAATCATCAAGTAGATCATATCATATGAAACAATGGTGATTAATTAACTATTATTAATGGGTTACAAAAGTTCTTAATCAAGTTGATATTTGTTTTTCCCTTTTATCCAGGTTTATGTGACCTTGTCAATATACTTGATGGGAAATGAACACTCTAGAAATGTTAAGGTGGGCTGTTAGATGTTTTTAATGGTGGGGCTTTCAATCACCATTATTTCCTATGGCATATCTAGCTAATAATTGGATTTGCTTTCCTTTTAAGAATAATGTCTTAAAATTATATGGAAAAGTTAATTGAGTGTGGATACAAAATATATAGCACGGTTTAAATAGAGGTGGATCCCTAAGGGGTCGTTTGGCACCATGGATTTGGGGGGATTTCAAATCCCCTGGTTGTTTGGCATCATAAAGTAACTGGGGGTTTGAAATCCAAGGCGGTTTCAAATCCCCTCAAACAGGGGTTTGAAATCCACATTGAGACCGTGGATTACATCTAAAATCCTTTCAAGAGTTGCATGCGTGACATGTGTGTCACCGTACTATTATTTCATTGGGCGCATGACTTACTAATGATATCCCAAAATAATTAGATTATCAATTGTATCACTATAATTACTTTAATATGATTATCAACAACGATCCAAACATTGTCCATGTAAATCAATGGTTAAAAATCATTGGTTGGTCACTCAGACATGATCTTGTGTTTGTAGCTCATCCGAGGACTTGGAATTTCATAATTTTCGGGCAAAGCATATATTTCAGCGGGCTTATTACAAATATTGTGCCAAGTATTACATACATTACTAATTAGAGATATTAAAGTTGATTTAGTAATTAAATTCAAACCCCTATAAATATACTATCCATATCTACTTTTGGATTAAAGTTGATTCCCAATCCAGGTGCCAGACACAATGGGAGGATTTTAAATCCTGGGGGTTCCAAATCCATGCTCCCAAATAGGCCCTAGGGTGATTCAGGGGGATTTTAAATCGGCTTCTTACCTGGCCCCATAAAGTATATAGAGGTTTTAAATCCCCCCAAAAAGAGGGAGTTTCAAATCCAAGAGAGATCTTGGATTACATCTAAAATCATTCCAAGAGTTGCACGTATAACATGTGTCATCAAACTATTCTTCTATTAGGCACATGGCCCACTAATGATATCCCAAAACAATTAGATTATTAATTGCATTACTATAATTACTTTAATATGATGATGATCAACACCATCCAAACATTGTCCATGTAAATCAACGGTTAAAAATCATTAGTTAGTCACATGGACATGATCTTGTGCTTGTGGTCTATCTGAGACTTAGAATTTCATCATTTTCAAACAAAGTATATATTTCAGCGGGCTTATTACAACCACTATGTCAAACATTACATACATCACTGATGAGAGATATTAAAGTTGATTTGGTAATTAAATTCAAACCCTTATAAATATACCATGCATTGCTACTTTTAGATTAAAGTTGATTCCCAATCCAGGTGCTAGACATAATAGAAGGATTTCAAATCCTGGGTTTTCCAATCCACTCCCAAATGATTCCTAACTGTTAAGGCTAGACCCGTATAATCAGAATTTTGAATAGGGCAGCATAATGGCCCAACCCAAACAGTTCAAAATCTAGGCTGAGACCTACTCTAGACTTGGCCCATTGACAGGCCTACTAACTGTGGGGGCGTTCTTTGATGCATGTGCTTTACATCCACACTGTATATTTATTTTGACAGCTCATTTTATGACATGATCCAAAAAATGTAGCAGATCCAAATCTTAGGTGGACCATATTATAGAAAACAATTGTGATTAAATCCCCACCATTAAAGACTTCATGGGGCCACCCAAAATGCTTATTTGCCATCTAACCTATTGATATGGTCACAAAGACGTAACTAAAAGACCACACAAATATCAGCTTGATTTAAAACTTTTGTTGCCATGACAAGCTTTTAACAGTCGATTACTAGTGTGTTATGGTCCACCTAAGATTTAGATTTACTTCATTTTTTGGATCATGCTCTAAAATGAGTTTTCAAAATAGATAGACTGCATGATCTGTTCTAAGGCACATACATCACGACGTTGGGCCACCTCGGATCCACCGAAACGTCGCCCTAGGGTACATATATCAAGGTGGGCCCCACGGTAAAAGCCGCACTGTCATGGGTGAGTCCAGGGTCTCACCTACTGATATCTTATTTTTGGGCTCACATGTTAACATGAACTTAGAAAACGGATGTACGGGTTGGATTTCTCACACGGCGGGGTCTTGTCGCTTCCTGCGGCAGGTGGTTCCAGGGAATCAGCGGGCATACTTTTTGGAGAAATTTCCTACCGTACGAACCACATGTGGCCTACGAAACTTTTTAAGCCCACTTATTTTTAGCTTCCAAGAATAAGCCCAACTGTACGGACAGGTTTTAACAAGTCAAAAATGTCGCCATCCCTATTCCTTCTTTTCACTCATTTTCTTCATTAAATCTCCATAGAATCTCCATCATACTATCACATTACATTTTCCATGTTCCATTATACCCAAGGTTACTTGCATTAGTTTTTGAAAGGACATGAATGCATTGATGAATGAAAAATCTTGTAGGCTTTTCTCCGAAGAACATGTTTCACATCAACGCACTCTTATTCTTTTTCTCGAACACGGATTTCACTGATACGGCGGCTGTGGGAGGTAAGGACATTTAAATTCTTAAGAAATTACCTAAAAGTTTGTGGTCAATTTCATGCATTGCTAAGTCAATTTTACATGGTTATCCAATAAACTTCAAGAAGTTCGCAGTCAATTTGACGAAGTTTCGCGGTCAATTTCACTTAGTTCCCGATCAATTTATTGAATTGATCGGTCAGCTTCATGCACTACTTGGTCAATTTCACTCATTTTATCGTCAAATTGTAGTGCATTTTTGTAATACGACTGTGAATTTGTAGTGCATTTTTTGTAATACGACTGTGAATGTTATATATTGAATACATTTACTGCTTTTTTTGAAATTACAAATTTCTTACCACTATGATTCAAATTTCCAATAAGACATTCATTTCATGATCAATTCCATACATTTCACGGTCAATTCCCTTCATTTCACGGTCAATTCCATGCATTTCACGGTTAATTTCATGCGATTCCCCTTCACTTCACGGTCAATTCAATTCATTTCATGGTAAATCCCCTTCACGGTCAATTCCATTTCACGGTCAATTCCCTTCACTTCACGGTCAATTCAATTCATTTCACAGTCAATCCCCTTCACTTCACAGTCAATTCCATGCATTTCACGGTCAATTCTTTTCACTTCACGATCAATTCAATTCATTTCACGGTCAATCCCCTTCACTTCACGGTCAATTCCCTTCACTTCATGGTCAATTCCGTTCATTTCACGGTTAATCCCTTTCACTTCACGATCAATCCCCTTCACTTCACGGCACGTTATTCTATGCATTTCACGGTCAATTCCCCCTTCACTTCACGGTCAATTCCATGCATTTCATGGTCAATTCCTTTCACTTCACAGTCAATTCCCTTCACTTCTCACGGTCAATTCCGTCGTTTCCCCTTCACTTCACAGTCAATTCAATTCCCTTAAGTTCACTCACTTTGCGGTCATTTTCAATCACTTCAGGATCGAGAAGTGAGTGAAATTCATCATGAAGTGAGTGAACCTACCCTAGAAGTGAGTGAAATTCATTACGAAGTGAGTGAACATGCCCTATAAGTAAGTGAAATTGACCACGAAGTGAGTGAAAATCATCGCGAACTAAGTGACATACATCCCTGCAATTGAGAACTTTGAAAATTTGACCGATAAGTCGTCTTATTCAAGCTACTACAACGGTGGATTTCCTACTACTTGGTCAAATCCAACTTTTACATGTGAATACTAAACGAGTTATATCATTGTGTTTGTTTTCAGAAAATGGCTTCGATAATCATTCTATGCTCATATGGTGGGGAGTTAGTAAGCGAAAATAATCAATACACGTACACGGGTGGAGACTCGAAAACTACTATTGTGGGCGTTGATACTACATATGATGAGCTTCTATCGAAAAAGTACAGGATTGCGAAGAGTAGACCTGAGGATTACGATATTAGGTTGAAAGTATTGTATCCTTACACAAACGAATTAGTCCCTCCAACTGTAATTGAAGATGACGAAGATGTGAGAATGTTCTTGGTAGCATAGTTGAAACATCCGGATCACTACATCCCTTTATTCATCGAGACAATGCAGCGCGTTAATGAGGCAATACTTGAAGACCCGGTGGCTTTCAGTAGTTTCGAACATGATGCCCTAGCAGTAGGAAGTTTGGGTGAGGAACATGTCTTAAAATATGAATATATGACATCACCTCACATCAGGTTCCTCTAAGTAACACTCCAGTACCTGAGTCGGCTCAAACATCAAACTTCACTTCATGACAAGTCAAGTGAGGGCGTCGGCTGACGTGAAGCTCAAAAGTGAATATACGGCATCACCTTCATTTACAAGAGTAGATTTGCCCTCAACATCCAACACTAGAAACATAAGTGGAAGTGACATTTCATTGCCCGAGCAAGCTCGAACATCGGACTTCACCACCGACCTTCCCATTATGTCTTTCGAGGATGTTGGTCTCACCAATGTAGACTTGTCATTATATTCATATCCACTTGATGACCTGATTGATATAGTCGTTAGCCACGTTTAAGGACAAAAGCCGGTGTAAGTATGTTCTGAGCCAATTTGCAATTCGCAACAACTTTCAATATAAGGCCTTGTATTCCACATCTAAGAAATTCATCGTGGCGTGTATGGAAGATAAGTATGATTGGAGGGTACACGCATCTAAGGTGAATGATGCGAGGATATTCAATATTAAGACTTACACGTCCATACATACATGTGGAATATCATGGATGAAGAGTGATCATCGGCAAGCAAGCAATAAGCTAGCCAGTGAACTGTCTGTCAATTGCATTGAGCAACGGCTGAGATTAAGGCCGAAGGACATTATATTGGCAATGCAAGAGAAGTATAATATTCTTATTAGCTATAAGAAGGCATTGTGTGCTAAAGAAATTGCAATCAATCGCGTAATGGGGTCTTATGAAGACTCTTATAAAGAACTCCCGATGTACTTGCATGAGATGAGGATGACGAACCTGGGGACAGTGACTGCCCTGCTTGTGGATCCACAACCGAGGAGGTTCGAGAGATATTTTGTTGCGCTCGGACAGTGAGTCAGAAGCTTTCGAACATGTCTGTGAAGGGTCTTGGCCATTGACGGGACGCATCTAAGAGGTAAGTACAAGAGTGTTTTGTTCGTTGCTATGACTTTGGATGGCGACAATCATATCTTTCCAGTCGCTTTTGGTATCAGAGAATCAAAGAACAACAATAGTTGGAACTAGTTTCTTACCTACCTTAGTGGTTCGTTAGGGGATCTACCTGGTCTTGTGATCATATCAGACCGGCATAAAGGTGTAATGAAAGAAGTTCTCCAGGTCTTCCAAGTAGCAATTCATGGCTACTACGCCTACCATATATACCGAAACTTGGTGGATACGTTCAAAGACAAGTAATTAGAAATCTACTACTGACAAGTTGTAAAGACTTATAGGAGGGCTGAGTTCGAAAAGTTAATGCATGATATCGAACTTGTCAACCCCTCGGTACATGCATGGCTGAGGGAAATAGGATATGAAAAGTGGGCATCATCGCACTTCTCAGGAAAAAGATTCAATTTAGTCACTACAAACATATCTGAGTGTGTTAATGATCTATTCAAAGAAGCATGAGAATATCCCGTGACTATACTGATAGAGACAATCAGAATGAAAATTCAAGAGATGTTTTATAAGAGAAGAGAATCAGCATCATCATTCGTTGGATCGTTGACACCATGGGCTGAGAAACAATTAAAGGATCTTATACTGAAGGTACGAGATGTTCGTTGCCATGCAATTTCTCAGGATGAATACTATATTGTGGGGGACTACAATGATACTGTCAAGCTCAATGAGCTTTTATGAACATGTCGCGAGTTTGAAGTAAAAGAATTCCCTTATTTTCACGTTCTTTCAGCATGTATAAACTATAACCTTCCTCATTATTCGTATTGCTCCCCGTTGTACACGGTGACGAATTACCAAATCATGTATGAAGATTTCGTGTACCCAGTACGGGACGAGAGCCAATGGAAATTTTCATTAGGATTCAAGGAGTATTGTGTGAGTATAAAGCCCTCGCTACAGAGGAGGGCAGCTGGAAGACCGAAGAAGGCACAAATCATTTTCCATGGAGAGGAACGAACAACAAAAAATGCGGACATTACAAACAAACAGGGCATAATCGTCGGAGTTGCAAATTTTCAATACCTCTGGAATAATGTAATTTATAGTGCATTTTTTGTAATATGACTATGAATGTTATAAATTTTTTGTAATACATATGTTGTTTTCTTTGTAGTTGCGAAGTTCTTACCACTACGATTCAAATTTTCAATAAGACATTCATTTCACGGTCATATCAGCATTTCACGGTCAATTTCAGTCACTTCAGGTCAATTCCGTGCATTTCACGGTCAATTCCCTTCACTTCACGATCAATTTCATGCATTTCACGGTCAATTCCGGTGATTCCCCTTCACTTCACGGTCATTTCCATGCATTTCACGGTCAATTCCGGCGATTCCGCTTCACTTCACGGTCAATTCCATGCAATTGACAGTCAATTCAGGTGATTTCCCTTCACTTCACGGTCAATTTCATGCATTTCACGATCAATTCCCTTCACTTCACGGTCATTTCCATGCATTTCACGGTCAATTCCCTTCGGGCATGTTTGATTTTTCAAATACAGTGTAAATGCACGGTAAATGAGTAATGATTACTCTTTACATCTGTTTGAAAATTCACGTGTAATTCTGCTTGGAAAATCGGTCCAAATGAACTGGTTTAAATTTGTGGGCCCTGTTGTGATATATATGGTTTTATAGCATCCGTTATGCGCATAACATTTTGAGGCACGGGCCAAAAAATAAGGCCGATCGAACACTCAAGTGACCCACACCAAAGGAAATAGTGGCCCCAATTTTTTTTTAAAGATAGGTATTTGATTTCCTAAATCTTGTGGTGTGGCCCACTTGAGCTTTGGATCTTCCTCATCTTTTTTTATGATGCCCTAATTTCAGTTGGGATAATGGATGGACGGTGTGGATAAGTCACATATATCACTGTGGGCCCCACGTATATTTCACTGCACTATTTGTTTTTGTGCCAAAAAAGCCAGAGTCAAATCAAGCATTGGTGCTGCTGCTGTAATTACCTGGGGAAATCATTATTACCCATTTTCCCTGTATTTACCATTGGTTTGGAAATTCAAACATGCCCTTCACTTCACGGTCAATTCCATGCATTTCATAGTCTCATTTCCCTTCACTTCACGGTCAATTCCATGCATTTCACGGTCAATTCCGGCGATTCCCCTTAACTTCACGGTCAATTCCCTTCACTTCACGGTCAATTTAAAATGTTATCGTTATCGCTGAGCTAGAGATGAAGATAATATTGGTGATTACATTAGCGATATTAATACGTTGGCGATACTTAACGATGCATTGTTAATATCTGAAATTTCCGATACTACCAACGTTATCGATATTGCTGCCACTGTTATCGTTATCGCTGAGCTAGAGATGAAGATAATATCGGAGATATTTCGATAGTATCGGAGATAATTCAATTATAAAGATACGATAGAAGTCGATAGAATAAACTAAACACAAGTGATGAGATTATTGCAGCTGCTATTATAAAGATAAGTACAAAAGGATGTGTATGTGAAGGCATTTGCAAATTCAACATAAACCCATGCTCTCTTCGCAAGTTACAGCTGAAGACATTCAACACTTTGAATGATTTTAACATTTTGGTTGGTGGCTTCCAAATAGAAAGTATAGAAAGAAAAGAAAAGAAAACATTGATGCAACTGTAGGATTGAGAGGTCCTGGAAACTAAAACATACTTCTAAAAACTGATGCATATAAACATTAAGTCTGATGTTATCCAGAGCGGGATTCAACCCTCGGCGAAGACATCATACTCCTCCAAAATTCACAACCCTTAACCAACATTTGCATCCAAATGCATGTTCAACAAGATGGAAGTGAATGGAGAAAGCTTGTAGACAGACGGCTTCACCACCCTTTTAGTTATCCTCTTATATACTGGAATGGAATGTAGTGATTTTTCACATATATCAACGTCTAACGCATCCAAGTGTTGAACCTCCATCTCTCGATTTCCCTGGTCCCTACCTTCCAATTCCTCATCCTGATCAAACTCTTCCTTCTCCTTCTCTAACACTTTCTCATTCCAAAACTGCGTTTTCTCTATAAGAAATGTCTTCATTTGCTTCTTCAACTCCACTTTATTCCTCCTCCAACTCTTCATTCTCCTTCTTCAATACCTCATTTTTTATTCACAGTTCTTCCTTCTCCCTCATTAGCATTTCCCTCTCCATCTTCAAAATCGTTCTCTCATTTAACTCTTCCTTCTTTAACCTCAAGGCTTCTTTCTCTTTTAGCATTAGTTCCAACTCCTTATGTACTACTTCTCTCTCTATCTCTATCGATTCTTCTCTCTTTTAGCGTGCGTTCCCTCTCATCGATTTATTTTTCTTTAGCTTCAACTCTTCCTTATCTCTCTCCAACTGAATCCTCTCCGCCTCCAGTTCCTCCCTATCCTCCCTCGACTCCCCAGTCAATTGCAATCTCGCTCCCTCTCCCTCTTCCTCATCACACTTTCTTCCTCTCCCCCCCTCTTCTCCCTCTCCCCGTCCCTCTCTCTCTTCCATATCTTCATCATCTTCATCTTTAATGTCCTACAAAATGAAGCAATATATGTATCAATTATATAACATGTCAAAGTAAATATAAAATATCAATATAAATGAAGACTTTTATAATATCTTATGTCAAATCTATCACGGACTATGCGAATGACTTCCATCTCCAGCTCCTCAATGGTAGGCTCTAATACAAGAATATATCAGTCTGCAAGAGAATATCTTCATGTTCATGTACAAAAACATATATATAGTTCAATGAGTGACCACTTAGTATCATAGAAACTGACTTACATCTTCACTCTCCAGTATTTTATGAATCTTCTTATACCTCCAACCATTTCATCCTCGATATTGTATGAATCTTGAAATTTGGGAGGGAACATATGAAATGATACATTCTCGGAGAGCCGATACTCTCTCAAGGGCCCATATCTATTACAATGAAATGACAAGATGATCTTAAATAAATATAGTTTCGTATAAACTATAAATTAAAATAGACAAGGACAGAATCCTTACTTGTAGGAAAAATATGCAACCGGTGACTAGGGCTGTTCACGAGTCAAGCTAGCTCGAAAAGCTCGCTCGACTCGGCTCGAGTAAGCTCGGATTGACTCGGCTTGAATGGCCGATTCGAGCCAAGTCAAGCTAATTATTTGAAGCTCGAGTTGAGTTCAAGCCAAGTTCGACCAGGGGGCATTTCAACTCGACTCGACTCGAACTCGACTCGACTCGAAGCTTGAACTCGAGCTCGACTCGGCTCGATTAATAAATATATTAAATATTAAGTATTAAGTATTATATATATATATATTATATTAATATAAGTTTTAAGTTTAAACTTTAAAAAAAAAAAAAAAAAAAAAAAACAAAGAGTCTTTATCCGACCACACGCACCCCCTTCCCTTTCCCTTTTTTCTCTTTCTCTATCCACTGTCAGCCGCATGCCCGCCCCGACCACCACCATGAGTTTTCATTTCAGCTCCACAATAGTATGATTTCAATCTCTTGAAATCTACTTCTTAGGCGAGAAACTCGAGAAATTCGAGATGAGTTCTTCTCAGATTTGTTAGAGCTTCAAGGAAATCCAATGATCTGATTGACTAGAGCTCTTTACTTGGATTTTTGATCTGTGTTCTGCTCTGTTTCTTTTCTAGTACTTGAATTTCTGTTGGTGGAAGAAAATCAAGAGCATATCGGTTCTTACAGGTTTCCTCATCCGATTCGAAGCTTTGTTTGGTTTTTTCATCGGGTTTTGCTTTGATTCTCTTAAGATTTTTTGAATTTTTCATCAATGGAGGATGATCAAGAACATAATCCATTACTCTCTCACCTAACAAGCTCGAGCTCGACTCGAGGTAAACTCGACTCGACTCGAACTCGACTCGACAGCTTTGGCAAACAAGCCAAGCTTCAATGTTGAGCTCGAGGCCAAGCTCGAGCTTGAGTACATCATGGACAAAGCCAAGCCAAGCTTGGCCCACCTCGACTCGACTCGGCTCGATGCCCACCTCTACCGGTGACATTATATTGAAGCCCATGCGATGCCATCAAGGCACTCTCGATCCCTTCAGTTATCGTCTGGAAGGCCAAACTACCCCAATGGTAGATATTAAAGTCTTTCAACGAGTCCACAATGTCGATAAAGTCTGTACAACATATAATATTCGTGTCGGTTCCCCTAACAAACCACTCTACACATAATATTATCTTCATGCTTATTGCTATCAACTATCCTATTGAACACCTCCTATACATATTTTTTTATGATAAGATATTCATTGAAGTATTTCTCTCTTATTGATATCTTCGAACGATGGATGTTGGGTATGGAGAGGTCTCCAGTCTTCAGCCCTGTTATTAGGGTGAAGTCCATCTTGAAAAATTTTACACGTTCCCTTGTATCTCGAATACAAGATTGCCTATATATCTCTCAATAAGCGAGTGAAACAATGTTCCTATAAACCTAAATGGTGGAATGTGTAATAAAAACGAGAATGAGGTCTGCCTAAATATATTTAATCTACTGTTATTCTTCTCTAAACCACTCTTCATGCTATCAAACCATCATGTTAAATAATATCTGCATGATAGGGTGGGGGCCGACTCGCCAAATTCCTTATGCAAGGGTTTGTCATCTGCAAGGATGAATTAAAAATTATATCAACGATAACATTCAATATTTAACGAAGCATAATGTGAAAGTTGACTTGTTGTGGTGAAAAATCATAAGGTATGATGTGAGTTTACCGAGCCCGTGGTTAGTTTTTGGTGAATTCCAAATGAAAGTACAAGACTTATAAGATAATATTCAATATTTAACGAAGCATAATATAAAAGTTGACTTGTTGTGGTGAAAAATCATAAGGTATGATGTGAGTTTGCCGAGCCCGTGGTTAGTTTTTAGTGAATTCCAAATGAAAGTACAAGACTTATAAGACTTATATGTCAATATCAAGCAGTTATTAGTCATTTTAACGAATTCCATGTCAAAGTGGTCGACTCATTGGTGACATTCAACAAGTCTGTGGCCAATTTCACTCAGTTATCGGTCAATTTTTTTGAGTTATATGTTGCATTTTTGGCCCGTGAATGTCATGAAATTGACCATGGGTGAATTTAATTGAGGACTGAAAATGGCCGTGAAGTGAAGGGAATTGACCGTGAAGTGAAGAGAATTATCCGTGAAATGAGTGAAATTGACTGTGAAGTGAAGGGGATTGTCCGTGAAATGCATGGAATTGACCGTGAATGGAAGGGGAATCGCCAGAAATGACCGTGAAATGAATGGAAATGACTGTGAAGTGAAGCGAATTAACCGTTAAATGCATGGAAATTACCGTGAAGTGAAGGGGATTGACCGTGAAATGCATGGAATTGACCGTGAAGTGAAGGGGAATCACTGGAATTGACCGTGAAATGCATAGAATTACTGTGAAGTGAAGGGAATTGATCGTGAAATGAATGGAAACGATCGTGAAGTGAAGGGAAATGACTATGAAATGCATGAAAGTGACCATGAAATGAAGAGAATTGATCGTGAAATGAATGAAATGACCGTGAAGTGAAGGGAATTGACTGGAATTGACCGTGAAGTGAGTTATATGTTTCTTGCAGTTGTGAGTAGAATTTCACTTAGTCCTCAATCAATTCCATTCACTTTGCGGTCATTTTAAGTTAGTTCGCGGTCATTTTAAGTCAGTTCACGGTCAATTTAACTCAATTCACGGTCATTTTAACTCAGTTCACGGTCATTTTAACTCAGTTCACAGTCATCATCAATAACTTAGTGGGTCCTCGGTCTATTAACTTAGTCGGTGCTCAGTCTCTTTCACTCAGTCTTTGTTTAGTTTTACATCTCATTTCATTCTTTGTTTTAAAAACCTTCAATGTGGGCCATTTGAGCATTGAATTTGCTCATTTATCAGGACATGTCATATCATTCAGTGTTTTTTTTTAAAAAAAAAGAAAATGGATTGTGGACCGTGCGCATATATAGTATAATATACAGTGGGGTCCACAAAAAAAAAGCAGAGATTTGAATATAACCTGTCATTCGAAGCTTCTTAGATGGGGGGACCATTTTCGTCCTATCTTGGGTTCACAAAAGTCGAAAATGACGTGTGTGGGGTGTGTATTCTTGACCAGATAAATGTATATCGAAAATGGAGCTTTTACTCTTAAGGTGGATAGTCAGAAAAGGGGAAAGAAGAAAGCAGTAAAGGGATGGTTTTACTGCTACGGTGGACAGTCACAGAGGGGGAGAAGTAATCAGAAAATGAGATTCTTCGGTTAGGATGAAGGATCAGGGAAAGGAAAGAATAAAAAACCAAATTTTAGAAGGAGATGCGGCTAGTAGCGTTCGAAGGTGCGTCTAATAAAAGCAGGGGCATTTTCAACCTGTGAAAAGTTGTCCATACAACTGGAGCTTATTATTGGAAGCTAAAAATAAGTGGGCTTAAAAAGGTTCGTGGGCCATAAGTGGGTCGTACAATAGGAAAAAACTCGTTCGGATCCTTTATTTTTGTCTACGCTCTTGGGAGCGGGGATTTAGAACCCCTTTGATTTGCAATCATCCTAGTGTGTTTGGCACCCTAGAGTGTGAATCAACTTTAATCCAAAAGCACTTATTCATAGTATATTTACATGGGTTCGAATTTAATTACTAAATTAACTTCAATATCTCTAATTAGCCAGATATGTAAATTTTGACAGAATGGTTGTGATAAGCCCGCTGAATTATATGCTTTGCCCGAAAATGATGAAATTCCAAGTCTCGGATGGGCCACAAGCACAAGATCATATCTGAGTGACTAACAAATTATTTTTAATCATTAATTTACATGGACAATGTTTGGATGGTGCTAGACAATGTTTGGACCTTACTGATTTACATGGACAATGTTTTGACAGTGATGATCATTATTAGTGGGCCATGTGCCCGATAAAATAATAGTGTATAGTAACATTAGTTACACTTGCAACTATTGAAATAATTTTAGGTGTAATCTAAGCTAGAGACGGACGTTCCCAACCTCGATCTGTATGTTTTAAACCATAGCCTTAAAAGTAAATAGATTAAGCAGCGGTGATTGAATTCATGTTGTTGAAAACTTCATAGACTCGCCGTGAGTATTATTTGCCATCCAAACCATTCATAAGGCTATATAGACCTGTATGAAGTGAAAAATAAATGTAGTTTCGGGTTTAGGGTCTTGATCCAAAATATCTGTGACCCCACATGCCTAATAAAAAGTTTCCAACCGTAAACTGCGAACGGCTGACAGGAACGTCCTTCCCTGGAAACGGATTGGCTGCTCCCCCTGCCACCAGCCAATGGCTGATGGTCGGTGCTCTGTGGACCCTACCATGATATATGTATTTCATCCATTCTGTCCATATATTTTTATGGATGATTTTATGTTATGAGACAAAAAATGAATTGTATCCCAATCTCAAGTTGACCACATTACAGGAAACATTGTTGAATGAACATTGACCATTAAAAACTTTTTGGTGGCATAAGAGTTTTGAATCAAGATGACTTTGTTTTTTCCCTTCATCTGGGTCTGTATGACCTAATCAACAGATTGGATGTCAAATAAACAGTACAGTGGTCCTTGGGAGGATTTTAATGGTGGATATCCAATCGCTATTGTTTGCCTGTGGTGTGGTCCACCTGAGATTTATATTCCTATTAATTTCTGAAACAAGCCCTAAAATGATATGAAAAAATGGATGAACGGAATGGATGAATCAAATACATATGGTGGGGGCCACAGGGCACCGACCAGCAGCCACGGGGCTGATGGCAGGGGGAGTAGCCAATCCGTTCCCTCCGTCCCTAGTAGGCGAATCCGCGACCAAAGAAGTCAGATTCTCAGGCACGAGTGGTAGCTAGCCATTTGATGGCAAATCAAATCGCGAGCCGAAAAAAAATCGTTTTTCAACGATCTCCACCAAACCAACAGAGTCCAACTCATTCCACCGCTGAAAAATAAAACCCAGCAAAAGAAAATTCATTTCATTTTCTTCTCCACGGACTCTCAAAGTCCCTTCAACTTCCAATCCAAAACAACTCCATTTCTCTCTCCCGCCAAAAAGAAAAAGAAGAAAAGAGAGAGAAAATCCAATGCCAGATCTCTCGTTTTGAAATTGATTCCGTTCTCTTTTACTAACTAGTTGAATTTCGCTAATTCAAGAGAAAGATCGTAGATCCGATTAAATTCAACGACCGATCGTATTTTCACGAAGGCTAGTTGCTGAAAATCGGAAATCGGATGCGAGGAACCGTTTATGGGCTGCTAGATGATCTGATGCGAAATCCTCTGCAAACGCCCTAAAACAGCATTTCTTCCGTAAAAATCGCTCTTAACTTGCGAATTCCTGCTCGATCTTAGCCATAAATCGACCAAATCAGCTGCAAATGCTTCAAAACAAGTTGCTGAAAATCTGAAATCGCAGGTGAGAAACCTTTTCTCTGCTGCTAGATCTAAGATCTGAATTGAAATCCTCTGCAAAACGCCATAAAACAGCAATCTTTCTCAAAAATGGCCCTTGCGAGATCTTGCTCGATTTCGGCGATAAATTGGCCAAAATTAGCTGCAAATGCATCAAAACAAGTTGCTGAAAATCTGAAGTCGCAACTGAGAAACCGTTTCTCTGCTGCTGGATCTAAGATCTGATGCGAAATCCTCTGCAGAACGCCCGAAAACAGCTAATCTTCAGCAAATTCGCCATAAATCGGTCAAATCAGCTGCAATGCATTCAAACAGTTTTTCTAGCCAGAGTCTTTCAAAAACATTCGAAGATTCCAGTTCTAAATCTCATTTATTTCAGTTTCTGAAGAAGAAAAGTCATTTTCCTTTTCTCTCCGAGCCTTTAAGAAAATGATTTTTTGAAATCCGGAAGAAAAAGACAAGAGATGATAAGATTCTCCCGGTAAAAAAAAAAACCCCGCAAAAAAGGCTGTAAACCAGTGCTTACAATAATAAATTACGAGATTATTTTACTGAATCTTCTCTCTCTCCCTCGATCTTATCTGGTCTTGCTTTCTAGGAAGAGGGTTTTTTTCAACGTTTGAGGGCCCTATTGGACGAAAAGGGCCCTTTATCTTTTGGTTCTTTTTGGCATAAATTTCCAAAACCGGTGAATTTATTAAAGAAAGACGTGTGATGTTGGCTGGGGTTGTTGGGAGGGTTCTTGGTAAAAAAGATCAGTAACTGGGAATTCGTCTTCGGCTTCGTTTTATAAAAGGGTAGGTGCTCTCTCTCTCTCTCTCTCTCTCTCTCTCTCTCTCTCTCTCTCTCTGTGCATGTGTTTATAAAGGGTTTTTGGGATAGCTGGTGTTGAAGGAAAGGAGGGAAGATGGGGACTTGTCCAAGGCTTGCGAGGCGGGCTTTGGAGACCAATACGCCGGTCATGGTTCAGGTATTGCTATCGTTGTTGGCCTATTGCTTCCATTGCAATATTTTGAGTTGTTATGGAAAATCTAAAATATTTGGGATTGCTTGGATTCGGCATGGAACGGATATTTTCGTGGAACGGTTAGTTTCTGTTGCAAATTTCGGTTATGGCGTTCTGGATAACTCATGGTTTTTCTGCCTTTCAGGCCCCAAATCAATATATGTTATGTTTCACGCCCCCCCTAACTGACACATGATGCATATTAATTTGTGCTGAAAAGCAGCCATCCCTCCTGTCCTAGCAAGGGGCATGAGGCTGCCCTCAATGGCCATTTCTTGTTTCATTATTTGTTTTGGGTCCCGAATTGGGATTTGGGCATGTTCTGTTCTTTTCTTTTTCTTTCAAAATTTGAATTTGATGACCAGCGCACCCATTCAAATTTGGAATTTGAAAGGGGTTTTCTGCACTAAATCATCTGTGGACTTGAACCATTATTGCTCGAGGTTTGGGGTGGAAAGTAACATACTGCCAAGCAACTGGACGTGGTCTTATATACTAGTTACCTATAGATGCATGGTTTGTGTTATAATTAGTACGTATTACTGTGGTTGTTTCTGCAGATACAAGAACTGCTTCGTGGAGCTAAAGATGCGATTTCGCTGGCACAGGTCTGATCACATTACACTTGCCTGTTATCATGCTGTCTTCTTGTTGCTAGAGTTTGCTCCACCTCCTGTTGCTAGAGTTCCTATACCATCCTTAACTCAAGGGACAGAATCAACATTTCATGCCTATTCTCATTGCACATTAGTCGTGCATCCTTCTGTTTCTTAAGAGATCCAAGCGTCCTCACTGAACCTCACTATTTTGGAATTGCTGGAACTCAGTCTATCTTTCCTGATGCATCCCAAAAAAGTCCATCTTCCATGAATCCGAGGACGATTCAGTTTCATTCCTTCCTATAGTTGTAAGTCATTGCTATCGTGGCTTTTTTCCCCATTGGTCCTTGGTCGCTATTAGTAAAAAGAACATTCCCTCAACTAATTATCACAAGCTAGTTTCGCTTTTGGGAATTGCAACTGTTCTGGCTCAGGCCGCGTTTGGATCGTTTCATTTTATATTTCCTTATACTTGCAACCTATATTTGGTTTCTATTAATCACATCATTTGTGCTATCACAAAACACATTTTTTGATGGACAAGCCATGATTGGATGGGTCACCAAATAGGTTATTACTTGAAGGCTGTTAAGGAGGTCTCGTATTCTTATTACAAATTATAACTGAGATTAATGGTTTCATGCGAAGCAGTTCCATATGCTGCGTATTTGTTAGCATAGCCTGCTCTATATTCATGTGTTTGAACATGTTTCTCTCAGCATTTTAAGTCCGGCTTGTTTTTTTGATAGTGTACTGTGATGTAGGTATGTGTTCCAAGGTATTCTTTCCCTTAAAGGGCAGTCTTTCTTGGATTCTACTGTCCATTGAATGCATTTCATTTGTTCATGGTGCCGTGATGTAGGGTGTTGTTTACTGGCAACCACCTGAAAAGGCTCTGGACAAGGTCAAGGAATCTGTATGGCAGCCTTCAACCAGTCGTTATGGTGCTGATGAAGGTCTTCCAGAGCTTCGGGAGGCTTTGATTGAAAAGGTAATCTTCCCCAATTGTAGGACTTTCTTGGGATGAATATTGTAATAAATGTGTCAGCTTTCGATACTTGCGAACATTTTATGATGAATGGACTTAAGATGTTGCATGGAAGGAGCTCCAGAAAGTCCCACTCTTCAGAACTTGTCAAGAAACTATATACTACACCAGACTGCAAGGGATTTGGTTATTTTCTTGAAGCGTCTTTACTGTAGTTTGTGCTTTACCTTTTCCTTCCTTTTTTGAATGGCATCCTTTTGTGTTTTTGGACATGTTTTGCAATCCCTTATCCATATCAACTGTCTTGATGTGGTGAAAAATCCATACACCACTAGGCCCCATGAGATGATTTGAAGTCTACTCTGTCCATAATTATAGTTGGTGAAGAATCTCCATCTCTAAAATTCTACGATCACATTTCTTCCTAATATCCATAAACGGCCATGGGTTGAATTCTCCAGAGGAGACCCCCCCTCAGAGGGAAGGGTTAAAATAAATAGGTTCTTAGTAACTTCATTGAACAACAATCATCATTCCCCCAAGGACATTGTAGAGAGAATTCTAGACACCTCCATAGAAGGAGCAATGAAACATGTATGATTTGCCACATTGTAATTATAATCACAAATAGATTCAAGACAGCTGAGCCAACTTGGTTTTAGATGTCATGGACGTCCTCTTTTTTCTCATAGGAGTAGCCTTGATAGGTTATAAGATGAGGGAAAGCATATGTATTGAATGCCAAGAACTGCAATGGTCAGGACTATGTTGGCTCAAGTTGAAGGCTATAAAAGGGGCAAGTGAAAGCCCAAAATGATGTGGGTGGAGGTAGTAAGAAAAAGATTGGATGACCTATGGTTTAACTAAAGATATGTGATGGGATTGATGAGAAAGAAAATAAGAAGAGAAGAAGAACAGGTTTTTGCACGGACCACACATTCAAAGGGGTTGAATTTATAGAGTTTTCTCCCTTTGCAAGAGAATGCTTTCTCCCTAAACTCATACTTTTTTCTTTAATTATTATTTAAGCTTCCTTGTTCTATGGTATTTATAAACACACAAACACAAACTTAAACGTTCTTAATTAAGAAAAGAATCTAAGCATACCACACATTTTTGGACCTCTATCCTTTTTTTTTTTTCTTTTTCTTTTTCTTTTTGGTAAAATAACTCAAATTTTATTAAAAAAAGAAGGCAACACGTATATATGTTAAGATAAATCCATTTCACACGAGTTGCCCACCCCAAGTGTGCCTCTGCATCCCATAGGCCACCCCACTCGAGCCCGGTGCAAAAATGCTCCTGCATTAATCACCCCCTGTGAGGAGTCTTGAACACGAGACCTTTCGCTCTAATACCACTTTGAAACAGGACAACCAGCCATTTGCTCTAAAAGTTTGGACTTATAGAGCATGGAGAATCAATCATTTTATCTCATATCCCAGGCCCCACATCCCATGGATTAGGACCTTGGCTGAACCCCCTCGTGGGACCCACTTTATATGGGTTCCGCCTTACACGAGCCACCCGCCTCACGGGTGGGGCCCCCCTCACACAGGCCGCCCACCCCAAGTGTGCCCCTGCATCCCACAGGCCACCCCACTCATGCCCAGTGTGAAAATGCCCCTGCATTACGTTGGCTATGGCATTGATGTCTAGTAATATGGCTAAAAGGGACACTGGTCCGATGGAGCAAAGCCCTAATTGTATTGACAGAAAAGCACCAAACAGAGCTAGACAATGAAACGATAATGTTAAAAGAGCGTCCTTCTAAATATTTTTGAAAGATAATGAAAGTTCATTAGAAAAAAAAAAAAAGAAGAAAAGAGCCAAAGAAGATATAAGGCTAGATTACACGAATGAAGACCGATGCAAAGAGGAAAGGTCATACTCAAGGTATTCCAAAACAGTTACATAATGGTTGTAATGGCATTTTTGTAACAGTAACGGTGGTAACCATTATGCATTATGGGGTCATAAAGGCCGTTACCGAAAAATTGACTTGTAGCGGTCTTGTAATGGTTGTAACAGTTTGTTATGAGGCTGAAATAGTTTTTTTTTTTCCTTAAAAAAATAACAATAAAAATAAAGAGATTTGTAATGGTTGTTACTAGGGCTGTAAAGGCCATTACAATCTGTATTGTAATGGTAACACCTGTAGCTGTTACAGCCACTGTTATCGTTATGGAATACCTTGGGTACACTCGTTAAGGGCTTTTATGCTCGAGGCCTCGTCCAATACATATAACTTTGACCTTCCATAAACCTCTAACACCAACCCACTTTGATTTTGGAAGCATTGATTATTCTCATCTCCTTCCTGTAGATCCCAGATGCCCATCAGAAGAGCTAACTTCCATATCACCCTTTCTTTTTTTCTTTTTTTTTTTCAACCCCACCACCAGGCCCCATGCCAAGCTAGAAATAGGTGTTCAATGGACCTTGACAACATCCACAACACTTTGGAAGCTTCAAAGAATCTCACCCACACCTCTTTAGTGAAGGAGCAAAATGGATAAATAGACGATTAATCAACTCTATACTCTGCATGCGCATTGCACAAATATGGGGTATCATCATCTTCCTCTTGAAGGTTATCTATAGTGAGCACCTTATTCTTACTCACCAACCAAGCAAAAGCCACAACATTATGAGGGGCGCTATAAAACCAAACTCGAGAAGTCTGACCAACGCTCTCCTCAGAGAAAGACCCTTGAATAAACCCGAACAAAGACCGATATGAAGACTCAACCGACTTTTCATTGGTTCACACCAATTCGTCCCTCTCATCCAAAGAAGGACAATGATGTTGAAGCTGCACCAAGAGCTGAATGAACTCGTCCACTTCCTCATCTATCAATTTCCTCTGGCATGGAGGAGACCAAACCACTGCATCCTTGGAAAGCAAGAATCAATGAGTAATTGGAAAATTTGCCTTATAGGATAATCTTGCTAGCCTCAGAAACTCTTCATGGAACGTCTTTTCTCCAATCCACACGTCCTCCCAAAAACGAATCATCTTCATGTCACCTAATGAAAACCTGATCCACTCCTTAAACTTGGTTGCCAACCTAGCAACCACCTTCCACACCGCTGAAGCCCTATATAAGGATGATTGTTTTGTCCACCACCCCTCCTTAATCCCATATTTCCTAGAGATCACTTTTCTCCTTAAGCTATCTTCTTCTACTAAACCTCCAAAACAGCCCGCCCAACAATGCAAAATTCATGCGTTATCACTTCTCTCCATAAGCTATCTTCTTCCATTGAACCCCCACTACCACTTGTCCAACAATGCAAGATTCATTTACTATAACTTCCTTATACCTTCTCCCCCTTCTTCATATGGTTTAAACATCTCTTCTCACTTCATCAAGTGAATTTTATTTATCTTTTGCGTGTTGCCACAAAAAATCTCATCTCAATTTCTCCAACCTTTCCAAAATAGCTTTTGGATGCCTAAAAAGAGAAAAAGTAAAGAGGCAAATTTGATGTGACAGCTTTGATTAGCATTAATCTCTCTCAATGAAAGATGCGACTATTCCACCTTGACAACTTCTTTTCAACCCATTCGATAACCTTATCCCACTAATGCTTCATAGGTTTGCCAATGTATAAAGGAAGGCTTGGTTAAGATGATGGAAATGACTCAATGTGACACCCAAACACATCCAATTAGAGGTGTACATGAGTCGAACCGAGTCGAGCTTGGCACAACTCGACTCGGCTCGGCCACTAGTTGACCCCAGCTCGAACTCGGCTCGGCTCGGCTCGGTCCTCGAGCCTGATTGGCCAACTCGGCTCGGTTCAGTTAGCAGCTCGGGCCAGTTCGAGCCAAGATTGAGCCTCTGCGGCATTTTCTCAAACACATGGAGAGCACCTTCAATTTCTCACGGAATGTAAAACAAAAACATCGGTTTACAGGTATTTCATCAAAAATTCAGTAGGCAACATAAAAAACAAGATGCAAGGGTATTTGTTTCATATTCATACCTTCCTTGCCACCAGCCGACACTTCGTTGAGTCATTTCATCAAACACTTGTTGAGCAACATCAATATCAAAATAACCGAGTCACTGAACTGGTTTGATCCGAGTTCGATTCGAGTTGGGGTTTGATCCGAGTCGAGTCGAGCTCGAGCAAGCTCGAACTCTGCTCGAAATTTTTTCGAGCTTAAAAAATCAGCTCGATTCGGCTCGAACTCAGTTTCGAACCAAGGCAAATCAAGCTTTTTTGAGGCGAGTCAAGCAAGCTAACCGAGCTGACTCGGATCGTGTACAACTCTACATCCAATAACCTTGCCACATCCTCCTTGGACATGCGAACTGCCGGCATCTCACTTTTTAGGATATTAACCTTCTATCCCAAAACCATTTCAAAATATATCATGGTTTTCCTCAAATTATTCACCTTCTCTTCTACTGCATCACAGAAAGGATGGTATCATTGGCGAACTTGAGGTGAGAGATCTGGAACTTTGCATTCTCCACCATGAACCAGCTAATAAGATCAACAGAAAGACCTTTATCCAAGAACTTGCTGAACGCTTCTTCTGCTACAACCACAAATAAGAAGGGCCAAATCAGGTCCCTTATCTGGAGACCGCTCGTGGCCTTGAAGAAACCTTTTGGAGACCCATTAACCAACACTGAAAATTTGATTGACCGAATACATTCTAGAATCCACTTCCTCCATCTCCACCTGTATCCCATATGGTCCAATATATAATTGAGAAAATCCCAATCGACATGGTCGTATGCTTTTTCAAATGTCAAGCTTGCTTGTGATGCGAATTGATGCATTCATGGGCTATTAATGCACTATCCAAGATGTCTTCTGGCAACAATCACACCTTGAACATTAGAAATTACTTTGCTTAGAACTAAAATAAATCTGGATGCCAAGATTTTAGCTAGGATTTTGTAAGGTCCTCTGATAAGGCTGATAGGCCTAAAATCCCTTAAAACTTTTTGCACCTTCTAAAATAAGTAGGCCACTGACTGAATCTTGGAACAGTTGTGGTCTATATGATTGAAATGTAGTTTTCGTACCGTTTGCCTATCAAATCAACCAACAAAGACTAAGGCATGATGCGTCTGCTTCCTTGCCTAATAAATTAACCATTTACCTGTGGTTCCCAGTTATTGCTAGAAAATGAATTTGAGAAGCTTTGACTTAAAGGGGATTTCCACCAGCCCTTGCTCATCTCAGATTTATTACCTAAGAGAACATAACTAAAAATAGACCATTGTTGAATTGTTGTGAAAGTAGTTCCTTTACTTTCCATGCTAAAACCTTTGACAAAACCTGCTTCTATTGTTCTGCCCATCGATCCGCTCAATTCCTCAGAGAATAGTGGAAGGAAAATGAAAGAGGTCTCCTCCTCCCAGACACACACAACAAAGAAACAAACAAACATCTGAACAAGCTTTTTGCATGACTACATCCATTCGTTTTGGGATTTGCAAAATTGACTATAGCATAATATTAGTCAGAGGAATATTATGGAATTGAGATGTTAGTCATGTTTATATCCTTTTGGAGGAATCGTTGCATCAGATTTTCTGGCAGATTCATTAGCAAAGTGAAAATTAAGAACTTTCAGAAAATCAGCATTTTAGAATATATGAGATATTTCTCCTTTTATTTCTAATTAATCCGTTTGATTTTGCAGTTACGTCGGGAGAATAATCTGCACAAATCTTCAGTCATGGTCACTGCTGGTGCAAATCAGGTGACTGACCCTGTGCTGTCATGAAAACTTGCATTATGAACTCTTTACATACACTCTGGAAAGATTAAGAGTTGATTGAAAACGCACCTTGCATTGACCTGCTAATTTTAAAGATGGTTTCCTTCTTGTTTTTCCATTGTTATCCATTGATGCGACAAATGCATAATATTCTTGTCCAAAGTTTTGGATACAGTTACTATGAGAAAGGTTCCTCCTGCAGCATTCACTTTCAAGCAGAATGCCCAAAACATCTATTAAAAAAGTCAAATCTATGTGTGAGCTCTAGTTTAGAACATGATAGCTTCATCATAAAATGGAATGAGGTTCTCAAAAGCAGTAAGGTGGGAAATGAGGCATAGCTTCAAGGTTTTGAGGGGTAAACCTTTAAATTCAATAGTTGAAGGTCTGCTGACAGATAGAAGTGGTGTAAATTATGATAATAAAAATTTGGGAATTTCTAAATATTGAGAATTAAACTATTAATCTCATTCACTCAGTTACTAAATCTGCATTTTTTTTTTCTTGATCTATCTCCTTCAATTGTGTCTGTGATTTTTGTTTTTTGATACGTATTTGCATAGGTAATATTGGGAGTAAGATTTCTCTTCATCATATTGGTAGTGTGAAGTAGATCGGCCAACCCACTGGATAATCATAGGCATAATAAATGATAGGGTTGCCACTAGCTGGATTTTGAGATTTAAAAACTCATAGATGGCTAGAGAAACCATTAAGTCATTTTTCAAGTGGAAATGGTTGAAGATTGAATAATTTTAACCTCAAAAAATACTCTTCCCCAAGATCTGGATAAGGGTCTCAGTGAGGGAGAAGGAATGGATTAGGGTATGTTCTTTGCCTGCATCTACAAGCAGTCTTTATTTATCCTTGAAATTGGATTTTCAGCAATGTGAAAATAAACAAAAGAAACAAAAATATTGGGAGCTTTTGAGCTAAGGGACACGTTACACATTCAATATGGTTCTTAGATATATATATATATATATATATATATATATATATAGACTAAATGGAGGGGGGGTGGGACTGTCCTCCCGGTGGATTACTTCCAACATGTCAAGTGTTTGTGACATCCAATCCTCCTAATAGGTTGGCCCCACCATGCAGATCATCTAGTGCAAAAATCAGCCCTATCCAATCATCGAGTGAGCCACACCATAGAAAACAGTGTATAGCCATTGATAAATAGCAAAATACAAGTTTGGTCCACTTGGTCAGTGGTTGGGGCTGATTTTTGCATGAAGTGTTCCTCATGGTGGGGCCAATCTATTGAACGGATTGGATGTCCCATGCACTTGTCAGGTTAGAAGTTATCCGCTGGGTGAACTGTAACCTATTGTCCAACCGGTTGGACTTGAGACCTGTGTGTGTGTGTGTGTGTGTGTGTGTGTACATACGTACATATGTATGTATATGTGTATGTATGTATATATACTATATATCCATACGTGTGTGTGTGTGTGTGTGGACTGGCATGGAAATTGGATTTCTGTGTTGTAAGGGAAACCCCAAAGAGCACCCTGTGGTGCATAAATTCAATTTTTGTGCTCCTGAGGTTGCAAAACTGAAAAGGGGTGTATGCCCATCTGTGGCAGCTGGGTCCTACACCTTGCATATTTTTATTGTGTAGGCTAGTATGGATCCTAGGGGAGTTTCGGCCTCGAAAATTGGGTGATGGGTGAGGGTTTAGACTATGATTCGATGTTATGCAAGGGGTGCTTTGATTTGAAATTAACCCTGCAAGTAAGAGTTTCAATTTTCAAGTTAAAACCCTCACAGCTTAGCCTGATTGGATTAGATGATTTGGAATGCCTGTGCTTATGTGCAGTGTTACAGGTAATTGAGTTAATAACTTTGAGAAATGCTCCAGTGCTCTCAGAGCACTATATGCTATAGTGCCCGTAGTTGCATTGGGACACTTGGACAGTCCAATCCATTGATCTAGACTACAGGTTAGGTCCAGTGCACATTTCATGGGCTACCATGAAAACAACACACCAATTTGACAACTATTAACCATTTGATCAATGTTCTTTAATGTGGACTGTCAAGATCATTTACACAAAGATATGTCCAATCAACAATTTGATCTAGACTACAGGTTAGGTCCAGTGCACATTTCATGGACTACCATGAAAACAACACACCAATTTGACAACTATTAACCATTTGATCAATGTTCTTTAATATGGACGGTCAAGATCATTTACACAAAGATATGTCCAATCAACAATTTGATCCATCTATTTGTTAGGGCCTATCACGGATTGCTTATGATTCTAAAAAATCACTTTTGTTAGGTAAATGTAACCATCCCCATCCATGGCTTGGAAAAAAAGGATGGCTGTAGAAAATAAGGCCAAATCAAGGATGGTTGGATCATCCGAGCAGAGTGATTTTTGCGTGGTAGCCTGTGAAATGTGGTCTGTACTTAATGGACAGATCAAATTGATCGATTGGGCTTGGGGTTCCATTGCAACCAGGAGCACAGTAACTTATAGTGCTCCGAGAGCACTGGAGCATATGTCAATAACTTTCAAGTATTGAACATAAAAGTTCCAACAGAAAAGAAAACTAAGAACCAATGCTATTTCATGGGTCATTGGTTAGTGTAATGGCAAGTACTTTAATATTTGATATTTCTGGAATTTAATGCGCCAATACTTGTTTGATATTTCTGGAATTTAAACAGGCTCTTTGATCTGACTTACAGGCATTTGTGAATCTTGTTCTTACACTATGTGACCCTGGGGATTCGGTTGTTATGTTTGTACCATACTACTTCAATTCATACATGTCCTTCCAGATGACAGGCATCACTAACATATTGGTGGGTCCTGCCAATCCCAAGACACTTCAGCCGGATGCTGGTGAGAAGCTTCTTATACTGCTGTTTAATTTGCGTTTGAGGCATAGCTAACAATCTGTTTCCCCTGTCAAATATTTATGTTTCTCGCTTCCCATTCCATGCGCATGTTTCACAGTTCTAGCTAACTATCAATAAAAACAATTGTGAAATGAGACATCTCAAGCATCTGTTTCTCACATTCTTCCCCACATCCATTTCTCAGTCTGGTAAGTATGGTTTGAGGTACTAAGATATCTGAACTATGCTAACCAGTGTCTATATTTTCCTGACTTCTTTAATGGTCATCCTGAACAGTGTCCATGGCTAAAGTTAGCCATAAGTCTTCCTGAGTCCTGACTTTGAGATTATCTATTGTTTTAGAGCTTTCTTCCTTCTTGCAGCTGTCGATTATTCTCGTATAGATTCCATGAATTTTTGGCCAGTACACGTACTTCTTATGAAAGTTGTTATGTTTCTTGGTCTAAGCAACTATTGTCCTATTTCACCCATCTGTCAACACATAGATGCTTGAAATGGTTCAGCTATTAGCACTTGGCATGATCTTCCTTCTGCAGAATGCAACTGCTGTTATCTCTGTTTCCCTGGACATGCAGTGCTGTGGATACATGCATGTCCCACTTGATGTGAATGCTGCTGAAACTGAAACAATGAATTGAAACTCTCTGTTTCCTTGGACACGGTGGTTTGCTTATTGCTTGTTAACTATTTTATGTTTTTCATTCCCTACTTCTAGTTTTTCTTCTTTCTTTTCACAAAACATTGAATTCAGTGAGCTAGAAAAAGGCGGATTTGGGTGGATAAACCCTAGTTTCATCCATTTTCAATCCAAAACACCCATCTTTTATGGATTTTCTTTTTCCAATTTTGCAGATTGGTTAGAAAAGACTCTATCAGAGAATGAGGAAAAGTCAGTCCCAAAGGTTGTTAGTGTTGTAAATCCAGGCAACCCATCGGGGACCTACATTCCAGAGCCTCTTCTCAAGGTCTCTCTCTCACACACTCAAACACACACACAAACACAATCTACCTGTTGGCTGTTGCTAGGAAATCACACTCTTCTCTCAATTTGTACTAAGAACTAGTGCACAAGTCTGGAAAGAAATCTGGTATGTTGATTCTCAAACCTGTTATGTGTTCTGACTTGTTATGCTTTTTCTTTTTTCCTTTTTTCTAGAGAATTTCAGATCTGTGCAAAAGGGCTGGCTCTTGGCTCATTGTAGATAATATGTACGAGTGAGTGTATGCTGCCCCTATCACTGTAATTTCAAGAACATAAAGAGGCCAGATACAATTCAAAGCTTTATATGTTAAGCTTAAACTACGAAGTGCATCTAACTTCAGTGCATGTCAGTGTGCCTATGTTTATCCAAGTCTGATGCACTTTTTTTTTTTCTAGGTTTTTGATGAACAATCAAAAGGAGATTATTATTTAAAAAAACAGAAAAGCAACAACAACAAAAACAAAAGAAAAGAAAAACAGACTCCAAATAGCTGAAGCCACTCCTGCTATCAAAAACAGAAAAAGCAGAATACAAAAAAAAAAAGGAGAAAACATAGCGAGAGGCTCTGCACTTAGAGGCACTCAACGTGAACTTAGATGAAGTTAGATGCACTTAGACACAATCACATGTTTTACATTAAGCTTGACATAAAAAAGTTTTGTATCAGATCTGACCTCGTGTGAACAATGAGAAGGTCATTGCTAATTGGAAGTGTTTGGGACATGGATAGCACCTAAGTGGAGAGACTCTTCTCATTTTCCGGACCTTACAAGTTATAGGTTGTCATTATATTGGTCATCCCTTTTACCTAGAGCTGTTTTTTTTTTTTTTTGGTCTTTTTCTTTTTCTTTTCCCCTCTCCGGCGGTTCTTATAATTATTGCATAGTAGTCGGTGTGAATGCTGATTTCTTGCAGTGTAGGGTCTTTTTTTTTTTTTTTTTTTGAGAAATCACGATTGTATAATATAAAAGGAGGGGGGGGGGGGGGGGGGGGGGACAACAGGAAGAGAGAGAGGGGGAGGGAAGGCCAAAACGGACTGCCAAGGTGGCAACTGAATTACATGCCTAGAAAGAGAAAATCAAAACCCTTCAAAGCAGGCACCAGGGTTGCAGTGTAGGGTCTTTTGTGCCATTAATCCTTTTTATTTGACAAAATGTAAACTGTTTTATTTCTTTTACATTTGCAGATACTTTATGTTTGATGGATTGAAGCATTCATGTATAGAGGGCAATCACATAGTCAATATCTTCTCCTTCTCCAAAGCCTATGGGATGATGGGATGGCGAGTAGGATACGTACGTATATCTCCGAACTCTTTATTTGTAAATTGTAATGAGTAGACTGATGCTTCTTTTAAAAGCAGAGCACCTTTACATTGCTTGTGATGAGTTAGGAATTCTTTCATTTCTAGGACCCAAGACATTTTTTACTTTTATTTTTCAAAAAAAAAAGAAAAAAAAGAAGAAAAAAGAAGCAAGGCAAAAGGAAAAGAAAAGAAAAGGAGCAACTGGCTGGGTCACCAACAAATCGACCTCTCTTTTGGGTACCTAACTGGGTTTTTCTACCTATAATTTGCCTGGATTCTTGCTTGAGCCTTTCGAATTCCTGATTGAGTTTTTGAGCCACATGAGCCTGGCCAAATAGACGAACCAGTGCCCTTTCTCAATCAGGTAGAGAAGTTAAAAAATTTGTTCCAAGTCAGGAAAAACTTACCAAGTTTCCCAATAAACATTTTCTTGGGTATCAGATACCGAGTTGCACCTAAAACTAGACTTGAATTTGAACTGATTCTTCTTGTGGCTCCCAATCAAGATTTTAAAACTTCCAAATCAATTTTATCTTTGGCCTTCTCCGAGAAAAGAAAAAGTAATATGTTTGGCACTCTAGCTTCAGTTCCTTGTATTGAAGCCAAGGTCCCTTGTTAGTCAGATTAACAAACTTAAAGACTCATTTGAGTCGAGAAGAACTAGTTGAGTAAAAAAATCGGTGAGTATCTTGATTACAATATTGAGTCATTTGACTTCTAAAGTATTGAGTTTTACCTAAAATTACGCATTTCAATTTTCAACCCAGTTCTTCGAGTACTTGAGCCCCGTTTACAGTGATCACCCAATCTACTTTCCATGAGTTTCAAAAATATAATGCTACACGAGAATATCTCGACCGGGATATTAAGTACGTCATTAATATTTAAACCTTGTGAAGGAATGTCCTGTTTGGCTCCTTTATATAGGGACAGCATGTTTGGTCCACTCTTTACGAGTACTCACTCATGTAATGGCGTATGGCTGTCAATGGCCTGGGCTGGGCCTGGGCTGAGAAAAATTATAATTTTTAATAGGGCCAGCCCAACCGGCCTAACCCAACCAATTCAAAATCTGGAAATAAAGCAATTAAGGCGTGGTCCATTGACAGCCATAAACAAGCACTGCTTATTTTTTGAGCACTGGACTTACCTGCCCATATTTATTGTCTTTTCTATATTGTCATATGTAATGTGTAATGATCTAGTGTATAGCCTGTGTGCTGCACATCATGGTACAAGCCATTCACCAACCTGAATCGCAGTCAATTGTCATGAGTGGGGTCCATCGCCTTCTAGGAAGGCGTGCGGGCCACGTAGGCAGGTCTGCCCTTTGAGCAGGTGATGGTCCCTGCACTTTACAATCCCCTATGAGGATCGGATGGTGGTAAATAGTGTATGGCACATTTTTGGTGTACGCATTATCCATGGTTCAGATGAGGATCAGACGGTGTTAAAGAGCATACACACATTTGTGGTGTATTCATCATCCTCAGATCATTTCTCTTGTGTAACTCCACATCTTGCTCCATCATGATTCAGTCACCATGTTCTTCTAAGGGTGAGTTTGGATGTAACCCACTTCACAATCTGAATGGATTCTGTTTACCTGTTTGTGGAAACTAAATTATGCTGGACATTATTTTAACTTGCCTTTTGGCTCAAATCAACACCCATTGTTCTTCCTTTCTTAGGACTTTCAAACATATCATCTAATGGATTGCTTACAGTTTGTGCTAGAAATTGAAACACAGATATACAGTGCTTAAACTCATGCATGATCTAGCGTACTGCATTCATGCAGATAGCATTCCCGTCAGAGGTAGAGGGTTTTGCAGCTCAGCTCCTCAAAGTCCAAGATAACATTCCCATCTGTGCCTCCATAATCGGGCAGCGTTTGGCACTCTACTCACTAGAAGAGGGACTTGATTGGATCAAAGACCGAGTGAAGAACCTCGTCAAGAGCAGAGACCTTCTGCGGGAGGCACTTTCACCCCTTGGAGAGGATGCGGTGAAAGGTGGCGAGGGAGCTATTTACCTCTGGGCAAAGCTCCCCGAGAAATACCCTGATGATTTCGAGGTCGTCCGCTGGCTGGTGCGGAGGCATGGAGTGGTCGTGATCCCTGGGTGTGCGAGTGGCGGGCCCGGGTATATTCGGATCTCGTTTGGGGGATTGAAAGAGGCTGATTGTGAGGTTGCCGCAGGGAGGCTGAAAAGGGGATTAGAGGAGCTGGTGAGAGATGGGATGGTGTGATAATCCTCTGCTCTGATTGGTCGTTTAACTTGGAATTTTCAGTTCCTGCTGGCTGATTTCTTCCTTAATAAATAGGCTATTTTGATAGACAAATACACGAGTCCAGAAATACCCTTTCCCAGGAAAAAAAAAAAAAATGGGGAAAATATCAGCAGAGTTTCGGCGAAATGCCAATATCGATATTTAAAGATTATTTCATTGGAAAACTGTAAAAGATGCATTCCAACAAGCGTAGTGTTTGAAAGCATCCCCACATCCAAAGATTGGAGCCAATTTATAGTCAGGTATTATACCATGTTTGGTCGAAATTTACATATTTTTAATTGTTCCATCCAAAATAAGGTGCAGGTGGGTCCCATTGTCTTTTGATCCAACGCATTCATTTGGTGACCCTGCCATGGATGGGCCATCAATCCAAGATCTCATGCCCCGAGCAGTACACGAGCCCTCCGAGTGAGTGGTGGATTTCATAGAGTTGCATGTTGGCCATGGTTTTTAGACTTGGATCCACTTGTTTGGTCTTTAGTCGAGTTTGCAACTCGCCCGAGTTGGGTTGGGGCGGGGCGGTTGAGTGTAGGGGTGACTTGTGGCATCAAACTGGATTGGTTAGTACTGAATTCGAGTTGACTAGGACGAGTTTTATCAGACCGATCTGAGTCTTAAAACTATGATACTCACGGTCAGCCTATGTTTTTGTTTCAATCATCCATTTGGAGCTGACAATTAGATGAATAAAATCTTCTAGTTTGGAAGATTGCTGGCATCTGCCCGTGGTGGAACACATCAGGATCACCGAGGCATGGGCCCAGATGTACATAGCCATAGGTGACAGGCTCTTCTAATTTTTCTTTACTGTAACTTAAGCTGAAGCTAGGATTAACTGCTGCAAATAACTTACAGTAGACTGTGCGGTAAAAAAAGTGGTGATCAGTTCACCAACGGAAGGATGCATTTGACAATTTCTTGTAGTAGGGCACGTGGGTCCTGTCCAAAAATGTTGATGTGAGGGTCACTCACCATACATGGCCCAAGCAGGGGAAAAAATAAAGATCCTCCAAATTGGAAGATCCTACTGACAGAATAGTTTCATCCGTTTGATTGGGAACCATTGCAGTATTTTCTCTGCTAACTGTTTCTTTGTTGGCCGCCTAGTGAAATGTTTAGGATTTCCCCACCTGGGAGGCGCACGAACCATTCTTAATGGGGCCCAAAACCTCAACATGACGGATTGCTGAAAAATGGACCCTACTTATACAAACTAAAAGCTTGAATTGCGACCCATTATTGTATAATACTTTGTTTAATATCGGACTTCTCAGGTTCTTATTACATTCTGCATGGAGCATTCCCCCCATTGCATGACTGAAATTTCTTTGGAATTAAAAGGTTCTAGCCTCCAATAGAGTTTTAGTCATACCAATGAGATCTTAAGACTGCATTAATAATAGGGCTTAGATGATGTTGATAACTGCAGAATACTATTTATTTTTCATAAAATGATTTTTCAAATATTAACATCCAAATAGCACTTAAAAAAAAAAAAAAAAAAAAGGAAAAAGTCACTGTCAAGAAAAAATACATAAATTCTAGACATTGCAGCGCTTTCATAATGGAGCAATTTACGATCAAGAAATCCGACGTTGTTTTTTTACAGGAGATTACACATCTGTCTTCATTGACCATTGAACTTCAGCTTCGCAATCAGTGTCTCAGCGATCTCAACGATCACTTCTTCCATTGGGGCAACCGCTGAACAACAACCTGAGCCAACGAAGATGAGAGAATATGTTGGTATTGGAAATTGGAAGGAAATAGAGAATTGATTTATGATCAAGCTAGAGGAGTTACTAGAGCTTAACCTGAGGATATGCATGACATCCCAGGGATTGCAGTTTGTACAAGTGGGCCCATGGTTATTGGGTGATCCAGGCCATTGATCTTGATTGTACAACAAAGTTAATTATGCTAGTCAGCTAGCTGGAAAGAAAGCAAGGAAGCAAAGCTGATGGCTTGATTCTGAGGTTGCAATTTTCGTTGTAGCTGGGGGGTTGGTAATAGGTTGGGTCAGCCAGTGGGCCAACCAAACCAACTTGCTTAAAAGCACAGCTTCTGGTTCAGGTTAGAAAACATGACCTGCTTTAGTAAATGGGGCTTGGGTTTACCTTGGCCTGATTCAACCAACCCACACATACTTAAATCTTATATAAATATGTAGTGTTCAACAGATCAGTGTGCTACAGTGGTAGAGATGGCTGGAACTAGGCAAAAGGTCGTGTTTGTGGCCTTCTGTAATACAATCTTCTTTAAGTGGGTTGGGTCTGGCCAAGCCTAAGCTCAGGAATCTGCTCATGGGTTTGCACTTAGTCATCTTATATCAGGTCAGGGTTCAGGCTTGGGCTGACCCTGACCTGATCCAAACTTGACCCATTGCCACCCCTAATTACAGTAACTAAGAGTAACACAACAACAGACATTATTGTATTCTAAATAACATAAAGATAAATGTACCCTTTGTCATCATTAGGGATCCGATAATAGAGGCAATGTACCCTTATTGGCTGAAAATAATAGCAAACCTCAATTGAACACAACGAAAAAATGCAGTTTATTCATAATAGTCCCACAAGAAGGGTATTGCCATTAGTAAAGTTGAAGAGATATCGGGCACTTATCACAAGACAACCCTTTGGTCATTGTACTAACATGAACATTTCATGATACATGATATGAGATTCTTCAGCCAAGATCTCTTTATTTTATTTGATGCAGTGATACTAGACACTGATATACAAGATTTTGATGCCATGTGTAAAGCTTTCACATAACACTATACCATGGGGCATGCAGCTTTCTGTGTAGATAAATCAAGAAAGAGGTCTCAAGTCCAACCAGTTAGATCACAAGTTATAGTCCACCCATCGGATAACTTCCAACTTATTTAAGGGCATGTGACATCCAACCCTTCAGGATCGCCTGATACAAAAATCAGCCTCATCTACTCATCAGGTGGGCCGCACGATATAAAACAATGTCTAGCCATTGATAAATAACAAAATTCAAGTGTGGTCTACACGATGACTGGATGTGGCTGATTTTTGCACAAGGTGATCCTTGTGATGAAGCCGGCTTCTTGAACCAGTTAGATGTCACACACATATGCAAGGTTGGAAGCTATCCATTGGGATGATTGTAATTCATGGTCCAACCAGTGGGACTTGAGACCTTATTGAGAATATTGTTTGAGCCATGTTATTTCTCAAAATCCCATGAAAAGAATTTCAATACCCAAACAGCAACAACATAACACTGAATTCCGGCCTTTATTCACTTTGTGCAGAGAACTCCATTTACCATCCCTTGATTATATATAGGAATTCTCTTAACAGCTCTGGGGTAACTTCTTTGTGACTTATAAATGTAGTGAAAAGACACTTGATTGACAATAGATGTGATTCATTATTGTAGGTGTTGGAATGACCCAGCACTACTTTATAGCGAGGATCTTTTGGATGATATGCATTGAATTGAAATGCAGCAATTAGTTGCATTAGGCTGTGTTTGGACACACCACCATTGAATTGAAATGCAGTAATTAGTTGCATTAGGCTGTGTTTGGACGCACCGCCATTGAATTGAAATGCAGTAATTAGTTGCATTAGGCTGTGTTTGGACGCACAACCATTGAATTGAAATGCAGTAATTGGTTGCATAAGTAGAGTTGATGCAATTGCATTTACATTTCTCTGTATTCACATTGAGGGACCAAGCTCCAAAATTGCAATGACATTACTTCCAAGTTGGACTTTTAAAATAACGCGATTGCAATTATGAATGTAAAGCAAATACAACCTGGTCATATCCACTTCATTGAACTAGTTATTGCAATTTGATTCAATAGTGCATTCAAACACAGCCCTGAGTTTTCTGTTTAATTTTGAAAGCAGAGTAGAAAATGGCTTTGTGGGTATTACTTGGGGGTATTGATGTGGTATTTTGTTCTGTGCAAATGCAGTAAAAGCCAGTCTAGACATATACTATTGACACTTGATACTAAGTGGCAATGAAGATATGTATGAGTCAGTACTATTATTTATGACAGTGGATTTTTTAAAAAAAAGAAAGAAAGAGAGAGTATCATAATAAGGATCATAAGAAAGGCAAGTGGGAATTTCATTGGGAAAGTAAAACAGCCATCACAATACGTTTATCATTAGAAATAGAGATTTTTTCAAGCATACCTTGCCAGAATTTTCCTTGTTCCCAACAATAGTTTGACATGCAAGCCTCCAAGAATCAGGTTTCTGTATTTTAAATCAATGACAAGGGATCAGATGAAAGGAACTCCACATGAGGAAGGAATGGGCAAAGTACTAAATTCACCATTTATTCAGGAAACCTGAGGGAATATATTATTAGATGTATTCGACTGGCTATGATGTATGAAGCAATGTTGGGAACTTAGAGAGCAACCAGAGCAAAGGATGAGCATTGCAGATGAAAGAGATGGATGTACATTTGAAGAAAACTATGGGCCTGTTTGGTAAGCAGGAGCAAGGGAAAAAAAGGAGTTCGTAATCATTATTTAATGATTATTTCCCGAGGTACCATTGAGAAATGGATTCCACCGGTAGATTCGGTTTTTAGTGGCGTGTTTGATTTGCAGGTGGAAGTCTCCAATTCATCTCACAATTCTTCAATCTTGTGCTTGAGATTGCAGAAGTAGAGGTGTAATGATTACATCATGGAACCCATCGTTTCCTTTGCAAATCAAATAGGGAGAAGTCTTGTCAAAGCAAATCATTTTCTTTTCCTTCCCTTTCCTCTCTTTTCCCGCTTATCAAACAGGTCTTAAGAGTTGCCGTAACAGGAGAAATGATAGAAAGCCAATTGAGATGGTTCATCATGTGCTATGATCCCGTGGAAGTTGGAGATAGCCTCAATATGGAGGGGAGCTTTGATGAGGGTTGAAAGGCCCAGGAGGAGGGTGGAGGGATGACCTAGAATGACTTGCCTCAAGGTGGCGAGAAGGGATATGGTGGCCTTTGGCCTTAGATAGGAATGATTGGTAAAATGGATTTAGAAAGCGGATCCCAAATAATTGTTTCATTACTCATATTGCCATTTCAAATACCATTTGAATAGTGCAAAACAACTTGAAGCACATATGTGTTTAAACTTGGCATGCCTTTTTCAGATACCGCAGTTCTGTGTTTGTCCTTTCATTCAATAAATCTTTGCCATCTAGAATCTGCACACAGAAAATCATTACGTTGAAAACACTCTGCAAGGTCTATTCAACTAGAGATTGTGAACTCTGAGAAATAAAAGAAAGATCATGAATGCGCACTGTAGATCTGTTCTATTGTGTAACAAAGACTCCATTTTCTGAAGAAAAGTTGTGCCGGGCACAAATTGTAGCGGTTATTGTAAACTCATGTGAAGACATGCCTAAAACATATAAAAGCACTTGGTGGGGCCTACCTGAAATTTGGATGCGTCTGAAACTTGGTCTGACCCCTCATCCAAGTGGGACACACATAATGGATGGGCTGGATTTGTGAACCACATCTCGGTGGGCCCAAAAAATAATTATGAATGTTTTAATGGAGGGTAACCCCTCTCAACTTTTGTATGTGGTGTGGCCCACACAAGTCACGGATTGACTTGATTTTTAAGCCCTAGGCCCACTATGGAATGGTGCATCTGACTGATGGGGTAGATGTTCGACATACATCATGGTGGGGCCCACACAGCTCGACCTCATGGGGAGTTCCCATGAGCTTGACTGTGTGTGTGTGTGTGTGTGTGTGTGTGTGTGTGTGTGTGTGTGTGTATATATATATATATATATATATATATTTGCCTGTTGGTATTATTTTTACGGTATCTGTAAATATGTTGATGGCAAAGGCAAAATATGCAATGTGCACCTCAAACATGTGCAGCATCACACTCATCCATCATTCTCATGGCATACATGCAGGGAGTATGGCCCAGAAATCAAATTGATTGGAGGATCCTAACTATCAGGTGGTGACCAACAAACGGACAATTAAAAAGAAAATGGTCGGCAGTCCAAATTAAAAAGGCATTACTTAAATGCAAGGTATTCCGTAACGGTAATGGTGGCCGGAACGGCTACCGTCACGGGCCATTTTCCCTGTAACAGCTGTTACGGCCGTTTCAGCCCATAATGTATAACAGTTATCACCGTTACCATCATGTAACAACCGTTACGTAACGTTTTTGGCATACCTTGCTCAGATCTCTCTCTCTCTCTCTCTCTCTCTCTCTCCTCTCTCTCTCTCTCTCATCGAGACATCGAGTCAGTGTGATTTTTAGGTTATGCACCATCCGTGGTGGGTTGGACGTTCCAAAATTGGCATGGATGCAGGCCACATGTATGGTGGATGAGTTATGACACCTTAGTGATGTTGCCTGCACATACATAAATAGATCATTATTAAATTACATAGTAATATATTGTTGAATATTACAGTATTGCACCATGGAAATGTTGGCTCGTCGAATTTGGGGTGGCAATGTTACACATCTTATGTCTAACACTGATGAGCTTATGTCCAAGTCATGTGCATTGTGGTACATTTAGTGTTTTTGTCCTACAGGATTATTGGTACATGTGAAGTAACTTTATATCTATGAACCGTTAAGAACTACTTTTAACCATGTTTTCATGTATCAGATTCATCATTTAAAGGGCAATTCAGAATTTGGTTTAGGAGTCCTGTCACATACTAACCTTCTCTATTTGACAAATGCCTAACCTTCGTAAAAAACCAAAAGCATATCCATGCAAGAGTCTCACTATAAGGAGCCATGCTGTGGCTATGACTCTTAACCAGGCTGTTCTTTATTTATCTGGTTATCATCATTCTTTTTGAGCTCCTCTATCTTTATTTTTTGTTGAGGATAATCTTCCGAGTCTTGGAAACTTGGTAGCACTATAGTTTCTGGTGGCCATCAAGATGATGCCTCATCGAACACGACGTCTTGAGAAGTTTAAAATCGATTGGTGGTGGGGTCACAATACCTCCATCCCTTATGTTCGGTGTTGCATCCAACAAACATGCATCGAAAAGCTTTCTTCTCAAACTTCTTGCGAAGCTTTTCAGGCACAAGCACATAACATACACAGCCAAAAACTCTAGAGTGAGTTACTGTGGGTTTCATATTTCAAAGCTTCTAGAAAGGTGAGATGAACCCCAATGTTGCTTGAGGTAGCCGGTTAATTATGTGTTACTGTCTTCATAAACTCGGCCCACAATTTGTTTGGAACTGTCTTTGCATAAATCATGCTTCTAGCAATTTCACGCTCAGCCACTCTGTTTTGTTGTGGAGTGTATAGACATGTTAACTAATACCAAATACCACTCTTCTTCAAATAGGCTGAAAAGTTAGTTAATGTCTCTTCCATTGTCAGTACGTAGACACTAGATCTTGTGGCCGACTTCACCTTCAATGTTGTCTCGAAATTCTTTGAATTTTTGTAACACATCCGTTTTCTCCTTTAGTATGTAGACCCATGCGTACCTTAAGTAGTCATCAATGAAGGTGAGCATGTATCTTAGGCCACTAATTGGGTGCAGATTTATTGGGCCAAACACATCTAAGTGGATGATTTCCAATGACTTCTTTGCTTGATACTTGACTTTTGTATATGGTTATTGATGAGTTTTCACAACTTAAACACACAATATCTTTCTGGACTTCTAACCAAGGAAGTCCGTTCACTATAGATTTATCAATCATAACTTTCAGTCTATTACAACCAACATGCCCTAGTCGAGCATACCATGAATCGACCATCTCAATTTCACGAGTCTTGTGTACGTAAGGTGATACGGCTGACATGATGCAGAGAGAGTTCAATTTGTGTCCCATCATGATCGGCTCATCAGACAGCTTCACACTTCTATAGACTTTGACATCATTAGAGCCAAATATAACATAATTACCAGATGATATTAATTGAGACACAGATGGTAAATTCTTTTCCATACTTGGTACGTAGAATACCCACTTACATTCTTTAAAAATGATATAATAACAAGTAACAACTTGAAGCTGTGAGTGTCAAAGTCCCATGGAAATAATAAAACCTCCATCATCGTCATCATCTTATTGACAAAAGTTCTATAATCAGCTGCCTACTGGACATCAACCTTCCTCTTTCACCCAAGCTCTTAGAATCATCCATGATAGAGGCTTCGTTTTAGAAGGGATATGAATAAACCATCACTTACATAGTTGCAAGGGACCTAGCGCTAGCCGTGTTTTCTTGCTCTTGCTGAGTAAGAGGTGGTCACTAATATGGAAACAACATTTGGCAGCAATGCCACTGGTGGCCCCAAGCCCAATTGGAGAAGGTTATCGTCAGCTGCAAAGCGGGACGTAGAATTTCTGCTAGCAATCATGAGAATTCCTGTTGTGAACATGATTGGCCAAACAGGATTCTTGAAGCTGACCCCAAAGAGTTAGCTATGACAACGTCGACGATTACAATAGCAATGGTGATGTTGTCCTCGAGTTCTTTAATTATCATATGTTCATCCTAAGTTGTGAACTATGAATGTCCATTATAGTTTGTTAAAGAAAGTGATAGTGAATCTTACCAGATGTCCATCATATGGTGTATGCATTCAGTTGACATTGATGAGGGAACCCACACATGCATGTCATATCACAAGCTGTTGGTGGGTCTTACTCATCATTGCAATTTGGTGATAATCAAATGACAGTGAATATCATATTGCATTGAATGTTTGGCGTATAATCTATCGATCACATCATTTCTTTTATAGTTATATGTAATTAACAAATGGAAAATCCATATAAAGCATCATAACTCTGATCCAGATGCACGCATTGCTTCCACACACGATGACCCCTGAAAACACGACATGCTAACACTACCATACAATTACATCAGAATGTTAAAGTGGTATTTTTGTAGGAACAGATTAATTTCATGTAAATAGGGAAAAGATAAAACATATATAAACAAACAGTTTTTTTTAAAAAAAGCTACATAAATAATAGTGAAGTGTAATTTATAACAATTTTCTTAATTGTAGTTGATGGATGGGTTTTTTATGCGTATATGGCATTTCCTTTAATGGGTACAAAATCATTGCTTTCTAGAGCTAGAGTGGAGCTAGAAAGATGTGGTGCAACCTGCCTTTCAACACCCTATTTACCATAGATTTTGACTCATTTAAATGAGAATGTGAACAAAAGCGATAATACCTCCACAATGCAGGTGCCACAACTTCCACCACCACCACAATTCATCACTTTTCCCTATCAAAAAGCAAAGTTTCTCTAAGAGCTCTTTAAAAGACACCAGATATACGTGAACAGCATGCGACACACATATACAATAAATTCTGCGTATACACTATTCACAAGTCTCATGATGATGAACCATGAGATGGTGGCGATGAGAGGGTTCCACTTCATATGATACATGAGACGCACTTGAAGATGTACCTGATCATGATGCAGCCCAGAAACACATCACAGGTGAGCACATAAATCTTTTGCAGCAGCATTGCACTAATGTGCGTCAGCCTGCATTTCACATGCATGGGAGTGCACACGCTCCCCGTTAAGGGTGTCAATGGGCCAGGTGCACCCAATGGGTACTAGAGCCCAGCCCGGCATGGACCAGGTGTAGATGTAGTTAAATGGATGTGGGATTTTTCAGAGCCTGATTAATAAATGGGCCGGGTGTGGGTATACCCCAATCCATACCCAAACCCCACTTGAAACCAATTATATATAAATAAATAATGTATAAATATTCCATGGACCATGTAGATCAAACCCACCTGAGGTGTACAATGGCCTATGCTACAAGTGCCAATGTGTAAGATCTGAGTAGAATTAATACACCAATTCTAAATCTCCATGTAACATTTTTTTGGGTACTAATCTTTGTATAGTATTTACATACCAAACAAGAGACCTAAAAGTAGGTAAGTTATTTGATACTTTGGTTGTATATGAAGCTTGATATGTAGGCACTCATAAATTGTAGACGTGGAAAACAATATCTCAAATTAAACCAAGCGAATTGTGGAAATAAATGTCCCTTAGTCAAGGTTCCCAAAAAATCAGATTGGTTGCATAATCCTAACCTCTGATTCACGTCTACCAATCCAATAAATAGATAATCAAACAAGCTTAACTTTTCATTCATTCTGCATCAAATCTAGGTTCATCCGTTGGATGGTTTATATTTTAGTTACTTGTACTCCAAGTATGCAATTTCTAACTGCCAGTATATCATCCATCACACTTTACCAAAGTATCAAAGTTTTTCTCAATTGAAATGGTAAAATACACAGATTGTAATAGTTTTTAGTTTTTTTTTTATCATTTGATGGATTAAAAACAATGCTATCATGTTATATTTTTTTTTGTTAATTTCTACTGTAAATTTTAATTTTTCCAGTTAACTGTATCTTATATATATATATATATATATAAAATCTTAAATCATAAATGAGTACCTGATACTCTCATGAGTACAACAACAACTTAATGGGTATGAGTGCTGATATGAGGCCTCACATGTGTATGAGTGCAGTACCCATTGGTAGGTATGATTATGAGTACCCATCTAGCCTGAACTCGGCCTATTGACACCCCGACCCCAATCCTCTCTTACCCCGTTTGAGGAAGGAAAAAAACTTTGGCTGATTGAGATGGATGATGCACATGCACATAAAAACTTAAAATTCGTATGTGTCATATGAGTAATCCAAATTAAACTGTCAAAATTATGTGCAGTTGTTTTGATGTACCATGACCATAAAATTATGGTTATTTAACTATCTTACTAACAGATTGGTGTACATTCATTGGACGGTTAATAATGAAAAATATTCAATGGTCTTATTTCAACAAATAAGTTTTCACAAATCAGACATTAGCATTTTGGGATTTTTACCACATAATTCCTTGTTAATTCGGATTTTACTAAATAATGCCTCCAGGAAGTGAATTTATAGGGTGGTGTTTCTTGATGGTTTAAATTAACAAATTACTTCCATTTATTTTGTTTTGTTTTATTTTTGTTTAGAAGTGATAAAGTTGAGAATTGTGGGGCTCGCGTGGTATGTGTATGACATCCAACCCATCCTAAATATGACCCACCTTGATGGTCACTTGAACAAAACATCTGGCCAGTTGAATCATCAGACCGTCTACACGTGAATTTTGATGTTTTTGGGTGGTGTATAATGTTTTTTTTTTCTTATGGTGGGACCATCTTATGATTGGATCCTCCTGATTTTTCGTTCTTCTGATCTTTGTGATGGGATTTATCTGTTAGACGAATTAGATGTCATACACATACAATGTGGCTGCATGATTCTTAACTTCATCACTTTTATTTTTGGAAAAACAAAAAACAAAAGAATCAGTTTGATATTTCAAAAAACAGAACAAAAAGAAATAAAAGGCAATCCGAAAATTTCATCTACCGAAAAGCACATTCTCCCGGGCATTATTTGGTAAAACTCAAACTCGGGAGGAATCTTCTAGTAAAAATCCCTATTTTTAAAAACCATTTTAACTTTTGAACTGTAACTTAAAAGAGAGAATTCTCCACAATTCAGTCGGCTTAACTTGATTTAGTACATGCATATCAAGCGTCATTTGCATCCAGAGTACCAAATAACCCCTTTTGAGGACTGTCAAACATGTTCACGGAACACGTGTGAAAGATCGGAGCCGCTCTTAGGCGATTCCCACTGATATGAAAAACCCAGCTGATATCTATTGTACGGATCCGCCATCAAGAGGCTCTGATCTGACACACCCGCCACCCATTTCCACGTGCGAGGTGCACTGCGCATTGTCGGTGCAATTTGCTAACTTCACGCTGGAGAAACTAGCCACGTGTAGGCTTCTAGTCGTTTCATTCCTTCACAAGGTAGGCCCGCCCCCTTCCATCGGGGCCCATAAGGCGTAGTCTAGAACATCCACCTACGTTTATCTAGCATAAGCTATCGGCGCAAGTTAACAGTAAATTTCTAACTTACATAGGTGGCGTAGAGTTCCATCTTGTTGTCGAGCATGATGTTCCTCAGAAGCTTCTCGCCGCTCACAGCCGAAGCTCTCTCAACTGGAAAAGACCCATCTACCCCTGGTTTTGGCTATATTTACATTCCCACAAAATAAAATAAAATAAATAAATAATTCGGATAGAAAAGATAAATAAAGAAATAAATGAATGGGTAAGGCGAAATGCGAGGACGAGGAGATGTCACGTGCCCCGAGGAATTCGAGTTCGATTTCGAGCTTCTGTGGCGGTGCTGCTTCGGTGCCAGACGGCGAGGAATTGGAGGAATCGGCTACGGCACGTGAGATGGAGATGGTGCGATGCTTTCTGGAAGTAGAAGGGAATGAGAAAGGTTTTCTGGGATTTCGGGCAAAGGCGGAGGAGGGTATCGTTGCGGGCTGTGGAAGGGATGCTAAGGAGAGATGAACGGCAGCCATCCTGGATGTTCGTTTTATTGCTGTTTCTTTTCCCGCAATCGGGCCGAGGGACGAACGGTATATAAAGGGTAATTTGGTAATTATATAGGGGCGTTTGAGTGGCTGGTTTTGGGCACGAGAAACTTTGATACTCTGACAGTGCGGGATGATGATAAGCAGTCGTTCACAAATTATATAAAAATTGAACACGTGGCACACAGTTAATTTAATTAAAACCGTACAAACCATGGCTCCATGTTTCATGATAAAAAAAAATTGCGCTTATTTGACTATCAGAGTATTGGATGGGTGGACATTTATTGGAAAGTCAGAAATGCAAAATATCCTATGGACTTAACGAGGAACAAGGGTCCATGAGGGGGATTGAATGTTAAACCCGTGTGTGATTTCTGAGCCCCTGCGGCCTGCCTATAAGGTGCCACATGCTGCCAGAGCATCAATGAGAATTTGTAGACAGCCGATGCCACGTGTGATTCTGTGTCATGTGAGATGGATGAGGGATTCGCAGGATGTGATCGAATGTCACGTGTTGTGATAAATATGCAACGTTTCGGTGCCTTTTGGTTTCAAATTAGGTGTGGAATGTGTGAGTGCATATCAGAATTTGATTTTACAGCTTGATTCTATCTGAGCAACTTTTAATCTTAATGGTCAAGGTAGGTAGATATGTTACACTTGATTTAATATGACTGAGATTGAAGGAGATACGCCATCAATTTAGCTACTCGTAAGCTTTTTAAGATTGTTGGGTGATTATCGAAGAGTAAGTCTTGTCATTCGAAAATGGTTTGCATTTTGCCTTCATACGAGAGGAAATTAGATAGGAAAGCAAACGAAAAAAAAATATAACTGCAAAATAACTTTTATGAATGAAGAATTATATATACTATAATGGAAATCATTTGGCATACTAGTGTAGACTTAGATTACAGCTAAGGATTACGACAACTAGATTGTTGTTACTCCTCATGTAGGATAATGCTATTGGTTTCACTAAGGATTATATATAGTAATCATATTATCATTACTCCTAATGCAGGATTAAGTTACCGATTATGCTAATGAATGTAAAAGATAAATTATGCTAAGAAACATATAGGATAATTGATAGATTTGATTTGTTTGATTGAGTTGGTTTGAGACACTTTACTTTGTTGAACTCTTGTGCTATTTATATACTCCATGGAGTAATCCTTTGAATGCTTCTTCCCACGTCCAGTAGTTACAACAACTAGTTTAACACTGTTCTGGCCTTCGAGATTCTTCATTCTCTTCTTAACATCTGTCCCGGTAACCGTTCTTCTCACTTGACCACGTTCCGCCTCTGATTTCTTAGCCACTTCCACCCTTAGATGACGTGTATCACCCTACCAGCGCCAACTGTTATTCTCACAAAAACCGCCTCAAATATCTTAGGAGATTTTATGTGTGATGTATGCTTCTTGTGCAATGACACGTGTTTGTTCCTAGTTGACTTTTCCAGAAATGGTTAGAAATAGGGTACAACATTACCACCCATATTGCTTCACCTTTGGATGAAAACGCGACAATGACGTTGATCCGTTGTTCGATGCAATAAATGTGACTGGCTTTTCATTCTGCGTATTAACTCCCTATTGACTATGCTCGACCGAGACGAAAACCAAATGGTGGTTGTGCTTTTTCCCATGGATGTCATCATGACATGTAGAAATTCTCTTCGAATGGTCGAATCATACGAGGAGTCATAATTTCCTTGTCATTAATGCGTATGTTCTTGATCGATATATACACAATTTCGAATCGATTTTGATTTTTCTATGACTCTTGCTCTCATACCCTTCTTCCTCGTCTTCCCTAAATTTTCTATCATTGTTATGGTTGCTTCTTTATCTTCGATTCCTTTAACCTTCCATCAGGAATATCTCATATAAGAGCTAGACACTCTCATGCGATCATAAATGATATCGTTTTCGACATCTCTGTCAATCAGAATAGAATATTTTTTTCACTTCGATTGGCCTTCCACCCCGAAGTTATTCAATATGAAATTTCAACGGTGGATAAGTTCTTCCCAGACTGTCCATATGAAAATTTATTACTTCAATTTAATTTTTTAGATTCTGTGGGTGTCTTCGAAGCTTCAAGATCCTGCCCGAAATCAATGGAATGATGAGCAGAATGGTACAATTGCGTACTCCAATGACATGGCAATACATAGAGACAAGCAGACATCTATGAATGCATCGGGCTCTCTCTCTCTCTCTCTCTCTCTCTCTCTCTCTCTCTTTAATATCCAACATATACTTCACTCATTTCTGCGGCTTCGATTTTCTGGAGCCGATCGACCAACACCTCTCATTTTGAATGTGGTCTCATGAGCCCAATAGTCACGAATATTTGTGCTTTCACCCATCTTCTTCCTTTTAATGATGCAGTCTACCCAAGTTTTACCCAGAACGAAGATCACTACTTCATCTTTTCAGACAAGAATGAAAGAGCGTATTCCAACTTCATGCTTAATCAACGTAAGAAGCACGCTAAAGTTAGTGATTAGGAACAAATAATGTTCCCATTGATGTGGATTTGCTGTTATTTTTCTCTACGTGAATGCCGTACAAATCATGAAAGAATATGTTCATCTAACTGAGGTGCTAGCTCAAGGATGACAACTAGCTCTCTCTTTGTTTGTACTAACCATTTGTATCGCGGCATCTATGTAGCAACAACCAAAAGTTTTTATCACAATGGAGGACCTTTATAGCTTCTTTAAATGTGGTTTTGTGAATATTTTTATTCTTTTACTTGCAACCCTTCTATTTTAAATCTTTATTCATCGTCCTTCGGTCTGCACAATATCCTTTATCATAGGGTTATTCATACATTTACAGAATGTATGAATTATTTCTTCTCTCTTCACATCGATATGCCCAAGGAAAAGGACCTACTCCCCTCATCATCGCCCCATTTTTCTCTTATGAAATTGGAAAAGATGAACTCATGGCCAAGGAAAAGGACCAACGATCGACATGACTACAAAGAAAGTTACATCGAAGCCGCCCGCGTCTCCAAGTTGGAAGACGACATAGTCTCAAAGAACATCAGCTACACTGATCACCTCTCATTCATCAACAACAATAAGAGTGATCGATCCAGCATCTTGCAAGCGCCAAAAAGTCTTGGACGCTAGCCCTTCCAAGCCAGAATAACCAATTCGACATACTCTGACTTCTACAACTCCTCAAGTTGTTAGGAGAAATTCATACCTTGGACCTCTTCCAAGTCTCATTCCTACACCTTCTATTGCTTCTCCATTGCCAATAAGTTCCTCCGTGACAGCTAAGGATGACTGAACCATGAGAAAAACTCCAGGTATTTCTCCTACAACCAGTGTTGTTTATGCCTTTGAAAATATTATAAAACTAAGTACTGTCCAAGAACATCGCCTTCAAAATATTGTAGGGAAATGAATTAAGCTCATAAGAGGCATGCGGAAGCCAGTTTCAATCGAGCATGAAATAAATGGAAAAAATATAAGAAAAGATTGAATGATCCCAACATTCCTCTCAATCATTACCTCAAACCATACTATCACAATTCACCACCTTTTCCTCTTTATACTTGTCCTTTTGCTGTGGTTATCAATGATCAAACTAAAATTCAATCAATGATCGACCAATACTCCATAATCGTTGTTCGCTCTGACTTAAGTAGATATTTTTCCTTTTATTTTTCTATTTATTCACTTTATATTCTTTATCCTTTATAATATTTCTCATATGTGCAGTAACAAGAGAACTTACTGTTGGGGATTTGTGCTACGGAATCACACAATCTAGATCTAGGATAGAAATCCAAGCAACAAGCAATCATGAGAGAACACAAAGATTTAACATGAAAAACCCTTGCAGGAAAAAATCAAGGCACAAAGCGACAGAAATCCACTATGAAATAGAAATTACAAAGAGAAAGGACTTACCCGATTTGAACAGCCTCAAATCTCACCCTTGCTACACCCTTTAGAAACCTTAAAAATCCTTTTAGGAACCCTTGAAAAACTTTAAGAAAGCCTTAGAATACTTTAGAATAGCCTTAGAGACCCCTATTTATAGTTTAGGAAACTCCACTTACGCACCTCTTTGGAGAAGTCCAGAAACCACCTCAAATTTACACAGTCTGCGCATGGGCTGTGTAACCCTCGACTAGTCGAGCCAGGGCTTCGACTGGTCGAAGGATCCCTTCGACCGGTCGAGCCTAACCCTCGACTGGTCGAGCATCCCGGATACCCAAATACAATGCACGTTGGACTTCGAGTTGAGCGAGCTTCGACCAGTCGAGTGGACCCTTGACTGGTCGAGCCAGCCACTCGACTGGTCAAGCAACGCGTTGCAAATTCAAGACATTTGTTAGACAACAATCTCCACCATGTCTTCAATCTTCAACCGTGTAGCTTCCTGTCTTATCTTTACATCGCATAATAGCTTCAATCAATGCTTCTCGTGCACACTTCATCCTTCTTTTACGCCATCGCCAAGCCCAGAGAAGTTGCACAGAACTTGAACTTCTCTGTAGGAACGACCTTGGTGAGCATGTCTGCTGGATTCATACCAGTGCGAATCTTTTCCAGTGTTACGCTTCCTTCCTCAAGTACCTGTCAGATAAAGTGGTGACGAACATCAATGTGTTTAGTAAGTGAGTGATAAACATAATTTTTAGCCAAATTGATAGCGCTCTCGCTATCACAGTTAACCGACACGGCCTCCTGCTGAAGTTCCAACTGATTTATCATGCCTCTGAGCCAAACGCCTTCTTTAAACGCTTCCGTCATTACCATATATTTTGCTTCGGTCATGGAAAGAGTCACCACAGACTGAAGCTCTGACATCTAACTGATTGCTCCACTCACTAGTATAAACGAGTATCCTGAAGTAGACTTTCTGGAATCCATATTGCCTACGTAGATGGAATCCACATACCCTATCAACTTTGTCCTTGTTTTCTCAAAAGTTAAGACGTAGTCTTTCGTACCTTGAATGTATCGAAGTAGCCATTTCACCACTTCCCAATGTTGCTTGCCGAGGTTTGACATGTATCCGCTTACAACACCAAACGCTTGTGAAATATCTGGTCTCGTACAGACTATGACATACATTAAACTGTCAACCATATTCGAATAATGCACATGAGACATAACCTGCTTTTCCTCATTTGATTTAGGACATTGTTATGAGGAAAGGTTGAAGTGAGCCACGTTGGGAACGCTCACCGGCTTTGCTTGGTCCATCCCATACTTGATCAATACCTTTTAAAGTATTCTGCCTGTGATAACCAAAGTCTGCTCTTTTTCCTATCTCTATGAATATCTATGCCAATAACCCTTTTTGCAGCCCCCGGATCTTTCATCTCGAATGTCCTTGATAACTGAGTCTTCATTACGTTGATTTCAGACATATCATGACAGGCGATCAACATATCATCAACATATAATATTGAGATGATGAATTTTTCATAACTCAGTGTCTTGTAATAAATACAGTGATCATATTCACTACTGCCTAAGCGACTGTTTCAGGTCGTACAACGACCTCATTAACATGCAAACCTTTTTCTCTACCCCTTTAACTTCGTATCCCTCTGGTTGCTTCATGTAGATCTGCTCTTCCAATTCCCCGTGTAGGAATGCAATCTTAACATCCATCTGTTCCAGTTCGAGATCGTATTGGGGAACCAACGGTAACACGAATCTGATAGACATCTGCTTAACTACCGGCGCGAATATTTCTGTGAAGTCGATTAATTCTCTTTGAGCATAACCCTTCACTACCAACCTTTCTTTGTATCTATCCTGTTTCTTTTTTAATAACCACTTGCATCCGATCGCTTTTTGGCCCATTGGAACTCTACCAGCTCCCATGTATGATTTTTGTGCAACGAGTCCATCTCATCGTCTATAGCCGCCTTCTACTTTTCTGCATCAGGCTCATCAACAGCCTCCTGAATAGTAGCCGGGTCCCCCTCATCTGTAATGGGGGCATATGCAATATTAAAGTCGTCCCTGTATCTTGCCGATAACCTGCGATCACGCGGTGGATTTCTTCTCACAGGTGACTACTCCACCTGATATTGTACCTTTGTCTGCGCATCTGTCTCTACTTGAGTATCATCGGTGCCAATCTGGACATCTACGATCAACCTTTCTGATTCCTCCTGATCATCTTGATCATTCTTGCGGAATAGGGAGCTTTCATCAAATCTGATGTCACGGCTAGTGATGACCTTGCGTGCGACCTTATAAAATTACCTGTAACCCTTCACACCAATACCATAACCAACAAAGATGTACTTCTTGGCTCTATAGTTTAGCTTATCTCTCTCAACTAACGGTACATGAGAGTAAGCCTCACAACCAAATATGCGTAGATCTGAGTAGTCGATTATCTAATCACTCCATACTTCCTCTGAGATTTTATATTCAATTGCCGTTGAAGCAGACCGGTTTACCAAATAATAAGTCGTGTTAACAGCCTTTGTCCATAGGTCCTTGACCAATGCAGCATTACTTAACATGCATCTGGTTCTCTCCAGGAGAGTCTGATTCATTCGCTCAGCCACACCGTTTTGCTCGGGTGTGTAGCGCACTATGTTGTGTCTGTGATCCCTTCATCCTTGCAATAATCATTAAACTCAGTGGAAGTAAATTCTCCACCATCGTCAGTCCTTAAAACCTTTATTTTTTGCGGTGACTGTTTTTCCACCATTGCCTTTCATTGTTTGAATATGGTGAAAACTTTGGATTTACGTTTCATGAAGTAAACCCAAACTTTCCTGGAGTAGTCGTCAATGAATGAAACAAACCATGACAACCCTCTAGCGGAAATTTTTAGCGACGACTCCCATACGTTAGAGTGCACATAATCAAGCACTCCCTTACATACATGTTTTCCAAATTTAAAAAACAGTATAGATTGTTTACCATATATACAATGCTCGCATACATTTAAATCAAAATTTTTTAAAGCTGAAATCAAACACCGATCAGAAAGTACCTTCGTGCCCCGCTCGCTCATGTAGCCCAGAAGAGCATGCCTCATGCGTAGAGACATGGAGTCTTCAATAGCTGCTGCCGCTTCATCTCTTGAAGTGCTCCTAATCCATCTGTAAAGGTTTCCGTACCTTTACGCTCTCATAACAACGAGTGTCCCTTTTGAAACTTTAAGGACGCCATCAATACCAGTGAACTTGCACCCTATAGTTTCAAGTACACCGAGAGAAATCAGACATTTTTTCATATCAGGAACGTGCCTAACATCAGTCAGAGTACGCTCCATCCCATCAAACATCTTAATGCTCACTGTACCAATAGCCACAACATTACAGGCATCGTCATTGCCCATAAAAACATGTCCACCATCACATTCCTTGTAACTGGCAAACCAACTCTGATGAAGAATCATGTGATAAGATGCTCCTGTATCAAGTATACACTCGTCTTTATGATTGTCGTGTAAGTGACCAATCATGGAAACAGACTGAACATCACCACCACTTGTTTCTTCATCAGATGTGACAACATTGGCCTCCTTACAAGAAGCCATTGAATTTTCTTTCTTTGCTTTAGGATTTCTACAATCCTTCTTCATGTATCCAGACAACCCATAGTTTCAACATTTTAATTTTTCTTTGCCCTTATTATCGGATTTGGATCTAGGTCTTAAAGATCTTGTATCTTGCTCAGAATTTCTGCACCTTGTAATCAGTGCATCGGAGGGTGTCGCCATATCGCCGTTTAGCTTTCTCATAGACTTCCCTTGAAGGACAGAGATAACGGTGTCGACACTTAGGGTTTTATTTGCGGTGCATATATATTGTGTCCATGAATGACTTATACGATGCAAGAAGAGAATTCAACAATATACATGCCTGTTCCTCATCTTCGACCACTTCCTCCATATCCAGTAATTCGCACATCAATTTATTAATGTTGCTGATGTGGGCTTCTAGATCTCCACCTTCTACTAACTTGAATGTATAACACTGTAGCTTCAAGTGTAGGCAATTTTCAGAGGACTTCTTCGCATAGATGTTATCTAACTTCGCCCACAAACTAGCCGCAGTTTTTTCCCTCAAAACATTATAGAGAACCTCATCCGTGAGACATAAACGGATAGATGCTAAAGCATTACTATTAAGGTTTTCTCATTCTTCATATTTCATGGTAGATTTTCGCTCCTTAAGAGCTTTAATCTCGCATTGCTTGGTTAATAAGCTAATCATCTTAACATTCCATAACTCAAAATTATTTTTACCTGAGTACTTCTCAATATCAAACTTGCCGTTTCCCATTATTACTAATCCCGCAGATTCAGATCTGTGCCCCGACAATTGCTCCGATACCACTTGTTCGGAATTTGTTACTTAGATTGCTATCTTAGATCTAGATCTGTGTGATTCCGCAGCACAAATCCCCAACACTTACAATTGTTGAAAAATAAGTCGTTCTTGTAATAGTCACTTCTTTTAAACAAAATTGAAGAAACTATCACCCCAGCTGTTAGGGAAGATTATGCAAATCAAATAGTAGAACTCTTACCGGGTTTTGATGGAGTTTGACAACAAATTAGAATACCAAGTAAAGGCCACTGCGGTTAAGGAACAACCAAACAGTTGCAACTTATGATAATCATTGTTAGCCAATTCACGAACAACCAAATAGTTACAACTTATGATAATCATTGTTAGCCAATTCACCACATTGCATGGTAAATTTTCCTATGTGCTCTATGGTCGATTGGCCAGTGTCACCCGTGAAGAGCGTAAGGTCTGTTTGATAATTCTTAGGCAACGGATATTGTCAGTTGATCCATTCATGATAAGCTCTGTGGTATACTGGAGTTGAGGTGCGGCCGAGAACTTGGCATGCCAGTTGCATAACTTGATCGTGATCTATATGTTAAGGTTCAGCCATTGGTGGCACATCTGGACCTACCAGGTATTGTCCCTCATTGTAAGGCAGATCCCTAGGGAAAGAGTGCCTCTCCAGGTATTCATTAATTTCTAACTTCATGAATGAAGTTTTTGACCTCCTTGCTCAGGTTGGCTGAATTCAGCAGGCAGAGGCGCATTCCATATACCCTGTGTCGAAGCAGAATATGTATTCCGTTATAGGGGAGGTACTGGCGGTATTGGCTTCAAGTTTCCAATAGAACTGACAACATTTTGCTGAGGTGTATTAGATGCCCTCTTGGTAAGGATAACCACCATCCGGTTCAAGTTCTCGGTCTGACTTACCATCCACCTATTGAATGTGCATTAGGCGCCCTCTTGTTAAGGATAACCACCATATGGTTCAAGATCTTGGTTTGATTGGTCATCCACCTATTGAAGGTGTCTGCCTGAATACGCAATTGCTCTACCTGAGCTTGTGCTTACTCTGCTTGAGCCCTCCCTTGCTCCACAATATGCTTGATTCCCCTATGTATATCACGCAACCCAACTAATATCACCTCAAGAGGATCGCTCTGAGATGAGGTTGCACCCCCTCATGGCTTGGAGGATTGAGCATTGGGTTCAATGGCGAACTCGGGAGTTTAGATGCTAGCTGCACCTGCATTTCCTTGAGTGGAGGTTGTGCATAAGGTGTTATGGGCTCATTAATCCCGTAAGAGTCTCAGTAATCATTCAACTCATATTTCTAAAGTTGGATCAATTAATTAGAATCGAATCATATCGATATGTTTACCAAATCAGGTATCCCATTGGGCGTGCAAAAAATTGTTGCATTTCGGTTTCAAATTCAATCACAATACTTGTGGGTGTACCAGAATCGATAGTGCAACTCAATTCCAACCTAGCAACTTTGACCCCAAGTACTAACATAAGCAGATACATCAAACTTAACTGTATATGACCAATATCTAAGGAGATCAGCCACCTATTTAACCACTCATAAGTTGTTTAAGATGATCAGCCACCGATTATTGGAGGGTATGATTTATCATTCAAAAATGGGTTTGACATTACTTTCCGTATGAAAGGACTTTCATATACAAAAGCAAACAAAAAGGAAACACTTTAAAGCGACTGCATAGAGTAACTGCAAAGCACTTTTCTGAAAGAATAACTGCTTATATTACAATAAAAATCGTCTATGTATGAGCATAGACTTGGATTACTGCTAAAGATTACAATTACTAGATTACTATTACTCTTAATGTAGGATTACACTATTGGTTACGTTAAGAAATGTAAAAGATAGATTATAATAAGGAACATAAATGATAATTGATATATTTAATTTATTTGATTGGGTTGGTACGAAATACTTTTGCTATTTATAAACTCCTCTAAAATAATCACCTGAATGCTTCTTCCCACATTTAGCAATTACAACAACCGCTTCAGCATTATTCAAGCCTTTGAGATTCTTCCTTCTCTTCTTCACCTATATCTTAAATTCTGATAACTACTTGAATCTTAATAACTGCTCTTCTCACTTCCACACTCCGCTTCAAATTTCTCAGTCACATTTTACCATCAGATGGCATGTATCACCTATTATGTGGTTTGTGTGCAATGACATATTTCCGTTGCTAATTAGCTCTCCCATCAACTGCTTTAGCACTATTCAAGCCTCTCAAATTCTTCCTTCTCTTCGTCACCTCTGTCTTGAATCCTATTAACCGCTCTTCTCACTTCCACATTCTGCTTCTAATTTCTCAGCCACAATCTACCATCAGATGACATGTATTACCTGTTATGTGGTTTGTGTGCAATGACGTATTTTCGTTTCTAATTAGCTCTCGCATTAATGGTCAAAAAAAGGTACAACAAGTTAATATACTCAAAGCCCACTATTAAAATGCCTGTGTCCAATGAATCAGGTGATCAACTATATAGATAGACCATGCATATAGGTTGAATATGAACCATTGCTCCATTTCTTTTGACCGTCCATTTTCTCTGCAGATTGGATTTTTCTCGTGCTTGGAACGTTGCCACGGATGAGATGCGAGTGCAAAAAGTGTACCCGTTCGAGTTACCGTTTCTAGGTAGATACGATTCTACCGAATCATTTTCCGACAAAGGATTACTTCGCCATTCGCGCGGGTAGAGATTGACGAAACGGCTCGAGACGCGTTATTCTGCCAACTAGCTCACGTGTGAGATATCCGATACATTCATTAGGTTGGGTTAGTAAGCATGTCATGGACAAGATCAATCCGGTCCACTCGTCAAGTAGGCCACTCATGTATGAGAAAAACGGACGTTTTGAAAATTAGCATCTATACTCAACATACAGGTGAGGCACCCCTGAGGTCGTTGAAAAGTGCCCCACCTGATGAGTGGCTTGGATAACTCACAAGTTTTATCTGTGAAATTGTCTCTAAAGCGACGGCAGTTAAGGAAAAAAACTTTCATTGATCAGGATTTAGTGATGGAAGGAATAAGCGCCAAAAATCTTCCCAATTGGAAGATCCCACCAACCAACATTATGATCCTTCTCAGTTGAGTGTGGACCGTTCACTTCTCAACAGTTTATCAGTAGGTTACAAATCGAATGGTCGATATTCCGTGTTGAGGAGAACTTAAGATGCAGTCCATCCACCACGAGACATAAGACCAACGGTCTGGATTACTGAACCAGGTGCTTCACTTTTCACCCACTTACACTTTTGAATGATGCGAGTCACAAAGGTTCCCGCTCAGAAATTATGAAGTAGTACACGTCAAACTCAAACCGACTCGTCCAGATAGTGGGCCGCAGATTGAATGTGCCAGATTTAAACAATGAAATGTCATTGATCGGAGGTCAGCTTCCTTCAATCAATCTGATCTTTTGATCTACAGCATATCTATAGTATTCCTCACGATTTGAACGTCTAATTTAAGTTACATGTATGGCGCGTGAGTATGAACCATCACACTCTGTCAGAGCATCAAATGACTCCTGTAGGAACTCGATCCACGAGGGCAATTTCGTAAAAATAATCAGCCTCTCTGTCACGGATGTTTAAACGTCTCTTCATCACCTGTCGCAGCAGACAGAGAAGTTCCCTCTCTCCTCCACACAAACGGCTTATACCGTACTCTTTTAAACTCCCATTCCTCAGAAACGAAGGAGGACAAGAAGAAAATCGACTAAGGAATTCGGCATTTCCAAAACCCTAGCTAGCTCTCGGATCAAAACCCTAGCCAGCTCTTCAAATTCCACAAATAAACCCTAGAATTGGAGAATGGTGGGCCCGCTCGCAGGCTTGCAAGATCATCTCAAGCTTGCGCGAGAGTATGCCCTAGAAGGTCTGTATGATACCGCCATCATCTTCTTTGATGGCGCCATCGCTCAGATCAACAAGTAATCTCTCTCTCTCTCTCTCTCTCTCTCTCTCTGTCTGTCTCTCTCTCTCTCTCTCCACATCAATTAGCATTTTTGTAATCGGATTCGTCTTTTACAAAGACTCTTAGTTTTTGCATAATTCAATTCGGGCCCGTAGATTTGTAGCCATGTTTGTTTTTCTGTGAATTGAATCGTTGATTGGATGGACAGCCATATTGATAGACCATAACTAAGAAGACTATGATCGGACGATTCTAGCTGTCCAATTAGTGCAGGTTTTGCCCATTGAAATTTGCCTCTTTTTTTTTTTCCCTTCTCTCTCTCTCTCTCTTTCTCTCTCTCTCTCTTTGAATCTTAGACTGCTGATGCAATGACTAAGATAATCTGGTTGCTGTGGTATTTAGGTCATAACTTATCTATATTGTGCCCACTAGATTAACGGTCCTGATCACCATGGACTTGTGTTATGGGTGCAGAAGAAATGGAGAAGTTGCTAGCAAACCTTATCCGTATGTTAATTCATTTCTGAAGTCCATCTAAAAAATCACGATTTTTTTCCTGATAAAATCGGCACATATAACTGAGAAATACACCCATCCTTCCCACTTTTGATTATGCAATGGTGCAAGTTGCACTGATGCATGACTAAAAGCGGAAATGTGGGTGTGTTAATCAGCCAGAGTTGGTGCTAACAATTACCCTTTCTTTTGTTGTTTGTATAAATTCCTCACCTGCTTTAGAGATGTCATTACACCTAAAATGTACCAAAACACTTTAGAAAGGTTGGTATGTAGTTTCAATTGTGGATTTGTAATCGTTCCATCTTTTCTTGATATCACACATTGTTATTATATGCTTCACATGGTGCATAACAAGGGCACTACGTATGCACAAGAATGTCTTGTTGGAGATGCATGTTGGGTGCATTCTGAGACAGCCCATTACCAATTTCAAAAAAGAAAACCCTACAAAATTATCATTTTTTGAAAAAAATTATTTAATATTTGCACTATCTTCTTCTATTTCCAATCATATGGATAAAAACTTCCATATATTTGCTTTTATGAACTGATATTTATATAGATGACTATATGGACATGTTATGTGTCGGGTTTTCTAGGCACCTTGTGTTGAACACCTCTTGTCTAGGTCTGACAACAAAACACATGTCCATGTCTAATTTACAACATGCATTGTTTCCAAATTTCATTGATCTTTGGTATTGATTATAACTCAAATACACAATTCACACAAGTTATTTGCCATATGATTTAATTTTTTTTGCTCAAAAGTTGGTTGCATTGCAGGTTTTCAATTACTTTTATGAAGTCACTAAAGGCGTGTTTGGTTGCGTCAAATTTCATGATTATACCACTTTGGCGCAGGACAACTAACCACTTGCTCCAAAAGCTCGAACTGATAGAGCGTGACGAATCAATCCATTTATCTTATAGCCCAGGCCCCACATCCCATAGGTTAGGTCATCGGCCGAACCCCCCTCGTGGGCCTCCCATCACATGGGTTCCTCCTCACATGGGCTGCCCACCCCGAGTGTGCCCCTGCATAGGCTGCCCCACTTGAGCCCGGCGTGAAAATGCCCCTGCATTACTTAAGTCTAATTTAGTGCAAAATTTCATGATTTTTTATGAAAATTAGTGCAACCAAACACTCCCTAAAAAATTTACGATGATATTATTTAGTAAAATTTGAATTGAATTTTTGTAGCCATCAGTTAAAATTCAAAATGCATGTAAAGATTGATTTATAACTTATATCCACATCTGCTGGTACTGTATTATTGTCTCACTTTTTCGTCCTTATTTTTCTTTGTTTTCAGGCACCTAAGCACTCTCGATGATCCTTCACTTCGTACGAAATGGATGAATTGCAAGAAAGGTCTTTCTGAGGAAATAGACATTGTGAAACAGTTGGATGCAGAAAGAAGGTCCTTCAAGGAAATTCCAGGGATCGGGCGATCTTCTTCACCCCCAATTCATGTTAAATCAGGAGGCTTTGTGTTCCAACCTCTGGATGAGTACCCAACTTCCTCGGGTGCCCCCATGGATGACCCTGATGTTTGGAGACCGCCCAGCAGGGACACTCATGGAAGTAGAAGACCAACAAGGGCTGGCCAAGCAGGCATGAGAAAATCTACACAAGATGCAACATGGGCTCGTGGTTCAACTAGGCCAGGAACTGTTGGTCGCGGAGCAAAGTCTAATGCCTCAAGCAGAACTAGCACTGGAGTTCGCTCATCAACTGCTTCAGGACTGCCTGCTAAAAAAGGCACTGCCTCTGGCAGATCCAATGCGAGTAAAACAGATTCTTTGGTGAGTTCTGTTGATTTGAAACTATGTTAACAAATTGCAGGCTTTGTCTATCATATTTGTGAAACAGTTGGATGCTGGGCGTGCTTGGTTGCTTGTTTGTATTTTCTTGGCTGAATAATTTCCTGATTTTTATAAAAATTATGTTTGGTTCACACTGTTTGGTTGGTTTTTACATTCCCTAAGAATTCCATTCATTCATAAAAGAAAAACTTGCCCTACCTTTTTCCCTGAATGTAAAAAACCTAGGGAATTGAAACAAAACTCTTGACTTTTGCCAGTTTCCTCAGAAAAGACTCTGTATCAACTAAAAAAAAAGTCATTCCTGGGGAAGTACTATACCAACTCTAACATTCTCCATGAAACATAAACCATGGAATGAATTCCCTAGCAACCAAACAGTAGGGCATTATATAGCATGATACATCTCTTTATTTGTTTTCCAGTTTCTTGCCCATGATTAAACTTGACAGTTTTTGTCCGAGCCACTGGTTGATGCTAGTTGCTGGAACTCATTTGCAATAAAATAATTAAATTTTGTATATGAGGAACACATTTAAGTGTTATTTACACATTCTTCTCTTGTGATCACTTTTCTTAGTGGCAAGTCTTGCTCTTACAATAGCTTCATTGATATGTTGGATATTGTGGTTGCAACCATTAATCTGATGGTAGAATCATTATGCTTTTATATTTGCGGAAACATACGCATTGGTTTGAGGGCATCTTAGCCAATGTTCTCTCTCTAAGGATGAGGAATATAGCCGGTCTCTTTGGCTCAAGATGTGTTTGACATTAGCTACAGTGTGGCTATCTTAATAGAGCAAAAGTTAGAATCCTTTCTATCAAGGAGCATTTTGCAGATCACAATTTTTTCTATTGAATGTAATAAAATTTATTTCTGTTTTTGTTATATGTGCTCCATCCACATTAGCTATGCCACATTCCTGATTAACCTATATTTCCACATTATGACTTTGGTTATTCATACTGTTTTCATGTCTGCTAGATGTTCGGTAATATTTGACCTTTACATATCATGGTTGTGTTTTACATGTGATGTTGGCAGAATGGTGATGCAGATGAAGGAAAGTCAAGGAAGGGACAGTATGAAGGACCTGATCCGGACTTGGCTGCGATGCTTGAAAGGGATGTCTTGGAGACCAGCCCTGGCGTAAGATGGGATGATGTTGCAGGACTTTCGGAAGCTAAAAGACTTTTGGAGGAAGCTGTGGTCCTTCCTTTGTGGATGCCTGAGTATTTTCAGGTAGTCACAGTTCCATTACTCCTGAATGCAAACCATTAATGATACATTCAATTTCACCTGCTAATCATATACTCAAGGAGTTCTATTTATTTCTTATTGTTGAGGGAAACACAAGATAATCTTATCATTAGTTGAGCATGAATCTTGTGGAAGGTGGCAGCGGATTTCTGGCACCATTTTTTCCATAGCAAACAGTAATCTGCTTTTATCCTGCCCAGTGTAATGTGATGAAATGCAGGAGCAGTTGATCATCATCTTCACCACCACCACTGCTACCATTATCATCTGCCAATCATATACTCAGGGAGTTCTATTTATTTCTTATTGTTGAGTGAAACACAAGATAATCATATCATCAATTGAGCATGAATATTGTGCGAGGTGGCAGTGGATTTCTGATACCATTTTTTTCCCCAAAGCAAACAGTAATCAGCTTTTATCCTGCCCAGTTTAATGAAATGCAGGAGCAATTGATCATCATCTTCATCACCACCACTGCTACCATCATCATTGTGGCCTTGTCCCAACTATTTGGGGTCGGTTATAGGAGCACTTGATTTTTTTTATAAGGGTTATAGGATTACTGTCATAATTGAGGGGGCATGCTGATGAAGATACCACCTTTTCTTTTTAGCATACTCTGACACCTTGAAGAAAGGGATGGTTCATATTCATATTAATGCATTGTTGAAATATTGTATATTATTGCAGAATGATTGCTTTGAGTCACAAGTTGCTGTGTTCTGATATACATAAGATTCATCCACAAGTCAAATTTACATAATATGTTCTTTTTTTCTTCCATTTAGTTTTATGAGCTACAAGAGTTTAAAAAAGTTCAGTTTCATTTTTTTTTTTTTTCCCTTGAATCAAATTCTGAGAATTCGGTGAGATCATTATGATACCTAAATTCCTAGAATAGTAAGGAAGATAATGAAAGCTTCCAAAATGTTCTTGATCATGAAAATTGTTAGACTTATACTTGAGATCATGGTGATAGAGTAAATCAACCAAGGTTAGTTTTGAGTATCCAGAGTCTTTTTTCATCATGCAAACATCTAATAGGCTGGCTAACATCTTCTGCTCCTACATTTTGACAGGGTATTCGCCGACCATGGAAAGGAGTTCTTATGTTTGGCCCTCCTGGTACTGGAAAGACACTTCTAGCAAAAGCAGTTGCTACAGAATGTGGAACAACATTTTTCAATGTTTCCTCTGCTACCCTAGCTTCAAAATGGCGCGGGGAGAGTGAGCGCATGGTTCGATGCTTGTTTGACCTTGCTAGAGCTTATGCTCCAAGTACAATTTTTATCGATGAGATTGACTCTCTTTGCAATGCTCGGGGGTAGGCACTTAAAAGTGTTTTTTTTCCCCACCGTGTAACACATTCATACTATATACATGCGTTCATGCATGTCCATGCATGCAAGTCTTCTATTCTCTTTAGCAATCTTGGATAATGGCATTTCATTCACATATGTGTATGCCTACGGTGGTTAATCTCTATTATATATAACATGTGTAGCCAGGGATAAAATTTCCCACACAATTAGTTTTTAAAAGAGCTAAAATTTTGCCTTTTTTGAGGACATGGGATGAATTTTTGGTCCAAAGAATCGGTATTTAGGTAATTTAATTCGGTGTAGTTGTGGCCGACCATCTGGTGAATGATGCTCTCCCAACTTTTAGAACAAGAATAAGATGGTTGATGCACAGGACTAATAAATTGTGCAGTTCGAATATCATGAACTCAAGATAAACCATACAAATTGTGAGATCTCAGTTAGAGATATTGGAAACAAAAATTATATTGATTTGATATCCTATCTGGTTGATTGGTGGATATTTAATGAATGGCAAAATGAAGAAAGTCAAGAGTCCAAATTCAACAAACAAATAATTACTAATCAGAGATTAGAAACAGTAGATCAATCTGAACTTTGGAAACTAACTTAAACAATATGGGTCATACTACTTGGATGGTTTGATTAAATTAATGTATGCCATGTGTACAATTTCAAAGAGCTTGAGAATCGACCATCACATTGCCAAAGTATTGAATGACTCCCTTTTAAAACCACTTCATCCCTTTCCCATAACCTGCAAACCACTTTGGCTCTCCGCATGTGTTGCACGCGTTGTTAGCAAAATGCTGCATTGCCAAAAAAAAAAGTTATGGGAAATGTTCGGGTTAATTTGGTCTCGATTGTTAAAAATGGTAAAAAAATCCAGTAAAATAAAGGCGGACACCAAAAATATGGAGAATAAAAAGTTTGGTTTTATTGGGTTCCCATTCAATAAAACAAAATGAAAAGAAAGGTCTATGTATGCATGTGTTGTGTGTCGTGCGTGTGTTTGTATTATATTTAAATAAGGTTAAAGTAAAAAATCTGTTAAACTGATTAAAATTTCTAAACGCATAAATAGGTAATTGAATAGTGGGTTAATGCTATTCTTTGCCTCTCATAAATCCTTCCTTTCCAACTATTCCCCATATAAATTGATCTATCTCTGAAATCTTCCACCGTTTGCTCAATTGTATTAATGATGGTGACCACCAATTTCTATTTTATAAATTGCCTCTGAAAGTTCTTTTGGGTAAAGCCTTCTTTTTTTTTGGAAAAAAGTTGTGTTTTTTTTTTTTTTTTTTTTCTTGTCTTATGAAAAATACAGAGTTTTAAACTGTCAGTCAATTACATGAGTTTTTTTTTTTTTTTTTTTTGAAAAATATGGAGTTTTGCTAGAGCATAGTGCACTCCTAGCGTAGAGGTACTTCCTTTTTTTTTTTTTTTAAATTTTTAATTTTTAATTTTTTTTTGTGTTTTCCTCCTTTTTCGGCGTAGAAATGAACACCCATCAAGTAATAGTTATGTTGACATTATACTAGTAAAATGGGACCTACTGGGTTCATACCTTTGCTAGTTTGGTTTGGTAATAGTGATTATAAGTGTAGTATTGATTATAAACAAGGTGGATTGTACAGGGCTTCAGGAGAGCATGAATCATCCAGAAGGGTGAAGTCTGAACTTCTAGTTCAGGTAGATGGTGTTAACAACAGCTCTACTGGTGAAGATGGTGCAAGGAAAATAGTGATGGTGTTGGCAGCTACTAATTTTCCATGGGACATAGATGAGGCACTCAGGTTGGAAGCCTTCTGAACTCTCACCAGAGTGATATGGATTGTATTATTGTTTCTCATCCAAGTATTAGAATATTTTTTCACCGTTTGTTTTTGTTTTTTTTTTTTTTACAGGAAAACAGTTAATTTTATCTCTTTGAACTGGGTCATCTTCACTATAATATGCTTGGCTTAATATGGGCTTTTGTCTGATTTAATGCAGAAGAAGGTTGGAAAAGCGAATATATATACCTCTTCCAAACTTTGAGAGTCGTAAGGAGCTTATCCGGATTAACCTTAAAACTGTCGAGGTAAAATGCTTGTACTTATATTTGTGTGCAGCAAGAAATTTTATCCTGTCATCATTCAAGTTTGTTGATAAATCTCAATCTTCAGATATCTTGTGTGTTGGAAAATTATGCTTTCTGATTAACTTATAATGTCGGAGATTGTGCAGTGCTATGCATTTCCTGTGTATATAGAAGAGGGAGACACTGCAGATAAATACCAATAAATAATAAGAAATACCAATGTTCTTCCTCTTTCTTCTCCTTATTGTTCGCCAAAGAGAAAGCAAGAGAAATCGTTAGATGAGAAAAACAGAGATTCACATACTCAAAGATAGAGATTGGTAGGTAGGGAGGGAGGGGGCAAAAATGAAAATGCTAATGGCTCTACATATAGTAGAGCTGATAATCTGCCAGATTCTGCAAACCACAGAGGCATGTCAAGAGGTCAGCTAATCACATTGCACTTTTTATTTGCAGCCACAAACCTTCCAAAAAATACAATTCATTGGTTCACATAATGCAATCTGAAGAAAGAATGTTTCAAACAGAAAGAATGCCAGCTTTAGAAATAGCAAGAGCAGAATTGTCCGCTAGAGGAAAAACGATTTACGTGTGAGTTTGAATGTAAAATCAGAATTGACACGTGGCCAGAGGTGCCGAAGAGACCTTGATCCCCTTTCTTTCTTCTTTTATCAATTGTAAAAGAATTTTCTTAGTAGGGGAAAATATGTAAAGAGAAAATTGCAGTTTACCAAATCATTAAAGACTGAACATCTAAAGACATGGATAATAAGCAGTTGTCATATGGTGAAATGAAGTGATAACTGTGTCCTGTTGCTGTTTAAGGCAGCAATCACTGGAAGCAATACTGGCATTTTTCTGCTAGGCATGGTTTTGACTGTCAAATCTAGTCCCATGAGTGGAAGTGGTTTTTGCCTTCAGTTGACTGATAATCGGTAGAACTCATTCCACCACATTATCTAGCTTCTTTAATGTGTTGTAGTGATCTGCTTAGCTGTCTCTTGGTAACCAGTCTTAAGGACTTGGATTGGGTAGCTTCATTTTTTCTGCCTTGATACATTTTCTTTCTTTCTTTCTTTAAAAAAAAATTATTGTGGATCAACAGAAGAAAAAGAATAAGAAAAAAAAGGAGAGTGATCTGGTTTGGACCAATGTTTAACTACTGGGTCCATCGCAAACCGTAAATGTGGCTGCTCTGATGCCAGTTGACCTGGTCTGGTCCAGGGCTCCAAGCACAAGAGCACAATCCTAACTTTCCCTTACTCCTATGGTGTACATTCCTTTTTCTCTCTTCCTCGCGCACATAAAATTATGAAACTGCCATGGAAGGAGACGAGTCCATGAAGCGCACATCATTTAGGCCCGAGTTGTGTGCTGACTAAGCCACTTCAGACCATAGCATTACTCAAAAAGTCTAATTTAAATCCTCAGTTGCATTGGATATATGCTATTTAGGCTTGAGTTTGAGAAAAAAAGATGGAAGTTGCCTTGAAGTTGATCTTATTTTCATTTGATGCACTTCTATTATCCATCTTCAATTGCTATGAACAGGTTGCACCTGATGTAAATATTGATGGGGTGGCCCGCCGTACAGAAGGTTATAGTGGAGATGATCTTACAAACGTTTGTCGAGATGCTTCCTTGAATGGCATGAGGCGTAAGATTGCAGGCAAAACACGGGACGAGATCAAGAGCATGTCCAAGGATGAGATTTCAAAGGACCCAGTTGCCATGTGTGACTTCGAAGAAGCTCTGACCAAGGTCCAGCGCAGTGTTTCAGCAGCCGACATAGAACGCCATGAGAAGTGGTTTTCAGAGTTTGGATCGGCATGAAATCTCTGGGGAATGCCGAAGTCACTCAGTGTTCTTGTTGGTCCTTCCGGTTCACATTTATTGATATTTGAATGGTTTTGTGGCTGACCCCAATTTGTTGGGGAATGAGGCTTAGATGGTGATGATGATTTTGAATGTCTTTTTTTTTTTTTGGCAGTTTTAATCTCTGCAGATGTGTTGAAGAGAATATCCCAATTCCGTAAGTGTTTCTTATTTGTTGACAGTTTGACAATCCATTCTAATGTAATGTAATTCATTACTCTGAAATACTCGTGTGCCTGGTTGGCTGCCACACAAGAACAGTTACATATGATTTCTGCCCATTTTTGTGTTATTTATGTTTTTGGGTGCCACTTTTGAAACAAAGGCATTGTTTTTTAAACAAAAAAGAGGGCCTTCTTAGGGTTGTAAATTAATAGCGAGGAAGTAGTTCTTGGAAAAAAAAGAAGAAGAGATTTTATTCCCCCTAAACTCTCCCTCCCTTCTTACTGTTGATTATGATGATTGATGCCCAGATGATAGTGATTCCTAGATGACGACGACGACAACAGCGATAATGCTTAGATGGTGGTGGTGGTTATTATGCCTGAATGATGATGCTCAAATAGTGATGATGATGATGATGGGCAAATGAGGATGGCGATTTATGATGCCCTGATGATGCTGTCCAAATGGTACCGATGATGCCCAGATGGTGACGATGATAATGATGATGATTATGTCTGGATGATGCTGGTGCTTGTTGATGTTTGATGATGATTATGCCTGGATGTTGATGATGCTGGGACGGTGATGGTGATGCCCCACATGATGACAATGGTATCTGAATGCTGATGGTGATGATGATTATATTGATGTCAATGATAAAGCTTGGCTGATGATAATGCTGATGCTAGGGAGATCATCTTCATCCCATGTTTTTGTTTTTATTTTTTCTATATTCAATCTTTTCAAATAAAATTGTTAGGAAAACACACTAAAAGAGACGGTGAACAAATCATGAAGGCATGCAGCCCACGACACCTAGCTTATTCAATCGATGAAGTTGCCGAAGTCCGGTTCTTTTTAACTGGAGAGAATGATGCAGGCCCACGGCTCACTGGACCCAACATGAGCTGATTTTTAACTGTTTATTTATAAAATTGAGGTCAAGTATCAAAATTCGTAATTTACTACGTTAGATTGGATCAGAGACATATACACACATCAGTGGATCCCCACAAGCTGTTTGGACGATTTTATTGGTGGCACTTCCCATCTCAATCACCTGAGTCTTGAATCAGCCTTATTTTTGTGGCCTGGGTCCAAATATCGCTGGCACCTGATGGTAGGTTGGAGCTCATTCACTTGAACTCCTCCAGCCACCCAACGTAACTCCGTAGTCACGCAAGCGTTTTCGGATTATTATTATTATTATTATTTTAAAAAAAAGAGCAGTAAAAAATTTACTACGGTCCAAGTTCAGCTCACATGATGAATGGCCTGGATCTCTAACACGTGTGCGGTGAGCTCGGATGTCTAACGCGCGTTCCCCTCGTTGGATCCCGACTCTTCTATTTGATGTCAAAGTCATACTATGCAATAAGCAAGTCATTGTTCGAGATTCTCCCACATGAGAAAGCTTGTACTATGGTTTCTACACATGCGCTCAGCAGTCGTACACGTGGAATATGTGTAACTCAAGCTAAACCATCCAAAAAGTGGGCCAGCAATTAGATGGGTCATAAAATGAAAATTAAACTAAATCGAATCTCTAGCCGTCCGATTGCTCTTGCTCTTGCTCTGAGTATATGCGTATGGGCCATGATATTCTCAGTTCCTCAGAAAAGGGGTACTTTATTGCCAATGTGGCGCCCACCGTCTTATGTGTGTGACATCTGATCCGTGCATCAAGTGACCACACCACCCAAAACAATCAAAAACCTTAAATTCATGTGGTGGTCCAGATGATAGTTGGATCTGCCTGATTTTTTAAAGGGTCCAGCGTTCATGATGGGGCTACCTGCTGGACATGTTAGATGCCGGACAGACCATGATGGGTCCCGCACTCGACCCTTCTTGTGAAAAAAGCTTATTCTATAAGGGACTTATGCAAGAACCAGCCTCATTTTTTAAGTTGCTTATGCTCTGATTGAGCTCTTGGGTGCTGCCTCATTGTTCAAGGTGCAGTTCTCTGTTTTTGTGGTTAGTTTGCTTCCAAGGAGTGTTGGTTGCAGGGCAGCCCGCTTGTTTGTTCCTTGTCCTAGGCCGGCTTTCTCTTGTTTTGTGCAGTTGTTTGAAGTGGTTTTGCTGTTTCGTTCTACATATATATGCTTTGCTTGGATATATGTCAGACTAGGCCCAATTTGTGGGGCCCGTATGCAGGATGTAATTTCATTTCATTTATGATAAGATTATGTTTGTGCTGACAAATTTTTTTTGCTTATGCTCGTTGCCAGGGTGGAAAATGAGCAAGAGTGCCAAGCCCAGATGCATTGGGCCTGAGCTTTGAGGTCCATGGCTCGAATCTAGGGCTGATTTTTAGGGCCTTCACTCAGCTTCTTAGCTCATGGGACCCAGTTTCCGCCTTTGTTGCATTGCATGGGCTGGCAGGGAAAACAAAAAAAAAAAAAAACATGCATGCGTGAAGTTACCGCCCTCTCTCCTCTCTCATAACTTTCATCACCCAAGGCTGTCGTTTTTTTCTTCCTTCAACAACGCAAAAGCCTTATAAAGTTATAAACCATCCATTCTCTCTCTCTCTCTCTCTCTCTCTCTCTCTCTCTCTCTCTCTACCATGAGGAACTTCAAGCCTAATCTCCTGCCTCTTTATTTTCTTCTCTTCATCTCGCTCACAGGTAGCCTGAGAGCTGACTTGGGTGAAGGTACTTAGAAAAATCCCGTTGTGGTCTTGTTTCTACTCATTGTTGTTGTAGTATTATTAGTTGTTGTTGTTGTTGTTGATGGCGGTGGTGGTGGTCATGTTTGTAGATATAATGTGTAGTATTATGAGTTGCGGACACGGAACATGTAAGATAAAGTCGGATAGCTTATTCGGATATGACTGCGAGTGCGAGCATGGATGGAAGCAGTACCCGAGCGGGATAGGGTCCTTGCCATTCCCCCCATGCCTCGTCCCCAACTGTCAGTCTCTCTCTCTCTCTCTCTCTCTCTCTCTCTCTCTCTCTCTCTCTCTCTCTTTGGCAATGTTACTTACCTACCATTACAGGGCAACATGATGTAGAGTGGGCCGCAGACCTATTACTCTTGGTATAAATGGACTGAAAGAAGCCCCAATGGAAGTTGACTTATTCGGTAAGATCTAAGTCCAATCCTACATGAGGCATGATGTAATTGGGCCTTAAGTGCGTTTGGGTTGAAGAAGTCCAATCCGTATACGGAGAAATTGTTGTTTGAAGTGTGAACCATAAATCGGTTATAACTTTTCATTCGGGTATAATTGTGGGACGCATGACTAATGAATTTTGACTTAACAGGCCATCTGATATGAACAAACCCTTGTAAGTGGGTCGTGTTGCTATGTTTTGCGAGAAAACGCTACATTTCAATTCAAAATTGCAGTTTTACAAATATTTTCCATTTTTAGTAAGTTTTAAATTAGGCTTATCTCATTCCTTTTAGAGTTTTAGTATATGGTATATTTTTATGAATTACTTCTAATCATGCCAAGAATCATCCCACATGATTAAATTAAAACTTTTTTATTTTTAATAAATTTACTATTGTGAATAAATTCTAATAAAAAAGAATTAGGACTCTTAATTAAGATTTACATATTATTATTTAAAGCATTATAATTTTATTTTAATGAGAACATCAACAAAATATTTAGCATTTTTATTTTTACTTTTTATTTTTTATTTTTTATTTTTTATTTTTTTTTGGTGAATTCAAGAGTCATTATACCTTACGAATTTAAGATTCATTCCATATAAAGGAGAAAACATTATTTCTCTATTCATCTTATCTTACACCCCTTTCCTATATGTCACGGCAATAAAATAAAAGAGATTGACGAGAATATGAGAACTCTTTTTCGCACACCCTGTATGCAAATAACTCCTTCATGAAAGGATTATCTTTCTCTATATGTGCTTTCTCTTTTATAAACCACACACTCCACACACATACCATAATACCCCACAACATTTTTTATATATTATAAAATGGCCACACATCACAACTATCAAGAGCCATGGGCTGTCCAAACTGTTAATTAGGCCCCCTTTATTAGGTAATGCTCACTTCTAACATTCCATGTACCAAAACTGGTGGCAGTAAAATCATAGCCTCCAATTTGGAACCAATCCTCTTGAATTTGGAATGATAGGATTTTTTATTTTTTTTCAAGGGTCTGGTTTTACCAAATCAGTAGACCCATAGTGTTATTTTGTTTATGACATGTTTTTAATACATAGTACTTGATGAATGGCCTGGATCCATGACATGTATGCCATCAGACTTGGGAACTGGGCCCCACATCCTGTAAAAAACCTAGATAACACGACGAGTAATTATGAGGTATATGCTTACCTAAGGAGAACCAAAAAAAAAAAAAAAAACAGTTTGATGATCTTGAATTTGATGGATTTGCAGGTACAATTGACTACAACTGCGGTGTGCCTTCTTGGGAATCACCGTGGAAGGATGTGGGCATTGCGCCTTCTTCCGAATCATCATGGACGCCGCCGGAATATATAGGGCTAATACTTTAAAACTTCACGTCATACATGCATGTGTGTACATCTGTACGTATCCACGTTTGTTTTCAAAATTTTATTTATTTATTTATTTTTATTTTTAAAAACATGTTCCTCTGTTTAATTTTGAAATCCAACCCCACAATCGATGATGCCCCTATCGTTATTTTATTGGAGGCTATGATCCAACCCCACAATCAACCGACCTGATGGGTTCATAGAAACTTATCCTTAAACCTATTATACAGTTCTAGTGGGACTGAAAATGAGGGCCCTAGCCAAATACATGGTAATTGATTTGTATTGAGCTGGGTCATGTGCTTCACTTCTGGGTCGAGCTCAGATTTGGATTCCTGGCTTTCTTAGTAGATGAGTTTGGGCCTTAAAACATGACCCACTAAGTAATGGTTTGGGCTTTTGGCTGACCCAATCAACAGACCTGATGGGCTCATAGAAACTTATAAATAGCAATGAAGAGCTTTAATCCTTAAACCTATTATATTGTTCTAGTGGGCCTGAAATGAGGACCCTAGCTAAATACATGGTAATTGATTTGAATTAAGTTGGGCCATGGGCTTAACTTCTAGACTTGTTTAGTAGACGTGTCGGGCTCGGATTTAGATTCTTGGGCTTTTTAGTAGATGTATTTGGGCTTGGAATTGATTGCTTGGTCCATTTAGTACATGGTCTAAACTTGGGAGACCATCTGTGAATATTCAGATTGACACACGTGTATCAAATTAGCACGTGTGATATATTTGTGTTTAGTACTGTCTAAAATGCTATTGTTTAGTACTGTCTAAAATGCTATATTTGATTTTATCAAACTCATGGATATTTTAGTAACCTAACTTTTCTAGCTTAAACATGAGAAATGCTCTGGTTCTCTCAAAGCAATATAGGTTGTAGTGCTCTTAGTTCCATTTAATGATACTTGGTCAGTTGGACATGGATCCATTGATCTGAACTGTTAACTAAGTTTAGAAGACATTTCTCACACAACGATGCAAAAATCACTCTGGTTGGATGATCAAAACCATCTCGATTTGGCCTTATTTTTATAGCCATCCTTTTTCTAAGCCATGAATGTGACGGCTACTATTGTCTAACTTAAGGAATTCTTTAGAATCATAAGCAATCCAGATGGTCTTCAGATGGATCAAATGGTTAATTGGACCTATATTTCTGTAAATTATCTTGACCGTTCATATTAAAGACAATTGATCAAATGGTTCATATTTATTAGATCGGCATGCTGCTATACATGGTATCTCTTCTTCTTCTTCTTCTTCTTCTTTTTGACTATGTGCCGAACTAATGAACAGTCTAGATTAATGGATCAGAGTGTCTGAGTTTGCCAATGCAACTAAGAACTCTGGCCCATCTCTCTTTATAAATCATGATCATTTCCAAAATCCAGCCATAATCAGATGGATCAAACAATGCTCGTTTTGCAGCTTGTGTTGGCGTTTTCTGTGGCGAGGGCTCCTGCGTGATGACCAGTAAAACTGAGGATGGATTCGGGTACAGATGCGATTGCAGGCCGGGATACAATAATTTTCGGAATATTACAACCGCTGCTTGTCTTGATCCATGTAAAAATGCTAATCCCATTTTATTTCATTCATGTTCAATTGCAATTACTGAGATTAATTCTAATTAGAAGCTGATTACTGTATTAGTAAGTAATTGTGGCCATGGATGGAGATGGGTTACCCAAGCCATTGATCCGGTGGCCCCCATCATGGATAGACCATACCCAATTAATCTCTCAAATTGAAAGATCCTAACCACCCAAACTTTTTTTCTTTTTTTTTTTTGTTTTTTTTTTTTTTAAAAAATACAGAATGTGGATCGTTGGTGTGGTGTATTTGTATGTCAACAATTGAAAAGTTTTGAGCTGTCCAATTTACAAGATTTTTTAGGCATGGTCCATCCATGATGGGAGCCACCAGCTCAACGGTTTGGATCACCAAACCATGGGATTGTATAAACGCCATGCAGAAAAGAAAAGTTACTTATCATCCACTAATAGAGAACTCAACGTTGTGCCATTTATATTAGTTGAATCCGTAATTAGCTCCAGATGCATCTTTACATGCGGCACACATGCGAAGGCAGGGAGCGGGTTAAATGCAGCTCGGCCTCACCCAACACAGTGCGGCCATGACCATGGAGCCCACCTTGATTTATATTTTGTATATCCACACCGTTCATTCATTTTTCCAGCTCATTTTTTGGTAAGATCCTAGAAATGAAGTAGATCCACAATGCAAGTGGACCAAACCACAGGAAACAGTGGTGAGTGACCATTAAAAAATTCTTGTGGGTTCCAAAGGTCTTGGATCAAGCTGATATTTGTTTTTTCCCTTCATCCATGTCTGTGACCTTATCAATGAGTTGAATAAAAAATGATGAGGGAGGCGTTTTGGTGGGCCCTAGGGGATCTTTAACTGTAGGTGTTCAATCATCACTACTTCATATGATGGGTTCCACATGAGATTTGGATCTACTTCATTTTTGGGTCATGACCTAAAGTCAGGGGAAAAACAGATGGACGGCGTGGATATATAAAATACATATCAAGGTGGGCCCCAACGTCAGGGCCGCACTGTGTTGGGTGAGGCTGGGGCCGCACGTAATCCGTTCCCGCCAAGGCATGCACGGGGTACATCTGACCATTGCCTAATGCGGACCCACACAATCGTGGGCCAGTCCTTCCAGAAATGATGGACGGTGTAAAACAAATGGTGGTCTGGATTCAACGTACCGTGTAGCCCATCTGATAAGTAGACGATCATGATTGGATAGAGTCATCTTCACGGTGGGGACCACCTTATTCACAGCTAACATGACAGGTTGGCACGTGTGCTGCATGCAAAAGTGCTGGTGGGACTACTCATACCTCTTTATATGCTACTCTCACACGTGATTATTTTTTTCTAATCATTTATCAGGTTCTCTTGGAGGGGACTGCTCTAACCTTGCGCTTGATGTTCCATCACCTCCGTCTGGTCTTAATCACCTCAAAAATAATGGTAAGATATTATTATAAATTTAGGAGGTCTCACAAGAACTACTTGAATGAAATCCAACCGTTCAAAATGTTGACTCCACCATGATGATCTCCTGGTAATAAAATTGGGCCGCTCTATTCATCAATTGATCCAGACCATAGAAAAACAATATGCAACTACCAATCTGATGCAAAGTATACCTGATGGGCCGATGGGCCCGATAAAACTATCCTTAGATCTTGATTTTGACGCTGACTACTGATTGTTTAATGAAATACTTGTAAATTAGTGCTGTTGTTTTACCTACTATGAGAAATTGAAGGTGAACTTCATGTGTTTGAAAAAATGCTGCATAGGCTCAAACTTTGCTCAAATTGGCCCGAGCTATTGACCGAACTGAGCCGAGTTAAGTTTAAGCTAGGGTCAGCTAGTGGCTGAGCTGACTCAGTTTGACTCGTCTAATTACACCATGTTGATATTTTGACTGGTTGATAAGTGGTCATGGATATATATTGGCCAGCATTCTTCTCTCTTGAGCACCTTTGCACACGTGTCATGGGCACATAATCTAAAGTGTCCATGTGATGTGGCACCCCTTGAAACCTACAAACCCTAGTTTTAGCCCAATACAAAAACTTTGGTGGGAAATGGCAAAAAGGAAACAATTTCCTCCCTTGATTTGCATTTCTCTTTGCTATGGCCCACTAGAGTTTTGGATTAGGCTGAAAATTGAGCTCATAAAGTTTCAAGGCGTGCCACATCACATGGACTGTTCAGATTTTGTGCCTATACTCGTGTACAAGGGTGATGACAAGTGTTCACATAAGTAGGTGCATAGGTGACTCTCTCTCTCTCTCTCTCTCTCTCTCTCTCTCTCTCTCTATATAATATATATATATATATTAATATATATACACACACACACGTGCACACACACAAATGCCCACCTCTATGCCCTTCTGGTGAAAACTCATGAGAATTTTTTTAGAACTCATCTCTCATGATACGAGCCCAAAATATGAATGGTCCACATGATGCACCACCCCATAAAACCTATGGCCCAACTTTTAACTTCTTTTTTTTCAAAACTTTGGTGGCCGTGGAAAAGAAAGAGATAAATTAAGAGAGGAAATTGTTTTCCTTTTCATGGCCCACCAAAGTTTTGGATCAAAGTGAAAGTGGGGCAGTGGGTGTTTTATAGGTGCCTAAATCGTACGGACAATTCAGATTCTGCGTTTATATATTGAAAGATGAATTCTTAAAAAGTTCTCACAATTAAGTTGTCATGAGAACGGTTGCACAGGTTGAACATTCCTTTCTCTCTCTCTTTTATATATATATATATATATAGCATTTCAAATTCGTGAAACTGCCAACACTCAGTCAACAATCTGATCCTTGGGACATGACCTATCTACATAGGATCAGTAATTTGGACCATTCAAATGGAGTTAGTGTATCCATGTCCGATTGCTGAGTGAATGAATATGGCTGCAGATCTGGTGGTGTATCAGATAAGCCTTGATTATATATTGTATACGCACATACACAAATTCATGCGTACATATACCATTAACTAGATGCCCTTCTGGATTATATGTTGCACGTACGGGTGGTAATGGGCCAGGTCTATAGCCCTAGCTCAGCCCTGGCCCTAGCTTTACAGGGCAGCTGGGCCAGAGTTGAGCCATCAGGAATTTTATGCACTGTCCACTTTTTCGATGATAAATTCCATTATATAAATTGTTTCTTTCGGTTATCCTAGAAACATGATCGGAATTCAAAATTGCTTCTATACTATTTAATAGATTGAATGGAACTATTTACAAGTGTCCTTGAATCTTCTATCTTTTCATAACAATTTATAATGACTTACTTGATGATTGGATCGGTCCAATGAGTTGGGCCATCGATCATCATGTCAAACAACCACTTTCTCTAAAAGCTTGATCCGTAATAAGATGCTATATCAATGTATATAAAAGGACTTCAACACTTAAATGCATCATTGGCTTTAGTTCAGCTTCAGCAAAGACCAAATGCTGGGCCTTGACGAGGAAACACTTAAGTGGTTACACTTTACATTTATAAGGAGTTTCATATATAAACTACGTGCAATTTGTTATGTTCGACTTTAAGTGCTGAAATGTTTACAGATAAATAATTTTATTTATTTATTTATTTTTTGTCTGACTTATAAGGTGATTTTTATATAAAACCATGTAGAAAGTGGGTACTCCCATTATACAAAGTTGGGAGCTGTAAATCTTACCAAAATATTCTAATCACGTAAAAATGATTTGATTTTTATGCTCTATGAAAGCATCACTGGCCACACATGATGGATGGATATATATAATGTCCCGCACCATCATAGTGTACCCCACAAACGATTAAGAAGATTTTTATAGTGGATATCTCATCCTAACAGTTACCAATCTAATGAATCAATTGATCCGTTTTATGGGGTCTTAGGAGAACATCAAGGGATGCACATGATTTATGGACATACATGATTAATGGACTGGATGTACTATTCACATCACAGTGGGCCTCACAAACAGTGCATGTGTATCAACCATTGTGCTGTGCTGTGTATAATATCATAGCAAGTGTCTAAGTGATATTTTGTGGGTATTCTATTGAAACTTTAGGATATTTCAATATTGAAAACTTTTAAGCTAAATCAGCTATCGGTCATATCTCTCATCATATCAATAGTTTTGATCATAAAAAATGACCCTTAATCCAAGGGGTATTGGCCCAACACATAGGGATATATTAAAGCACACCTCTCCTTTGGATGTCATCTACTACAGAGGTTCACCTGATGGTCTAAAGACGTTTCTTTATTTAAAAACCATCTCATCTTGTGATATATATTTCATGCTTTAATAATCTCAAATAGCTTATGCTATAAAAATTTCCTCTAACTAAACTTCTTGGTTTTAATTAAAATTCAGTTATTAAGCTTGGAACTTGAACTTAGCACTCTTTTGTTTTTGTTTTTGTTTTTTTTTTCCCAAATGTGCAGGGTCCAGTGTGGAGAGGAATATTTCAAGTGATCATCTATTGCTAGCTATACTCTTATTTATTTCCATATTTCTTGGATGGGCTTAGACCAGTTTTGGAGAACCATTGACTGATGTATGGAGATGTTCTTTTATTCATAGCCATATGGCCTTAAAATTTGTGTGTGGGGGTGTGCGTGTGCGCGTCTTAGAAAAAAGAAAAAATAAAATAAAATAAAATAAATATCGCCTTAAAATTTCTTTTGAGGATGATTGATTTATGATGGTGGATGGGTATATTATTAAATTTTCTTAAAATTCAGGGTAACCAAACCATTGGATGGCCACCACATGAATTTTAAGGTTTTTGGATGGTTGTTCATTATTTTTATACGTGGGACTCATCTCATAATTTAGCCCACTAAATGAACGATCTAAATCACCGGTGGACTAGCATTGCCAGAATAAATTGTTATTCTTGTCTAAAAGGTATTTGTAAAGCAGTTTGAATCACTCATGAGAGCATGTTTACACACGGGGAATTCATACGGTGCAAATGGATAAATTTAATGATTACTTTTCTAATACTAGCAGGTGATTAGGTGGATTAAAAAAGGGAATTTTACCCCAAAGTTTCTCATGGATTTACATTTTACTAAATAATGCCTTGAGGAGTTTATATTCCGGGGTAATGCTTTTCTGAAGGAGAAATTACATTATTGCCCTCTATTTTTCCTTACAAAAAAGTAGAGAATCGAGGTTATGAGGCTCATGTGGTTGTGGCCGCTTGATCTCGGGCAAATAACGTTCATGGGTGCCTTTTTAGGCTTTCTTGTATATTTGTGGTTTGGGGTGTGTAATATGTTTGACTTGAGTCACCACTAGCTAGTTATACTGATTTCTATAGTTAGCTAGACCTTTTAGAAACCTTAAGCTGGAGAGTTAGAGGATTCCCTACCTTAAAATAACTCTTGATCTACGATCTAAGATTATGGGTAAGGGATCTGATGGGGTTTTCCTCCTCAGGTTAGAGGAGATGTGGTGCGGTTCGGATGCCACAAACAGTGGAATCACTGCGCTGCTCGACCGATTGAGTGAACAGTGCTCGACCAGTCGAGGGTCACTCGACTCAAAGTCTAGCAAGCTAAGTGAATAGTGCTCGACCAGTCGAGGGCCCGACTCGACCAGTCGAGGACTCCGCTCGACCAGTCGAGGTTACGCAGATTTGAGTCTGGATCTTGCGCGGGCTGCGGAAATCTGAGACCCTTTCACAAGGGGTGCGAAAGAGAGTTTCCTAAACTATAAATAGGGGTGCCTAGGGCCTTTTTAGGCAATGCAAGAAGTTTTCTAAAGCTTTGCAAGTGTTTGCTAAAGGGTTTAGGGTTATCAAAGGTGTGTGTGTGTGTGTGTGTGTGTGTGTGTGTGTGTGTGGGTGTGTGTGTGAGAGAGAGAGAGAGAGAGAGAGAGAGAGAGAGAGAGAGAGCTTGTGGAAGGGAAGTTATGCTCGTAGAGGTGATCTACTATGCACTCGACATCTCAGCGCTTCTACGTCCTCATAATTGGTAAGATCTCTCTGTTTTTCTTTTATTCTCTTATTGTTTATCCACTCCTGTGTGAGTGAAGAAGGTTGTAACGTTCTACTTCATAGTAGATTGTTGATCTGGACGATGTCCCGTGGTTTTTACTTCTTCGAGGGTTTTCCACGTAAAAATCTCGTGTTGTATGGTTTATGCTTTGATTTATTTCATTGCTTTATTATCCCATAATTCTGGTTTGATTTGGGAGGCTAAATCCTAAGGTTTTGTGAAAGGCCCCCAACAGGATCACTATGACAAAGAGGGAAGGTGTTAGGCACCATCTTTGCCCATATTAATGTACCATATCTACTTTTCGAGACTTGACGAAATTTAAGAGATTGAATTAGTTCTTACGTATAAACGGTGTAAGGTTGTGTGCGAAATGTAGTGTGGCAATGCGATGAATCAAGGAAGACTTTTCTACCCAAACTCACCCACTGAAAGAAGCGGTCGAGATCTAGTTAACCCAACTTTTATGGGCAAGATCTGAAATTTCGACAAGCTGCGGAGCATACACTTGAATTGAGTAAATGAATGAGGAGTTGAGAGTTGAGATAATAATGCATAATGCAGATGCAAGTACGAATGAAACCTATCAGAGTTTGGCAAGTGGGTGAACGGGTTGACGCAATGATTGATTTGAGTGCATTTGATAAGCCTTTTGGCGGCTCAAGTGGTTAATATTATGACTTAGATAGGCTAACCTAAGGCTTCTGCCTTTCTCTCTTTCACTCTTCTTCTCCTCTTAGTAGATGGGTGGCTAACCCAAGTGAACTCGGCTCAATCTTGGCTCGAACTGGCCCCAGCTGTTGGCCAAACTGAGCCGAGTTGGCCGGTCAAGATTGAGGATCAAGCCGAGCCGAGTTCGAGCTGGGGTCAGCTAGTGGCTGAACTGAGTCGAACTGTGCCAAGCTTGACTTAGTTCAACTCATGTACACCTCTATGGAAAACCATAGAAGGAAGAGCTTAATCAGCCTCACCCTGACCTCAACCAAAATATTAGGAAAAGGCTTCCATACATTGCACTGTGTACCTACTATGGTTATTTCTTCTAATGTGGGGAAACTGTTTAAAGTGCATTAAATCCACACCGTCCATCAGCCACATCATCCCTTATTTGGTCTTGATACCAAACATCAAGATGATTCAACAATCAGGTGGACAACCCCAAAGAATTGTACCCAAAACCTCAATTCACATGGCATGGCCTACCTGAATTTTGGCATGTTTGGACCGTGGGATTAAATGATATGGAGTTATATTAGATGGAATTAATTCATAATGATTATGTTAGGAAATACCATGGTATTTTGACACCTAGTCCCATGTTTGGGATCAAATTCTTCTCTTTGGAAATACATTTTATTAAATGAAACCTGTGTTTGGTGGACCATGGAATTGTAATCAATAGGCCACAAATCACAACTTACACAGGTCAACCATACACATGCAACTTGAATGTAACGTGTAAAGGACATATATGGATGGACAACATGGATAAAACACAGCATCAACATGGGTCCCACAAATATAGTCAATTTTTAAATTCACCAAAATTCTTGTGATATTTACTATTGCTATGATACCTGTATTAATCCATTCCTTCTCCTCGTTTTCAAATAAGGGAGGGAATTTGCATGGGAACAAATGCAATTCCATACTAATCCCACCTAACATCATGCACCAAACATGCTTTGAAATACTGTAACTTTTGGGTAATTCATTATTCCAGGTGAGCACATTAGGTGAACGGATTGGGTGGCATATAAGCACTATTGTGGGCCCTACACAAAACTAATGGTGAGAATTCTATCCCAACTGTTTCTTACATTGTGGTGGACTTGAGTTTTACATGATTATGACAGTTAAAATAAGGTAGCACACCTGATAGATAGGTAGATTTTGCCAAAGTAACCCTAATAGGTACCACCTAGCAGGATCTAGGGTACTGTACCATATATATATATATATATATATATATATATATATATATTATATAAACCAAGCAGCAGCTTTTCAGCCCAAGCCCAGCCCAGTAGCAGACCTGGTTTGAAGGCCACGGGTTGCCTAGGGCCCGTTTGGATACAACCAAATAAGTTACTTTTCTACTTTCAGCATTAATAAGTAACTCATTTCAGATAAGTAAATTTAGTTTATAATTAGTTATAAGTAATTTTTTAACTTAAAAGTACTTAATCTGTTCAGCTAATCATTTTAGCTTTTCTATTTTTCATAAGTTGTTGAAGAGAGACATTAGGAGAGAAGTATATGTTGTTTACCAAACGTACTTATCTTTTTAACAAGCAGAAACTAAAATAAGTTACTTATGGTACAAGTAACTTATCTTATGCAACTTAAGATCTAAACACCGGCTGTTGACATCAGTCATTACCTATTGGTCTGTGCTTTATGGCCCCGCCATGATGTATGTGTTTTATCTACACCATTCATCCATTTTCAGGCATGAGCAGATTCAAATCTCAGGTGGACTCTACCATGGGGTAACATTGATGATTGGATGCCCACAATTAAAAACTTCCTAAGGGCCATATAAGTTTTGGATCAAGCTGATATTTGTGTTTTCCCATCATCCAAGTGTGTGTGATTTTATCAACATGTTGGATATGGCAGGCACTCAGGAAGTCTTCAACCGTCGGCATTCAACCACAACTATTTCGTGTATTAGATCTACCTCAGTTTTTGGCTCATCCACTAAAATGACATGGAAAAGCTTATAGATGACGTGGACAAAACATATACATCATGGTGGGGCCACAAATCACCAACCATTAGCCACCTCGCCACCGACAGGTGAACCTGAATTGTCAATGGGACGGTATTGCCCTACTTATGCTGTAAGCAGGAGTCGCGGATTTCCTGCAAAGCCTTCTCAGGATGTTCCTGCGCAAGGATACTGGTTGGGGGCCACCAAGATGTTTGTGTGAAATCCACCCCGTCCATCCATTTTGAGAGCTCATCTGAGAACGTGTGACAAAAAATGGTGTATCCAACACTCAAGTGGACTACACGAGAGGAAATAGTAGGCATTCAGTGAGCACCGTTGAAGCATTCTTATGGCCATAAAAGTTCTGGTTTAGGTTTTTTTTTTTTTTTTCACTTCATCCCATTTGGAATGACCTTATAAACGGTTATTTGGATAGTATATAAAATCAAGGTGGAGCCTAGGAAGTTTTCAAAGGTAGGAATTTCCCTCTCGTATGATCCACTTAGTTTTGAATCTACCTCATTTTTTGTTTCACGTCCTAAAATGAGCTAGCAAAACGGATGGACGGAATGAATTTCTCACATGCATTGCAGTGAGCCCCACCCAGTATTATTGCACGCTACTTTGGCAGGAAATCCGCGTCCGGAGTCGCTGTCACTGCTGGTCGGTGCTCTATGGGCCCACCATGATGTATGCGTTTTACCCACACCATCTATCCATTTTAAAGATAATTTTATAGCATGAGTTAAAAAACGAGCTATATCTAAATCCCAAGTGAACCACACCACAAGAAATAATTGGAATTGAAGACCTACAGTTAAAACTTATCGGAGCCAAAGAAGTATGAGATCAAGCTAGCTAATATTTGTGTTTCCCTTCATTCAGGTGTGTGAACCTAATCAGCAGATTAGATGACAAATAAATTTTACAATAGACTGTTTAATCCCCATTGTTTTCCTATAGTGTGGTCCACTTGAAATTTGAATCCGCCTCATTTTCGAGTTCATGCCCTAAAATTATCTGAAAAAAAAAGAAAAGAAAAAGATGACTGGATTTGATAAAACACATACATCATAGTGGGGTCAACATAGCACCAATCAGGGGCCATCTCTCGACTGTCAGCGTCAGTAGGCAATCCGCATCCCCATGGATGGCTCTACACGTCTTGATATTTTTACTTTCTATGGTGGAAGTTGGTGGGCCAAGTGGGCAAGTTAGGTTTACGTGCGACATCAACTCAACAGCTCGCGCCGAAAGAGAGAGAGAAAGAGAGGGATGAATGAAGGAAAGCAAATTCCACGGCAATGCACTTAATACTAGCACTAAAATGGCGTTGGCAGCCATCCCCATTCAATGCTGATGCCATCACCACCGTAGAAAATGTGGAAAAATCCCAACTCTTCAATTCCAGTATTCCCTTTCTTTCTTCTTTTTAGTTGATCCATACAATGATGGGTGAACCACTTAATTTACTGCACCTCTTATGTCTTAAAAGATGGCCCCATATGAATAAGGCCCATATATGGTGATCTATTTGCATGCCAAGAGCCCGTCCGAAAAAATAATAAATAAATACTGGGTGTGATGTGGGCATGATGCCTGTGTGACATCCAACTCATACAACAGTTGTGACAGCTTAATACATTAGCTAAAATTTCAAGTAAATGAAAATTTAAGTGAACAACACCAGAAAAAATAAAAATGAACACATCTACCGTTGAAACCTTTGTAAGGTTTATACGCCCTTTAACCCATTTATACAATAAGTCTCAGCAAGGTGAAGGAAAAAAATACAAAGATTAACTAAATAAATAATTTAATAATAGAAAAAAAAAAAAAAAAAACTTTGTCTGGATCCAAAGAATATCCTACTGGTGGGTACCTCCATCCAAACCATTCCTTGTAGAGTGGTCCACTTGACAGACAATATTCCTAAGCTTTGTGAAGCCTATCCTGATATATTAGTAATATCCACCTTTTTATTTTGCCAACTCATTTTAAGACATGAGCTTAAGCCGATCCAAAGCTCAAGCAAGCCACACCACAAGAAGCAATGTGGATAAAGACACCAACCACTTAAACTTTCCTACTTGCTACCATAATGTTTATATGCCATCTAGATTGTTTACAACATGGCAGAAACTTAAATGAAGAGAAACAGAAATGTCAATTGATTGAAAACTTTTGTGGCCCTTGGGCAAGTTTTCAACCATGGGCATTCAAGCTTTCCTATTTCTTGTGATGTGGACTATGTGAGCTTTAGATCTGACCCATCTTTTTTTTTCTTTTTCTTTTTGTACTTCCTAAAATGTTCTAGTGAAATGGATGGGTTGAGTGGATAGCTAGATTGTTGTCTAGATTGTCATAGGTACACTTTATTTTAGAAATATTGATGGGGACATTAGATAACAAACTCAGGTGTAATAGAAACGGAGGCGACCATCTACATCAGCGTAACTATCTTTGTGAATGGAAGACGAGTTTCAGATGACACTCACCGAGTCATTTTGAAGAACGCATGTGCATTGGACTTGCATAAATAAAACAAAACCTCACTTTAAGATGATGCATAAAGGTTGCTTAGGAAACCATTTTAGTCATAAAATAACACATACATCACAACAGCGCTACCCCGCTCTACAGAGTTTATGATTGCAGGAATTACTTGCAGCCTCCAAGCTAAGTATTACTCCCACGTGACTTTCAATTCTATCTAATTTTTTGGCGTATTTCCTAATACACACTTAATGCAATTATTAATGAACCTAGTCAATCTCCCACATGATGTGTGGACACACAGCTTTTTGTTGCAAGGCTTCCTACAAAGAAACTCCTTATAACATTGACAATCATGGTAGAGTTAAGTGGACCACACCTTTGAAATCAATGCGCAACCAATGACCTGACTAAACACATTGGTGCAGCCCCACCTGACGAGCAGACCTGGTTATTTTTTGTGCCAGGGAATCTTCGTGTGGGTCTACCATTTGCATGGTACAAATACAATGTCCTAGCAACTGTACATCTGCGTCACTGTGCTCCACCTTAATTGTAATCCAGACGATCTGAATTATTATCTGAAGCCAACTACCATAACTATGTGAATGGATTGGGGAGCTGGCCCACTACCTTGACTTGCATAGCCACGTTGTAGCAGGAGATCTTCATGAGATCCACATCGTCCATCAGTTGCACAACCTCATGTTAACCATGGAACCCAAAAACCAGGCTGATCCAAAATTCAGGTGGGCCACACCAGAGCACTTGGGATGGAGACACCCATCCATGGTTGTTCATGGTGCCCACCATGGTGTGTACATGCCTTCCAATCCATTCACCTGATGTGCCCTAACAGGATGAAGGAATGCCCCAAAAATAAGGCCATTCTAAAACTAAGGTCGGAAGCCATTCTAAAACTAAGGTCAGCCCACCAAGGTTTTAGGCGTGACTTAACATTGTTCCCTATGTTATAAATCTATATTTTGGACCGTTCTAATTTATGGGATCATGGGCTAAGATGGATGTCACACATAGTAGGCATGATGGACCACATTCATATTAGTTGTTATATCCCATGTAAGATTTATATTCTAATAAAGGAATTTGATGGTCCCTAGAATGTGATGGATGATGCATATGTGTTTAGAATATTGTTGTACATTTATCATAGTTGTATGACAATCCAAACTATATAGTTGTACATTTATTATTGTAACTGTAATCATAGTAAAATAATCATACATATTGATGTGCCTAAAAATAGATGTTTGGATCATTTGCAATGCAGCAATTGAATTGAATTATTATCACAGTGTAGTTTAGTTGTACATTCAAATGTAGCTCTAGTCACCTTTGAGTGTGACACACGTGACAACCTGGCAAGTGTGTGAGATATCTGAGCCATGCACGAGGTGGGGCTTAAATATTAGGTGGGCCTAGGCACTAAAGCAGGTCTTACAGCACCATTTGGGTTTTCATTTAGCACAAGTGAAACCTATTGTTTGGAAATCCTAACCGTTGATACTACGGCCCAACTATCGAGTGGTCCGTGTGCAAAAGGTCCCTCAGCTGAAAAAGTCCTAAATGGTGCCAAAGATGCAGCAATCGGCCGTTCCCATTCAACCAATAAAAGGCCAGTCTTCCATGCCTAGGATCTCATATCTTGGGTGTTTTGGTAAGTTGGTGTGATCAGCCCCTTTATACAAACGTCCTGGATCACCAAATCATGAGCCCTACACATAGAAACTGAAGTCTATACCTTGGCCTCCGAATCAGGCCGTTTTTCTGATCAGGACGGTTACATCCTACATGCAATGGGCTCTGTTGGATAGTTTCTTTTAAGCCATCCATTGCTTATAAACTGTATGGCCCTCTTGATGAGCCGATTGCATTAACCAAAGAAAAAAGTACTTTGATTTCTTTGGTTGGATTTTTTAATATCATATCACAAATCTTTTCTCCCTCAGAGAATAAAATAAAAAGTAATTGATATTTTTTAAACAATTCTTAAAGCCCCATCAATTAAAAAAATAAATAATAAAGCTAAGTAAAGTTTAAAAAGAAGATAACAAGTGTAATTTTTAATTATAAATCTTAATTTGAATCATAAATTATAGGATTCAAATCATAGAATCACAGAAAACCATCTAAAAAAGGATTCAAGGTAAGATTCTAATCCTTTTGCTCAATGGCTCGATTGTGAGCTTGTAAATGGAGATAAATGGGACACGGATGAATTGATAGTAAACAAATTACTCAGTTATGTTTGGATGAGGGTAAATGAAATGATCTTTGAAATATATCTAAATTTTCTGTTTACATGGGAGTAAATGAGAGGAATTGAAATACATTGAAATTTTTTAATATATTCACATGATAATATGTGATATATCAAAATAGTTTTAATATACCAAATATTTGACAAAATAATTGTAATAAGCCCGTAAAAATATATACTTTAATAAAAATGAGAAAATTTTGAGCCTTGGATGAGCCACAATCGTAAGGATCACAAATAAGCAACTTACCAACACTTTTTAACCATCCATTTAGATAGCCAGCCTTTAGACAGTTTTGATCATTCTATTGATATGATTTTTGTGATGTATAAATTAATTGAATTATTTCAAAGTATCATTAGCATGCTATGTACATGGTAGACATGTGCGCAGTGCCAGCTTCGTTTACTCATGCAACTTTCAAGAGAGCGTACATTTCACCCCCATTTACTTTCAAAACCAAGCTCAAAAAGACATTTCACTTTGTTTACTTTCAAACCCTCTTTGGTAGAGAATATTTCATTCATATGTTCATTTACTCCGATTGTATTTTATTTTCATCCATGTACTTTCATCCAAACACACTTCAAATATCATTTACTTTCATTTACTATATATTCATCTTCATTTATTTCCATCCAAATGGTCCCTAATAATCAACTCGGCTCAAATAGTAAATTGTAAATCACAAATTCATTGGATTTTGACAACAATGGTGTAAACCCACATTTGGGGTCCAGCAGTAACCATCCAAGTACAGTCTAGGTATCCCATTAATAAGCTACTTGTGACATTAGTAGCTTATCTAAAGTAACTTATGGTACAAACACCTCCTAAATGACTAAAATACTATCCTTTAGGGATGTGGATTTGGTGGATCCATGACTGTGGGGAAAACTGTGATATATGTGTTTTACATCCAAGTTGTCCATCCATTTTGTTAGCTCATTTTAAGGAATGGGCCTAAAAATGAAGTAGATCCAACTTTCAGGTAGACCACACCACATAAAAGAGTAGTACTGGTTGATATCCCACCATTAAAAACTTCCTAGGGCCCACCATAATATTTTTTCGTCAACCGGATGATGAGATCTATAAACCAGGGTGAAGGGAAAACACAAGTATAAGCTTAATCCAAAACTTTTGTAGCTCCTACCAAGTTTTTAATGGTGGGAGTTCAATTACTACCCTTTACCATGGTGTGGTCCACTTAAGATTTAGATATGCATCATTTTTTACCTCATGGCTTAAAATGAGCTTAAAAAAATGGTTGGACCACGTGAATATAAAATGCATATATCACATCTTAGATCCACCGACCTTGATGATTCCTAAGCCACTTAAATCCCCATACGTTCAAAAATGAAATACTACAAGAAATCAATGTATGGATGCTTATTTGGTATGTAGGATAAGGCTGCAATTGATTGGTGAAATTTCTAAAGCTAAGGAATCGCCAATCACTGTCAACTGACTATATATGTTTATGGGAGAGCATTGGGGCCTACAATTCGGCAATGTGGCTCTATGTGGGATACAACAAAATACTTGTATACCACGCTGTGTAAAATAATAGTTGATTATTTGAAATCTCCATATTCTTGTGGTACCGCCACCTAATGGTTGGATCATCCTGATTTAGAGGTATCCCATATTCACGGTGGAACGATCCTGTTGAACAAGTTGAATGAAATATATGTACTACAGTAAGCTCACATGTCCACAACTAGTTACATTTTTGAGCTGGGGATACTTTTGGCCAATTGCTCACATTTGAAGGTAGATGGAATTGACCCATATTTCAAATCAAATAGACATGTCAATTAAGATAATAGAACATGCCATAAGATAAATAAATAAGAAAGCTGGGTGGGGCCCGCTGTGATGTATTTTTGCAAGCTCATTTTAGGACACCCGACTAAAATTAACCTGAATCCAAGACCTGAGTGAGCCAAATGAGAGAAATCTAGGGGAAAAAAAAAAAAATGCCTACTGTTGACGCCTTCCTAGGCTCCACTCAGATATTTATATGTCATCCAAACTATTTATAAGGTCATACCCACTAGGATGAACTGTAAACCCAAAAAGTTTATCTTAATATAAAACTTTTATGACTGTACAAATATTTCAATTGTGGTTGTTCAATCCTTGTTGTTTCCTCTTGTGCAGCTTACTTAAGTCTTGGGTCGGGCTTATAATTTGTCTTAAAATGAATTCTTAGAACAGATGAATTGTTTTTTCAAAAGTAATGGGCCCCAACATGATGCATGTGGTGCATCCACATCATCCATCCATTTTCCAACGCCATATAAGGGCATGGGCCCAAATACGACGCATATCCAAATCTCAAATGGACCAAACCATAGGAAATAAAAGGAAATAAACACCCACCCTTGATAACTTCAACTGAAATTAATAATAATAATAAAAGCCATCTTCTGAAATTCAACTGCGGTCTCAAAGTCTTTGGCACTGCTCTTCGAGAGCGGTAATTAGTAAAATTCCCTTATTTATTTTTTCATTTAAAAGGTGATGGTGCATCCCACCTCATGATTGGATGTGTGAGATTTTTGCTCATCTGATCATCATGGTGGGGGTGCATTTATTGGATGGATTGGATTTTCATATTCACACCGTTTTGGGCTCCAAAATTCTTGCGTTCATCACTCTCTCATCCATTTTTAATTTTAGTCATTTTATTAAAAAATTATCCCAATATAATTATCAACTTTATTTAAAATTTTAAATAATTATTACATATACTTTATTTTAAAATGATTTATTAATTTAATATTTTCATGGAGATTTTTCCAATAATATACCCTGTAAAGACTCAAAATCTAAAAATCTATGAGAAACTCCCCAGCCGAGAAATTGGTCCAATAAAAATCACAGTTGATCTTGACCATTGGATTGGTGGATCATCATGGATGGACCATGACCGAAGAGAGAATATACCCCAATAATTCAAGATGATTTTCTTGATAATAAATGTCACAAGCCGATTTTAGTTTGTACAGGTGATCCTGACCGTTGATTTCAATGCTATTGTGTGTATTCCTTATCCCTTTTCTGGTTGGATCAGTAAGAATCTGTACGATAGTTTCATGTTCGCACTTTAATTTTTGTTGGAGATTTTAAAAAATTATAAAAAAGATTTAAAGACATTTATTAAAAAATAATAAATTATTTGAAATGTACTTGTATGAGAGGTGTCCAAGTCCAACAGGTTGAATTGTAATTTATAATCCATCCAACGAATAACTACAACCAACGTGTCGTGTACTTTTGACATCCATCCACTCTAATAGATCTACCCCACCATTAAGATTATCCTTTGTAAAAACCAGTCCCAGCCACTCATCTGGTGGAAAAATCAGCCCAATATCCAGCCATTGATAAATAACAAAATACAAGTGCCGTCCAACTCAGTGAATAGATTTGGCTGATTTATTTTATTATTATTATTATTTATTATTTTATTTTATTTTTTACAAAAGACAACCCTCACCTAGGGACAATTGATTGGAGGAGGCAGATTACGTCCTACCCCTGCCGGTTCAGTGGGGGGCCCGACCGTGATGTATCCGTATATCCAAGTTGTCGTACCTTTTCTAAGATTATTTTAAGGCATTAAAGCAAGAATACGCAGACCCAACAAGCTTGGTGGCATTAAATGCAAGGGTTGGCGTGGTGTGGTGTGGTCCAGTTGAGATCTACATCATTTCTGTCTTAATGCCTTCAAATAATACGAGAAAAGAAATGAATGACATGAGTGTCTCGTGGATTGCGTCTTATCCTCACCCATCTCTAGCCCCAAATATCCCGCCATTGATAAATAACAAAATACAAGTGCCGTCCAACTCAGTGATTAGATTTGACTGATTTGTCTTATTTTTAACTTTTTGCAAACGACAACCCTCACATAGGGACAATTGATTGGAGGACACGGATCACGTCGGACTCTCGCCTGTTCAGGGGGCAGCCCACCGTGATGTATCCGTATATCCAAGTTGCTCCTACCTTTTTTAAGATCATTTTAAGCCATTAACGTAAAATGATGCAGTTACAAAACTCCACTGTACCACACTAAATAATAAGCGTGGTTGCATTAAATGCACTAAACATTAAATGTAAGAGTCACTTGTGGTGTGGTCCAGTTGAGCACTGGATTTGCCTCATTTTTGTTTTAATACCTTAAAATGATATGAGAAAAGGGATGGACGGCCTGGATGTGATGCATATTGCATCCTACTTGTGCCATCTCTAGCCCCAAATGGGTAGTTCTATGAGTGGGCCCACCGTGATGTATCTGTACATCCAAGCTGTCCATACCTTTTCTAAAATCATTTTAAGGCATTAACACAAAATTGAAGCAGATCCAACACTCAACTGGACTACACTACGGGTGACTCTTGCATTTAATGCAACCAGCATTTACGTAACCAAGCTTATTATATGGTGTGGTCAACTTGAGGGTCGGATTTGCCTCATTTTTGTGTTAATGCCTTAAAATGATATGAGAAAAGGTATGAATGGCTTGGATGTACAGATATATCAGTAGGCTCACTCACAAAACTCCTCCTTCCTAAGTCCTACAGTGATGTTTATTTGTCATCCAACCTATTCATAAGATTTTTTAAAAAATAAATAAATAAATAAAATAAGAGACGAGAATGAAGGAAACATATATATCATCTTGATCCAAAACTTTCATGGCCCTCAAGAATTTTTCAATGATAGATGCTCAATTCATACTATTTTCTTTAGTGTGGTCCATTTGAAATTTGAATAGCTTCGTCTTTTATAAAATTACCTGTTAAAATCAGTGGACGGAGTGGATAAAATATATAAATTACGGTGGCCCACATAGTTCGGCTTCCCTAACTTATGGTCTAAATGGCTGTGTTGGAGGTGCTATTATTTATTATTTATGTGAATAAATTGTTTTGAAAATCAGGCAATATTTTGGAAAATCTCCTGATTACATGCTTTAAATCTATGCGATATTCTCACACCGTTGGGATGGGATGGGACGTGAATTGCATAACTACCACGCCAGCGGCGACTAGCTACTGGACAGTGATATGCGAGCCCCACCATGATCCATATTTTCTGGCAGTGTCATTATACAATCTGCGTCCATTTGGATGGTGACCAAACGCAATAAAGCAAATCATTGATGAGCTGCTTTCTTTCATGTCTTTTACTCGTCTGCCCTCCTCAAAACTTTGAGAAATGACCCAACATGTATGGACGCAGATTAGCTATCGACACATTTTGTACGGAATTAGCTATCGAAGTGACGTCATCAAGTAACGTGGACCATCCATTTAGAGATATTATTTTAGGACATATGACAAAGACTTAGATATATCCAAAGCACGAGTGGACCCTACCACAGAAAACAGTGAGGACATCTATGATCACGGATGAAACTTTCTTGGGCCCACGGGATGTTTATCTGATATCAAACATGCACCGACATGTAAGGTAAAACACAAATACCATTGCGAATGCCTCCCCTCACAGGTGTGCATGAGCGTGGCAGTGCCCTCGCTTTATTGGTTTTCGTATTGATTTTTGTTATTGTGAGTGGTGTGTGCTATTGACTCAGGTATAAAA
>JAJHSJ010000001.1:23352516-23411744 GCA_021015155.1 Magnolia officinalis | reverse complement strand
TTTTCGAGTTATTTAAGTCACCCACGTCAGGAGGCTTATCGTTCAGCAAACTAGGCCATCCATCAAAACCAAAGAATTCAACCATCTCATTAATCCAAACCATCCAAACTTTATTAATGTAATGACTGCATTTGACTGCATTTTTATTTCAATTATTTAAATTTGAGAGAGAGAGAGACAAGGAATACGTGACTCCCTTAACTCTCTCATCTTATTTCTCTTATTTTATCACATCTTATCTCTCTTGTATCGTCCTACTTTGGACATTTTCTTCTTTTAAGGGAGGGAATGTGAAAGATCACGTTTCAACCACAAGAGAACAAAAACCCTAATGTAGAGAGAGAGAGAGAGAGACATGGAAGGTTGGAAAGCTCCATCCACTAAGTAGAAACAAATCATTTCTTTTTTTTTAAATCTAATTTCGATTAATTTCACCTGATCTTCGTTATGAACGACTCAAATTAGCCGAATGCTAATCATATAGGTCAAAATTGTGGTATACAATAAAAAGACACCATTTTATACACATCTTCTTGGCATAGAGATCTGTGTGAGATACCTTGATATGTGGAATTTAATCCGATGGATCACATGATTTTCAAGGGCCAATTTGCTAAGACTCCGAATTTTCATTGATCCAACTATCATATGGACCACACTGATTGGAATGAAATCTTAGGTATTAAATAATGCATTATAACCTTTGTGGAGTCATTGGATGGATCGGATCTAATCTACACAGTTGATCTGATTTTTGAGATCTAAATATACTTAAATTTTGAATATTAGATTGGCTCGATCACCTAGTGGGCCACACTAATCAAGAGAAAATTGATGTAAAATCATGTAATGAGGAAAGTGTGGACTTATAAGTAATGAGAAAATTGTTAATGAGTTCATATATATATATATATATATATATATATATATTATATATATATATATATATATGAGTAATCTAGAGAGGTTTGCGTGGTGAACCCAGCACCACGTAGCTGCACAATGGTAAGACTCCATGGGATACACCATAGTGTACATGTTTCATCCACACCCTTCATCATTTTCTTTTTTCAACTAATTATAAGGCATGAGCCCCTAATTGAAGCATATCCAAAGCACAACATTGGAAACAAAAGATAACAATGGCCACCATTGAAACCTTTCTAAATCCTAAAAATGTTATTTGTCATCTAACCTATTTATAAGGTCATCCAACTAGATCTTTATTAAGAAAAACATAACCCCAAGATGTTTTCAACGGTACAGGTTCAAACCCCGTTGTTTCCTCTAACGTGGTCCACTTTAACTTTGATTATCCTTAAGTTTTGATCTCATGCACTAAAATGAAAAAAAAAAAAAAAAAAAAGATGACGGCATGGATAAAACACATACATCACGTACATCACAGTGGGTCCAACGGATCTTTATGCCACATACCTAAGTGGTCATGGGGTCACCACGCAATCGCGTCCCCCAATTCAAAGAAAAAACATCCGGTGCATTGGGAGATTGATGGTTGCTATACGCAGGTGCTTTTCAATTGGACACGTCGGATACATTAAAAACGTTAAACTGTCCAAATGGTGGATGGATCGCAATCCAGTAATTGCAGTTGATTGAAGCTCCAAATCGTCCAGTTCCATTGGAGGGTTAAAATGAAAGTATGAAACGGTTTTAATGTTAAAATGTTTATTCATCTGAGATTAGGTAATAAAACCAATCTTCTGTTGAGATTATTGACTATTTAAGTCCAGAAATGTGGACGGTTTGATTTGAATTTCATAGATGCCACATGTACAATGTATGATTGCACGTGTATGAATCATCGTAATCTACCAGGAGGTGGAAGATTACCAGTCAGAGATCACCGCCATTGGTTTAAACGGTGGCGACTCAATCTACTGCCCACTTGATGTATTTTTGCAGTATTCCAAACCGTCCAAATCGTGGAGAATAGAACTGATCCATCCGATGTTAAGCATCCAATTATTAGTGGTAGCAAATGGATGGATGGGAATTAGATGCTAGCTTGTCCAAATTCCATGAAACAGGTGGAGCTGTACACGAGCCGAATTGAGTTGACCTTGCCCAGCTTGACTCGGTTAGCAGTTTGGCCAACTACAGCTGAGCTTGAGCACGATCTTTGGAGCCATGTTTGAATTCGAGCTTAGTTCCTATTTAGATTTTAGGGTTTTTAATATATATAATATATAATATATAATTTATTTAAGTATATAAATATATACAAAATATTTATATTAAGTGAACAGAATACAAGTTGAATTAATTCCAACCGAGTATAGTTCTAAGCTGAGCCAAGTTGAGTTTGATCTACCTTAGACTTGGTTCAAAAAGAAATTCGAGCTAAAAAAATCAATTCAACTTGAGTTGAATTGAATGTCTAGCCAAGCCAAGTTGAGCTTTTTCAATTTGAATGAGCTAATGGAGCTAACTCATTTCATGTACAACTTCAAATAAGGGAATGCTTCAAATTTTGACAGGAATTGCATTTGATCTTGGACAACTTTTCAGGCATGTCCATCTATAGTGGCCCCATTTCATGTGGTGTGGTCCACCTTAGATTTGGATTTACCTCTTTTTTTTTTGTCTCATTTCCCAAAACGACCTAGAAAACTGGATGGACAGTGTGGATAACACACATACATCATGATGAGGCTCACATAGCTTTTCTAGCACTGACTGGTACAGAGGTGGGACTGGAGACCAAGTTCTGACCCATTTCACATAAAACCAAAAAGGATTAGATATGATTCAATCCAGACCATTCAAGCTATACTCCCCACAGGTCTCAAGAGATCGATAGCATGGGGCCCACTTATACAAATTGGCCCATCAGGCCATTCAAAGAACAGCCAACCATGGATACATAACATTGTACATACCTCAACAATTTATTGGGCACTCTGTGTGAATTTTTTTAATAAAAATATTGAAATAATATTTTAAATGGTATTCTTGTATATATTTATTTTTAATTAAAAATTATATATTAATAAAAGAAATTAATATTTTATGTAAGAATGAAATAAATATAAAAGCATTTTTCTAGCATCCCAATTCCATTTTCCATGTTATTTATTGCCTTTTGGGATCATTTTATTAGCATTGTTTTACACCATGCCTTGCTTTTAGTTGTATGAATGAATGAATAAATGAACGTGATAATAGCCCACTTCATGTGTGGTTTGGTTGAAAAGACTAGAGAGTGTTGGTGAGATGGAGACAGTTACAAAACCCATGAAATTGTGTTTTTTTATTTTACATTTTTTTTCATGTACAATAAGTATTAATTTATCATATTCAAATAATAAAGGATAGAGAGCCATACGTGAGTTAAACTGCATTAAGCTTGGTCGAGACTTAGCTTGGCTCGACCAGTACGCTACCCTGCTTGTACTGGACTTAGCTTGGCTTGATCAGCCGCTCAGGCCAACTCAAATTGAGTTTGAGCTCAATCTTTAGAGAAGAATTCGAGTTTGAGCATATCAGCTGAATTCAAGTTTAGGTTTTATAATTTTTAATATATAATATATATTATAATATAAATAATATATATTTATAATTTATTTAAATATATAAATATATACAAATATTTATACTAAGTGAACTGATGCAAGTCGAATTGATTCGAACCGAGTTAAGTTCGAGTCAAGTTTCAAGCTAAGTTGAGTCGAGTTGGTCTAACTTGGACTTGACTCGAAATTTTTTCGAGTTCAAAAAATTAGCTCAACTCAGCTCCAACTCAATTCAAACCAAGTCGAGTCAAGCTTTTTCCGAGTTAAGCTGTGCGAGTTAACCAAGCTAACTGAGCTCATGCACAGCTCTAGACGGATAGCCTATATATAAAACCATGCTCCAGCGCTGAAACAATACATGGATGCCTCTCCTGCCCGAGCCCGGGTCAATCTCCTCTCACAGGGGCATGGTTTAAGACTCGGACAAGACCATGCAATTACCCGAGTGGACCCGGACTGAGTCAGGCCTAGTCCAATTTAATAAAATGAGTCACCTGGCCCAAGTCCCTGGACTCACATGAGCCGGCTCGAATCAACCTGCTTGAAATTGGACAAGTTGGTTGTGGTCCCGCAGCGTTGGATCCATGGTGGGAGCGAAATAATAATAATAAAATCTAAAAAATTAGAATCACATGGTTATATCAGAAACGGGAATTATGGAACTATTAATACACGGGGTTGGCGGTTTACTCGTGTGCATTCACCACCTATACGCATAAGCAACATTTGAATCATGGGACCCACCTTAGAATTATAATGAAAAATCAGATTGACTCATCTGAACCTCTTACCGTTGGCTAATGCCATTTCAAACGTCTGCTGATATATCTCTAGGAATGAGAATGTTATTTTCATTTAATCCGTACGTCCATCAGATCTCCACCTACAGGTCAGTTAGGACACCAGTTTAATGTAGCTTGATGTATCCCGATTATGCCACGTGTATCATCGTTGAGTAGTTTGATAGTCTAAGCATTTGCTTTGAATACAGGTGGCATGGATACAGCTCAAATTGACCGTTCAAGAAATGGAGGTCGACGCTCTGTAAATAGGCCATAACCATAAAATCAACCAGATTAAATGATCCTAACCGTTAATTAGTGCTCATCTGCTTCATTGAATTTGGACCAGTGGTTTTTATTTTTTTATTTTTCCTTCTAACCGTCCGTTCAAAATAGAGGCGAAATTAGTTCATATTTTCTTCTTTAATTAGAATCACCACCAGGATAGGGTGAGGATGTAACTTGCGTACAAGTGACAACAACGCACGCTTGTGAGAGATCTGCAGCAGTCATTAAGTGGTATCAACCACAGACATGCCATATGCCATAAATCAGGTGGGCCATGCTCATCTGAGGAAACTGGATAGGAAGGAAGCAAGTTTACTCGGAGTCCCACCTACTACATGGCCCAGATTTCTAACAAAGTGCCAAGCTGGCACACGTGCTACATGCCACATTCACCTAGTATCTTCCTTTCTTCTTTTAGTGAGGTTGACTAGAAAATCTGCACGCAATTCACGTGATGGAAATTGTAAACATGGTTGAAATTTTTCAATCTAACGTTTGACAATAACACATATTTTAAGATGGTTTCATGCTTTCAATGCAATGGCTTACCTATAGGGGGAAGTTATTTGATACTCTAAAAGATGTTGATGATTGATACACATACACTTAAAAAATGATGCAAGTGGCAATTATGAACTCAGAATTAAACGGATTAAAATTGTGGTACTCATTGTCTATGTATGTAGATTGCATACTGAGTAAACTCTGTGGGGTCCACCATGATGCATGTCTCTTATCTATTATGTCCATCCATTTTAGAAACTCATTTTAAAGCATGAGCCAGACTTGAAGTATATCTAGATACAATTGAAAACTTCCCGAAGGCACAAAAGTAGTTGATGAAGCTGATATTTGTGTTTTCCCTTCGTCTATGGCTCTGTTATATCATGAACAGTTGGATTACAAATTAACATCATTGTGCGTCCAAGGTAGGTTTCGACCGTGGATGTCATTATCCCTTGTTTCTTGTGGTGTGGTCCACTTGAGGTTTTGATATGCTTCAATTTTAGGTTCATGCCCTAATATGAGCTGATAAAAGTGGTTGGACAGTGTGGATAAGATGTAGAACAACATGGTAGGCCCTACAAATTTTACTTAATACTTAGTGTGCAATCCCCTTTCATTGGCTGCGAGTCACCTTTCCAAAACGGACAATATGGATAAGATGTATTACAGCATGTTGGGCCCTACAGAATTTTATCAATACTAAGTGCCTAATTCGTTTTCATTGTCCATGAGTCACCTTTCCAAAATAAGACTGGTTGAGAAACCCTACAGTTTAAAATATAACTATCAGATATTTTTGCTTGCTATTTTCATCTATCAAATAAATATCCGCCAATCCAACCATCGGGTAATAAAGCAAGCATAGCTTTTGGTTTATGATATGCATGTCTAGTTCAGGACTTTCAATTTGACTGGTTTAATTGAAATTACCTATATGCCATGTATGCAATTTTAAGGATGCGGATTGGGTACTGCCCCTGCTTGTCCCTAGCTAAGAACAGATAAAGGCTTATGGATGTTGGATCACTGGTTAATGTTTAGGGGGCTGTTTAAGGCTTTCTGGTATGATTTGTGACTTGCGGTATTGTATATTTAACTCGAAGTCACCGCTAATTAGTTACTCAGCTTTTCACAGTTGGCTAAACTATATAAAAACCTTAAGCTAGAGAATTAGAGGATTCCTTACTTTAAAATGACTTTTAATTTGTAATTGAAACTTTTGAATAAGGAAAAATGGTGATAAAGAGAGAAGGTATTAGGCATCCTCTCTGCATGTATGAATGTACAATCTTTCCTTCATAGGACTCTATGAAAAATACAACGGTTTATGTTATTTCTTATGTGTAAATAATGCAATGTATGTGTGAAATGCAGTGTGACAATGTGACGCATACTTCAAACGATGGAGTAAGAAATACTTTTCTACACAAACCACTTACTTGAAGAAGTGATCAAAGATTCGGTCAACCCGAGTTTTTTATGGGTAGGATCCAATATTCCGGCAAGTTACAGAGCATACACTCGAATTTAATAAATGAGCAGAATGGTTGGGAGTGGAGATAATGATGCATAATGCTAATGCAAATATGAACGAAGCTGATTATGAGCTAGGCAAGTGGTGAACGGGTTATCACAAGGATTAACTTGAGTGGACAGGATCAACCTTTCGGTGGCTCAAGTGGCTAGTATTAGAACTTGGCTAAGCTAACCTAAGGCTACAAGGACTTCCTCCCTTACACTCTTCTTTTCTTCTTGGTAGATGGGTGTACTAGACCCACTCTCCCTCTCTTCTTTTTTCCTTAGGAGTCATTTGGCACCATGGAACAATGGTAAAGAGTGGGAATTTGTAGTAAAGGCATAAAATAGGTGCATTTGAAGAGTGGTACAGTGGTCGTAAATGGATTCCATTTAACACTCTTTCAACTATTTCGAATTTCCTGCTAAGAGATATGTTTTCAAATCACATCACTACCATTTACCATAGGTGATGTCAACACCAAAATGAATAGTATGCTTATTTCAGGAATTGGTGGGCTCCATTGTCATGTTTGCATGAAATCCAACTCGATCAATAAGTGTGTTCTCTTAATTTAACCATATAGCCCAAAAAATAGCTAAGTGAGTGATTCTGGTAGGCCATTACAAGGAAAAGCCAGGAGAGAGACACCCGGCCCAATCTTAATTTTTTTAAGTGCCCATCGTGATGGTTATATGAAATTCACTCAAACCGTTAGATACAAAGCTAAAACATAAGTGTAATGACAAAAAATCAAGCCCATTCTTAATTCATATGGGTTACACGAAAGGAAATAGTTTGGAGGGTGAGAGTTATTGTTTCCTTTTATATGGCCTACTTGAATCATGGAGTAATATGATATTTGGGCCATACGACTCAAATTAAGTGATACACTTTGTGATCGGCGTGGATTTTACATGAATATCATGGTGGCCATGTCCCATAACATTTTTAAGGCCTAGATGAGTTCACATTAAGACGTCTCCTCAAGAAAATAATTTAATTGGCTTCAAGAATTGGTATGCCCCACATTAATGTTTACATGAAATTCACCCCACTCACTAGGCGTGCCACTCAATTTTAGCGGTATGGCCCAAAAATCGGCCTAGTTCGTTATTCAGGTGGGTCATACGAAGGTAAACAATTAGGAGAGGCATCCCCTATATATTTTTTAATCGTATGATCCACCTGAATCATGTACCAAGTTGATCGAGTTTTGGGCCCTATGACAACTAATATGAAGTGACACACTTAGTAATCGGGGTGGATTTCAAATAAACCTTACGGTGAGCCACTTTTAAGAATTTTGGCGAAATGCATGCCCTGCATGGAGAAAGTTATCAAACACATTTTATATTCACATGGAATCCATATGCATAAGGCCAAACATCACTTTGAATTTTAATTTACATAGATTTTATGGTAATTATGATTTGAATTTTAATTCACATGAAATTCATACTGTCAAACAAACCCTTAAGTAAGATTAGGGAATGAGAGGTGATTTAAAAATGAAAAAGGAAAGTATTTATAGGTGTCTTGGGTAGCATTTTTGTAGTTTTTGAAAAGTTTAGGGTCTAATGAAGGCTCTAAGGATTGTGATTGGCTAAGACCATGGGTGTGCCATATGACATGCTGTGGTTTGTGGTTTGTTGGATTAGATAGTAAGAAGTATAATTTTGGGTAAAACTTGGAGCAAAGGGGTCATTTTACCAGGCACATGTTACTTTTTTCCCTCCCCACCCAACTCGTGATAAAATATCGTGAGATTCCATGTAGCAGACAATTTATCATACACTGTCTGCCACATGGATGGCCCCCGGTTTTGGCTGGAGTATCAGGTGGGGTGCTAGTTCCCCTCTAGTTCGTTGTTTTCCACTTTATTGTGGTCCTATAGCTTGGGCTTAGTCTTAGTTTCTTGGATTAGGCTTGGACTTGGACATGGTTTTAAGAGTCCCGCAAGGCTCAGCCTTGGGTGGGGTGTATAAAGGGTTACAAGGGGCCACCATGATGTATGAGTCTTATCCACGTCAACCATCGTTTTTGCCATATCATTTTAAGGTATAGGCACAAAAATGAGGCCATTCGAAAGCTCAAGTGAATAAAGGGAAAATGCAAATATGAGTTTGATCCACAACTACTACCCCAAAAAAGTTTTCAATGGTAGGTGCTTAATGCCCATTATGTGATCCACATGAGCCTTGGATCTATCTCATATATAGGCTTGTACCCTAAAATGATAGGGCAAAATGGATAAATGGCATATATAGAACCCACACATCAAAGCGGCCCCTAATAGCCCTCTTCATTCCTAGCTAGGTATCATTTTAAAAAAATAATAATAATAATAATAAAATAAAAAATTCAAAGCTGCAAATTTGCAATCATATGGGTTTTGTGCATTTGGTAATAAATGCCATATATCCTTTACAGGTAATAATGGTTTGTACATTTCAATGCTAAGGGCAGGCCTAAAAGGAGGTACATAGGCATAAATGGCATATATCCTCTAAGGGTGAACAATTTTTTGGAGTGCAATGTAATGGGAACATTCCGTGGATAAAGGCTATCTCAATGTGAGGGCATCCTTACCACTTTTGAAGCTTGGAGCATCAACATATCTACCATAAAAGTAAGAATGTAGCAGACCGTCTTAATCATATCATATTCTCTACTTAGATCTCATGGGTCCATGGCCTTTCAAAATTTTAATTTTAATGTTATCTATGAAGAGTCGTCAGCAATAAACTTTTAGTCGCGACGTTGGTAGTTTTCGGGAAAGAAGAAAAGGGAGACTACAGGGTATAAATAATTTCCACAATGGTACCATTAAAAGCCTTTCAGGGACCTTTCATAAGAAATGATTGGTGATGACCTAGTACTAAGCCAGTTCACATATTTGGTGGGCCACACTAGTACTCTAAGTCATCTCATCAATTGTACACAGATTTTTTACTTTGTGGTCCACCCAATGAGTGGATCAATACAATTTTTATACCAAGTGATCATATGGTGTTTCCTACCCGATGTATGGATTGGATATTGTTTGCATGGGAAACAAAAGGCTCTCTGGGAAAGATATGGTTGTTTTTGATCATTTCCAGAAATAAAGAAACATATAATGCATCCACTTGGAGTAGGCAAAATAGAAAATTAAAGAAAGAAATGAAGGAATGTTAATGTTGAACAAAGCAAATGTTATCATAAACTAGTTATTACATTTTTTATTTATCAAATACTTCAAATAGAAAGTAAGGATAGATTATATCGCATGTGGAAAGATTGATATAAATTGTAGCACACGGACGTATATGATAATTTTTTAATGTTTAAAGATTGATAATGGTACATGTGCACGTGTAGGGTGCTTGAACTTTAATAATCACACACATAATTACATTTAAAACATGTGATGAATTTGTAGAGACGAAAGTATTTTCCATATAAACCAAATCAAAGTCAAATAATCCCACTTCTTTAGCAAAGCCAACCGATCATTTATGTAACAGTCATATGTCTGGATTACTTATCATTGTCAATGACACTTAATCTTGCTTGAATCAAAACAACCCTAAGAACTAGAAAATCTAGATCAATACTACTGTCTGTGAGTCTTACATGCTAGTTTCCCACAAGAAGCTTGTGGGGTCTGCTTTGAATGTTTTTGTGATATCCACTCTGTCTATCAATTTAATTTGCCAACTCATGTCTAGATGTTAAGCCAAAAAATATAAAGCAGATCCAAAACTAAAGTTAGCACAACCAAAGGAATTAATGGTCACCATTGAGGCCTTCTTAGGGCCTATCGAAGTTTTGGATTAAGCTGATATTTGTGTTTTCCCTTCATCCTAGCAGGACTCACATTATGAATGAGTTGGATGACATGGAAAGCATCACAATGGACCCTAGGAAGGTTTCAATGGTAGTTGTCCCTATTAGCACTCTTACCTATGATGTGGCCCACTGGAGTTTAGGATCCACCTCATGTTTGTGCTATATCCTAACATAATCTTGTGAAATTGATGGACAGTGTAGATATCACACAAATATAATGGTGGGCCCTATGGAGTTTTTTGTTGAACAAACTCACTACAGTGTGAATTCATGTACTGTCCTCGCTTCATTCGTTCACTGTGCCTATGGCATAAGGTTCTTTCTGGTACACATTTATCTATCTACCTATCCATCTATCTACACACATATGTATATGTATATCCCTCCTTATAGTAGTTAATGATGCTTGATTTGCAAACACTAAAAAATTGTACATGTGGCATGCACCCACAAAAAATTACACTGAGTAAATTTGGGATATTGTCGTTGTAATTCCAAAATCACATTAATGGAGAAATTGTAACTGTTGATTCTTGAACACTTATTTGTTGAAATATCACCGATAAGATATTTTCATTTTTAATCATTCAATCAATGTCCACTTATCATAATTTAAGTTACTTGCATACCACCTATTGAAATTCTAAAGGCCTGTTTGGGAGTGTGGATTTCAAACCCCCTAGATTCGGATCCCCCCGGATTTGAAATCCTCCTATTGTGTTTGGCACCCTGGATTCAGAATCAACTTTAATCCAAAAGTAGCTCTACATAGTATATTAACGGGAGTTTGAATTTAATTACTAAATCAACTTTAACGTCTCTAATTAGTGAACTTATGTAATGTTTGACACAATGGTTGTAATAAGCCCCCCGAAATATATACTTTGCCCGAAAATGATGAAATTCCAAGTCTCGGATGGGCCACAAGCACAAGATCACGTCCGAGTGACTAACCAATGATTTTAAACCATTGATTTACATGTACAATGTTTGGACAGCATCGATAATTGTATTAAAGTAATTACAATGATGCAATTGATAATCTAATTGTTTTGGGATATCATTAGTGGGTCATGTGTCCAATAGATTAATAGTCTAGTGACACACATGTTACACATGCAACTTTAGGAATAATTTTAAATGTAATCCAAGCTCTCACGTGGATTTGAAACCCCCAAGAACTCTATGATGCCAAACAACCAGGAGATTTGAAATCCCCCCAAATCCATAGTGCCAAACGACCCCTAAGTAATTTCTAAGTACACACATATCTTCAATCACCTCCACTTGCGCATGAAAATGGCATGCAAAAGCTAGGCCTTTCTTTTTGGCATGAGCTTATTTTACAAACTACTCACCTGAATGTAAAAGTCTATTCACTTGTAGGCAAAAGTTATTCACCTACTTACTCACCAGCCTATTCAGCTACTCATTCACTTGTATATACACTATTGCCTGCATGGAGCTTATTGTGCTTGGAGATGACAATAGGCTTGGACCAAGACAGGCTAGTCCTAGCCTTGGTTCAAGCCCCCAACACTTAAAACCCAAGGCTCACGCTGGGTATGGGCATTGCAAAATAGACCCAACCCCAAAATTGATATAATTCATATTTCCACTAGACTTTTCCTAATCTATCCATTAGTCAAGTTGGCCACATACACATAGATATAAACATTTCTTAGGAATGAAACCATCAATCCATGTTTGCGATGGATGGGTTGCATAACCAAAAGTCTAGGTGAAGTAAGAATTAACCTAAAAAATTAAGTGGGGGGATACATGAACAAGGGATTCATTGTTAGAAGGAAAATCGATTAAATAATTTTATATTCATTTATGTCATAAGTGAATAAGTAATTTACAAAGTAGGGTCCTTACTCATGCCTTGGTGGTGGACTCACAAGAGTTTTAACATGAGGTCATTGGTTCTAGCAACCATTGTGGTGAAATTCTAATGTGGTGTAATTTACAAAGTAGGATCCTTACTCATGCCTTGGTGGTAGACTTACAAGAGTTTTAACACGAGGTCATTGGTTCGAGCACCCATTGTGGTGAAATTCCAATGTGGTACCCAAGACCTGAGTCAAAAATTGATTGGGTCATGCATGTAAGGCCCAAGCCAAGCCCACGGGCTAAGCTAGTAGGTCCAGCTCAGCCCAAATCTAGGTTGGGTGAGCTACCGAGCCTATTGCCCTTAACTATATTGTGTATGCCATCCAACTTATCCATTAGGTAATCCCATTATTGTGATGGGATGCCCAAAATCAAGCCTATCCAATCATTAGGTAGGCCACACCATAAAATATAATGGAGTGAATAAAGAAATAAAATATTTATGCTTTATTTATATTTATAATAAATATAAAATGAAAATTTTAATTTCTTAACCTACCTGGTCAGCTTGACACAATGACAATCTAATTTCGAGTTAGCAAACTATTCCATATCAAGCTAACGATGAGCTCCCAAAGCAACACTATTTGTTGAATGATCCCAATTATCCTTTAATGATACACATAATTGCATATAATTTAGAACTAAAGTTGTTGTTTTAATCATTTCCATTAAAAAATTGGCCAGATGTTGGAAATAGCACAAACTTTGAATGGTCAATTTTTAAAATAGATTAAATAAATCCGAAAATGAATTTTTGTTCAAGAATGAAATTTTATTGGAGCTACCCATATACGGTTCATTCTTTGGAACCATATCACATCTTGAATCTAATGAAATAGGATGAATGGAGGCACTATTTTGTAAATACATAATTATCTTGAATATATCAACAATTTCTTTTTCTTTCGATCACTTGGAAAGGATAAAAAATATCGTAATCTTTCTTCAATAATTTCTAATCTTTAGTGGACCTCTCAATAGAATTCAAACCCAAATAAAATTCTGACCATCAATTAGAAAAAAAAAAAAAAAACACAAATTGATCTCGTAAGATTCCCAAGAAATTCTTTGATTTCTTCAACCATAAACCAACCATATAAATACTATAATCTTCCCTTATTTAAAATTTTAACTGAATCTAGTGAATTTTGGTTTGCATCAGGAACATGTGTACAAATCATCAAGTCTAAGCCACACATTCCAGCATAAGATGTGATACCTAATAACCAGCGTGATTCCACCTCATCAAAAGAATTTGAAATTCAAAAGAATTTGAATTTCAAAATGACCAGCAAAATCTGCAAGGAGTTAAACAGAGATTCTGCACATCTCACTAGTTGATGAAGGATTCTGCACAGAATATCTTGTACTAAAAATACTTGTACTGACCTCTATAAAGAAGTACAGCTTATGGCTCTTGTACTCACGTTCAATTTTTAGTAATAAGAAAGTTTTCTTACTTTTCTATTATACCTATGACACAATTTCAATAGTCATTTATGTAATCCACCTTATCCTCTAGTGTCAAACAATCATGATCCCAAACTCCTTCACAATCAATGGTTTTGTTTCCTTCGCTCACCTTCTCCCTATTTCTTTGGCTTAATATGTGAGGAAAAGATGTGAAAGCACCACAGATTTTAAACATGGATACTGTCAAGGTAATTATCCTATTTTCCCTAAGCCATCATGAAATCAGACTCTCAAAAAGATTTTTTTTTAGTGTTTTTGTTAGTGTTAATCTTACACATGAAAACCTAATACAATTGGGATTTATGAGATTTAGAAACCAAGTTTTCCAAAACACAAAACACTCGCACATATGTAACCGAGTGGATCACATCACAAGGTCTGTGATTCTAACCATTAATGGTGATCATTGGCCGACCAGATGATCAATTTTCTATCAACTAAAGGCCGCCATGGAGATGAGGTGGCTCACAACTTGCGAGGGCGTAAATAAGTTACCAAATGGTCCTCTTCAATCCACATTATCCTTCAACCATGGTAACTTTCTTCATCATAGCACAAGTATGGTAGATGTTCAGGTACCTTAATTATCATGCTCCAGTCAAGAGATTGTGGAGGAGCATTTGCAACAGTGGATCCCAATGACCTACAATCCAAATCATCAATATACTCTGGTTCTATTGTGAATAGTCGTGCACAAAAAATCTCCCAAATTGATAAAAAACAACTAACAAAATAAAACAGTTCGGGAATGTTTGGATGCCAGTAAAATCTATAAGTGGTAAATAGATTACAGGTAATTGAATTAGGTGTAAATTATTTGCTGCAAAAGTGTTTGGCTTTAAGCTATAATCTATTTATGAGTATACGAGTATTTATATTTGGATAATCCATAAATTGTTTATAGTTTGATAAATTTAGGAGAGCTAAATTTTTATAAAATTTTCAAATGACATATAAAGACTTCATTTAAAATAAGTTATCAGATTAAGCTCATTTTACTAAAATTAAAAGCCGATCCTCACACTTCTAAAGGAAAAAAGTGGTATGGCACCATACACTTCCACCCAAACTTCCAATAATGCTCGCTGTCTTTTCAATTTATGAAAGTGGAACCCAAAGCTCCGTGATATAAACTATTGATATGATCTGCCCACTTTGGATGGCCCACTGCTATGCACCAATAGTGACCAAAAAATAGTCAATTGAGGAGGACAGTCCACATTCAACCAAGAAAAGGCCAAACATACAATGGTTTAGGATTTCCTAATCTAGGCCTAGTGCAGCATTTGACATCCACATCATAACTAATTCTATCAATCTATTCTATGAATAATTGAACAATGGGCCCCACTTCTTCAAATTGAAAACCAAGTGCACTGTAAGAAAAGTACATTCCAAATTCAACTTTTAATAAGCATATTACCGTAAATCAAATCGTTCAATCAATGCATCACACCTATCTAACACATCAGGTGATTCAATCAGCCAGATTTTTATTTCATGTGAACACCATGGTGTGGTTCATATGTTAGACAGTCAGGATGCTATACACATGCCACATGGGCCCACAATTCTCAACTTCACTATGGACTAGGGGTGCACACGGGTCGGTTCAGTCCAGTTTTGAGGTGAAACTGGAATCGAACCGTTCCTAACGGTTCTAGGAGAATCAGAACCGGAACCGGACCGTTAGGACCTTAGAACCGAACTAGACCGTTAAAACCGGTTCGGTTTCGGATCGGTTCCACGGTTCTGGGCTTGAGAGAGAGAGATAGAACCAGCGAGAGAGATAGAGAGAGAGAGAGAGAGAACCGGCGAGAGAGAACCAACGAGAGAGAGAGAGAGAGAGAGAGAGAGAGAGAGAGAGAGAGAGAGAGAGGAATGGATGGGGATTGGGGGGCAGCTGCAGCATGGGCGGCGTGAAGAGTGAAGTGAAGAGAATGAACTTAGGGTTTTCTTTTTTGAAATATATGGTTCAATTCCTGGTTCGATTCCAGGTTTGGTTCCAGGGTTCGGTTCTACGGATCAATTCATGGTTCGGTTTGGTTCTACATACCACCAAACCAAGAACCGAACCGAACTAATCGGTTCTTTGATATTTGGAACAAGAACCAGAACCGGTGCACTCTAGAACCGGACCAAACTACGGTTTGGTCGGTTCCGATCCAGTTCCATGTGCACCCCTACTATGGACCACAAGTGGGAAAAAAAAATAAAAATAAAATCCTAAGGCATTTTGGTATTTTATTTTTGTCCTCTCAATAATCATCTCCCTCATTTCAATTCATTTGTACATCCTTCTACCGTAAACCCATTTTATAACAGAAAATAAATAAACGCACCTCAAGAGGGGAAGCAATAGGTTATTGGTCTCAGTTGCTGGTCTCCGAGAAAGCACAGAGGGTTGTTGGCCCACTCGATGGCTGGTCCCATCATATACAATGTGGACTGATGATTGGTGCATGGGGAATGATTTGAACCGTTTGATAATTAGTTGATTTTCTCTAGGATAGGTCATAGGTCAAAAGCAATTTCAATTGAAAGTTCATGGACAAGGATTGCCGCCTACGATGAGGGCTGCAGGAAGGATTTGAACCGTTTGATTGGTTGGTTACCTCTGGAATGGGGATTGCTTGTAGATAAGGGTGGAGGGGATATGTGTTATATGCACTCCATCCATCCAAGTCCAAAAGTTCAAGTGGACCACATTACAGGAAACAGTGGAAAGAAATACATCATCTACCTTTGAAACCTTCCAACCATCCACCACGATGTTCATATGACATCCAACCCTTTTATAAGGTGAACCAGACCTGAATGAATGAAAGCACAAATATCAGCTTGATCCAAAACTTTTGTAGCCCCCAACAAGTTTTCAACAATGGGTGTTTTAATCCAATGGTTTCATATGGTGTAGTCTATTGGAGCTTTGGATCTGCCTCATATTTTGATCCAGGAATGGCGTGATGAAGTTGATCACCGTCTTCCTCAAGGGGATAACTACTTCAAATCCACGAAGCTTCTGTAGATTCCTCAAATCCACGAGGGAAGATAAGAAAATAGAAATGAATTTTAGATATTTAAATTTTGATTGATACATTATAAAAATGAATTTACAACCCTTTAAATAATGATATCTGGAATAAGTTTCAGAATCAAACTCTAATTCAAACTCCTTAAAATTCGTGACTTACTATAAATAGTAAACTTATTATTTATAGACAGTCATGATTACTACTATACTTCATGGCTTTTGGCCAAAAATGGTAAGTGTCATATTTGGCTTAACCATGTTATTCTCCTAATTTTTCTAAGCACTTTTCATACTAGACACAACTCCTGAAATGATGAAGAGTTATGATCAAACTAAAACTTTTTATAAATAGTAAAAATGAAAATAAAATGAATTTTTGACCGTCGATCTGATGGAATCTCACAAATTCGGCGTGGGCGACCCAGCATAGCAAGTTTGGGTGGCTAAAGCATCTTCTCCTACCCAAAATCATATATGAAATGTCAAATAACTCATTCCGGTTTGCAAGATATGATTGTTTTAAGGTTTTGACGGTCTGGATCACTTCCGCCTCTGATCGGACCTTCTCTGGTCCATCTTGGACATGAAAGTGTCCACGACCCGCTCTACATCATATTTAGGCTCATGGACTAAAATGAGTAGACAAAATGGATGGACATAGTGGATATAACACATACATCACAATAGGCCCACATATCTTAGAGCTATAAGAATGTCCTACAAACTGGCTACAAGCAATCCACATTCAAAGTTCATAGATTTTTAGTTGTCCAATTCCCTATTTTGATGTTCAAAGAAGGTTTATCTAAATCAAGGATTTTGTGCAGTTTGTCGAGATGGACCCATCCATGAAGTGTCCTGTATTTTGGCCAATGTGAATCGGTCTTCACAATCTCCAATCTCATGAATTGTATGGGAATTCTAATATGGTGGAGGATAGCCTGGGCACAGGGGGAAGGTGGATTGGGAACATCCATCTAATGGGTAGCACCATGGATGGCTAACGGTGTAAACAACTAAAGAATTAGGTAATGCTAGTCAATGTGTCTGCCCCCTTTTCCACCATCCATTTGAAGGCCACCAATTGTACGGCTGAGATACTATGACTGGAACATCTTTCAAATCCTCATTGGATGCGGATTTCCTGTTAAAGCCTTTTGGAGGAAGTTACTGATTGGGATGCTAGGTGGGTCCCACCGCAATGTTTGTGAGAAATTCAGTCTATCCATCCATTTTGCTGGATCATTTTAAATTATGAGATAAAAAACATTAAGTGAATCTAAAACTCAAGGTGGCCACACGAGAGGAAAAAAATGGGGGAAGGAATTGTTAGGGGCCTTGCACAAAACCTTAGGATCTAGCTTCCCAAAAAAACCAGAATTATGGGATAATAAAGTAATGAAATAAATCAAAGCACAAACCACATGACATAAGAGATTTTTACGTAGACAACCCTAAAAGAGGTAAAAACCACGGGACCTCGTCCAGATCAACAATCCACTACGAAGTAGAACGTTACAACCTTCTTCACTCACACAGGAGTGGATAAACAATAAGAGAATAAAAGAAAAACGGAGAGATCTCACCGATCACAAGGACGTAGAAGCGCTGAGATGTTGATTGCACAGTAGACCACCTCCACGAGCATAACATCCCTTCTACAAGCTTCTTCTCTCTCTCTCTCTCACACCTTTGATAGCCCTAAACCCTTTGGCAAACCCTTGCAAAGCTTTAGGAAACCCTCTTACATTGCCTAAAAAAGCCATAGGCACCCCTATTTATAGTTTATGAAACTCCCTTCCGCACCCTGTCGCGAAAGGCCTCAGATTTCTGCAGTCCGCATAAGATCCGGACTCAAATCTGTGTAAGCTCGATTGGTCGAGCCGAGTCGTCGACCGGTCGAGCAGCCCATTCGACCGATCGAGCAGCCCATTCGACTGGTCGAGCACATCGGAGAAAATACATCAATTGGTCGCTGGACTTTGAGTCGAGCCCCACTCGACTGGTCGAGCGCCACCCATGACCGGTCGAGCAGCGCGGTGAACTACTCCGAAATTTCAACCCGCTGCACTCTCTCCCCTGGACTGAAGAGGAAAACTCCATCAAATCTCTCCCTTTCCGACTCAGGAGGGATTCACCTTCTTCAAGCCAGCTTGGATTATACAAACTTCAAACTTACTCTTGAGTAAATCCTTGGTCATCATGTCTGACCCATTATCGTCCGTGTGGACCTTCTCAAGCTGTAACACCTTCTGTTCCAAGGTATCCCTGATCCAATGATACCGAATCTCTATGTGTTTCGACTTGGAATGCTGACTTGGATTTTTACTCAAGTGTATAGCACTTTGACTATCGCAATAGACCACGTGTTGCTCTTACTTCAGGCTAAGTTCCTGTAGGAACCTCTTCATCCAAAGCATCTCTTTACATGCCTCTGTGACCGCAATGTAGTCGGCCTCTGTCATCGACGATGCTACGACTTTCTGTAGCTTGCTCTGCCAAGAGATCGCTCCCCCTGCAAACGTGAACATGAACTTCGATGTAGACTTCCTGGAGTCTATGTCGCCTGCTATATCTGCATCTTTGTAGCCCTCTAACATAGGTTTTCCGTCACCATAGCATAGGCTCAACCTGGATGAGCCTCTTCAATACCGCAGTATCCATTTCACCGCTGCCCAATGCTCTTTGCCAGAATTGGCAAGATACCGGTTGACAACACCAACCGCATATGCTATGTCTGGACATGTACACACCAAGCATACATCAAACTTCCTATAGTTGATGCGTAGGGTATCTTCTGCATCTCTTTCACCTTTGCCTTCGTCTTGGGACACTGCTTGTCGCTCAATCTGAAGTGACCATCCGGTGGAGTACTGACCAGCTTCACTGCATTCATATTGAACCGCTCTAAGACTTTCTCAATATATTGTTCTTGTGACAGCCAAAGCTTCCTGCTGCTTCTGTCACGGGTTATCTCCATTCCTAGAATCTGTTTAGCCTGACCTAAGTCTTTCATCGCAAACGACTTGCCCGACTCTTGTTTCAGCCTGTCGATCTTCTTGACCTCTTTTTCCATGATAAACATGTCATCAACGTATAACAACAGAACTAAGAAATCATCATCTGAGAACTTACACGTGAACACACAGTGGTCCGACTCCGTTCTGTCATATCCATGCTTTAACATGAACAAGTCGAACTTCTTATACTATTGTCGTGGAGCTTATTCCAGCCCATACAAGCTCTTCCTTAGCGTTCACACCATATGCTCTTTGTCATTGACTTCGAACCCCTCTGGTTGGTACATGTAGATCTCTTCTTCTAGGTCACCATGGAGAAAGACAGTTTTAACATCTAACTGCTCTATCTCCAGATCCATGCTAGCCGCCAACTCAAGCAACACCCGTATGGATGTCATCTTCACCACTGGTGAGAATACCTCCTCGAAGTTTATACCTTTCCTCTGAGTAAACCCTTTCACCACAAGTCTAGCCTTGAACCTCGTCTGTGAATTCTTCTGCTCAACCTTCTTTCTGAACACCCACTTATTGCTCAAAGCTTTTTAGCCCTTAGGCAATTTCACCATATCATAGGTGTGGTTCTTATGCAAGGATTTCATCTTCTCTTGCATAGCTTTCAACCATTCCCCCTTATGCTCGTCGGCTAGGGTCTCAAAATAATCTTCTGGCTCTCCCCCATCAGCCAGCATAATGTACTCATGCGACGAGTACATCTTGGACGGCTATCTGTCCCTAGATGACCTCCTCACTTATGACTCAACAGGTAGATCAAATGGGGGCTGCTCTCCCTGGTCCATCTTTTGAAGGAATTTCATCGTCTTCCGCACCTTGTTGTACTCCCTCGTCATCAGGCACCATAGGAGGTATAATCGAATCCATGTCCTCTAGCTCACTTGAACTAGACTGGTTCTTTTCTAGCTTACCAATGTCTTCTATACACTGATCTTTAAATAAAACCACATCTCTGCTCCTAACAAGCTTCTTCTCGGTCGAATCTCATAATCTGTAACCGAACTTTTCATCACTGTACCCCAATAACACACACTGTCTGATCTTCATATCGAGCTTAAACCTCTCGTCCTTTGGTACGTGAACATATGCCCTACATCCAAACACCCTGAGATGACTATATGATGAATCTTGTCCAGTTCACACCTTCTCAGGTACTTCTCCATTCAACGGGATTGATGGAGACCTGTTTATCAAATTCATCGTCGTGTACATTGCTTCTCCCCAGAACGTATGGGCAACTTCACATGGGATAACATGCATTTGATTCTCTCTATAATGGTGTGATTCATTCGCTAAGTCACACCATTATGCTGGGGGTATTGGAAACCGCCTGTTTATGTCGTATACCTAGGGACTTACAATACTCATGAAAGTAGTCAATATATTCACCACCATTGTCAGTGCGGATGCACTTCAATGATATACCTCTCTCTCTCTCTCTCGACCATAGCATGAAACAATTTAAACACACCAAAGATTTCGTCTTTGGATTTCAAAGCATAAATCCAAACCTTCCTAGATGCATCATCTATAAAAGTGACAAAATACAATGCCCCACCCAAGGTTTTTGTCCTCATAGGACCACAAACATCAGAATAAACCAAATCTAATGCATGTATTTTATTAACATAGAAAGCAGTTTTAACAAATGAAACTCTATGTTATTTCCCTGATAAACAATCAAGACAGGTTTTGAGAGGTATACCTGTCACGTCTGGAAGGAGCCGCTTCCTCGCTAGTACCTGAAGCCTTTTTCCACTCATGTGGCCTAGACGTCTGTGTCACATGTCAATAGCTAAATCGTCCACTGCGTTCAACCCACCCTTGCACATATCGACACTTGCCTTGTAAATGGTGTAACACTTCTTTCCTCTGGCTGCGATCAACAAACCCTTGATGAGCATTCAGCCCCACCAGCAAACCGGCTTTCATAGTCATCATCATCCAGCCTTCCCGTCAACATCAAGTTGAGGCGAATATCTGGGATATGCCTCACATCCCTGAGAACCAATGTGCAGCCCACATTGGTTTTCACACAAATATCACCGACCCTTACGATCTTCGATACGCCAGAATTTTACATCTTCACGGTTTCATAGTCACCTGACTTGTAGCTTGTGAAGAAGTCCCTGCGTGGAGTCACATGAAAATAAGCTCCCGAGTCAATCACTCAGTCGGTGACCTGACTTGTAGCCATGAGACATATATCATGATCTGCAGAAAGAATAACTACAACGTCGCCATCTGAAGCGACCGCAGTAGAATCTGATTCATCTTCTTTCTTCTTTCCTTTTCATTTCTTGTCGTTCTTATTCTTACGACATTTATGCTTATAGTGGCCCTTCTTGCCACAGTTCCAGCATTCAACATCCTTTCTATTACTCGACTTGTCTCTTGATTTATCTCGAGCCTTCCCGCCATTCCTATTATTTCCTCTCCCCCGTTCCCGTGTCATAAGGGTCTCTTACTGAGTAGACCCCTGAGACTTCTTTATTGTCTCCTCATTGAAGAGACAACTAGTTACCTATTCCATGGATATCTTTCCGTCTGACGCGAAATTACTTAGAGACACCATCAATGTCTCCCAACTGTTAGGCAATGAACTAAGTAATAGCAAAGCCTGTAATTCATCAACCAGAACCATCTTCATAGCGGAGAGCCAGTTCACTATATTGCTGACTTTATTCATGTGCTCGGCCACAGAACCATCATCCTTGAACTTAAGATTCACAAGTCGCCTTATCAAAAATTTTTTATTACTGGCTGTATTCCTCTCATACAGCCCTTGTAATTTCAGTCATAGGCTAGTGGTTGAGGTCTCCGTAGACACATGGTGGAATACGGAATCATTCAACCATTGTCTAATAAACCCCACCGTCTTTCAATCCAATTTCTTACAATCATCATCAGACATATCTTTAGATTTTATTGATATTTCTAAAATTGGAGAATATAAGTCCTTACAATTAAAACTTTCTTGGGCTCCATCTTGATGTTTATATGTCATCCTAATCCTTTATAAGGTCATTCCCACTTGGATGAAGTGGAAAAAAAAAAAAGCCTAATACAAAACTTTTGCAGCCATACAAATGTTCCAACGGTGGTAATTGAATCCTCACTGTCTTTTCTGGTAGGGATACCTTGAGTTTTAGGTCCACTTGATTTTATTTTATTTTGTCTTTTTTAAAATAATCTGAAAAAAAGGGAAGGACGAAGTGAATTTCTCACAAACATAAGCCCTGCCTGACATCCCAAAGCAGGAACTTCCCTTTCACAGCGTATCCGCGTCCCTCCTCAAAACGTCCAGCAGCATCTTGGATTCGGTATCATGAAGATTGCTAGCCAGTTGAATATGAATTCGGAGGTTGGATTTCCTGAAAAAGCTTCCTCCATGAGTTCCTGCACTTGGATGCTAGGGGCGGCTTATTGTGATTTTGTATGAAATCACAATAAAATGTCTATTTATTTTGGGACCTTGTTTTAGGAGATGCGTCTAAATACAAATAGGAGACTGATCTAAAACTAAATTTTGAATCAATCCAAAATAACCACTATTAAAATCTTTATATTGTCATAAAAGTTTTGTATTAGAATAAGTTTTCGTGTTTTCAGTTCATTCCAGTGTGAATGACTTCATGAACCATTTTGATGTCATGTAAACATAAAAATGGAGTACGGAAAGGTCTCAACGTTAAGCATTTCCCTCTCGAATTTTCCTTCTCCTGTGGCCGTTGATTTCTCATAAACATCACGGCCCCTGCCTAGCGGTCCACAACCTGGCGGATAATCCGAAAGTAGTACCACCTTGCCGTGCACAACGCACTTTGAGCCGATCAAATGTCTGTATACGGCTACCTACCCAACCCGTAATGCATCAATAGTGGAGGGGCCCACCGTGATATATCTATTTATCCAACCGCTGTCCATTCCTTTTCTTAGATCATTTTAATGTATGAGCTCAAAAATAATGTAGAGCAAAGGCGAAAGTTGACAACGTAAGTAGTAAGCTTTGCATTAAATATATGCTTTTTTCTAACTCAGGCTTTTGAGGGTCTACTAACAGGTCTTATATTAGGTGATAGGCTGCTTTTATTACTATTATGTTTCTTTAAAAAAGAAAATGAAAACAGACAAGACCCTGTTAGTAGACAGTTTTTTTTCTAATGGCTTGTACCACTTTTTTGGGACTTCAAAAAAAAAAAAAAAAAAAAAAATTCTTTTTCCCTTCACCATGATGGATGGGTCTTATCCATAAGGTTCATCCATTTTATTTTTTTATTTTTTTTGTACCATTTTAGGATATAAGCCCAAAATTGAAACAGATTCAAGGTTCAAGTAGACTATACCACAGGAAGAGTTGATTCAAGGTTCAAAATTGAAGCAGAGTTGATAGTGATTCTCACTGTTGAAACTTTTTTAGGGTCCACCATAGTGTTTATTTTCCATCTAACTTATTCATAAAATTACATGGACCTAAATGAAGAGAAAACGAAAATATCAGCTTCATTCAAAAATTTTATGTCTCCCAAGAAGTTTTTAATGTTAAGAGGTTAATCCCTATTGTATAGTTTACATTTGTCTTAGATCAAAAAGATGGTTGAACAGTGTGGATAAGATCCATACATCACGGTAGCTCCTCAAAGCTCCACTCCAGCTGGAGATCACGAGATCACGGTAGCCACTCAAAGCTCCGGCCCATTCCTAGTTTGGAGATGGCGAGGTAGGACGCAATCAGGTACCTGTGAAACGGTACACTTGAGCGTTGGATCTAACGCCCTCCAAAAATTTGCCTGGACAGTTACGGGGGGGGGGGGGGGGGGGGGGGGTGGGGGGTTGACGAACACATCCATCAAGGAACTGGCAAGAGCTTTGAGTGGCCACCCATCTATCGGTTTTATCCACACTTTCCATCCAATTTTCCGTATCCTATTGGGATATTAAATTCAATACTTAAGTGGACCACATTACAGGAAGCAGCTATGTTAATGATTCTCGTCATTGAAGCTTTTCTAGGGCCCACCGTGATGTTGATTTACCATCCAACTTATTTATAAAGTTACTTAGACATAGATGAAGGTAAAACGCAAATACCAGCCCGATTCAAAACATCATTGGCCTCCAAAAAAAAATTCAACAATAACAGTTTAATCCCCACTATGTAGTCCACCTGTGTTTTGGATTTGTCCTCATTATTTTTAATTATATCATGAAATGATACGAAAAAATGGATGGACAGTGCGGATAAAACCCATGCATCAGGGTGGCCACTCAAATCTCCTGCCCTGCGTGGTAGGACGCAATCCGCGTTCCACGCTAACTGCCTGTGCGTACTATGTACGTGTGACATTTACTCCGTCTTAGCATGTTTCTTTTGGGGTTCCTGAGGCGTATAGACCTCTGGTATCACCCAGCAAGTTTACTGGCCGCAAACAAACCTTAATTTGGAAACTAGACCTAGGGTTACAGGGATGAATCGAAAAAGACCAAAATACTTCTTCTTTTTCCGGTGCTTACCCTAACAGTTTAAGCAGCCGAACCCTAAAAGTCCCTTCGCCTAAAAAAAAGTTTCCGTCCAGCGAAACTTCTAAAGGCATCGTACGGACTCGTCCGTTCCTAAATTATTTCTTTCGGTATTAAAAAAGTGTCAGATACAAAACTTAAGTGCGGCACGCCACATGACACCGTAGAGATTGAAAGTTAACCGTTGAAACCTTTGTTTAGCCACAGAAACTAGGCTAATATTAGCATTTTCAGTTCATCTCAATGGGAATAGCCTTACGAATGCTTTGGATGGCATGGAAACATCTGTGAGCCCCAGGAAGGCATTCCAGCCCTAGTGTTTCCTATAATCCATTTCATTTTTTAGATCAATTTCTAAAGTTAGCTGATGAAACCGATGAAAGAACTGGATTTCGCACAAACATTATGGTGGGACCACATATCTGCTGCCTATAGTAGCTCCGTGTAAGCGCGGGTTACAGGATGAGAGTCGCGTCCACAGTAACGTGTTGAATTAGCTAAACCCATTGTGGTACCATTTGATGAATGTAAGCCGACGTGCACCGGATCACGCCACACTCCAGAAAAATCAACTTACTTACAGCCGTGTTACACGGAAGAAATGTGCGCACACGCCAAGCAACGGAGTTTCCGGAATGGTGGGAAGCCCAACAACCGTCGATCCTGTCCTTGTCAGCAACCGTGATCTGACCAACAACCTTCCTGTTTTAACCTACGCACCCCTTCTATATAAACCCAAAACCGATCACCATTATCACAATCCTCAAAACAGAGAAGAAAAAAAAAAAGATGGCCATTTGTTCTATCATCTCTGCCGTTAATCACCCCCCTCCCACTCCTTCAAACCCTTCTTTAATTCCAAGCAATTCCCCCAAAGCCACCCAAATCGCATGGTAAGTCAGTCATCCACCCCGGTGCACTTTAGAATAGCCTACTCTTTGGTTTGCTAACATGCACCGGATGTCACACCAGACACGTGTGAGATCTGGGTTGTTCATTGGTTAGGGCCAATTGAGTATTCAAATGATCAAGAGTTACAAAGAATGCCCAGTGGTCCATATTCAATCCCCACATGTGGCCCACCTCTAATGAGAAGACCAATCACAGCAGTCTTCTCCATTTAAATTCAAGTATCGTTTCTTTGAATTTTGCTATCATGGTCTTATGTTCCTAACTCCATTTTGTATCATTTTTTCAGCAATTGGAGAAGGCAATGTTTTTCGGGCATCGCTAGCGTGATTATCAGTACTTCAACGGTGGGATTTTCGATGGGTGGTGAAAGCTTCTTTCAGGCCTCCGATCCGCAAGTTTTAGCTGTGACAGAAGGAAAAATGTTGAGATGGAGTGATAAGAGAATGTGCCCACAATGGAATAGGAATTCATTAGAAAATGTTGTGCCTGAAAACCTTCCACGGCCCTCAGGTCACTGGAAATCCAATGAGGTTGCCATTTACAGAGTTTCTCGGGGCATTGGTTGTTTCTCTCTGTAAAATAGGCAGTTTGGTCTGAAAATTTACAGGATATATGTTGTACATGTAGTGTGTAAGGTGATTTAATTCATAATCATGGCTACACTTGAAATGACAAAAACATGGCTACACTTGAAATGACAAAAACTTACTTTCAAAGGTGACGAATGTAACTAGGGGTGTACATCGAGTTGAACTGAGTCAAGATGGCCTCAACTAGGCTTGACTCGGCCACTAGCTGACCTCAGCTCAAACTTGGCTCTGCTCAGTCCTCAAGCTGGATTGGTTGGTCAGCAGCTTGGGCCAGTTGGAGCCAAGTTCAAGTCAAGATCGAGCCGAGTTCACCTGTGTAGCATTTTTAAAACCATCTGGATTGCACCTTCAAAATCCCATTATATGTAAAATACCTACGGTTGTTTTACAGGTACTTTATCTAAGAAACATAAAAAATTAAGATATATCTTCTTAATTGTTTTTTTTTTAAAATAAAAAAGATACCATAACTGCTATTATGATGAGACGTTTTTCAACATTACGGGTTAGATATATGTTTTTAATTTAAAAAAAAAAGATATCATAACTATTGTTATGGTGACTGTAACAGCCGTTATGACCCATATCATAAATTTAGTAATGATAGCTACTACAGATAACTTTGCAGAATAACATATTCTCATCATAACCCACAAATAAATAATTGGAATGGAAAAGGTATAGAGTTGACTTGACATTCACCGAGTTAAAGTCACTACTCATGTAGTTAGTTAAAATTGAAACAATCCACTAGTTTGATGGGTTCAGCTGCAACTCGCAAATAGATGGTAAAAATGAAAAAAAGGTACATGGTTGGCGTTTGACATTTAACAAGTTAAACTCATTAATTGGATGGTTAAGATTGATCATCAATTAAAAGGTTGCCCGTGACATTATGATCACCTCAAGTTAAAATTGGAACAATACGCTCATTTGGTGGGTCCCACTCCCACTATAGCCCACAGATAGATAGTCAGAACGGAAAAGGTATATGGTTGGCAATTGACATTCACAGAGTTGAAGTCATTAATTAGATTAGTTAGGATTGTAGAGTAATTAAAGGGTCGCCTCTAACACTATGATTACCTGGAGTTAAAATTGGAACAGTTCACTCATTTAGTGGTGGGTCTCACCACAGCTCACAAATAGATGGCCGGAACGTAAAAGGTATATGGTTGGCAATTGACATTCACCGAGTTAAAAGTCATTAATCCAACGGTTAGGATCGTTCAGCAATTAGATTCATGCACGGGATGAATGGTTCCCATCAACAAGGGTGTGTCGTGCACGGTGAAGGCGCCACAAACCATGATATTGGTTGGCTGTCCCTGTCGTCGTCCACGTGTTGTGCAGTCTGTACATAAGGCAAACGCATACAGAGGTTTGGACCTTGATTGAGTGGGCCATCACAACAATAGGACATACACAAAGTAACAAGAGAAAATTACCACTGTAGACCCTACCTTTTATCCAGCGTCTTTTATAAAGGATTCGAAACTTATCTTCCCAACTTAGACTTTACATGTACGGACAAAGCATTTGAGTACGAAATTACCCCTGCTTTTCAAAGTAATTTTTCGTTTATGTAGACCTATAGCTACGGATTATAACCGTAGCTATTAGTAGCGTAAGCACGGGTATTTTCGCCATCAAATGCTCTGTCCGTACGTGAAAGGCCTAATTTGGGAAGGTAATTTTTGGATTCTTCATAAAGGACGTTGGATAAAAGGTGGGTGCACAGTGGTAATTTTCTCAAGTAAATATAGATAGGATGGGACTGCGGTAGCTAACAGATTGGGAACCCCTCCATACAATTCAGATGTGCTCCACCACAGGGAGGGACGCAAACCTGGGGTGTGTATATTAATCCAACCCATTCATCAGGTGAATCTCACCAATATGAACAGATACTCTAGAATATAGCTTTAACCAAATCTCATTGGGCCACACTACATGGACTTAGTCATTTTTTACATTGTTACCACTGGTGTTGTCTACTTGAGTTTTGGATCGAGATGATATTTGTGCTAGATTATTAACAAAAGAAGGGTCACCTGAAGGACGGAGTGGATGTCACAAAAACAGTGCAGTAGACCCCACAGAGCTTGGGTGTTTGCAAGATTTCTATACCTGATATTTTTAGAGGTCTCTGACTGGTCAGATGAGCTGGTAGCGTGCAGAGACAGTGCGAGTGATCCAGATTTCGATTCCTGGTAGCGGGACGATTTGGCTAGGGCATGCTGACAGTGTCCCTCCTTGACGAGTGGCCGGATCTAGCACATACTTGGCACGTGAGAGGCATCTAAACCGTCCATAATGTGGGCCTGGCTATCAAGATGACGAAGCAAAAAGTTACTAGTTGTGTCATAACATCCTGACTTTGAGGTGGATTTTGCAAGTGCGGTCCATGGTTCGGCCCAGCTTACTCATTTTGTGGGCTGAAAAGATTACAGGGGGTGGAAAGCCCGTGGCACAAAAAAGCCCAAGACCTGTAAGAAATTGGTGGGTGTTATTAATTGAAATGGCACTAAATTATGATGTAATATATGTGATGACATCAGAATTTTAGTCCATATTTTTTTAGCCTGTTGGGTATCTTTTGGCTCTTCAAATGATAAAAATGCTCCTCCACCAGTCGCTCTCTTGTATGTCGATAGCTTATCGCTGAGATTGAGAGGATCTTTTGAGAATGGGTTGTTCGCCCCACTAAATCAACAATTGAAGTTATCCCTCAGCCTTTTCTTTCTCTTTCTTTCTCATTCTTTAGAGCAGGGGACCACACGAAGAGTTGAATTACCATCGACGATTGGTAGTTATACGAACGGACAACCCACTCTCAATGACGACGAAAAAATTCGGCTAATCTCCATGAAACAACAAGGAAGTTCTAGATGGAAAATGAGGGTTTTTTTGTATTTTTTAAAGTTATCCGACCACGTTCTTAGATGTAGAAGCTATGGCGCCCAAATATAAATTTTGTGTGTTGTTTTTGTTATTATTGGTGGCTATCAATTATAAGAGTTTGTGAAAGAGAATAGGGTGTGGTGGTCCCCTTTCTAGATATTTTTTTATCTTATGTTTGTGTGTTTATATTTTTGTTTGTTTTTTTTTTCTTGTTTGAATGGTTAGAATTTGTGGGAGGGAGGAAGATGTGGCGTTTGTATGGATGGTATATGTATGGTGGGGAATGTGGTGGTTCCATGTTGGAAGGGTATTTTTTATGTTTGTTTTACTCTCTCTTTTTTCTTTTTCTTTTTTTAAATGGTTGGTGTTATGGGTAAAATTGAGCTAACTTGATGTATGAGACACGTGCCAAAAAGACCATCGAAACGGATTCTCTAAACTACTAAAGGGCTAGAGAAGAAGATGAGCTAAGCAATGAGACTCGATGACTGAGCTGAAACAATTAAACCAGTTTGGAAATAAGGATCATCTACAAACCTACAAATCTCAACTATAAGCACCGACCTTGACTCTAAATACTGACCTCGACCTTGGATGCCGACCTCGACCTTGGGTGCCGACCTTGAAGGTCGACCTCAGGGTCGGATGTTGAGATCAACCTCGAATAACGATCTTAGGCTCGGAACAGAAACACTCAAAGAAAATATTGCACTGTATATGAACAAAACTATCCAACGATATCTCAGCAAAAGATCACATCAATAGAGACATAATCGGAGAAATACTCGAGAATAGATTGTGATTCCAATACGACCCCTCCAATATATCTTATAGATCTACTTAAATACGGAAGTTGCCTAAGTACACCTATAAATACATCGCCCTCTTTAAAGAGAAGATACACACAATTATCCCGATTTTATTACGCCTACTTTGAGTCCATATACCTAACTTAGGCATCGGAGGGTCCCCGGCCACAACCGATTCCCCCAGTGTCTTCTTGTTCTTCATTAAAGTGTAGGTACCTAGCAGCTCATTGGAGGTGAGATAAGATCAACCAGATTTGAGCAACAACAGTGGGAGTTTGTGAAATGGAGGAGAATGTGGTGTTTGTATGGATGATGTATGCATGGTGGAGAACGTGGTGGTCACCGATAAGGATTGTGGATCGTCAATGTTCATTATGGATCACCATATATAGTAATTATCGACGAACCACAGTTAATATCAGCGATCCACACTTATTATCGGTGATCCACAGTTAATATCAACAATCCGTTGTCTTTGTGCATTTAATAAATTATTGATGGTGTCTTTGTATGAATTGGTGTGGTTATACTAAATCTAATTCTGTCTTTCAAGTACTACAAAATCCTTGTACGCGGCGAGAAAACTTGGTCCTTAGAATACTCCAATGTAACCGCCAAGTGCTCAGTACAATTTCTGCCTACTTTGAAGAATGCATTCAACAAGTTCATTATCAGGAGGGACATGTTTAGAATAACTCAATTCAGATATATACCCGATTTCGATGAAGTAGGATGAAAGGCAAATAGACTATTAATCCACTACGTGATGTGGAGGCACCTTAATGACCTTCGCTTTGTCTTCAGTGGTCCCATTCTCCAATTCAAGGGAGATGGACTTTGCCTTTATATACCTCAAGTGGGGAACGTCAGACGAATCAATGCAGACCGATCAGGGATCATCAAGAAATAGTATTTGGGATCAATTTTTAATGGACCGGTCCCATATTACGAAGAAGGATTTGCTGAAGGCATTTAGAACTCTCCAAGGAGGGAGTATCAATGACACAGTCACCATACACTTGACAATGTTGATATGCATAGAGAATTTAGTTATTAGATCGCCTAGAAAGAATGCGTGCGAAGATAAGTATATAAATTTAGTAAATAATTATGATGTATTTGATAATCAAGGGTGTGTGCAGTACCAGATTTTAAAAGAACTAGTTAATATTGTGATTAAGGAACACCTTTCGGACTCATACGACTTACGTGGATGCCCATATGCTCTAGCAGACACCCCACTCCAGGCTGATAAGCTGATCGAGTTTGAACAGATGGATGGACAACCCAACCCCTATCCCAAATCCTAATCCTAAAAGCCTAAACCCTATGAATCCCAGTTTTAAATCCTAAACTTGTCCCAGTCAACCCAGTCAGCCTAACCCTGAACCCTAGGAACCTAAAACCCTAGAGCCCTGAGTCAACTTGACGAGTCAAATCACTAAATCAACTCACCCGGTCAGCCCACCTAAACCCATAACTCAGTCAACTCACCTAATTAAGCCCAAAACCAATCTCAATCAGAAAAATGCCTGAAACCTCAAAGCAACAACCCTTACAACAGATCATCCACACGCTTGAAGGATGCTGCCTGCTAAAACAGTGAGTCTAAGTGGAGACCGGCGGCAGCCAGGTTGCCTCGGCCACATGGCATTTCCCCTTTTAGGGGCAGCGTCCCTCAAACATGTAGAACTTTCCTTTTTCGAACCTTAAGTGTGCGATTGAGGTGCATTTTCTTCGATGCCCATCTCCTTACCCCAAAATTACCCTTTTACCACCTCATCCAACCCCATAAGATGATGTCATGTGGCAATCTCCAATCCCAGATATCCAACCACCTTTTACCCCTAGGATCATTAGAATGTAAAATTGTCGAGCTTCTCTGAATCCTATAAGAATGGCTCAAACCATTCGTAAAACGGTTGCAACTTCCCGCGTAAGAATGCCTGAAGCTTTAAAGGGATTGAGTTCTTGTAGATGTGTAACAATCTCTGCATCCCTTCTTGCACGACTTAAAGACAATAAATCTAACAAAAAGATGAAAATCATGAAGGCAATTGCACAACGAGCAGCTTTAGAAACCACAAGAAAGACTGATGGTTACATGATTAATTCTTGTAAGAATATTATTAAGCTGGAATGATAAGATTAATGAGGATTGATGATTACAAAGTGTATATAAGAAGGAAAAACATTGAAAATTGTAAGGCATTGATTGAAATGATGGGATTAATGAGGGTTGCATGTAAGGGGTTTGGTTCTCCAAGTTAATTTTTCTTTCACAAAGGGTCTGGGTAGCTACATGGCACATTTAATGCAAGAGAATAATTGTGACCCATAGTGAGTATCGACTATCCACAATGTGTATCAGCGATCTTCAACGTGTATCAAAGACAGTTAACTATGGATTTGCTATCATTTCTTCTAACCTCTCTTAATCCAAGACTCAAAAGATAAAAGTGTGAAAAGTACATATATAAGAGGATGGTCGAAAGAGTACATATAGAATAATGATTGGAATACTACATATACAAAAGAAAAGACAACTTAATTTGGCCCATTTCACTATGACTCATATTGAGAGGTGTAATCGGCCAAAATCACCCTCCATAAAACTGTTTCGACCTCTTATTGTTCATAACAACCAAGTAAATTCATAAAGAGCTCCTCTCCGAAGAGTAAGAGATATTCAATATCTTCTATTAATTCGGACGTTACTAGTGCTACGTGTTGGGCTTCTTAGAGCAAAATTCTAACTTCATGAAGATGGCCTTGCAATTCTGCAAGGCGGCCTCCTCTTCTAATTTGACGTCTCAATCTATGAATGACCGCAGAGGGTGAATAGACATCACGCTGGGGATTATGGTAATCCGTGTAGAGAGCATCTACCGTGGCTTGAGAGCAGCTAATGTCTTCTCACAGTTCTCTGAGTTGTTCCTGGAGAGCTTGATGAGAATGAAATCATTGTGATATAATGTAAAATTGTCAGGCCTCTCAAAATTCTCAAAGAATGTTTCGAACCAATCGTAAAGCGAAGTCCATTTCCTGCACAAAATGTCTATGGTTTATAAGGGATGGAATTCTTGAATATGTGCAACAATCTCTCCATCTCTTCCTATATTACTCAGATCCAACAAATCTAACAAAAAAATAAAAACCACGAAAGTAATGGCACGACGAGCAGCAGCGGAAGCCATAGTGAAAGTGATTACTTTATGGAAGATGATTTGAAAGCTGAAAGAATTGGATTCAAAAGGGTTGATGGTTAGAAATGTTAAGATGTAAAACCACATCTGGGACCGTCTTCGACCGGTCGTGAGCCATGCTCGACCGGTCGTAGGGTCCGGCTCGACTGGTCATGGATCAGTTCGACTCAAAGTCCAGCGAACATCGTTTTTTGATCCCGAGGTGCTCAACCGGTCGTAGTTACGCAGATTCGTTCCACGATTTTACGCGGATTTCGTGTTGCAAGTCCTTTCGCAACTGGGATGTGGAAAGAGAGTTGTTTAGACTATATATAGGTGTTCCTAGGGTTTTTCTAGGTATATGAATTCGAATATTGGGAAAATAATTCTAAGGTGTGGGCAAAGGGTTTTCTATGTTCTTCCAAGGGAGAGGTTAATATATTGCCTTGTAATATTTGTTCTTCATAGTGAAAGTTTGCTTCCGTGGTTTTTTACCTTAGTTTGGGATTTTTTCACGTATATCTTGTCTTGTGGTTTGTTTTGGATTTCCTCTAGTTTATATTTCTTCTCGTTTATCATTTATGGGTGAGGCCTGAGATTGGATCTAGGCTCACTGCGTTGTTGGCGTGCTACGCAACAACTGGTATCAAAGCTATTGGTTTAGTTCTATTGGGAGCGATGACGGAAGAAGGGAAAAGTAAAATTAAGAAGTTTGATGGTTCAAACTTTGCCTTCTGAAAGATGCAGATGGAGGACTATCTGTACCAGAAGGACCTCTATATTCCTCTAGGAGGAAAAGAGAAGAAACCAGAAAAGATGACAGGTGATGAATGGTTTTTATTGGATAGGAAGGCTTTAGGAACGATCCGACTCTCTTTATCTAAAAGCGTCACCTTCAATATATTCAAGGTGAAAACTACAAAAGAATTAATGGAAGCCCTACCCACCATGTATGAAAAACCCTCAGCATCCAACAAGGTTCATCTCATGAAACAGTTATTCAACATGAAGATGTCAGATGGTGGGAGCGTGGCTGAACATCTAAACGAGTTCAATACAGTCACGAGCCAGTTGGAATCCGTTGGCATTGTTTTTTAGGATGAGGTCAGGGCGTTATTGATCTTATCCAGTCTGTCAGACAGTTGGGATGGTTTGGTGATTGGTGTAAGCAATTCTTTAGGATCGACAAAGCTGAAATTTGATGATGTGGCCGGTCTAATTCTCAGTGAAGAATATAGAAGAAAGGCATCAGGAGTTTCAGGGGATTCAGGAAATGCTTTAAACGTTGAAGGAAGAGGAAGATCGTTAAACAAAGGAGGCAATAAACACGGGCGTTCTAAGTCGAGGAAGAAGTCCAAGGGACCGAAAGACAAAGATGAGTGTTAGCATTGCGGCAAGAAGGGGCACATAAAACGTGATTGCAGGGCACTCAAGAAACAATAAGGAAGCTCTTAAGGTGGGAAGGATTCAGTGAATCTATCTGAGGAGAGTGACACAGAAGCATTAATCTTATCTCTTGATGCGAGGAATGAGTCTTGGGTTATAGACTCAGATGTTTCGTTTCATGCCACCTCATGTAAGGAAGTTTTGCGTGATTGTATCAGGTGACTTTGGGAGAGTCTACCTAGGTGATGATGAGCCATGCAGTATTGTTGGAAAGGGGGACGTTTATGTAAATCAAAAGGACGGAACGGTCTTGAAATTGAAGGATGTCAGACATGTACCGAGTTTGAAACGTAACTTGATCTCAATGGGGCAGTTGGCCGATACCGGTTATGTGACGACATTCACCTGTGATTCCTGGAAGATCACAAAAGGTGCCTTGGTGATATCTCAAGGCAAGAAGGAAGATACTTTGTACGTGACTTCAGGATCGTATAGTTTACTTGCAGTCGCATCAACTGGAGTAAATGGGTAGTTATGGCATCAGAGGTTAGGACATATGAGTGAGAAGGGGATGAAAGTGCTATTGTCAAAAGGGAAACTATCAGGGTTGAAGTCTATTAACTTGGAATTCTGTGAGGACTGCGTCTATTGCAAGCAGAAGAGGGTAACCTTCAAGAAGACGGGACGTGCTCCAAAGACGCATCTGTTGGAGCTTGTACACACTGATGTATGGGGACCGGCACAGGTATTATCTCTTGGTGGCTCACGTTATTTTGTTACTTTTATTGATGGTGCTAGTAGAAAACTGTGAGTCTATTTCTTAAAGCATAAATCTGATGTATTTGATGTATTTAAGAACTGAAAAGTTATGGTAGAAAATGAGACAGGTAAAACAGTAAAATGTCTCAGATGTGATAATGGGGGAGAGTACTGTGATAAGAGATTTGAGGAGTATTGTACAGCAAATGGAATCAAACATCAGAAAACGATTCTAGGGACACCACAACAGAATAGTGTGGTTAAGCGCATTAACAGAACCATCCTTGAGCGCGCCAGGAGCATGAAGTTACATGCAGGGTTACCCAAGACCTTTTGAACAGATGTTGTGAATACTGTTGCCTATCTCATCAATAAAAGTCCCTCAACACCATTGGATGGTGGGCTACCAGAAGAAGCGTGGACTGGAAAAGAAGTGAACCTTACACATCTTAAAGTGTTCGGTTGCACTTCATATGTTCACATTGATGCAGAGCACAAAAACAAGCTGGATGCAAAGTCCAGGAGGTGTACGTTTATAGGCTATGGGTAGCATGATTTTGGCTACAGGTTTTGGGATGCAGAAAACAGAAAAATCATCAAAAGCAAGGACGTGGTCTTCAATGAAAAAGTGATGCATAAGGACAGTGTGCAAGAAACTAAGGCTAAGGAAAATGGATTCGTAGAGTTGGAAGAGTTACCGGACAAGGGTGTTCAGCGTCACAGGATGATCATGCACAAGATCATTATGAGGCAGAGTCACAGACACCGGTTGTGAGGAGGTCTACTCGGGAGAGGAGGCCCACGGTCCGATACTCACCCTCCTTACATTATCTACTGTTGACAGATAATGGTGAGCCAGAGTGTTTTGAAGAGACATTACAGTCAGATACACGGGTTAAGTGGGAGTAGGTCATGGATGATGAGATGGACTCTCTTGAGTCTAATTGTATATGGGAGTTAGTCACTCTACCCAAGGGTAAGAAAGCTCTTCATAACAAGTGGGTTTACAGACTGAAGGAGGAGCACGATGGTTCAAAACGGTACAAGGCCAAATTGGTTGTGAAAGGGTTTCAACAAAAGGCAGGTATCGATTTCACTGAAATATTTTCACCTGTGGTGAAAATGTCTACGATTCATATGGTCTTGAGTATAGTGGCTACAAAGGACTTACATCTAGAGCAGCTAGATGTTAAGATAGCCTTTCTTCATTCATGGGGACCTTGAAGAAAAAATATATATGCATCAGCCGACAGAATACGTGGCACTAGGAAAGGAGAACAAGGTATGCAGACTGAAAAAGAGTCTATATGGCCCGAAGCAGGCCCCTAGGCAGTGGTACAAGAAGTTCGACAGTTTCATGTTGGGAAACGGTTTTAGGAGATGTCATGCAGACCACTGTTGTTATTTGAAGAAGTTTGATACGTCATACATCATCCTTCTTCTGTACGTTGATGATATGATTGTGGTCGGTTCAAGCATGAAAGACATCTCAGATCTCAAAAGACAATTGTCTAGAGAATTTGTCATGAAATATTTGGGAGCTGCAAAACAAATCCTAGGCATGAGGATAAAACGTGACAGGAAAAATAAGAAACTAGTTTTGTCACAGGCAGAGTACATAGCCAAGGTACTTGATCGATTCAATATAGGAGGTGTTAAGCCGGTTAACACTCCATTAGCTAACTACTTCAAGCTATCTAAGGAGCAAGGTGCAAAGACGCAGGAGGAACGGGACTACATGGTTAAAGTCCCATACGTGTTAGCGATAGGGAGTCTCATGTATGCTATGGTGAGCACGAGGCCAAACATTGCTCAAGCAGTGGGAGTTGTTAGTAGGTTCATGAACAACCCCAGGAAGGAACATTGGAAAGCTGTGAAGTGGATCTTTAGATACTTGGTAGGTACTAAGGATGTAGGGCTGTGATATAATGGATCGAAAATTAAGCTACAAGGCTATGTGGATTCAAATTTTGTAGGAGACATCGACAGCAGAAGAAGCACTACAGGTTATGTCTTTACTCTAGGTAGTGTTGCAGTCAGTTGGGTCTCTCAGTTACAGAAGACAGTATCTATCAGTACGACAGAGGCAGAATATGTTGCGGCTACAGAAGCGTGCAAGTAGATGGTATGGATGCAAGGTTTCATGGAAGAGTTGGGTAAGAAGCAAGCAGATTACAAGTTGTACAGTGACAGTCAAAGTGCAATACACTTGGCTAAGAATTTAGCCTTTCATTCAAAGACCAAGCATATTGTCATCAGATATCACTTCATACGTTCGTTACCGGAAGATGGATCAATTGCTTTAGAGAAGATTCATACAAGTGAGAATCCTGCGAATATGTTGACCAAGGCGGTCATACGAGAGAAGCTGAAGCTCTGTTCAACTTTTATTGATCTTCAGGCTTGAAGACTGGGAAGTGGTGCACTCCAGATGAAGAAAATAAAGGTTTAAGGCGATGTGTTTCCAAGTGGGAGATTGTTAAGATGTGGAGCCACATCTGGGACCGTCTTCGACCGGTCATGAGCCATGCTCGACCGGTCGTAGGGTCCGGCTCGACCGGTCGTGGATCGATTCGACTCAAAGTCCAGCGAACATCGTTTTTTGATCCCGATGTGCTTGACCGGTCGTGGCCCATTCACGACCGATCGAGTCACCTACGACCGCTCAACCGGTCATAGTTACGCAGATTCGTTCCGCAATTTTGCGTGGATTTCGTGTCGCAAGTCTTTTTGCAATTGGGATGCGGAAAGGGGAGTTGCCTAAACTACATATAGGTGTTCTTAGGGTTTTTCTAGGTATATGAATTAGCATATTGAGAAAATAATTATAAGGTGTGGGCAAAGGGTTTTCTATGTTCTTCTAAGGGAGAGGTTAGTATATTGCCTTGTAATCTTTGTTCTTCATAGTGGAAGTTTACATCCGTGGTTTTTTACCCTAGTTTAGGGTTTTTTCACGTATATCTTGTCTTGTGGTTTGTTTTGGATTGCTTTGATCTACTTCTAGTTTATGTTTCTTCTTGTTTATCGTTTGTGGGTGAGGCCTGAGATTGGATCTAAGCTCACTGCGTTGTTGGCGTGCTGCGCAACAAGAAAGCATATAATGCAAGTGAATAACAATGCATTTAATGCAAGCAGGCATTGGTGATCCACACAGTGTGGATCGCCAATATACACCGAAGTTTGCCAATACACAATGTGGATCGTCGATAACGTGCTCTTCGCATGATCATTTCCTATAAAAAATAATTAAATAATAAAAAAATAGATGCCGAAGAAGGTCAAGTGGCCTCGGTGAGGGTCTCGCCTTTTTTAACCAATCCCACATCAAGGCCCATTAGATTGACGTGGGTGATTCGGCTCTTTGTTGTGGTCCCATGCTCTTCTTATAGTTCCCTACTACTTAAGAATGAAAAATAAAGAGAAAAAAAAAAGGCCAAATGGGCTTATTGCATAAGGACCCCACCTTTTGAACCCCTCATGAGACCCTATGTAAGGCCTACCGGATTATCTCGAAACAAATCCAAGCCATTCATATGAAAGAGGTTTTAATTTCAAGCCATTGGATGAAGTTTAAGGGCCTAACTCATCACAAATGCATGGACCACATCGGTGGAAAGAGTTTGAAAGTAACACACATCGCTCATTCAATTGTAGACCACAGACAGCTCTAAATTTTTTTAAATGACCCTAATGTGGGTTCACGGCTTTTCATTAAAGTAAAGGGATCAGATTGGCCGAGGGGTGGCTCCAATCATTGATTTAATGGGGTTCACATCCCCATTCTCAAAGGGACATATTGACTTCTGCAACAAGATATCGTCATACAAGAGGATGGCTAGCAAATGGGCATTTTTGTCCTTTGAAAAGCCAAAAGGTACCCAGAGGGCTAAAAAAGATATGGACTGAAATTCAAATATCAGTGCGTATATTGTATATACGTCATAATTGAGGGTCATTTTAATTTATAACCTGAAAGGGGGCAGGGATTGGTACTACCCCATCGGGACCTAGATGGAGATAGATAGTCTTTGTGGGGGCCCCATAATGTATGTGTTTTATCCACGCCATCCATCTATTTTGAAAAATCTTTTAGGTGATGGGCCCAAAAATAAGGTAGATCGAAAGCTCGAGTGCACCATGTCACTGGAAACAGTAATGATTGAATGCATATTGCCTAAAACCTCTTGGGGGTCAAGAAAGTTTTGGATCAAGCTTATATTTACTTTTTCCCTTCATCTAGGTCTATATGACCCTATGAACAAGTTAGATGGGCAAATAAGCATCATAGTGGGACCTAGGGAGGTTTTAACAGTGGGGGTCATTGTCACCATAACTTCCTGTGGTGTGGTCCACTCGAACCTTCGATTTTCCTCCTTTTTAGAGTTATATTATAAAACGATATTTTAAAATGGATGAACAGGTTAAATGAAGCAAATATAACATGGTGGGCCCCGCAGAGCTCCTGTCAGGACTGTCTGTCTCTAACTAGGTCCTGGTGGGGGTATTAACCAATCCGCTCCCGTAAGAAAGCACGTTAGGCTGGGAGAGTCTATTTATTCATTCGTGGTTAAAAAGCACAAGATATACCCAATGCTTCTAGCCATCTGTGATGAGGATAGGCTAGGTAAATTGTTATATGATGAACCCAATGAAAGAATCCTAGCCATGCAATATCTATATAGTTTCCCATCCATTATCATCAGATGGATAATCCGATTCACATACACAGTCATGGGCTCATCGTGGATGGGCCATGGGCCATGGAACAAACCTCCATTAATACGGGATATGTTTGACTTCAAGAAAATGTATATATATTTAGTATTCATGGGAAGACGTTGGTGACTATTGATCAAAATATTAAAATAGGCCCGAAGGACTTGTCCAAAGGCAAATCCAACGAATATTTGTATCAAATCATAATGTGAGACACATCCAGAATCATATGATCAACGCATTAAATTAAGTAAATAAATGGAAAGGAAATTCTCAACAGTATGCAGTCCATGTACAGAGTCCCACCTAATTAGTGGTCTAGTTCGGATTTTGGTACATGGCACGTCCTAGTTGAGACCCATCGTTGCACATTGGCTTGGACCTTGAACACTTTTTCATTGTCATGTGTAAGAAATCACTTTTTTGTTTCTCTTCATCGAATTGCTACATTTTGAATGGGCCCAGTCCGATAAACCAAGTGCCAACAAGTCTATATCTAGAACAAACCAATTTGAGCCTGGCCCATTAGAGGCACCTATTTGGATACCATCCAATAAGTAACTTTTTAACTCAAGTTAATAAGTCACTTTTTAGGGCCCATTTGGATACTACGAAATAAGTTACTTTTTAACTTATGTTAAGTAATTAAGTTACTTTTTTCACTTAAGTTAGTTTAGCAAGCATCATTGTAAATGTAATTTATTAGCTAAAAACTATTTATCTTCATAAGTTATATTTTTTTAGCTTTTCAGCATTTGACTTTTTTACTTTTCTCTCTCACGGTCTAAGGAGGCTCTCTCTCACATTACACATCAAACAAGGTTGCACATGGTGGATTGTTTACATTAAAGGTGAAACTCACACGATGGACGGTCCATATAAAAGGTGGGCCCCACATGATGGATGACCCCATATTAATGTGGGTCCACATATAGATGGTCCACATTAAAGGTCAACCCATAATGATAAAACGCCAACATCCAAAGTGGGCTAATATGATGGGTGATGGACATTGAAGCTAGGCCACACATGATGGATGACCCATATTAAGGTAGGCCCACATATGGATGGTCCACATCAAAGGTTGGCCCCTAATGATGAACGACCCACATCCAAAGCGAGCCCCACATGATGGGCAACCCACATTGAAGGTGGGGCACACATGATGGATAGTCCACATCAAAGTTGGGCTTCACATGATGAATAATTAATAATGGTGGGCCTCATATGATGGATGATCCACATCAACGTGGCCCCACATGATGGACGGTCCACATCAAAGGTCAACACTAATGATGAGTGGCTCATATCCAAGGCTAGCTCCACATGATGGACAACCCTCATTATGGATGGTCCACATTAAAGGTGGGCTCCACATAATGGACGGTCCACATCAAAGGTGGGCTTCAATGGTGGATATTGAAGGTGGGGTCTACATGAGGGATTGCCAACGTAAAAAATGGTCCTTACATAATGAACGATGCACATAAAAGATCGGTTCCTAATGATGAATGACCCACATCTAAGGTGAGCCCCATATGATGGACATCTCACATCAAATGTCGGGCCCACACAAATGAACAGTCCATATCAAAAGGTCAGCCCCAAATGATGGATGGTGGATGTGAGGGGGACCGAACAGACTTGAGGAATAATTACTTATGATGTTGGAAGCCAAACACACACACACACACACACACACACACACTTTTTGGCTAATAAGTAAACAAACATACTTATCTACTTAATAAGTATAAACCATGATAAGCTACTTGTAGCAAATGCAACATTTGAGTCGTTCATGTATCTCATTGGTAATTTGTGATTTCTCGGTGGATTTCTCCTAACAGTTGGTGACACCACCTTTTCCTGTATATCTTCATGTAGGTCAGTTTCTTCAGGTGTTTCACCACTATCGATTTCCACATCAACAACCGACTCTTCGATTTCATTATGCTCATCTTTCTGATACAAGGAATCTTTATCGAATTTAACGTTGCGGGTAAATATGATTTTTCATGAAACCTTATCATACAGCCTGTACCCTTTCATTCCATAACCATAGCCGAAAAAGATACACTTTTTAGCCTCTTAATGTAGCTTATATCTCTCAATTGACAATACATGAGAGTAAGCATCGCGACAAAAAATCTGTAGCCCCGAGTAGTCAACTTCTTGGAAACTCCATACATCTTCCAAAATTTTGCAATCAATCCGCTTAGACGAGGAATTATTCATTAAATAACATGTCATGTTAACGACTCCAGCCCATAGCTCTTTGCTTAACACAACATTGGTTAGCATGCTTCGGGCTATTTACATAAAAAGGTCCACTTCATATGCTTCACCATACCATTCTACTATTGTGTATACCTTAATGTGTTATGCCCCACAATTCCCTCATTCTTGTAAAATAGATTAAATTCATTTAAAGTAAACTCTCAACCGTTATCGGTCATCGTAACTTTCAATTGTCACCCTCATTATTTTTCAACTATAATCTTCTACGATTTGAAAGTAGCAAACATATTGAATTTATTCTTCATGAAATAAACCCACACTTTTTTAGAGAAGTCGTCAATAAATGTTACCAATAATGACGACCATCCTCTAGAAATAACAATCGACGACCCACACACATTAGAATACATATAGTCAAGTTGTCTTTTACTTATATGTTTTTCAGATTTAAATGACCATCTTGATTGTTTATTGTATATGCAATGCCCATATACACTAAAAAAAAAAGTAGGAATTAAACCACGATCAAGTAGTACATTCATACCGGGCTCGCTCATGCGACTTAGTCGCGCATGCCACACATGTGTATACGTGGAGCTCCACTCGATATGGTGCTCCCAATAAGCCTGTAAGGGTTTCCGCTTCGTCATGCCTTCATAACAGTGAGTGTTCATTTGTAAACTTTCAAGAGACTTTTATACCTAGTGAATTTGCATTTGAGTGCCTCCAGAGCTACTAGAGATATCGAATTTTTCTTCAGGTCCGGAACGTGCTTCACATCTGTCAAAGTATGCTCCACCTTATTAAGCATTCTAATGCATACCAAACCAATTTCAATCATCTTACATGCATGATTGTTGCCTATAAGAACCATGCCCCCATCAGACTTGTTGTGTGGCGAAGCAACTTCGATAATGACACATAGGATACAATGCCCCCGTGTTCAAATTCACTCATTATACAAGTCTTCAATCTTAAACATGGACAATACGTCATAACTGCTTGTGCCTTCACTGGATTTCGCTGAATTGGCCTCCTTCGGTGAATTATCTGAATTATCATCTTTCTAGATTTTGAGACTCATGCAGTCCTTCTTCAAATGTCATGTCCTACCACAATTTCATCACTTCAATATCACCTTGTCCTTTGTCTTAGACCTCGATCGTGACTTACCATTCTCTCGTTCAAACGATCTTCCCCTTTTAACCAGTGCCCCCATAGAAGTACCTTACCTACTGTTGTTCTTTCTCTGCTATTTCGACTAAAGGACAGAGATAACGGTGTTGAGGTCCAATGTATCCCTACCATTACACAAAATATCCACCAGATTCTCATAGGAATCCGAAAGGGATGTCAACAATATTAGAGTTTTGTCTTCTTCACCAATCTTTACCTCCAAACTTGTCAGTTTGCAAATGAGTTTGTTGAAGGTGATAATGTATTCAAAGAGATCTAACCCTTCCACCATCTTCATAGTGTATAATAGTCTCTTCAGATATAAGCAATTGGAGAGCGACTTCATCATGTAGAGGCTCTCTAACCTCAACTACAAGCCCACGGTAGTCATCTCATTGGTAATATTATAAAGGACCTTGTTGGCCAAGCACAATTGATTTACGTTAGCTGCCCTCTGTTGTAAGTCATCTCAATCCTCTTCTTTCATCATTTCGGGACGTTTTTCTTTGTCAAGGAGTACTTGCGACACCCCGTGCTGAATTAGGATGGCTTTCATCTTCAACCTCCATGATTCAAAGTTAATTTTGTTTATAAACTTTTCCGTCTCGAATTTTACATTCAATCCCTTAAATATCATGTCTCATATTCAATCTAAAACAACCCAACGTAAGGCCTACGCTTTGATATCATTTGTTGTGCGCAATCGCCACACATTAGGCACAGAAGCAACTTTAGAATGAATCAAACATGCGAATAGAGAAATGAAAATCGACTAATCACAAAGAATACAAAGATTTTATGTGAAAAAATTATTACGAAAAAAAAATCACAATACTAAGCGACAAATGATTCACTATAATAAAAAAGTTACAAGAGATTGAACAACTTACAAAGATGAAAACCCTAGCTTTTCCCTTGCAAAATCTTATAAACCGCGTAGGCTCTCTCTACCATACCCTAATCGTGTTTAGAAGCCCCTTATATATTTATGTACAAGATTAAGAAACAAAAACTGTTCTTTCTAAAACTTATGCATTTTGTTTAGTCGACCCCACCTAACCTTTGATTGACCAAAATCATCATAGTGAGTCGTGGTCGACCGAACCATACCTCGGTCAATTGGAAACTTCACAGCAAGATTCGTTTGACCCCACTAGACTCTGGTCGACCGAACTGTACTACATCACCAGATCGGTGCTTCTTATATGGATTGCGAGGATAGTCATCCGTATTGAGGTTTTCTTACTGGTTTGAATTTCCTTGTCTATACAAATATTCTTGAAGGTTATGGGATCAGACCGTATCCCATTTGGACCCGAATTCTCCATTGCATCCCTTAATTTTCTTTTAATTTAAGAAGAATTCATCTATCAAATCTTTATAGTAGTCGTGAAAGCTCCAATTATCTCTGGGAAGTTTCCCATTTTAGCATGATTATGTGAGACGGCCTTAAGAAGCTTATTTGGATTGCGATATATTTCTGATTTCGGCGGGTCTTTATAAGTTTGTCAACACACTGCTCTACCACATGTGCCACATGTGTAAGGGCTACATTTCTCACAGTGTCTCACTTTTCTCGACCACAGATGTGCGTATGACTCTTGAGTAGTTCTACTTTGGCAAGTGATGTATGCTGAAGGTAGCGAGGTCAAAAGATATCCACAGAGCCTAAGTAATATTTGGTCCATCATTCATACGTAGTGCCAACATGTGACGACATTTCATTGGTTCGCATGCATGGACGTGTCAGGACAGGTGTAAACAATTTGAGCACGAAAAATGGGCTATTGAAAATAAATTCAATAGCAACCTACATTTAAATTGCAAGTGTCTTGCGTGACAATCCCATATCTGGTATTTGTCTTGGATCTTATACACATGTGAAGACATATGCGCTGTTATTCACCCCTCTAAATCTCTGAAATCATTGTAGCATTATCAGTGCACCAAAGCGACCAAAATCAAAGAAGTGCAATTATACAACGTTTGGTCCCATGTTTACACGATTTACATGGTCTGGCTCCAGAGTCTATGTCATTGGCATTTTGCTTCCTCTCGATGGTTTAATCAAAATATGCTTTTGGGCTACGGGAGACTTGGCATGTTGCTTCCTCCCTCTCGATGGTCTGGTCAAAATTTGCTTGTGGGCTATGTGAGACTAAGAATAGCCCTTCGATTTGTGGGCTATGGGCGATCGTGAATAGAAATATAACAATTGTTCATATTCTAATAAAAAGTTACTTATGTTAGTAGTTGAGATTTTCGTGATTATTTTTAGGCATGTTTTATTCACTTATGTTAGTAGTTGAGATTTTCATGATTATTTTCAGGCATGTTTTATCCATAATTGAAATAAACTGACAAATGGTTTAGATTATAGAAACATGAGTTGTACTTGATAGAATTTAAAACCTACCTATAATGAATGGTTTTAATTTCTATAAAAGAAATGTCTTAAACTCTAAGGCCTTGTTTGATAACTGCTTGAAGCTGAACTCATGCCAAATAACTTTGGATATTTTTTCCCTCACAATTCATCCTAATAACATTGGTTAAAAGATTGTAAATTCGTCATAAAAATGTAGCTAATTGGCATAGAATGGCTGAGATTTTACTGCACTAGGAATGACATTGAACCTACTACATTCATTTCTCTTAATGCATGCAGCCTATGTGACTTTTTAGATTTTTTGTGCATAGCTGACATGTAAAAGAGACAATGCAAAGCTCTTCGGGGGTTTTATAATGTTGTTTATGTAAAATCATCTCTATTCATCAAGTGAGAATCATTGTTTGAACAATAAAGAAAGTAATTCAGATATTAATAAAAAACGCATACAACCCACCCCAATAAGAAGAATGTAAAATTGCTCCTAAAACTTTTAAGTTCACATGGCATGGCCCGTCTAAGTTTTAGGTAAGGCTGATTTTCTATCTTCTCTTCATCATGGTGAGTCAGGCTTAATTAATGGGTTTGATGAAAGATACCTCCAAAATAGTGGCCCATATACAAACCTATGGTGGACATCCCATTCCGTTGTTCTGTGTGGTTTGGCACATCTAAGTTGTGGATCTAGCCGTATTTTTTACCCTAGTGCCTAACAATGAGGGTAAAACATAATGGACAAGTGGATTTCGCATTTAAACATAGCAGCCTCTATAGACTTGGGTGTTTTAGGTGTGTGTGAGAGTAGTGATGTAGAGATTACATTCTCTCCTCATCACTCTTCTATTTTTCTACCCCCTCCCCCTCTCTATCCTTTCCTTGCTCCACTTGTGTCATATGTGATGTGCCATATCATAATTTTAATAGGTAATAATTATGCATCAAAAATATTGATTGATGATTACTGTTAATTAAAATAAAATGAACTTCTACACACATCTACCAAATTGGCCTACCAAACTAGCCTGAATAACATGAGTAGCATATTCCTCAAAAATTCTTTATTCTAAATAAATTATGTTGTCCCACTATAATAATGATTGTTCTAAAAATCGGGTCAATCTAGCCACTGGGGCACACCATAAAAATTGGACAACCACCCAAAAATCTCTATATTCATGTGATGGTTCACATGATGGTTAGATTGGTCACATCTTTTAGGTGTCCAACTTTAATGATGGGTGATTGAAGAATGCAAATGATACACAACCACAGCCTTGCACAAATATGCTTGGTGACAGGTGGGGCCAAGGTTGGTTCAGGCCTTGATTTTGAATAGGCTCTACTGACCTTATTCAAAATATTTATAAGTCACTGCTAGCCCTATGACGTGACCCATGTTGTATAAGCTTGTTCTACAAGGACTTGTAAAGCAACTTGCATCAAAACAAAAGAAACAAGATAAGAAAAGCGTTTATCCAGCCGTTTGGATAAGAAGTCATATCCCACTAATGAATGTGTTCTGGTCTTCCACATATGTAAAATCCAACCTGTCCTATAAGTTGGTCCAAGGGTGGTATGGTCGGGCCAAAGTTGGCACTGGCCTAGCCCTATAGCCTATACGCCTGATCGAAGCCCTAATGCTGTGTCTTGGGTGAAGGCTTGGGATTGAGCCAACCCCATAAAGTAAAAGAAAAGCTACATAGATACAATGTGTACAACTAATGTATAGATTGTGTGTATTTATGAAGCTAATGTGTTAAATAAGATTATTCATCAACCAAGCGTACACCCCACTCAATTATTCACGATGCATATAAACTTAAATGATTGCATCAATGTATCATTTGTCGTCTAGGATGGGGTCCACCATTTCGATGCTTTATAAGTGCATCATCCAGCACATCCTACCCAACTTAGGGCTGTCAATGGGCTGGGCTTGGAGTTGGTCTCGGCCTGAATCTTGAACTGTTATGGGCCGGCCTGTCGGGCCATGCCTATTAAAAAATTTGATTTTCGCAGGCCATTGACTTCATATTAGAGCTCTTCTTCTTCCTAAACCCTAAACCCTAAACTCATCACCTCATATTTAAACTCTTGTGAGTTTACCACTGAGCTATAAGGTGGCAAGCTAATTCTTATTCATATATAACTAATACATACTCTATAGTCTATACTGTTAGTACCTGTATACCACAGAGTATACTTATTCAGGTACGGGCGACTTGATGGATGGATCAAATTGATTGACGCAGGCAGCACAAACAAATTCTCATGGTGGATCTAACCTTTTCGGACAGGTGGGATGTTGCATAAACACAATAGGATGTAATTATGGGGCCCACTAAGATGTTTGTGTGAAATCCACTCTGCCTATCAATTTACCCGGTTCTTGTTATCATGAGAGCCCAAAAATGAAATAAATCCACAAATAAAGAAGGCCACACCATGAGAAACAATGGAGACTAAATGCACCCATTGATACTGCAATAGGGTCTATGAAAGTTTTAGATCAGGCTAATATTTGTGTTTTCCCTTCATCTTGGTGGGAACCACATTATGAACGGGTTGGATGACATATAAACTTAACAGTGAGCCTTGGGAAGGTTTCAACGGTGGATATTTCCTTGCCAATTGTTTCATGTGGTGTGGTCCACGTGATGTCGGATTTGCCTCATTTTTGTTGATATCAGATAAACATGAGCTAGTAAAACTGATGGACGGAGTGGATTTCATAGGGATACTTCAGTGGAATTGGAATGCGTCTTGTTAGCAGGAACTCTATGCTGAGGAAGCTTGTCCAGTAGAAACGAGTAGAATTTCTTGAATAAATAACAAAAAGCTAATACTTTCACCAAAAAGGAAGTTTTTGTGTCTTTAAAAGATACATAATTTGTGTACTAGATCCAAAATTTAAAACGAGGAATGTGTGGACAGATATCGAGTGTTCATAGGGTGGTCCCCACTTTCGAGGTACACAAAACTGTAATTATGCTCATCAAACAATCTCAGTTGTCCGTTTCCTTTTGCATATGGATACTAATGGGGTGTTTGGATCCGAAGTTACTTAAGATAAGCTACCTACACATTAATTACCTTATCTTAATTTTTACTTATTAAATTAAAGTGATTAAGTAACTTTAAATAAAATATTACTTATAATTGATTATAAACCAAATTATTTATCTCAATGTTGACACTGAAAAATCGGCGCCCACGCTGATTTGTATGTTGGTGTTTTTGGTAGTGGGGGTGATTATGCTGATTTGTGGATGTTGGAGTCGCCACTAGCCAATTAATCTCAGATTCCGCGGTCGGCTAGAACCCACGGAATACGTAAGGTTGGAGAAATCTGAAGACTCTCTTACCTTAGATTGACTCTTGGTTTGCGATCAAGGATTCTGGGTAAAGGACTTCAATTACAAAGAGGGAAGGTGTTAGGCACCCTCTCTGCTCGTACAAACGTATGGTATTTACTTAGTGTGGTAAAAAAATCTCAAAGGATAAATGATATGGTCAGATTAGGACTAGGCACACGTGGATTTCTGATGCAGCAAGATCGGAGATTTCGGCAAGCCACAGAGCATACGTCCAACAATGTGTCTAGAAGGCGGATGTGATGATGCTTATGCAAAAAAAAAGGTAAAGAGAAGTGGACTAGATTACCAATAATTTCTGATGTGACAGGATCCAATGTGCGGTAAGTCACAGAGCATGCGTTCACTAGAGATCTAGAGAAGCAGGGGGTTGAGAAGGGAATAAATGTCATGATGAATGCTTATGTATAAAATGAATGAATCTTTAGCTTGATCCTGAGTAGGCTGAGACATGGACTGAGCCATGATCAATCCGGGCTAGACTTGGTGATTATGGATGGTTGGGAAAGTAGGGAGTAGGCTAAGGGGATAACTGAAAAATCTGGACTTGGAGGCTTGGGAGCTCCTCCTCACCCTCACTCTCTTCCTCTCTCTCTCCCTCTCCGTCTCACTTAAGCTTGGAAATGAGAAGTGGATGATTGAAATGTGAAGAGGAGAGGGCTATTTATAGCCTTCTCCAATGGTCTTTTGGTGATTTTTGAGTTTGAGGAGGGTAAATGCTGATGTGGCAGGTGGTGATTGGTTGAGGGGAGGGAGACGCCACGTGGCGTTCTCTCATTGGCTAAATGGGTTGGTAAAATGGTAAATAAGCTCAGATAGGAGGTTAATTGTAGGAGAAAGTTGACTTTCGAACGCTGGGACAACTGTCCACACGTGGGCCGCATGTGGCGGCACACCGAGTACCGCCTGCGGTAGTCTAACTACCGCCGCGGGCTCTGTTCAGGTCGGGCTCGCGCGTGCCGGCTTTGTCCACTATGTGGTTCGCCTAGTGTCCCCTTTTGGGGGTTTTACGGCTCAGATAGGTGGGTTTAGGGGGTCCTAGTTGGGGTATAGGATGAAGCGAGGATTGTACACAATTGAACGGTTCAGATCAGGTTTTGAGTCCCAATCGGGAAGTTGGACTCTTTGGGTCAGGGTTAGGTTTAAGCTGGGCGGTTACTGGTTGTGAGTTCAGTTGATCAGGTTTTATTTCGTCAGAGGTTAGTCTTACAGCTTGGGTTTGTGTCAGCTTAAGTTACTTTTATTATTATAACCTAATAGCCTGAGTGGGGTGTCTACACTTAAGTTACTAATCTACTATTATAAGTTAAAAAATAACTAATTTGATGGTATCCAAACAAGCCCTGAAAGACAAAGAAGGTATCCAATTCATCTGTCAAAACTCCCTTGACCCACTTAGATGCACACTACAATCATGATCATTAATTCTCGGTAGGGCCATCAAACCAACCACACCTGCCTTGTCCATGTGGAGAGTGGATTGATTCGGCTTGGTTGGAATAATACCGAGTTTGGTCATACTTTAATCATGAGGCCCACTTTGATGTATGTATTGTATATGCACAATGTCCATCCATTTTTTTAAAGCACGTTTTAGGGTATGAGTTTATAATGAGGTAGATCCAAAACTCATGTGAACCACACCACACAAAACAATGGTGATTGGATGCCCACTGTTGATGCAAAAATTTGGTCCGCCCTTTTTAGACATTTGAGTACCCGCACAGGAAGAAGACAGAATAAACTCTGGTTACAACAGGGGACCCTCCCATGTTAAAGTCAGGCTAGGAATCTGGGTCTGATAGTATCAAGGGATTTTGGGTGAGAGATTATGTATACCTTTTACTGTAAATAGGTCCCATATTTATAGTGCAAGAGTTGATTACATGGGTGGAGACTTTTTTCGAATTAAAGGTGTGCGTTCAGCGGACGTCTCTTAACCGTTTCGCGTGATCTCTGGTGAAGATAAGATAAAGTGGTCGAACCCCAAGAAAGTCGAGGCAGATGACCGAGGCCGACCTGCCAAGGCCAAGGTCGATGTCCGAGGCTAACCTCTAAGACTGAGGTCTATGGTTGAGATCGACCTTTGAGGCCGAGGTCGATGTCCGAGATTGAGCAGTTATCCGACCTCCCTTCCTTACGCTGTATTCGATCATTCCGGTTGTCTGGTTAGTCCAATTTTACCCATATAGTAGCCCCCATAGTTCCGAGCATTCTTTAAAAGCTTAGGAAGTAAGTTGGCATGAACTGACAGTGTGATGTCTCGCGCGGAAGAAGTCTGGAGGTTGGACAGAGTAGAGTGAGTGGGCCGAGCAATTGTAGGATCGATAAGTCGATTGTTCAGTTGTAAATCATGCATTGTAGAGTTGATGGGTCGACCACAAAGTGGTAAGCTGAGCACTTCTTTCCCTTTGAGAATGGAGGTAGTTCTTAGTCGGGTCGATGTGGAACTAGTAGGTCGCACAATGTAAAACAATAGGAGGGATTTCTTCCCTTCAACTGAGGAAAGTCTCAGTAGCTCGGATAGTTGAAATTTGAAAGAAGTTATCTTCCCCTGACCCAGGGGAGTTCTTTCATCATAGAATAGTAGATGAGAAACGGTAGCAGTATCGCGGGCACCTTCTTCCCTTTTAGAAAGGGAGGTCGCCATTGTTGAGTAGGTTGGTCAGTCGACGTGCTCCTGATCGGAGGACCTCTTGAGTTCCCGAGAGTAGTAGATCTTCAAGCGTTCAACATTCCATGGGCGAGGTAAGAGCCCCCCTTGTCTTCTAGTCGATACATCCCTCGATATTTATGTCGAGGTTGGAGTTGGCTGATGAGCCTTATTACCAAGCTTGGTTAATTGGTTAAGCTCGGTCGTCAAGTTTTCTTGTTAAGCTTAACTTCTTTCAATACCTGCTCGAGTTTGGTGTTCAAGGGAGTGTACCGATGAAAGTGACTTTCTGGATGTCGGTTGGTATGTTGGCCTCGGTCCTGGTCGTCCTCTTTATTTCTTTTGGCGTTAACAATAGAGCGTTCCTCTTCTTCCCATCGCTTCCTATCCCCAGCTGAGTTGTTTCCCCTTCGAGCAACTCTTTGTGAACTAAAGAGCTCCTCGACATTGAAATATTTTTTAGATTGGTTAAATACGTCGATGAGGGTAGTCGGGGGGCTCTTATCAATAGACATGATAAACTTTCTTTGTTTGAGTCTAACTACCATGGCGATTAGAGCTATCTGATCGGAATAATCGTCGACTTGGATAACTTTAACATTGAAACGGATGATGTAGTCTCTTAACAACTCGTTCTTGTAAGAACTCTATGTGGTGGGCCTTGCTGATCAATGGTCTGGATTGTCCTATTTGTTGGACTATGGGATTGAGTAAACCAGTGGGCCCCACTTCAAGTGATACGCCGCATAGCCTATTTGTGCAGTAGTATGTATTAGGGTTGGAATGCTATTGCTGTTTACGCAGACGACAATTTGGGTTGAACTAGGACACAACAATGTGGAACAGTGGGGAAAGAGAGTTTGATGGAATTCAAACTCTCATCTCCTCAGCTTCTATATAAGAGAAGTGTTGGGTCCCCGATTCAACAAAGCAACAAAACTCGAAGTCCTATATATTATTCTGTGTAAGGGTGTGAAGGAGAGGAAAGACCACAACATTGGTATTCTATTATTCTCAGCAATGACGTCTCACTTAGGTAAGTCATCCGAACCCTAGATCTTCATGACCTGTGCACAGCCGATCTCTAGAATTTCTACATCCAGATAATCTTACATTTCTCCATCTGCTTAATCGTGAGAAGATGAGTTGATAGCTTTCTTATGTCTCTCCCACTGATGACCTGTGTGAGGAAGGCTTTACCGAGCTGCAAGAAGGAACTGATGGACCTCGGCTTCAGCTACCTGAACCACTACCGAGCAGCTCCTAATAAGGTCAGGGAGAATGCTCGGTACACATAGTGCCCGAGGCGCCATGAAGCTCCATTTAAGCTCTTGAGGACTTGATGTGCTTGGTCATGTCTGTGGTTTCAGAATAGGGGGTCATCTGCGTTATCCGAAACCTAGGTGGAAGCAGAGACGCCATAATGTCGTCGATGAATGGTGGTTCAATTTCTCCTAACATGACCTCCATTGAGGTCGACACTTGGGCATGGTAGGTTTGTCTAATGTCGCTGATCTGCCCTTTAAATTTTTATGAGCTTTGCCTCCCAAGGGCCCTCGTTCTTGGCCACTGTTTCGAGGGCTTTTCTACAGCTCTTCCTCTTTAGCATGGGGCGCAGGTCGGAGTCGAGCGTGGCTGCCCTTGAAGTGTGGGAAAGGGCCTGGGTTGGCAGTTCAGGAGGTTGCTTGTTTCTCTGCGAGTTGACCGATGCTTGAGGTGGTGTAGTGGCAACACCTTCCTCTGCGTCGCGACCGGAGGGTGAATTCTATCTCTTCAAGAGTTGCATAAGTCGATAAATGTTTTTATTCAGGGCTTCGACTCGGTTCTCCAAGGAGATTAATCGATCGCTTCGGGTGCGGGATCGAGGAGCGGGCGTTGTAGGAGCAGAGTCAGCCTGCTGCTGGTAGGGTTGGGCACCCTGCTCAGCTGATGATTTAAGAAGTGTTAAGATGACTGCAACAATGGCAGTTGAAACTTTCTTCTTTCCTTTCGCCATTGTAAATTTCTGGTAAAGCAGGAACGACTTTGATGTCGTTTCCATAAACACCGTCAAACTGTTGATGTAAAAATCTAGTCTACCCTTTTTAGACATTCGAGTACCTGCATAGGAAGAAGACAAAAGAGACCCTAGCTAGAGTAGGGAACCCTTTGATGCAAAAGTCAAGCTTGGAATCTAGGTTTGGTAGTGTTGAGGGGTTTAAGGTGAGAGATTCTGCATACCTTTTACCGTAGATAGGTCCCTATTTATAGTGCAAGAGTTGATTACTTTGGTGGAGACATTTCATAAATTAAAGTCGTGCGTTCAGCGAACATCTTTCAACCGTTTCGCTTGATCTCTGGTGAACATAAGATCAAGTGGTCGAAATCCGAGAAAGTCGAGGCAGATGGCCAAGGCCGACCTTTGAGACCGAGGTTGATGTTCGATATCGAGCAATTATCCGACCTCCCTTCACTACACTATCCTCGCTTATTTCGATTGTCTGTTTAGTCCAATCTTACCCATAACACTCACTGTTAAAAACTTCTTAGGCTCATCCTAAATTTTATTTTCCATCCAATTTGTTGATAAGGTCATACCGACCCGAATGAAGGAAAATCAACTTGGTTCGAAACTTTTGTAGGCTATGAGAAGTTTTTAACGGTCAATCACTTGTTTCCATGGGTACAGTCCACTCGAGATTTGGATCCCTTTATGTTTAGGTCTACTCCCTAGCATGAGCTGGAAAAAAAGAAGAGAAGAACGGTGTGTATATACAAAAACTATACCAAAGTAGGTCCTGTGATTACAGCCTGACTGCACGTACCCGATTTGACCGAATCCGAACCTGCCCGCGTGCTGCTGGCCCGAAAATATTTTGTACGAAGAACGTAGTACTCCAGGTAGTGGTGTCAATGGGCCAGGCTCGGGCCTGTAAAATAAAAATATTAAATAAATCTGGCCCGACGTCCTCGCCCGAAGCAGTTCAATCCGGGCCGATCCTACCCCCAGGCCCGGCCTGTTGACAGCCTTACTTTCAGGGATTATACTCTGCTAGAGCATGCTATAAAGTGCTCATGCACAAAATCACCGTACATTGACATGCACTCACGTCAATCCAAACCATCCAAATTTCGTATCCCAGCGATTGTAGCGCCTAGACCACAATGCAATAGATAGACGGTTGCAAAATTTCGGGTGATTTGCAGCGGAAAGTTAAGTCCATTGATTTGAACGTTAGGATCACCCAATCATTCAATCAAATATTACATTCTAGGTAATACCCCATGGTCAGTTGGTTCTTGCATTTGGATGACTCTGCTTTGGGCCCACATGTCTTGTGGACAGACATTGTGTACATGTGCAACATATATCTATAAATGCTCCAATTGAAATGAATCAGTCCTGGCCTGTGGCCACTCTAACATGTCCATATTTGCGAACCGGGAATACCGACCGTCCATCATGTCAAGTTTTATCATTCTACATGTAGGATTCCCCTCTTAGACGTCCAGATTCACCTGCCCTACGGCCTAGTCTACGTCACAGTGGCGACGCACGAAGACTGGTTCGTCGAGTAGCATAGGAGACTCGGCCAAAAAGTTTTAATGCGTCCGCCAAGGATACATAGGTCATACGCATACTCCCAATAGAATAAATAAAATAAAAAATAAAAAACAAAACGTGGTGTTATCTGATACTGTGGCAGTATGCATAGTCCATATCCCGAGAAATTAGATGTAGGTTACGTTTAAAATAATTTAAACCGTTCAATAGTGGGACATACTGAAGATATAAATATACATGAAATCAGATTTACTGAATTTGTTAATCCAGCGATAATTATACATTTGTGTATTGAATTTGGACCATTGAATAGTTTTCACTGAACCGTCCATCAGATGCCTTTGAATTGGCCATTCACGATACCGATCCATTGTAATTATTGGTTTGAGATAATTATAGATCGTATCTCGTGTTTTCGACGGTTTATTTTGAGTAACACGTGTGTCACGTTTACGAATCTGAATACATGCGTATGACCATCTTTCTCTGCAAGAGCATCGAAGTTTTTTTTTTTTTGCAAGAAGAGTTCCTTTTACTGTGTCGCGACTCAGGACCGAGCGTGTGTCGTCACCCACTGGGGCCCACATGCTAAGTTGTACGATGATCATAACCATCCATATTGTTGAATCGATGCTGTAATGTCTACATAAGGAAATACTCTGAACGGATGGTTTTGGCCATCACTCTCAATAGATGAATTTAGAACCATGAAAAGAAGATTTTCAACGACACCTGTTGAACTCGAAAATCAAAGGTTAAGGTCATCATTGAAGTTTGATTATGAAAATGTTAAATATTTATGTTAGTGACTAAAATGCGTACAGTTCAAATCATCGTACCATCTTAGGATGTGAGCCCGAGTGAGTGGAGGCGTACACTGGACCCTCAGTCGCGACAGAAGCAAAACGTTTTCTCAAACGTATACAACACACGTTTTTAGCGTTTTACGCAAGATTTCTGGGGGCCACATGTTGTGTATATGAAATCCACTCCGTTCATCAGGTAAGAATCCACATTTTCATCGTATCAGGGAAAATGAGAGCCCGATAGAAAAGTCATATGGGTCACGCTAACGGTAATGATGTAAAATTGGGCCTAAAATCTTTAAATTCATGCGTTGTGGCCCCCATGAGTTTTGGATCAGGCAAATGTTTGTATCTTACTTTCATCATAATAAGCAACACCTGATGAACGGTCTTGATTAAAGATATACACCATGGTAGCCCCACACAAAAAACCTATGGTTTGCCCTGCTATCTGAACCACTTGAGTTTGGATCCGAATTACTTATGCCTCTAATAACGAGAATCGAGGAGCCCACCTGATGGACGGACTGGATTTCACTTATATCCCACATGGAGCACTAGTGGTAGCTTTTATTCCGCGTTGATTCGGGTCCCTCAAACAGGGTGCGAATCGGGTACTTCCCCAGGCTAGGGCTATGACGGCCACTGTGATGTATGGATGTTATCCACACCGTTCATGCATTTAATCATATCATTTTAATATGGGGACACAAAATGAGATAGATCCAATGCTCATGTGGACCACGAAATGGGAATTAAATTCTTATAGTTGAAAACTTCTTGGGCGCCACAGAAGTTTTGGATCAAGATGATATTTGTATTTTACCTTTTCCAGGTCTCCATGAACTTATGAACAGGTTGGATGAAAAAATATACATCATGGTAGGTGTCATTAACACAACTTCTTCTTGTGGTGTGGCCCACTTTAACCTTGGATTTGTCTAATTTTTGTTATTCCATTCTAAAATGACATGGAAAAATGCGTGGACCGTTTGGATGAAATCCATACATCACAGTGGCCTCAAAGCCCTGGCATGTCCCTCACGGGCGGGGAAGTACCCAATCCGCGCCGCCTCAGGCAAGTTTATCATAAACGAGGAACCATACGATCCTCGACCGATGATCTATGTTCTGGTTTGATTTTCAATATACCCAAGTGGGCCCACCACTTATTGATTCATATCATTTTTCTGCTAAACCCCGCTGTAGATGGACCGACTGAAAACCTAGAAGACCAAAACACAGCCACCAATCTTGCGCTTTTTCTGTTTCAAACGTGGGCTATTGCTCTATTCTCTTTTTTGACCGTCTATTTTACCGCCACAGAACTGAAAGGTCAAGATCGTTCCATTTAAAAATTAAAAAGAAGGATTATCGTCCATTCACCGGGGACAACAGACGACTGGTCTGGATCTGTAAACCGCGGGCCCACTTGTACAAATAAAAACTCGAGCATAGACGGCATATCCTCGGGTCGGACAGGGGAATGTAGGAACCTGAAGCGGAGTATACGCACAGTATCCTGGAACATCGAATTTATGCATACGTGACAACCCATATACCGTTGATCTTATGATTGGAAAAATGGACGGATGATTTTGGAGTATTGTTCTTAAAATAACAAAGGAAATGCTATAAAAGGGGGTCAGAAATTAACGGTTTAGAAGAAAAAATGCAAACGGTCAAAATACAAAAGAAAAAAAAAAATACTGGACAGTTTTTGAGATTTAAATCAGAGAATTTCCTGGAACTTCATATCCAGTTTATGTCCCATGAGATGAATGGTTTGGATCAATCTTAGATGGCCCACATTTGCATAAATCAAGGCTCGAGGATACTATGCAATCATGGGCGCGAGGTTCATATATAATAATAATTCTTCCAAAAGCAAAAGGAGGGTTTTGCTGGTAAAATAAAACCATCTCTCTCTTTCTTCTTTTCTTTTCTCTCCTCTCTCTGAAGGGTTTTCTCAAAATCTGGTTTTATGAGGTTGTTATCTTGAAATGGGAAGGAGATGGAGAGCTCCCGAGAGAGACCATCTTCTCAGAATCTGATGTTGCTGAGGAGTTCTCGACTCCAGCTTGAGTTCCTGACATTTCGACCCATCTCCTTTGAGTCCTTTTGGATTCTGGAATCATGTCTCAGACCAACTGGGAAGCGGATAAGATGTAATAGTTTTCTCTTGTTTTTTATTTTCTCATTTGGGTTCTCTTTTTGTTCTTTTGTTTTCTTTCATGGTTTTTGTTTTTTCTTCTGCTTGTTGGGTTCTTTCAGTAGATATTTGTGTTTGGAGCTGCCTTTTTTATGCTGTTTTTGGTGTATTTTTTGGTTTTTTTTTTTTTTTTTTTTTTTTTTTTTTTTTT
>JAJHSJ010000001.1:23092664-23352416 GCA_021015155.1 Magnolia officinalis | reverse complement strand
TTGCTTTATAGTTCCACTGAGTTGATCACTCACTCCCACGTTACGTAACGGTGTTGTACACACGTTACGGGACGGTGTGTACACACCTTTGCTTTATAGTCCCACCTTTGCATTAATCAGAGTCTTAGTTGCAGGTGGTGGTGAGCCTACGAGGCGGAGCCGCGGACTTCGAGGATGAACGAGGAGGCATTCTCTTACATGCAGTTTTCAGGCGGGTTCATGTGAGTCGTGTTCTGATCGACGGGGATTTTTGGGATGTTGACTAGATGACATTACACCTTTTGTATATTTTGGAATTGTACATGTAATTATTTAACCTGGTAACATGTTCACACTCTGGAGACTAATAACAGTTTATATATTTTATATATCTATCATAGTCTTCTGCTTGCGTAATTTAACTGTCTCTAGAGTATGATATGTTGTTTTAGTATAATCTCACTTATGTTTAATGCACTAACACGGGCAAAATTTAATCATCATTATCTATGTTGCATAAGTGATGCGTTGGAACTCAGGAGTGGAGCTTATGCTCGACCCCCGATTTTCAGGGCGTTACAGGCTTTGTCGCCATCCATGGTGCTAATAGCCACTAATGTTTCTTCTTCAGAAAAGGGGATTTCCAGTAGTTCAACTTCAACGACTTGAAGAGAGTGAAAAGAAATACCATCAAGTTGAGGTCTGTGCAGCCCTCCGCCGAATAGATGGAAGTAAAGTGGGCGATAGCACAGTCAACGATTTCTTCCTTATCATCAATCAGCCGAACATCGACTAATATGCTAAAGATAGCTTTGGCTCGAGCTTTCATACTGGCAATGTTGTGGAATTACTTTGTGTTTTTATTGCCCTCAGAAATCCATTTCGCCCTTGCTTTCAGTTTCCACGAGATTTCATCTTCGAGGGCCCTAGATGATATTTCCTGAATTATTTGGATGCGTCTGGAGAGGATATGCAGGGGAATATCATTGCCTTCAACAGTTGAATCGATTGACTGCAGTTCCAAAAAGAGGGCTTCAGTTTCTTGATCTCTCTTACGAAGCTCCTCCACCTTCCAGCGTTTGATTTTTTCCTTTAGAAGACGCAGTTTGCATAACAGACTGTGGCCAGCATAGCTAGTGACATGGAATGACGACCACCATTCCTCAATCCGCTGTTTAAACCTATCGATCTCGAGCTAGGCTGAATTAAATTTAAATGGCTTCGGACCCCAATTTACTTCGTCCAACAAGAGAAGGATGGGGCAGTGGTCCGAAGTAGTTCTGGGAAGAGCTAGCTGAGAAATGGAAGGAAAAGCATCAATCCAATTCGTGGACAAGAGGAACCTGTCGAGCCTGGACTAAATCGAATGACGACGCCCATCCGACCAAGTGAATTTGGCGGCCGTGAGGGGAAGATCGATGAGTTCCATTTGTTGAATCCAATCCGAAAAAGCTTGCATGGCTGGGTTGGATCTCCTCTGAAGAGTGTTCCGCAGCGAAACGGACCACGTGGAAATCGCCAACTATGCAACATGGGCCTGAAAATAATTGCCTTGTAGTGGTCAATTCACCCCAGAAGTTCGGTCTAATGGAATCATCATTGGGGCCATATACAACAATGATAATACATCGGAAAGAGGAAGACTTATCTTGTAAAATGATTGCTACAGAGAAGACGCCCGTGACCGAGTGTTGCAAGTCCCACTAAGAAGATTTCCAGGTAACAAGAATGCCTCCTGAAGAGCCATCGGCATCCCGAGTCACATACTTGGCGTCGTTGGTGTGCCATATTGTGGCCAAGAGGCGATCAGAGAAAGAAGGAACTTTGGTTTCTTGAAGGCATAAGACATCCGGATGCCTGCGCCTGATGGATTCCTTGATGAGATTCCGCTTCTGCCTGGATCCCATCCCGCGGACATTCCAGGAGAGTATTTTCATTAAGAAACCACTCTGCCCCGAGTACCCTTTCTGCCGCGTCTAGAGGAAAAGGCGAGAGTTAATGCTGGGATAGATTGGAGGTTGGATAGCTCCCTGTTGGAGATAGAGCGGGTTGGATGTTTGATCGGAGTCTTGGTCAGAGGAAGAGGCCTTCCTCTTGTCTTCGATATATTGGAATAGGCCGATGTAATCTTCTGGCCGGGTTCCGAATGATATGCTTAGAGACCGACCGATGTGGCCGACAACGTCCCTGATCCACCTCTTGTTTCGCATATTCTCAAAGATTTCCTCGCAGCTTTTCCCTTTCGTGGATAGCTAGGAGTCAGTTTGCTGTTGATGGGAGGAATCAACTCTCATCTGGAGCGGTTCAGCGATGATGATCGCACTAGGATCCTCCTCCTGGAATAGAGTCAGGGGTCCCATATTTGCCCAATCATGACTCTTGGAAGTTGAGGAGGTAGGCGAGGTGGGACAGGATACGTCGCCTTGAGATTCTGTGAGAAGACAGTCGGAGATGTCCCCATGGGATTGAGAATCGTCCATCGAAGCCCGGTGGATACTATGAGAAGATCGAATGAATTGAGAGGAGAGTTTCATGAGGATGGGCGATGAGGGCAGAGGATGGGGTGCGTCAGAAGAGAATCGGGGATTAAGAGGAACTGATTCAGCTACGATGATGGCGGGCCATGTGTTGTGTGGTAGGCGGATTCGAGACGAAAAGGGGCCCACTTCCACAGACCCGAGTTCGTTTAGTGAAGTAAGGCGCGGCGATGAAGCCACGTGGACGGGAGGGATGCAGACGTCAGGACGGGCAGTGTTGTCAAGGCGAGTAGGTGGGAGCGAGGTACTTTCATCGTGTAGGCAACTCGGGATATGCGAGGGGGGCTGGACGCGTGGCAGTGAATCCGTCGTTGGATCCTCCAGACGCGATAGAGACTGGATGAGGATCCACGTGTTACACTGATCGGTGGTTTGCGAACCTTCTCGCGCACGGAAAGCGGCGCATCAGAGATACAGCCAGAGAGATGGTTCAGGGAGGAGGCACGTGGCGTGGATGACGGGAGCATGCCATGATGACATTCGGCGGGAGCAGTTAATTTAAGAGGTCCCAAATTCGGTGCTCCACCGGAGTATGGAGAAAGTACTCCGTCGTCACCACTGCACGTCTGAAACTGCTACGGCAGAAGACGATTGATTTCTCTGGACCTCCAGACATCGCCCCATCTGAGGTGGTTGGTCCCAAGAACTTCCTTTTAGACCGGCAGAGAGACAAGCCGATTATCCGCCTTGACACGGATGTGATCAGGGAGTGGGATGCCTTTCTTCCTTCGAATCCTTGCTCTGATGACGCCAAGCTCAATCCCTAGTTGGGTTTTGGCATCCATTTCCAGAATAAAGCCAAGGGAGGAAGCTGCCGAAATGAGGAATTCATCATACCAAAATTCCAAGGGGACATCCCATGTGAGAACCCAAATATTTTCTTTCCCAAATATGGAAAATTCCTCCCAAGGCATAATGCTGGCGATCGGTCCAGAAACCTGAGAATTCCCAAGTGACGAAAGGAGGTCGGGACTGAGACCTGGACAGACTTTAACCCAAAGAGCATCATGGCCAATAGGTTTGAGGTCAGAAATACCGTATTGAAAGCCTGTTTTATCTTTAAGTCGGGCTCTGACGGAAGAAATCGACGCTCCCTGATGCGTGATGATGACTGCGGATTTCGCAAATTCAACCCTATTTTTAGTGAACTTTTCTTGATCTATAGATAGGATGTCGACCGAGCTAGATTCGCCATCTGATTTGAGAGGTTGCTGATGTTGAGGGTCAAATATTGCATACCAGACCCCAATTATTACCTGGATTTATGAACATGGTACTATTTAACGGCCCGATTTAATCGTGTTTGTGATGCAGGGTGTACTTACGAGCTTTGAAATAGGATGCTAAAAGCATGGATTTAACGCCCAAGGCAAGGGACGGACCACAGGGGACCAAGACCAACGGATTTACACGCCAGAGATCCGAGAAAATCGAGAAACTGAAGTTCAAGTGGCCTGAAAGTAGTCCAGAATACAAGAGCACAGGGTTCCCACCATCCGTTTGGCTCAAAACTTCGTATATGGCCCGAGGACCATAAATTAACCGTACACGTCAAATTTCAGCCATTAGATCCCTCTGGAAGTGGCACAACAGACAGATCATCCCCATATCCCTGATTTGGGACCCAGCTGATATCTGGATATGCTTCACTTTTGGTATCAACCTCTTAAATTAGATGGGAAGACGAATGGACGGCGTGGATTCAATTGAAGACATCTCTATGGACCCCACCCGTGACGCCTGTGTACAAACTGCAGGTTGAACGGCTGTAAGATTGATCAGGTGGGCCGCATCAAAGGATAGCCAAAACCATCCTTTCCTGACTGAAATTTCTAGAGGAATCTGGTGGATGGTGTGGATTTCTCAAAAGGCAAATCAAGTGGGCCCCACCGAGAGCTCAACGCAATTCCTATGCGTACGTTACGCACGTCCGCGATTTTCGGACGTTCGGGAAGAGTGGCCCACCAACTTTTCTAGGATGGAAAATCCGGACCGTCTAGATGGAGCACAAGCCCAGGCCAACCCTAGCGATGACGAAAGATCCGAAGGTGAAGCCGTGCGCCGTCCAAAATACCAGTCAAGCGCAAGTCGGTTTCTGCTTTCGTTCGCAGGGAGTGCGGAAATTTTCCACACCGACTTCAGACGTTGTGCGTAAATAGCACCGACGCATGGAGTGCGGAAACTCTCCACCGACCTTTGCTTCCTATAAGAAAGAAAGAGAGAGAACGTGGAAGGGCATCTTGGCTTGGGTTGGACGTGGAGCAGAGAGACAGAGAGAGAGTAGAGTTGTTTGTTTTTCTTTTTCTTTTGTTTATTTTGGATTTAGCCTAATCATGTTGCTAGGCTAAACCTCTTAGCTAGGGCTAAGAGGTGAAGCTTGTGCGTGATTAGGATGGTTGCTTTGTTTTAATTCATGTTTTGTTCAACTCTTATGGATTCTAGTTATTTATGAAGATATATTCTTAGTTTTTAATGGTTTGTTGTGACTCAAATTACAATAGATCTACGATAGCTTGATATGTCTTCTTTTTCTGAATTGAGATTGTGAAATTAGTAAGATCTGTTGTTCACCGTCCCATGGGCATGGTAGGGTGACGGAATCCTTTCTAACCTTCACAATTCTCTTAGGGTTGGCTGTGAGATTGGTAAATTGTTGTTGTTTGCCATCGTCTCATGGGCATGGTTAGGTGACGGGATCACTTCCAAATCTTCACCACTCTTATCTATTGATGATTGGATCCATGAGAAGTTCAGAGATCTGACAAATCTCTTCTTACCAATTGGATAGGATAGGACTCTGATTCCAGTTGTGTCCTTGAATCATTGCAAGGTAGTTTCCCATTTGCTACAAGTGAATCCTTGGCACCATAGTTCCCACCTTTATTTTTATTAGTTTTTAATTAATTTATTCACAATTATTCCCTTCCTTTTACCTGATTTAGATTTCATCTTATCCTAGTTCTAGTTATACTTAGTTTCAAATTACGTATAAGTTTCAGTCCCTTGGGTTTCGACCTCGGTCTCACCAAGGTTATTACTACATCACAACCCTATACTTGGGGAGTGAACAGCTGAGGATTGTTCGGGATGGGCTCCTCCATCGGCGGAGAAGGAGTAACAGAAAAATTTGTATTGTTATTACCATTTATCAGGGCTTCTTTGAAGGAGAGGTTCGGAGCAGTCATGCTGCTGTTGTTGGCTGTAAAGATGGGCTTGTATTGTTGGGAAGAGGTAGAAGGAATGTTAGATTGGGGGCCTGACTGTTTGCGAATAGGTTGTTTGGGGAGAGTCTCGGGGCCATATCGAGCTCTTTGCACTAATAATTTCCAGCCGTCGAAGCTATCTCCATGGAGCATATCCACCGCTCGTGCCAGCTCTGTTTCACTCCCCATGCGAATAAGAGCGAACCCACGATATTCCCCGCTATTGCGATCTCTGGGCATGACCACGTCCATAACTGCGCCCGCTCATCCGAAGATTTTTTCAAGGTTTAAGGGATACCAGCCTTGCGGGTAGCCTTTGACGAACAGGGTGGGATAATGGGCGTATTTACTACGATTAGGGCCCACTGGAACCTGAGAGTCTTCTGGGAGGAACCGTAGTCCACTCTCCTTCCTCATGATCATTCAATAGATGGCCATTGACAAACTGATTATTCTTCCCGGAAGGTCGTGGGATGGTAGGAGCCATGAAAAAAAAGCTAGAAAGAAGAGGATTCGAGCCTCAATAGTGCTGGAGGAAGAATATGACGGGGTGGAATGGATCTGAGAGGGGCTCGTCTGGAACAAAGGTTCATCGGAGGTCGTCGGGCACATCGGAGGTCATCGGAGGTCATTGGGCTCATCGTAGGTCATCGGAGGTCATCGGGGAATTTAAATTTTTTTTATCGGTGGCTCATCGTGGCCCACCTGTGTTTTGGATGTCTGATTTTTGAAGAATCTCTTCATCCAGGTGAGAGGAGCTGGATGAACGGGTTGGATGGGAAATACAACATCAAATGTGGAAAAGTGTAGGTAATCTCCCCCAATATCCCAACGAGTACGAAGAAACGAAGACTATTAACAGAGAGGAGAAGACGCACGCTATCCCAATCTTCTCTCTTTTAACAAAGAGATTTTTCTAACCTTCACAGATAAATGCCAGAACAATTCTTTGAATCCCAGAGAAAAACCCAAATCACCATACAAGAATAGTTCAGTTACAGAGAAAAGTTTTCATTTCCATGGGGAAGTCTAGAACTCAATATTTGGAAATATATAATGAAACAACATGCATGAATCGAATAATATGCTCTAGGAAACATTGTGCCCATAAGAGGTTTGTCTTTCTTTCACTGACCTGTTCATTCAAACTGGCACGCAACATCTTTATTGAATTTTCTGCATGACCCAACTCCTTTTCAAGCTGCTGTATGTTACTAGTCTCCTCTTCAATCTCATGCACAAAAGGAGCCCATGTTTCACATCTCGTTAAAGCAATAAAGGAAAAGAAATGACTAAATACACTGGCAGAGATAGCAGCAATGCTAACACACAATTGCATTCAAGGTCATGAATATAATAATTATACCAGATTCCACAAAAGAACGGAGTGCTGTTACACTGAATCATTGGAAATGCTAAGAACATATTTTAATGAATTAGAATACTTCTTAATAACAAGGAGAAAATAACAATCGCAAGTAAGAAAAGACACTAACAAGGATAACTAAAAAGAAAACTGAGTCCCCATTAACAATGAAGATCTCTAACTCCCTATGTAGCTAGTGAGCCTGCTTCCAAGCTGTATTTAGGTGAATACAATGAGCAGATGGAAATATATGATCACATCATGAGCATCTCAGTCACGAAGAAGAACTCCAAGGATATCTCTTGCTGCTATCACTCCACCAAAATAATACTTCAGGAATCTCTCATACATACTGATAAAACATAAGTTTTAGTGCCTCAGGGAATAACATGCAACCTTTTCTGAGTGCCTTATTGCCAAGATGTTGCAAGTAAACCTCACAGCACCCACATGATATGGAATCATATTGGAAAAGTGGCATTGGATTCTGTAGAGCAACGAAAAATGATATTTTCATTTCTAACCATCATTCCACAATACATACAAGTCAACATGATCGTAACCATCCATAAAAAGCATTCCAAATAAGTCATATATCAATTGGTGTTTCGACCAGTTAAGAAGTAAGAAATCATAATAATAAAAAAGCTCCACGATTTAACATTGAAGAGAAAATATATATATATATATATATATATATATATATATATATATATATATATATATATATATATATATATATATATATAAGTCTCCTGCGCACAAGGCCGCACCGACCTTAAATGAGAGCTCGGTTATGTACCGTTAGATCCCCTCATCGGCTGGGATTCAACAGCCGTGCGCAAGAGAGAGTCTCTTGAAGGAGGACTCGCGCGGCACTTTTTTCGGCATCTCACGGGAAGTGACGTCTCCAAGTCCTGTGGGCCACACCATGATGTATGTTTTGTATCTACACCGTCCATCCATTTGGAGAGATCATATTAGGGCATGATCCGAAAAATGAATCAGATCCAAAGCTCGAGAGGACCACACCACAAAAAATAGAGGGGAGAGTGACGCCCACCGTTAAAAAGTTCTAAGGGCCGGCCACCTCAGTTTTCATTCAGGCAAATATTTGTGTTTTCCTTCTTTCATGTCTGCTTTAACACATGATCCGGCTGGAATCTCAAATAAACATCACGGTGGAACTTCAGAAGGTTTCAACAGTGGGCGTCACTCTCATCACTGTTTTCTATGGTGGGTCCACCCCAGACTTAAATCTACCTCGTTCTTTGGGCCATGCTTTAAAATGAAATCTCCAAATGTATGGACGGTGTTGATACAACACATACATCATGGTGGGCCCATAGAAGTTGGTGACGCCACAGCCTGTCAGTATCCAATCCCCGTCGCGCACGAATCATTCCTGGACTCGGATTGAGTCTAACCCCACCCGGACAGTAGGGCTCTGTGGGGCCCACCGTGATGTAAGTGTTTTATCCACGCCGTTCATCGCTTTTTTCAGATCATTTTAAGACATGATCTTTAATATAAAGCAGGTCCACAGCTGCAGTGGAGCACAAAGTGGGGATTGAACGTCCATCTTTAAAAACTTCTTGGGAGCACATTGCTGGCTATTTGTGTTTCAGATCAAGCTGATATTTGTGTTTTCACTTCATCCACAAGCAGTGACCTTATGAATAGGTTGGATGGTAAAAAAAAACATCACGGTGGCCCTGAGAAAGGTTTCAACGGTGTGTAATTATCACTTCAGCTTCCTTTCATGTGGTCCACTGGAGCTGTGGACATGCCTCATTTTTAGGATAATATCATAAAATAATCTGATAAAAGTGATGAACGGCATGGATAAAACACTTACATCATGGTGGCCCTAGAAATACGCCCATTAATAATAGATATCTGTGGTCAAAAATATATTACGAAAAGAGAGGTTAAATAGTTCGTTTAGACTCTGGTGAAAGTTTGCCACCATTTATTCAAGTTTTGCTTCTCATCCACTGACCACAAGGCAGACTTTGAAGGCAATCTGGTCCACCCAAATTGTGGAACCCACAATGGATGGTACACAACCTGAAATCGTCAATGATCAAAAGCAAGTAATCATCTGGATTCACAAATTGAATTTGAAATGGTGATTATTTTATTTTTAACTTTTCCAATTGATAGCCAACAAATGGATGGTTAGGATTTTTCTATCAGCCTGATCTCCAGGATGTGATCCATCCACAGTAGACCTTACAATTGGACACCTTGGGTTGAAGTTAACGGTTGGCACGTGTAGAATGTATGAGACACCACAGCTTAAAGAATATAAGCGGACAATCATTGTGGTAGTGTACCAAACAGCGAGAGAAGTGCTGTTTGACTTTTGACTATCTCAGGAGCTCAACGCGTGTGGTTTTCATCACTCTCATCACTATGAGAGAAGTGCTATGTGGGCCCCACTATGATGTATGTATTTCATCCATGTCGTCCACCCATTCTTTCAGATCATTGTTTGGTATGAGCCCAGAAATGAGGTTGATCCAAATCTCAAGTGGACCGCACAGTGTTAATTGAACGCCCACCATTAAAAACTTCTTGGGGGCCACAAAGTTTTAGATCAAGCTGAAATATATTATTTCCCTTCATCCAAGTTTGTATGACCTCATCAACAGGTTAGATGTCAAATAGCCATTATAGTGGGCCCTAAGAGGTTTTTAATGGCAGAAATTCAATCAAAACTGTTTTCCCATGGTGTGGTCCACATGTGATTTAGATATAGCTAATTTTTTGGATAAAAACATAAAATTATCTTTCAAAATGGATGGATGGCGTGGATAAAACATATATATCATGGGGTCCACATAGCACCGACCACTAGCCACAGCTGATGGCAGCGTCACCAGCCAAAACGCGTCCCTATCTCTCTGTCAAAATTGATGCCACATGACACGCCTTGATGAATAGGTGTAGGTCGCGCGAGTCCTCCTTCAAGAGACTCTCTTGTGCACGGCTGCTGAATCCCAGCGATGAGGGGATCTAACGGCACATAACCGAGCTCTCATTAAGGTCGGAGCGGCCTTGTGCGCAGGAGACCGGGACTATATATATATATATATATATATATATATATATATATATATATATATATCATTTAAACTCTTATAAAGAACAAAATAATATAATTTACCTTTTCTAAACGATTCGTTTTTTTAAGGTTTTTTCTAAATGATTCTTTAAGCCCCTGTCAGTTTAAAAACATAAAATGAAAGTCAAGTGAAGCTTAAAATAGAAGAAAATAGGTATAATTTGAATCGTAAATTGGGATTTGAATCGTAAATTGTAGGATTCAAATTATAAAATCATAAGATTCATATAAAAATGGATTTAACAGTGGGATTCAAATAGTTTCACTTAAGATTCAACTCAAATCGTAAATCATGGATCGAAGGATTTTAACAACATTGATCCTTTTTTTTTCTTCTTTTTTTTCTTTTTGGAAAGATCACTGATTTTTTAAAAGGAGCATAGATGAGATATCTACACCAAAAATTACAAAAGACTGGACCAATGAGACCAAAAGCTAAACAACAATTTCAAAGGAACTTAACAAACGACCCCTAATCCATGACGTTGAACTTAGCCCTTCTAAACACCATATCTAGAATAATACTCTGATTCCGAAAACATCTCTCATTCCTCCTCTTTTTCTTTTTCTTTTGAAAGGTAGTCATCTCTCATTCCATTTCAACCAAATAGCTCATACCGTTCCAATAGAACAAGCTTCACAACTTCTTCCCTTTTTCACTAGAGCCACCCCCTCGCCATGCAAGAAAGAAAGCCTCTATTGAAGCTGGCATCACCCAACTGGCTTGAAAAAACATCAAAGAATTGAAGTCATACTGCTCTGCATAGGTAAAATGCATAAAGAGGTGATAGACCGATTTCACATCCCACAGATACATGATACAGCCATTGGAATAACCACTATAACACTGATTATACAATATCCATATTCATTATTTCAGATGCATTCAGGCCAATATTTCCTCATTCTTGGGAGGCTTTCCCCACATCCCAACGTGGTTATCAAACCATAAGTGTGCATGCTGCCACAGTTGATATTACATGATGTAGTGAAATATGTCAATAGAAAAACAAACTAAATAAAAGCAAGTAGAGGCTTCATCGATTGTTTTGTTAATATGTATGTCCTGCATGACAGTCATTATTCATCCCATATGGCAACTTTTGACATAGATTAACACAACATAATTGTAGCAGCAATGAATTCCAAACAAAAATTACTTAAGTTAGTTCTTGCAATTTAAGGAACAAAGATATATAGTATCCCAATCATCAAACTAGCATGATCTTCATTGCAAGTAAAGATAGTGTTACCTCATCCCCCATCTCAGCTCGCACTTTTAGGACACGACCAACAACCCATTGTACAACAGGATAAACACCTTTATAGTCAAGGCCTTGAATCTGGTGAGCTTGAAGAGGGTGTGGACATTTCATAGAATGTAGAGCAGCTTCAATGACTTCACCAACCTTACTGAACATTGGAAACAACCCCAACAAGGAAAAATTAGCCAAAATGCAGGAAAAAATTGTTACAGCAACTTCAATGAAGAAAACAAGTCAAATCGACCTAGGAAATGTCCTAAAACCAAAAGAGGATTAAATATAATCATAAATCGGATTGCTATAAGAAAAATTCGTAAATATTTTTTCATGTCAACGTATATTACACATGCATGTATGTATGTTTAAGTGCGCGTGTGTGTGTGTAGAGAGAGAGAGAGAGAGAGAGAGAGAGGTGCACTCCAGCCGTACTGGTACCAGGAAGATGTGGGCCGATGTGATTTATGCAGGACATCCAATCCGTCCATCAGATGTGTGAGTTCATGTTACCCACAAGTAGCAAAAATCAATATGATCGAACACTCAGGTGAGCCATGTAAAAGGGAACAAGATGGGAAGGACCACCCACCCTTGATTTTCACCCGTTCACACCTGAATTGCAAAACAGCCTGATATCTGGCCTGACCCTTCATCCAGGCCAGATGAAGGATCTGAATGACCTGGATTCCATAAACACTACAAGGTGGGCCCTCTATTCAAATCAACAGTAGGCGTCCACACTCAACTTATTCCCTGTGGTCTCGGCATGTAGCCACCTCAGTTTTGGATTGGGCTGATATTTGGTTACCGAGGTCAATTGAGGTCAAGCATCTGACAGACAGGTTGGATTTCAAGCATCCGAGGCCCCACTTCTACCCAGTTCCACCATAGTTTATGGACTGGTACCGGTACCCCCGGAACGAGTCATAAACAATGCATGTGAGTACCCAAATAATCATGCATTGGATATATAGGCTGCATTTGGAAGTACGGCTAAACCCAGTTTCTAAAGGAAATGTTCGTTGACCACCTGCATTCAAAAGTTTCAACACCTGAGAATCCATGGAAATTGCATTCCTAATTGAGAGGGCTACGTCTTTTTTGTCAAGCTGGCTCCAAATCATCATTGTCTCAACTAATCAGTATTTAGCCTTTTTCTTTCAGAAATCAATTCACGCTCAACCGCATTTTTGTACCACTCACCCAAACATGCCCATAGCATATTAACTGCAATATCTTCCTATCACTCTTCTATTTATTAGACAAGACAAACTTCAAAACCATTAGCAACCAGGAAAGTTATTTAGCACTATTGTCATCTATGGTGTGCTCAGATGAACTATTCGATTTAATTGCAATTATCAGTCAAATAAAGTGGAAATTCCCAAATTGTTAATTCCTTATATTCATATTGAGGGTGTATGCTCCAAATCATGAAACCCTTTTTTTTACCATTAAAAAGAAAAGGACCCCCTTTTAGAAAATACACTAACTTCTTTTCCCATTTTCTCTTCATTAATTAGAATGCTCTAATTGGAAACTCCAGCTAAAAGCAATGCGCCAGCCAGTCCCTAGCCTGGGTAAAGGGGTAAGGTTGATATCAGACGGCCATAGAGGTTCTTCTAAGCAATCACGAAAATACATATTCAAATATGATGGGGAAAATAAGATAAGCAACCACCAAATAGCTGGGACCAGGCTTTGATGATGATCTATCTGAATGACTGGAATTCAACTCACTTTTGACCCTAACATAGCCACACGCTCAAATTACAAACTAGTTTCAAGGATGTAAATCAAAATGTAGGATTTGAATCATAATGGCAAGATTTTAGTAACACTGAATACGGATTTTGAAAAATCCAGAGTTATGCATCATACAAAGAGGAATTATAGGATTTAAAACCCAAAGATAGCACTATATATTTGGGTTTTCAATTTGAACAAGTGGACCAACATCTCAATGACCCAAAGCAGTGGTTTGGAGGCCACCATGGATTGGCTATCATCACCATTACCGCCACCGCCACCATTGTCATCCTCGTCATTGCCATTTCCCAAGTATTTGGATTCACTCTATGAGTTTCGTTTCACTAATCATTCATAAGCACTATCCTCATAAGCAAGCCGTCATATCCCTTCTGACCACCATGATCCAAGTGCTTTTAGGTCTTTGTCTCATCCTCTCTTCAAGCCTTTAATCCTAATCAATGTTCTTCTCTTTACAAAAGTCATCTTGTCCTTATTGCACATGACCAAGCCCTCTCAATCAAGGTATTCCATAGTGGTAACGGTGGCCATAACAGCCACTGCCATCATCATTGCAATACAGGCCGTTACGGGTGTTGTTTTTTGGATGTCTTAAATCTATCCAGAATAAAGGTTTGTCGATTGCATCGACAGAACATTTGATGCCATCGAGCACCATTCGATGCCATCGAACAGTGCTCGATCCCATCGAGAATTTCTGGATTTTCCATCGAACAGTGCTTGATCCCATCGAGAATTTTCAGATTTTCTCCAGTTGGTTGTTGGACTAACTGGGTGCTTTTTCGATGCCATCGAAGAATGTTCGATGATATCAAAAGATATGTTCGATGCAATCGAAGAAAAATCGGATTTCCATGCCTTGTCTCTAGACTGTTCAGGTGTTAGTTCGATGCCATCGACATGGCTTCGATGCCATCGAAGGATAAGTTTTGATGACATCGAAGAGTGTTCGATGACATCAAACGGATCGTGCAGATTTTCACAGAGTTGAGATTTTGCGGGATTTATTTTCGATTTCGTTTGAGATTCTTCCATAGCTTATATATATGGGTGTAAATGGGATTGGGAGGATATATTAGGGTTTCTAATTCGTCCAAGGGTTTTCAAGGGTGTAGCAAGGGTTTGATTTGAGGTTGTTTGAATAGGGTAAGCTCTCGTCTCTTGTAATTACTGCTTTTCATAGTGATCATCTATCGTTTTGTGTCGTGGTTTTTCTTCCCAAAAGGGTTTTTCCACATTAAATTGTTGGTTCTCTTTGTGCTTGATTGGTGCGATTGGATTACTTTTTTAGATTCATCTCTGTGTGCTTCCGTGGTCCACCAACAACGAGTTAAATAAAAATAAAATAAAAAATAAAAATAAAAAAACCTTATTTCATCCCCGTTATAGACAATTATAGGTCAATTTTTCTATAACGGCCGTTATGGCCATTACAACCCCGTAACGAATAATGGTTCCCACTATTACCATTATGTAACCACCATTACAGACATTATGTAACCGTTTTGGAATACCTTGATCTCAATATGCTCTGCGACCCCCAATTAGTTGAGATAAAGCTTAGATGAGGAAGATGATTGGATTATTCATGGCTGCTTCTTACAACCTCATTCGAAATTTTATCCATCCTAGCCTTCTTACACATCTCCACATTCTCATATATGCAACACTCAAATTTTGGCATTTTCCTTATATTGTGTTTTAACTACCAAACACTCATAGAAATTCCCTCAAGTTACATAGGCTTGTGGCGATCATACAATCTGTGAGAGGTACATCTCCACTACACTAAGTATAGCTCTAATTTGTTGGGAACATCCTTATTGATCTCATCCTTTTTTATAATAAAAGGAAATCAAACAAATCACTTTGTGGAATCTTCTTGTTCATTTTCTCTTGTTTTTTTAATTGTGCTTTTGAGGAATTTTCTAACATTTGATTTTAATTAAATCCTTGCATATATAACTATTCCTACTAAAGTAGAGAATTCCAAATAATCTGTCTTGTTTTAGCTACTTCTAGACCGGGGGCTTTAGAGCCTTCCCCCAAACATCCAGCTTAGCATTTGCCCCTGCTCTAATCTAGTCAACCAACATGGCAACACCACATCACCTGCAAACCACATAGACTTTGCCGTGAATGGACCAGACCCAGAAATCCCTCTGACTGGAAGATGATAGCCACCAATGTCAGGCCCCTTTTTTAGTTGAATGTAGACCATTGCTATATGTATCTTCTTAACCCTCTATTTACAGATGACAGATTGAAAGGTTAGGATTGTCCTACTGGTGAGATTTCCATGATATGGTCCATCCATGGTGGGGCATAGTAGGCCAATGCACTGGAACTCTGAATAATGGGCCCCACTTGCCGAGTCTGAAAACCCGAGTATATCACTCATATCCTCAGATATGCACAATATCCTCACCTTTTATGTTTCTACAGGTAAGGCCAAGGTTCCCATAGTGTGGTCGAACATTTTGGTGTTTTTTGTTCAGGCCAGTACTGAATGTGCATGGTGAAGAGTTTTGGCCATTTATCAATGATCCAGACCATTCATTTGGTTGTCCCCACCACTGGATGGAGGGGACGTGGATTGCATACTGACACTGCCAGTAGCGACTCGCTACTGGATGGTGTTCTGTGGGACCCACCATGATGTATGTGTTTTATCCATGCCGTCCATCCATTTCGCCAACTCATTTTAGGGTATGATCCCAAAAATTTGGCAGATCCAAATCTCAAGTGGACCACACCACAGGAAACAGTGGTGATTCAACGCCACAGTTAAAAATTTCTTGGGGGCCACAAAAGTTTTGGATCAAGTTGATAATTGTGTTTTCCCTTCATCCAGGTTTGTGTGACCTAATCACCAGGTTGAATGGCGAATAAACATTAGGGTGGGTCCTAGGAAGTTTTTAATGGTGGGCATTCAATCACCACTGTTTTCCTGTGGTGTGGTCCACCTGAGATTTGAGTCTGCCTCATTTTTTGGTTCATGCCCTAAAATAATGATCCAAAATGGATGGACGTCATGGTCATGGATAAAACACATACATCATGATGGGGCCCACGGAGCACCTTCAAGTAGCCACGACGTTACTGGCAGTGTCAGTATGCAATCCGCGTCCGGATGAAGGACCCAAATTCACCCACATTGAAGAAGAATTACTTCAAAAGCTCGAAGTATGCAATTTCCAATCACAACAGTCTCGAAACCCATATCTTCTAATAGCTAAATAAATTTCCCATTAGGTCCCTGTGATTTGCTTAGCGTTTTCAAATTCCGTTGTTTTTGAGGTGTTTTCTGGGAAAGAGAAAGGGAGAGGACAGGTATGGAATTGATGGAAATAAGAGGGGCAGTAAGGGGTACTTGCATTTTGTCACGGACGGTGAGATCTTCGTCACAGAGAGCGTGGAATTCAGCATCGACGGCATGGGTGGCTGCGATGCACCAAGCGAGGCCGCCGGTCAGCTTGTCGAAGGGCAATCCGGACGGTATTCGCGCGCGGGAATAACCTGCCGATGCGAGTAGGTCCAGAATCCCCTGCAGCACCTCAGGCCGGTCCGGGTCGAGCTCCAGTTCCGAATCCGACATCTCTCTGCAGTTCGTTAGTTCGGGTTTCTCTCTCACGACTCGTTCTTTTGGGTGGAGAGGCCGACTCTCATCCGTCGCGATAGATCAGGAAGGACGCGGATTTAATGCGAAAGCCTTTCGCAGGAAGATCCTGCACAAGGATGCTGGGTGGGGCCCACCGAGATGTTTGTGAGAAATCCACTCCGTCCATCCTCTTTGAGAGCTCATTTTAGGACATACGAGGAAAAATGTGTGTATCCAAAACTTAAGTGGGTCACACGAGAGGAAACAGTAGGGATTCAGTGTGAATCGTTGAAACATTCTTGGGCATAAATTTTTTGTGTCGGACAAATTTTTTTGGTATTTTCACTTCATCCCAGATGTGATGACCTTATAAACGGTTTGGATGGAATATAATCGTCAAGGTGGAGCCTGGAAGGTTTCAGTATGAATTTCTTTCCCCAATTTTCTCGGACGGGTTGATTTCTCACAAACATATCATTGGTCTTTGCAGGAAATCCGCGATCGATAAGGAAGGGACTCGTGGTGGACTCGGATTACAGAACATATCACATTGTATCAACGTCAGTACTGTATGCTGCTGGAAAAGCTCTGTTGATTAAGCTGTACACGAGCAGACTAAGGCTCGAATACTCGCTCGACTCGACTCGACTCGGAATACTCGACTCGTCTGAGCTAGAACCGAGTACGAGTGGGTTCTCATACTCATTTAGATTACGAGTAGAGTACGAGTCTAGAGATACTCGCCTCGGTACTCGACTTGCTCGACTCATACCCGTGTATATAAGTCCGCCTGAAAAAAAAAAAAAAAAAAAAAAAAAAATCCTACCCCACCTGTCATTTTCTAACAGCGCCCAAACCCTACCCCACCCCGCCCATCCTTTCAAGCAGCGCCCAAACCCTTCCCTCCCAGCGAGCGTTCGAAAAAAAAAACAGTCTCTCTCTCTCTCTCTCTCTCTCTCTCTCTCTCTCTCTCTCTCTCTCTCTCTCAGCGCCCGTCCTGTTGTCCCTCTTCTTCTTCTTCTCTCTCTCTCTCTCACTCGCCCCTGTCCCCTGTCCAACGGTGCTAGAAACCTAGACTCTGCCGCTCGTCCCTACGGCCTGTCAGTGCCCCTGTCCGGTGACGGAGCTCGTCCCCGCCACTCGTCCGGTGCCGCAGCTCGTCCCTGTCAGGCTGTCACTCGTCCCATCGTCCGTCATCGCCCTGCCCTACATGCAGCTGCCAGTCGTCCTCTTCTGCTCGCCCGGTAAAGAGTAGGGTTGATTTTTTTTATTTTTTATTGCTCGATTTCTGCTCGTACTCAAACTCACCTCAAAAACTCGGACTCGACTCGACTCGTTTACTACTCGTACTCAGGCGAGTAGAGTACGAGCAGGGAGTCCATGCTTGTTGGCCGAGTAGAGCCAAGTACAAGTAACACTCGGGCGTTAAGAGCCGAGTACAAGTAGGGCGATACTCGACTCGACTCATGTACAACTCTACTGTTGACCAGCCATGATATGTGGAAGCGGATTGGCTGGTGTACCACACACCAGGTGTATAGATGTTGTAGGTACGTGTCCTAAGAAGACGAGCACTGACGCTCCTCAACCTCCGAGTTGTATGAACGGTTCAAAGGTGATCAAAGTTACATCGGCCCTACAGTGATGTATTTATTATACCTACACTATCCATTTATTCTTAGAGATCATTTTAGATTATTATCCAAAAAATAAAAGTATCCAAAGATCCAAAGATCATGTGTACCACATCACATATACGAGATAATGATTTTCAATTTCGTAGGGCCACCACAATATTTATTATCATCCAATTTATTCATAAGGTCACAAAGATCAGAATGAAGAGGAAAAACAAATTTCATATTGATCCAAAACTTCTATGAACTCAAAAAGGTTTCAATGGTAGACAGTTCAACCCCTGCTGCTTTTTGCAATGCGGTCCACTTGATACTTATATCTGTCTTATTTTTCATCTCAAGCCTTAAGACGAGCTTGCCAAATGGATAGATGATTTATATAAAACATACCTCATGATCAGACCCACAAAATTTGCTGACATCAATACCACAGCTATACAGGTGGTGTGAGGTACACCAGCCAATCCGCTACAGATGTATGTCTTTATCCACGGTCCATTCATGTTTTACAGCTCATTTTAGAGCATGAGCCCAAAAATGAGTTGGATACAAATCTCAGTGGACCACCCTAGAGGAAACACTGGTAACCGATCACCCAGCATTAAGGCCCACTATAACGTTGATTTGCCATCACCTTTTGGTTAGCCGCATGGACATAGACATGGATAGAGGGAAAAATAGAAATATCAACTTGATTCAAAAATTTTGTATCCAATAAGATTTTAACGGTGGGCCTTCAATCCTCGCTTTTTCCTATCACGTGGTCATTGAGACTCATTTTTTAGCTCATGCCCTGAACTAAGCCAAGAAACGGATGAACCGGCTGTATAAAACACATGCATTTCGGATGAGCCAGCCTCAAGAAGATGTTGCCCTTAGTGTGGTGTCACACTCACCGTATTTCATTTTACTTTCCTGCATCTTTCTTTCTGTCCATATATCAGCTTCTCACAGGTAGCCTAGGGGAGATTGGTGGTCCTTTTCGGATGGGTTGCTCCCTTACTATAGGGCCACTTTTATGTATCCATGCCGTCCATCCCTTTTTCCAAATTATTTCGGGCATTATTCCAAAAAACAAGCAGTTTCGATTATTAGATAAACTATAAGATAAGAAACAGTGGTGATTAACCGTCCTACCATTAAAAACTTCTTGGCGCACATTAATGTTCTCTAGTGTTTATTTACCATATTAGCTTAATTCAAAACTTTTGTGGCTCATTGATGGTCAATCACCACTGTTTCTTCCTTATGGTATGGTTCACCTTATGATAATTAGATCTACTTCATTTTTGGAATAATGTCCTAAAATGATATGGAAAACAGATGGATGGCATGGATTCATAATACATGCATCAAGGTGGGCCCCACATTAACCCCACAATAAGGGTTGCACCGTCTTGGGTGAGGCCTGGGTCTCACCCATTCCACTCTCCTCACAACGTTTTTTCAGTAATACATAGTAGAGTTGGCCATCGAGTCGAGTCGGACCGAGTTAGGGCTAACCCCACTCGATCCAATTTTGAAATAGGCCTAACCCTAATTCGACCCAACTCAGTTCAAAGTCTAGCATGCCTGACCTGATCCGAGTTTAGGTCTAGCTTGGACTAATCCAGACCAAGTCACAAATATTGAGTCGGGCCGAGTTGGCACTGAGTTGGGTCAAGTTGGCACCGAGTTGTGTTGAGTCGACACCAAGTCGGGTCGGGCGCAAAGTGTTTCCGTAGGTTGAGATCACAACTCAAAAGCTAGATTCACTTGCCAGAATTGCAGCTTCTACATCAGCTGAGTTTTTTTTAATATATATGTATGAGTCGAATTTTGGAACGAGTCAAGTGAGTACCGAATTGGACTTTTAGTCGAGTCAAGTTGAGTTACAGGGTGACTCGAACTCAACTCGGTTTGAGTTTGGATTAGAGGAAGTCAACTCAATTCGGATCGACTCATCCACTCAGTTTAGATGGAGTCATATCTGAACGAGTCGGGCGAGAGTTTGCCAAGTCGAGTCGTCCCGTGCCCAGCTCTAATACGCAGTACCAGGTTGATGCTGTGTGCTACACTACAGGCCGAGTCCATTCATGGCCAGTAATTGACTTGCAAAAAGTGATGGGAGCGAATCCATGCCGTCCGACTATGATCATATCCGTGCATAAATAAAATCGTTTATTTGGAATGAGTTTCAACAGCAGACAATTTATGGACAGGAGTAACTAGATGGACGGACAGGATTTACATCCATCCTCCGTCACTCTGGTTAGGGGTGTTGGTCGTGGACGTGGATAGGCTCTGAGGGGACCATCATGACGTATGGGCTTTATGCACACCCTCCGCCCATTTTTGCATATATTTTACAGTATAAGCACAAAATTAAGGTAAATCAAAGGCTCAAGTGGACCACCTCAAATGAACCAGCGGTGATAATGATAACCACCATTGAAACCTTCCTACGGCCTTATTCATAAGGTTACATAGAGCTGAACGAAGGGAAAACAAAAAATATCAGCTTAGATTCAAAAGTTTTGTCCCCCAAAAGCTTTCAATGGTAAGCATATAATCCCCGGTGGTCCACTTGAGCTTTGGATCTGGCTCAGTGTTAGCCTTATACCTTCAAAATGATACGGAAAATTGATGAATGGTGTGGATAAAACTGATACATTAGGCGCAGTGGCCTCTTAGAGCCCTTTTTCGTGCGGAGCTCGAGCTCGGGATAGGTAGGCCCACCGTGAGTGAGAACTCTACCCTGTTCAGCCTTCCGCTAGACGATGTTAGCCCATGGGCCCAAAAATCAGGCAGATCTAAAACTCAAGTGAGCGCATGACAGGAAAAAGTGGGATGAACTGAAAACACAGAAATACTAGCTTGATCCAAAACTTTTGTGCCCCACAAGTGTTTCTTAGGTGGATATTCAGTCTTCACTATTTCCTATCTTGTAACCCACCCGTGGTTTGGAGCTGCCTCATCTTTTAGCCCAAGTCCTGTCATGACTTGAAAAAACAGATGCATGGGATGGGGTTTTCACAAACATCGTGGTGGGCCCACCTAGCTTCCTAGCGTAGGCAATCCGCGCTGGTTTATTGCCCATAATTGTTTTTATGGGTGAGCAGTGGATCCAGACTATCCTTGGAGTGATTCTTTAATGGTTTGCTGCAACCGAAAGTATAGAGTCACTCATCAGGTTGAGATTTGCATATAGATCCGCTCAGCCCTCCTCTGGCATAGTGCTCAAATGCCCTCATCACATGTCAATCTGACTGGGCAATACTTAATTCGTTTAACACATGTGGGCAGGAGAGAGAGAAAGAGAGAGTCGTCAGGAGCGAGAGAGATGGGAGCGAAATGAAAATCGCATCCTGTTTTTATTTTTATCCAGAAACATCCGTGGGCCGTTTTAAATAGCGGCGGTGCATGATGCACCCAAAATGCCGGTTTTACACATTTTTGTTGTACTGACAAGTCATACATGACTCAGGCGAGTAGCACTTAATTCAGTTCAATACCACAACTCAAACTTGTCAATTTGACTCGGTAGCACTTAATTCGGTTCGATACCACAAGTCACACCTAACTCAGGTGAGTCTGGCCCATTTTGCTCCAACTCAAATGAGTCCTGACTTGACTCAGGACTGAACGAGTCGGGCGAGTTGCTGACTCATTCTTTTTAACAAAGATTATGTACTCCACTACAGAATCTACACTTTATATGGCCTATTCACCAAAATCTCATAAAAATTATAACCTTTGGCTATCTCTACCTACACATTCCATTTTTAATTAGATGGGTACTTCTCTAGAGAGCCAAACCAACCCTAAGAAATGATTGATTATCCATTATAATCCTTGCTATTACACATCTCAAGAACATAGTCATCTTTAAGTGCACTTACTTTAGATTCCAAGAAGCCCCTATACAATTCATATTAAATACCAGCAAATTTCTCAAGGGCATCCTCTCCGGGAATTTCATTAATGTCCGAGAATAAGTAGCGCATGTAATCCATGTACTTGAAAGGTTTGAAGATGAGTGGATGGTCCTTGTCGATGAGCTCTTGAGGCACCTCTATCATCACCCCTTCTTTCGGTATTGGAAACAAGCCACAGGTAAACCTCTCTTTATCTCCACTCAACATAACGCGATGGTTCGCCGCATGGAGCCATTGCTCCAAGCCTACGCCAATGCAAGTAACAAAAGTAGAAGTAAATAATGTAATCAAGCATCTATAATTGTAAAAATCTTGAAGTCGGAGCAATGTTTGGTTACAACATTGTGTTAGGGTTGGCTTTGATTGTAGGAGAGTATATTAGCTTTGAGTTTGAATTTGTCTTTGAATTTTGTGGAATGTTACACGTATTTATATAATTTTCAGCCATTAATGAAAACAAGAAAAAGTTTTCATACAATGTTTTGCTTAATTACAAAGAGAAACGGTCTATCCTCGAATTTAGACTAGTTACTTTAATTATCTGAATATGATTATATTGCATTATTCAATTTTTTTGAAAAAAATCATAAATTATTGACAAGGTCGGGTCTTTTACAAGACTTTGTAGAATCGGCTTATTCTAGGGCTACTCACATGAATGCGAAAAAGTCATTCACCCCCCTTAATTCTCATTCAACCTCCTTAGTCAAATATTTAGTTGGTGTTTGGATGTAAAAGCTACTTATGCCTCAGGTAATGTATCTTAGTTTCTACTTATTAAGCTGAAGTGATTTAAATAACTTAAAAGTTTTTTTTTTTTTTTTTTTTTAAGTTACTATAATTGATCTAATTAAACTGAACTTATATCAAATAAGTTACTTATCTATTGCTGCAAGTAGAAAAAGTAACTTATTTGGTGGCATCCAAACGGTCCCTTAGAGACCGTCCATTTTTAAAAGAAAGTTGAAAAGCTCCAATCTAAGAGTTTTATTTTTTGTAAATGCCCATTTTATAATCAGTTTGGATAATTAAAATATGAACCTGGATCAAAGGTTAATACATCAGGATGTCCCCACTTATCCTATAGCAATACACAGGGAGATGTATTCTAGCAAATCTCTAGCTATAAGCAGACTGTATAAAGATTTGCAAAGACATGTACACATAATGTCATGATGTAAAGCAGATGGAAACTTCAATGGATTGGGTGTCCCAAACATGAGAAAGATCTAAAAATTAAGTGAGGCACACTAGAAGAAACAATGGGGATGGAAACACCCACCATTAAAACCTTCGTGGGCACACGCGGATATTTATATATACCATCCAATCAGTTCATAAGGTTATTCCCACCACCTACACGAAGGTGTGATGTTTATTTGCCATCCAGACAATTCATAAGGTTATTTGCACGTAGATGAAGGTAAAACACAAATATCAGCTTGATCCAAAACTCATGTCATCAAAGGAGCTGATGGAATGGACGAGCGGATACAACACAAACATCATGGTGGGCCCCACGTATTTTGGTGGCTGCATCTTTGTGTGGAGTTTCTTCAATTAAATGTTATACCATAGCTGCATCTTTATTAAATAATCAGTTGCAAGCCATCGACCATCTAGACCATTGATTTCATGGGCACAACTGTGGGTGGATCAAGATCCAAATATCTTTAATGCTTAAGAAATTAACGGACCTTGAGTGCTTCTCCAACGATGACAATGAGAGAGTCTTTGGAAAATGTCACATCCAACCATTCACCTTCCTTAGAGAGCATTTGAAATCCTTGGACCCCATCTTGACACAGTATCGTGACCGTCGTTTTATCAGTATGAGGCACTAGGCCCATGGTCAAATCATCTTTCATCGGAGCTTTATATTTTAACATACGAAAAAGAAGATCGCAGTCCCCGCCATGTAAATCATAGTGTTTACTAACACCAAAGCTATCAAAGATCATCTTCCGAATAATCTCAGTCAATTCTAACATTTGCATGCTAATGGTGTGGAGCGTTTGGCTGGCAAAAGAGTAAATAGTTAAAAGCATAGAATGCATAGAATACATTCTTACCATTTTTAATTTTTTATCCAGATAAGTTTTCAATTCTCATAAGTGGGGTCTATGCATGGTTTGATAGATGAAAATTTTCCTCAGTCGGACAACATCAACCTTTCAATTTATGGCCTATGCATGAACCTTTAAGAAGAGAAATTCAACATGGGTCCATATTCAACTGAAAAAAGGTCATAACTTAGGGCTGTGAATGGCTATGCTAGCCAATGGAATATTGGGTTTGAGAACTGGGTCCGGGCATAAAATTTAAGCTCGTTTAATAACTGAGTTGGGTTCGGGCTTCATTTACGAGTCTGTCTACTCGACCCATTTAAGATTTAAGAGCAATTTTGTCATATATCATTCTTAATGGTGAACTGCCGAGATGTTGCACAAAAGCGGATGGCTGGGCTTAGGCTCGTGGTAGGCTAGGGCTCGGTCCATGCATAATCATCGTGGCAGGTTTCGGGCCAATTTGGTTTGGCCTGTGACAGGCTCAAGCTGGCCTGGGCCTAGGGCTTACTTTGTGGGCCGTCTTGGACAGCCTGACATTACACTCACCATCGGGTTTCTAATATAGGAGGCACTTGTCATATACTTCCTCTTCGACAATGGCCATAAAAACGGTGGTAGTGCCTTATTTACATGGTCCATCTATTTTTTCAGCTTATTTTAGGGTATGATGCCAAAATTGAAGCATATCCAAAGCTTAAGTTGGCCACACCATGAGAAACATTAGGAAATGGATGCATACCTTGAAAAATTCTTGGGGGTCACAAAAGTTTTGACCACACCAAAGATTTGTATTTTCCTTCATTCATGTCTGTGTGATCTTATGAACAGGTTAAGTGACAAATAAACATCACTGTGGACCCTAAGAAGGTTTCAATGATGAAAATCATTATTCTCACAATTTTGTGTGAAGTGGTCCACTTGAGTTTTGAATATGCTTTAACTTTGAAAAAAAAATATAGACAGTATACGAAAATCCTCATAACTCTTCGGATTTGTATGATTTTTAGCTCCTTAGAAAGGTAACTTGACAAGCTTTCAAATGAGACAAGAATCGTCTGATTTGGAGATCATTCGATATTCTAAAAGCACGTTGAAAGTCTTCAATCGTCATTTTTCAATCTCGATCGTTAATCTTTCGAAATCGCATGCGGATAAATCATGTACATTCATGGTGGGCTCAATAAAGTTCACTCAATACACAATTCAATTTCCACAAAAAGTCAAAAAAAGGAGAATTGTTTTAAGTTTATATGCATCTCACCAGAATCTTGGGTTCCCAGGCCACATGAGATCTGTAAACGCCTGAGCCATCTCGAGCCTTGGTGCACCGTTGACACCTGTTCTTTCATACAAAGGAGTGATGTCCGTTTCACCTACGTAACCATAGAAAGGCTTAGAACTTGTGTTCTTCATCTTTATATGGAGAGGAAGATCAAAGAGAGGTTTCATGGCCCCAAACATCTCTTCACATACTTGCATGGGGATCTTATCATATGCCACACAGAAATACCCATGTGTCTCGGACGCTGCTCGAACCTCTTTACATAGAAGACCCCACTCCTCGGTCCCTTGCTCTAGTGCTCTTGGGTCTTTTTAGAAATCAAGAAATGGAATTTGTGAAGGATTTTCAGTGCACATTTTGCTAATTAACGCTTTAAATGGCGATTATACCATTATGTGCATCTCTCTCTCTCTCTCTCTCTCTCTCTCTCTCTCTCTCTCTCTCTCTCTCTCTCTCTCTCTCTCTCATATATATATATATATATATATATATATATATGGAGGAGGAGGTCTCAAGTCCAGCTGGTTGGACCAAAAATTATGGTCCACTATATATATAATATATATATATATATATATATATATATATATATATATATATATATATATATATATATATATATATATATAGGAGGAGGTCTCAAGTCCAGCTGGTTGGACCACAAATTATGGTCCACCTAGAGGATAACTTCCAATCATTAAGTGAATGAGATATCTGAACTTCCAATAGAATAATCCCAGCATTAGGATCACCTAGTACAAAAATAAGCCATATCTACTAAAGAAGTAGGCCACACCATATAAAAAAATATCTATCCATTCACAAATAGCAAGATACAAGTGTCATCCACTCAATGAATGGATGGGCCGGGGCTCATTTTTGCATACTAAAATTCTCACCATAGGTCCAACATATTGGACGGATTGGATGTCTCATGCACATAAAAGGTTAAGGTTGAAAGTTCTTTGCTGAGAGGGTTGTAACTTATTATGACCGGTTGGGCTTGGGACCTCATATTATAATATAGAAATAATTAGAGGATCCGTACGATGCCTTTATTATTTTTACTGGCCAAAAACTTATTTTACAAAAAGTAACTTTTTAGGGTTCAGAAGCTGCTATTTTGACCAAAATAGCCCTTGACTCTTAAGCAACCGTAGGAGGGGTATTTGGGTTCATCCGTACAACCCTTGGTGTAGTTACACAAATAAGTTTTTTTTTTTGCGGGGAATGAAATTGCTGGCTAAAACCTGAGGTATATAGGCCTCAAGAACCCTATCCTAAATTATATTATAGTATTATATATATATTAGACATGAAACATCCACCCTGATGGCACTCTAAAAAGTCAGGCTATTCTGAAACTTGAGTGAGGCCCCATACAAATTCATGGGGCTGCCCCTTTACAAATATTTTTACTTGTGTGACGCACCTGAGTGATTAATTAGCTTAAGACTAAATGAGAGAAGGTGTGCATGATGGTTAGAGTGGTTGCCATGAACACATCACAATAGGGCCACGCATCTTGTTAGTAATTATTTTTTAAAATAAATACACCTGTAAAATGGGCACTCAAACCCATGATTTCAATGTTGAAGCATGCTCCCTCTACTTACCATTAAGCCATGACCTCAGTGAAAACATTTATATTGGACCACTTGTGACACCCCATCTTGGACGGTATACACATCTTTCAAACTTTGGTAAGCAAAGCCAATGGTTAGTAATGTAAATCATTAGTACATTGGATCCTTACAATAGGGGGACTAAAAAAAGAAGAACAACAACGATAAGAACAAAAGAAAAGAAAAGAAAAAAAGAAAAAGGAAAAAGTGCACTATGCCTAAAAAATTTCCTTGATGGAACAATAACAACCTTTCTAGTTGTCGCTTGAAGAAAAACAATTAAGAAAAGAAAGCAACAATTGTCCACATTCAATTGAAAAATGTCTTAATATTAGTCCTTGAATTCTTCCAATCTCTGGGATTTTTGGGGCCATTCCATCCAAAGATGGACTTAATGGAATAATGGTCTGGATTACCAAATCATGGACTCCACTAGTGAGAAAAGAAAATCCGTATAGATCATGCAAAGACCTGGACACCATCTAATCAGTTGGATTTCACACATTTGGATGGAGATCTCCACCTGGCTTTGATTGAAAAATATATATAAAGCATCCCAAGCATATACCAAATTTTCCTTTTTATTTATTGATATGGAGTAGGGCTGAAAGTTGGGCGGGTTCAACCCGACCGACCCGACATTGGGTTGAGCTTGGGCAGGATGTATCGAGTCCGATCTCGGGCTTGGGCTATACAAACACCAACCCGATAAATCTTGGGTCGGGCTCGGGTTGAGGTCTTGGATTGCCCAGCCCAACCCGAACCCGATCAATATATAAGCTATTAATAAATTATAATTGAATATGGATCATTTGTGTTGAAGGCATAGAAAATTTCAATGTTGTTGGGTCTCATTGGTCCACATCATTTCCAATGACTCAAGCTAATAAGATATACTGGATTTTTCTCTCCCAAATAGATTGCCTGCTATACAACATGACTTTTAAAGAAATAGTTGCCTTATATTTTAACTTGTTTGTATAGAAAAAAAATGAAGTTTTTATTATTCTAAATGACTACAAATATAATTAATAAAATTATAGATACAAAAAATAAAACGTGTATTAAAATATAATAAACTAATGTAATAATGAAATATTATCACGTATCCAACCAATCAACCTTACCGAGCCCACTTGGGTTGGGCTTGGGTCGAGAACCTTGGGTTGGGCTAGGGTTGAATTATGGTTGAGATAGAGGAACCTTGGGTTGGGCTAGGGTTGAACACCAACCCGACCCGCCCACCCCACCCTCAACATTATGGAGTAAGAGAAATGATTTAATACTTTGGCTGAACACTTGGATATTGTGCATGTCACGTGTGTTTAAGCCAAATCAGACCGTCCAATTCACTGGAATTATCTAAATGGTTCATATATATACAAACAAAAAACGAAATAAAATAAAACTGAACCGATTATCTAACTGATCAATTGCTGGAAATTTAATGAAGTGGTCAACCAATCAAGTCTCACGGAGAAATATCCACTAATCAAAGGTTAGCGTGGTTGTATGGATGTGATTTTGGGATTGTGACCTACCTGCAGTTGGCGACGTCATTTGGACGCCTCCCTCAAGGAAGATTGAAGAGCCAATTCACACCCACGTGCCAACATTGCACACGTATTGGAGGTTCAGGCAAATCATTAGGTGGGTCCCACATTTCAGATGATAAACTCATAATTCAACCACACGTATTGGAAAATGGATGGTTAGACAAAATAAGATAGTCAATCTATATTAAGGGCCTATTAGGGAGCGCCGATTTGGCGTCGTTGGATTCGGAACCCTGAATTTGGAATCCTCTCATTGTGTTTGGCCCGAAATTTAGAACCCATCTAATCCAAAAATAGCTATGCATGGTATATCTACATGTATTTGAATTTAATTACTAAATTAATTTTAATATCCTTAATTAGTGTATGTATGTAATGTTTGACATAATAGTTGTAACAAACCCATTGAAATATATACTTTGCTTGAAAATGATGAAATTCCAAGTCTCAGATGGGCAAAGAGCACAAGATCACTTTCGAGTGAATAACCAACCATTTTTAACCGTTGACTTACATGGATAATGTTTGGACAGCGAAGATCATTGTATTAAAGTAATTATAGTGATGCAATTGATAATCTAATTGTTTTGCGACATCATCAGTGGGCCATGTTCCCAATATATCAATAGTCTAGTGACACACATGTTACACATGTAACTCTTGGAAGGATTTTAAATGTAATCCAAGCTTTCAGCGTTGATTTCAAACCCCGTCTTTAAAATAATTAAGTATATTTGAAAACCCCTTAATTTGAGACCCCAATTACTTCATGGTGCCAAACATACCAAGGGATTTAAAATCCCCTCAAATCCCTTCAAACCTTCTCAAATTCATGGTGCCAAACAACCCGTACACGTCTAGCTCAAGTTAAGAGAAGGTTTCGTATGTGATTTTACTGGGCCTACAGGCCCAGATAAAAAAAACCCAGTTACTAAACAGATATGCTGGACTTGGACTTTTGGCCCGTTTAAAATCATGTTGGGCTGGGACTAGCAATGCTACATTTTTGCTTGCATTTTCAAGGGTGAGAACTACTTGCAATCGTGTTACATTTTCTGGCATCGCGAAGTAGACATGACATGTTTCACAAGGGACAAAGATGATCTAAAACTCCCTAGATCCTAGCCGTTTAATCAGTTGTCCAAGAGTACAAAGACATAGCACTGAGAATGGGCCTAGCTGGCCCATTAGCTTTTCAGGCCTGGCCTGCTTCAGACGGGCCTTGGAAAAAATAATATATGATCCATGGGACTGAAATATTAGGCATATGGTCTGTGCCCATCCCTAAAATTTAAGTCTGAATCATGCCGGGCTTGGGCTATTTCTAAGAACTTTTCGGCCCAGCTGGGTCTGTTTAGCTTTGAATGGCATTTTGTCATATTTCATGCATGGTGACACTTCATGAACGTCCCAGAAAATCTTGTTTGCAGTGACTGGAAAATCCTATCCCCTGGGTTAGAGAAGGATCAAAGAATTTTATTAGTTTAGCTATTTTTATTTTTTTACAATTTTTTGTATTCTTTCATGTGGGTTCTAAAAAATAATAGGATTGATAGATAATATTCTTTATAGAGAGTGCTAATATTTGTGATTATGATTGGTCCTAATTTATAAATGTTACAGTGACTTAGTTCGGTACAAATATTTTCGGTAGACCAAGTCTATTAGAGCAGCTCAAGATCTAATCATGACATATTAAGATCATGAAATTCATGAAAATCTTGTTCAAATATGCTTGAACCATCTAAGGCTACCCATAAAATGGTTAATTGCCACATGTGGCTCAATGGGGAGAACATTAGCTACCCCTGAACTCAAATAATCAATGGAGGAATTCGTTAAGGATTAGTTTATTCAAAAGTGTCATCATTAAAATTTTAACATTGTCAAACTAAACATGAGAATAGTAAATGAAATTTAGATATACTCAATATATAAGTAAAATCATGTTTGAGCTTTTGGTCCTATGCTATGTGGCAAAACTTTGTATGTCCTACCATGATCTATATGTTTCATCCATGCTATCAATTGATTTTGCGGGATCATTTTAGGGCATGAAGATAAAAATGAGACAAATCCAAAGATCAAGTGTCCCATAATGGGAATAACTATGTTCTCCATTGAGCCCACTATTTTCTGTGGTGTGGTCCACTTAATCTTTAGATCTGTGTGATTTTTGGACTCATGCCCTGAAATGATATTAAAAGCTGAGTGAATGACGTGGATATAACACAAGCATTATGGTAAATCTCACAAAAGTTTTGTTTTGAAAAGAGGTAAAAATTTACACTATCTTGGAGGTGAAATTCTATCCTTCAAGACAGGTGGTGGCAAAAACCATCATTATGCCTTTACCACATATGCTTTCAATGTGGAAACGGATTGGCTACATTTTAATGTATGAGACCAAAAATGAGGTATATCCTAATCTCAAGTGGACCACATTACAGGAAATAGTGTTGAATGAGCATTGACCATTAAAAACTTTTTGGGGGCCATAAAAGTTTTGGATCAAGTTGATCTTTGTTTTTTCCCTTCATCTGGATCTATATGACCTAATCAACAGATTGGATGTCAAATAAACAGTTAAGCGGGCCTTAAGAGGATTTTAATAGTGGATATCCAATCACTATTGTTTTCTTGTGGTATGGTCCACCCGAGATTTATATTCCTCTCATTTTTGGAATAAAGCTCTAAAATGATATGTAAAAATTGATGAACGGAATGGATGAAACACATACATCATGGTGGGGTCCACAGAGCACAGACCTTCAGCCACTAGATAGGGGTCGGTGCTCTGTGGACCCCACCATGGTGTATGTGTTTCATCCATGTTGTTCATCTATTTTTATAGATCATTTTATGATATGAGACCAAAAATGAGGTATATCCTAATCTCAAGTGGACCACATTACAAGAAACAGTGTTGAGTGAGCATTGACCATTAAAAACTTTTTGGGGGCCATAAAAGTTTTGGATCAAGTAGATCTTTGTTTTTTCCTTTCATCTGGGTCTATATGACTTAATCGACGGATTGGATGTCAAACAAACAGTACAACGGGCCTTAGGAGGATTTTAATAATGGATATCCAATCACTATTGTTTTCCTGTGGTATGGTCCACCCGAGATTTATATCCCTCTCATTTTTGGGATAAAGCCCTAAAATGATCTATAAAAATTGATGAACATAATGGATGAAACACATACATCATGGTGGGGCCCACAGAGCACCGACCACCAGCCACCTGAAATGGATTGGCTACTTCCCCAGCCACTAGCCGATGGTTGTTGGTCGGTTCTCGGTGTGCCTGTAACACCCCAGATTTTTCGCCAACTTAGAGATAGACGTCATTAGGCAATAAGTCAATCATGATACCTTAATTGACTTCTCATAACTCAATCCTAAAGTCTCAAATCCCCTTTTCGACCCATTTTCTTAAGAATCTCACATTTCACCACCTTGTCCTTTAAAATTTTCTGAGTACTTTCACATTAGACACTAATTCCAAAGTTTAAATGATGAAGAACAAGACTTAAACAAAAACTTATTGTAAATGGTAAATACATAAATAAAATAGACTTTTGACCATTAACGTTTTGGAATATCATGAAATAAATAGGTTATTTGGATAGAGCAGCTTATCCTACCCCAAAACCATATATTACATGTCGCGTAACTCATTCCATATTAGAAAATACACCCGTTTCAAATATTGGGTGGCGAAACCACATCAAACGGACTCGAGGGGGCAAACGACACAAATCGGGGGGACCCGAGGTGGCTCCCGCACATTTTCGGCACCCCGGGGGGATAGCATCGCCCCTGGGGTGATCTATCACCCCAAGGTCCAAGGACCGGCGATGGCATCGCCGGATCGGCGAGACCTCACCGTTCTAGCGGGCCGGGAGGCCCGTTTTCTGCAATTTTTCTGCACTGTTTGTCTAACTTTGAAAAATTATATCTCCCACGTTATAACTACTATTTAGGTGATTCAAAAGCCATATTGAAGCTTAATAAGTCTAATTTCATATAAAAATAAGTGAAAAATATAATAAAATTTTTATTATAGTTAAATATAGGTCATTCTGACGACTGTCCGAAAATTATTAGTTTGGACAGCTGCTGCTTCTAAAATTTTTAGAATTTTTCTACAAAATGAAATCTAATGAAATTTGATAGAGATGAAGTAGAATTGATGATGAACTACTAAAAAAAATAATTAAAATAATATACTAATTAAAAGTGTCAGAAAGGGGCGTAGAACTGTCCTAGGACCATATTCTGTCGTAATTAGGGCATAATTTAGTGAAGTACTAAACTGAATACTCAGTAGAATTAGCTTGAACCACGTTAAATACGAACTGCAAGATCCAAAATGAGTAGAACTGCTAATGCTACATTACCTAGAACCTTAGGATCAACCTCTAAACCCAGTTGCTCTCGGGAGCACTTTGAAACTCTGTATCGGACCTGGACCGCGCGTCGAAGGTCCGATGACCACGAAACTATATCATTATGACCATTTTACTGGGCTTGACGACCATCTCAGAAATCAAGTCCTGATGATATCAAGAAGCGCATAACTTGAGCCCGGAGCGAAGTGTGTGAGAAATGCGAATATCTTTAAAAATTGAACTCGGATTTAAGTGATTTGGGCGTTCGGTTGTGTGTCAAATCTAAGGTTTCAGACCATCAAAATCTGACCCAATTACACTCTCGGATCAGAAAAATTTTCATGCACATGTCGGTGTACTTGTGGCCCTGATCAAGTATCGGTGACCGTTAAACTGAAACTAGTCCGCCACGGTCGATCTGTAAATCCGATCGGACTGAAAACTTTACTCGACTCAGATCCATTGTCAGGGAGCTTAAATCCGGCCGCATGCAGAAAGGGGGCCTCCATAAATGCTATGTTGGATCAAAACAGTCCCTATTTGGCTATGACCTAAGTATACCATGACCCTGGGGCTATTCCCATCAATTCTGGGCCTATAAAAGGGCCTTAAACCCTCTCTCACTCATACCATACGAATTTCCAACCCTTAGAGAGAGAAGAGAAAAGAGAAGAGAAGGAAAGAGAAAGAAAGTGAGGGAAAGTGTTGGGTTGGGGTTTGCTTTTGAGATTCTTCCCTGATGCTCCACGTGCTTAACCACCACATTTGTATCGTTTTTCCGACGATTTCGACTCCGTACTTGAGTAAGAAATCCTAACCCTAAGCTATTCTAGGGATCTAAATAGATTAGATGGTGAAATGGCTAACCTATTTCATGTCATAGGTTGTCGTTGTGCCGTAGACAAAGGCTTAGTGTTTAAACTGAGTTTGTTACGAATCTACCGGCGAAAGGTGCAGATTATAAGCGTTTAGGTTATGATTTTCAAGGCTTTTAATGTCAGCTAATGATTTATAACTAACTTGGTTGCCGTTTCACATGCTAGATACATCGTTTTCCTCGCTTTACAGATATATATGAATTATGTTGAATATAGTAGAACTCATGTGTTTGTTAAAATGTTTGAATAAGTATGGAATTTGGATTCGTGTTTGCCATGATTATCCGTCGTGGATACATGATTGTTGTATATGTGACAACTCCTTGTTGAAAGGATTTGTCCTAATACATGTTATGACTAACATACGTTATGTATGTTGAAGTGTGTAGTCTAAGTGTTTGTTATAATGTTTGGATGAGTATGAACTTATGATTTGTGCATGCCATGATTATTGGTTGCTAATGCATGATCGTTGCACTCGTGACAACTCCTTGGTGAAAGGATTCGCTATTATATGTGTTTTAACTAACATATCACATGTATGTAATATGTGTAGTCTAAGTGTTTGATAAAATGTCTGAATGAGAAAATGCTTGCTGTAATGTGCTGAACGAGGGTGTTGAGATAAGATTCTCAGTCCCCTTATCTAAGGTTACAGTTTCCTTCATATAATTTATTTTACTACTATGTGATTTGTGAATTAAATGTTCACGTGTGTTAACTTGTATTCTATATGTTTGTTGAAATGCTGATATGGGATCTATATCTAATTGTATTACTACATGCTGTCTTGGCTATTACATTTGAATGTTATTGATCTGAAGTGTGTTTGGGACTATGGTATAGTCCAGGCAATCGGTAATAGGTTCTGATTTGGTGGCTGAGGTTGTTTCGCCACACAAGATGTGATCGATTAATCTGAGCCGTACTTTGGTTGTCGACAGTGGTTAGGCCACACGGAGTGCTTACGCACTTCATGTTGATCAACTCGAGGTGCGCTCGTACTAGTCGAGCTCGTCAAGTAACCCGATTGGCCTTATGTATGTTCACCATGCATGGACGCTACTGCTTGAACTTAAGGTACCAAACTCACCAGTGAATCCCGTTAACCTTGGTACCTTGATCCGCTAAGACTCATGAGCCGGACATGGTGGTATGGGGCACCGTGGTCGAGCTGTCAGCCTACGCTGGGGCGACGAGCCTTCCTGTAGTGACCAATGAGCAACACCGCCTCGTGAGCCGAATACGATGGTATGAGACACTGTATTTGAGTTGTTGGCCTACACTGATCAGATGACAAGCCCTTTGTAGTGACCTCGAGCATATTCTGAGACTACGTTGAGGCGACAAGCCTTCCCGTAGTAACTAGAGTATAAACTAGGCCTACATTGATCAGGTGACGAGCCCTTTGTAGTGACCTAGAACCGCAATACTGTATGAGATTTACTATGACTGACGACCCTAGAATGGATCATTGTTTGGGAATTGATATAAGGGAGGTACATTAGTTTCCCAATCCTGCTGTATGAAAATGACTAATAAGAATTTGGAAATTACGCTCATGCACCGCATTGCATGTGTTGTTTGGCGTTGGGTAGAGCACTGAGGAAGTGATTGACATGCCGCGACCGTGAGGTGTACCATTCTTGCATTAATCAGAGTACTTAGGGATGTTTGATTGTATTGCTTTATCATTACTGCTTGATTGAATTGATAACATGTTAACCTTTGCCTTATAGTTCCACTGAGTTGATCACTCACTTCCACGTTTTGGGAAGGTGTTTTAAACACTAACCAGACCCTGTTGTAGTTTCAGATGATGGCGCAGTCTGCGAGGCGGATCCAAACTTTGAGGATGATGAGGAGGCATTCTCATATATGCAGTATTCAGCGGGTTCATGTGAGCCGTGCCCTGATCGACGGGGATTACTGGGATATTGACTAGAAGACATTACACATTTTGTATATTTTGAAGTTTTACATGTAATTATTTAACCTGGTAACATGTTCACACTCTGGAGACTTACAACAGTTTATGTATTTTATATATCTATCACAGTCTTCCGCTTGCGTAATTTAACTGTCTTTGGAGTATGATATGTTGTTTTGGTATAATCTCATTCATGTTTAATGCACTAATATGGACAACATTCAATCATCATTATCTATGTTGCATAAGTGATGCGTTAGAACTCGGGAGCTGAGCTTCTGCTCGACCCCCAATTTTCAAGGCGTTACAGTGCCCCACCATGATGTATGTGTTTCATCCATGCCGCCGTTCATCTATTTTTCTAGATCATTTTATGGGATGAATCAAATCAATAAACTTTTTGATTGATTCAAGGCGCGCAAGGAAAGATGGTTTGTATAATGATTGCGATAAACGGCCAAGTCGTCACTTTTATGTACATATAGAAATGAAGTGCGACCGAATAAGCAATATTGTATGTAGTACGATCAATCAAGCCTATCACTGATTGCACGACCGTTAATTGAACATTTTTTATTTTTCATGGATATTGGGTTAGTGTTATAGGAATAAATGCTAATATTGCAATTTAAAGTGAACAACCTTCAAATGAATACCAATAAAGAAAATTACAGTGCGACCATTTCCACTTTATAAGACTAATAAAGATCTTAATTGAATTCAATGGCGCATCCAAACCGAAAGAAGAAATGTCAAGCAAATTAGAAACACATGGGTGAAATGAACCCAAGGCCATGGTGCATTGATTCACCATAGCTCTCCTACTACTTTGGCATAGGCATTGCTTCATTTCCTCATCTTCATAAGAGGCCATGCCATCTTATGGAGCCATGGTGGGTGAGACTAACGAATTCCATTGGGTGGAATCCGCAACTAATATTGTTGATGCAGTTTTCTGGCAGACCCTCCGAAGCGCACCTTCCTGTACCTGCACAGGCAAAGGTGAGAGACAAAGGAGGCCCTGGTTTGTACAAAGGACTCTCCGATGCCTAAGTCAGGCTTGAGGTCTTTGAAGTAGGGTAGGGTCTTCAAAAAAGAAACCAGTCGAGTATTAGGGTTTGTGTGAACATACCTCAAACGGTGGGAGGTGCCCATATATTTATAGGAGAGAGAGGATCCCTCATCACAGGAATCCTTTCCTGATATCTTGGAGATCTGATATGATTCAGGATCTTCCCAAGATTGTAGGTTCCCGTGATTATCGGGATTTGATCTTATCTTCCAAAGATTTCGGGAGAGATCTTCAAGTTTTACGAGGATTCTTTGAATCTGTAGTTCGGATTTAGGTAGGATCCCAAGGCAGGCGCTGAGTCGGAACTGAATGATACTGTCCTGATCGACAGATCGGTATTCACCATTTTCGACCGTCAGACGAGCCGGAAGGTTTGTGTTCCCTTCATCTAGATGTTAAGACCTTTCGACTTCGCTAGGGGTACGTAGATCTGTTGCCGATTTATGATCGAGCTATGGCCAATCTGTGACCGATCTGTGACTGATCTATGATCGATCTATGATCAATCTATGACCAAGCTATATGGGCGGTCTGTGAACGATCAGTGATTGATCTGTGACCAAGCTATGGTCGATCCGTAATCAACACGTGGCTGATTTATAGGCGATCCATAATCGTCCTTTGGCCAACCTATAAATTAGGTCGGTCTTTCAACCATTAGTGTGAGCTGTGAGCTCGAAAGCTCTGTGTGTCCTTACAATTGCATCACTCTTCCTTGGAGGTTGCTCTGTTTTCGGACATAGAGGCCTTATCAGGCTCGGGTTTCCATGGACCCATGCTGGTTCAGTAGAGTTGGTCCATTCCATAAGCCGACTTATGGACTTGTAGATTTTTTTTTCCCCATGCTGAAAGGTTACAGGCAAATTACTTCTAGGATATGACAAGCCTGTTGTGGATCTGCGTTCAGCAAACACGAAGACCCACTGATGGAACTCTGTTACACAATTTCTGGTAGAAAATAAAAGGAAAAATCTCAGAAAAGAATAAGAAGAAATGTGAATTAGACCTACTGCACTGCTCTGTTCTTTAGCTAATGGTTCAGATGAACCGTTCTAGACCACACTGCTGGTCTAATATTCAGGCAATGGTTCAAATGAACCTTGCTGTCTTGCTGGAATTCTGGTCTATAGGAATGGCTATGGTTCGTATGACAAGCCCAGAAACTAGCCATTATTGGCAGTTTCTGGTTGTTGTACATGTAGCGTAATGGCTACTACTTGCAGTTGTTTCTGACTGTTGTGAGACACTAGCTAGCCGTTTCTAGTTGTTGGGCTAGCCACATGCAACAGTTTCTACATAGTCAGCGATCAACTGCATAAGCAGTTACACCTCCTTGCAACAACTCTTTTTCCATCCACCTTAGCTCTTAGTCACACTCGTCTCACGAAGTGCAAAGTGCGCCTCTACAGCCACACTGCCTCACATGCATATGCCCACGCGACCAAGCATAAGCGCGCGAGCCTGATTCTCCTCGGACTAGGTGGGTAAACATTACTATAATCCACCATTCTCATAAATACACAAAATTCTTCTCTTTTTCCAAAGTGGGACTATTTACAAAACACTAAAAATGGATTTTTGCATACCATTTTATAAAATATATATATAATATTTTTTATTTAAAATATATTAAAATCAATGTATTACAACAATGGATCTACCTGATTTTTTGTCTCGTGTCCTGAATTCATATGAAAAAACGGATAGACCGTATGGATTTCTCACAAAAACCACGGAAAGTCTTTCGCAGATTCAGAGATACTGCCAAATGAACGGTCGACAAAATATGTTAGCAAAATAATATCAATTATGAAATGTTCCCTGGCAGAGAGCGGAGGTCGTATAATCAATTGAATTCCCGGATATACTCCACTAAATTGGATGGTTTGGATTAAGGCCTTGTCTGAAATGTGTACGGTTCCTGCGTGTAGAGTGACTGTAGATGGTCAAGGGTTCGAGTACCCATAGGTGGTGAAATTCCACCAGCGTGAGTGTGTGGGTGTGTTCGTTTGTTAAAAAAAAAAAAAAAAAAAAAATGGTCAGAACCTATAAAAGCATCATCTTTTCGGACGCGGATTGGGTACTAACCCACCTAGCCCGAGTTCAGCACAGGCTGGGCCACTGAGGGGCCACCTTTATGTATGAGGTTTATCCACACCGTCTATCTATTTTTTTCGTATCATTTAAGGATATAAGACAAACATGAGGCAGATACAATATTCAAGTCGACACATAATTGGAATAAACGCATACCGTTGAAAACTCCTTATAAACAGGTTAGATGGCAAATAAACATAACAGTAGATCTTAGGAAGGTTTCAACGGTGGCTATCATTAGCTTCCTGTGATGTGTTCTACTTGAACCTTGGATCTCATTTTTGGGCTTATACCCTTAACTGATTTGAAAAAATACAGAAACGGTGTGGATAAAATCCATACATCATGGTGGCCCCTCACAACTACAGTATGGGGGTAGTACGCAATCTGCATCCTTTTCTCTCTTCAATTATTGTCCGATCTTTGCTTTTCTTTACTCGGTCAAAAGTGGTGGGCGGTCATTATTCTCCCATGTTCGCTAGGAATTGTATATAAAACTACAAAGTATTATAAAATTTACATTCCAATACCCTATAAAAAATATTTTCAAGAAGCTCCTCGTTAGTCCATATAATTATCATTTCACTGTTGTCCAAATGAGTCAGTGGCTCAGGCAGGCCGACATCTTACTATCTAGTGCGTCAACCCTTGTTAGGCCAATGGTCCAAAAATAATATCAATTTTAGATTCAAGTGAACCACATGTATGATAATAGTGTATAAGGTAGTGCTTATCCTTGAATTCGCATAAATCATAGATATATATTATTTTTGGGCTATACCTAAATTTTTGTCTCGAATTTAACGGTTGAAGTAAATTTTATATATAGCAGTAGATCCCATAAAAATCTGTAAAAATCAAGGTTAGATGTCTCTGTCTTTACTATTTTGTTTTGGTATGGCTCACTAGAATTATAGGTCAGTCTGATTTTTGTCTATGATATTATATAAACATCATGGCAGGCCATCAAAATCAAGAGCAGCCTGCTATACAATTCACTTTAGTTTATAAATAATTTATGTACAGTGGTAAGCAGGACATCACACTTGATTTTTGATGGGTCCCACTATGATGTGTATGCTAAATCTACTCTATCCATTAGATGGGTGATCCCAATTCAGGCCTAGAACCAAAATATCAGGCCATCTTGTGATTCAGGTGAATTATACCAAAGAAAACACTTGGGAGAGAGATATAGACCATTGATTTTTATAGGACCAACTGTGATGATTATATGAAATCCACTCTAACCATTAGATGCCGAACTAAAATTTATGCCTTAGACAACAAAATTAAGTCCATTCGTGATTCAGGTGGGCCATACCAAGAGAAAAAGTTTGAAGAGAGATCGTAAGACAGTGGAATGATAATTACCTCGGTAGCTTTTTTGAAAAAACATAGCCTGATATAAATTCCATGTTAATTAGATAGATTTTTGTAAAATTCCTACCTTTCCGTCCCATCACGTGTTAAAGGACCTTCTTTATTCCGGGACCACATGGCACTGTAAAGAGTAGATGTGAGCCGTATACAAAGTGGCATCTATACCCGATGACCACATATTCTTTTCGTGGCCTGAAAAAGGGGAACAAGCAAAATGAGAGGAAAGGATGGTTTATCTGTTTTACCATTATGGTTTTTCATCCGTTTCACATTTAACGCAAAAGCCAGCAAGAGGACCGTCCAGATCCGTCATATATGCTTGCAAGTAGATGGCATAAGGGCTTCAACATATGTATCATTTGTCTACAAGGACATTGGCACTGTACCAAGATCCATACACAGACCTATGGTTACTAATCTATGCATGGGGTTCACGTATACCCCATTCCGGACTGCCTAGATTGATGACATTACTAAATCAAGTTGTATGTAGGGCTTTAATTTAGACATGCGGCCACACGTATAGTAAATTGCTCAAATTTCATTGTACATGTGTGAATATGTTTGTGTCGAGTATGTCATCTTCACATTCGACCAAATGCCTTGTGACACCGAGTGCCAAAATAACCGAATTAGGACTAGATCCGTAAAAATTAGTCTGACTATTCGACCACCAATTCATAATAAGTCTGACAATTTATGAAGGAGAGGATTAGTCCTTCACATGAGTTATTTTTTCCTTCAAGATAAAGACTTTTATAACAATGATAATAATGGGGTTGTGCTCGTCAGTAAAATTAACATGCAAAAAGAAAATATGAAATATGAGGCCAAGTACTAATTTTAGTAATCTTAATATAAATGTAGTATGATTGGTAGCAAAATAATAATAATAAAGTAAAAAAAAACTACCTCCGATGATTTGTGCGAGTGATTCTGCCGTGGACAATTAATAATCTTTTAGACTTGGACAATCATAAGACAGTCGACAAACTTGGATGGTTGTGATACAATCGAGGTTTAGTTAGCAGGCTATAACAAGTTGTGACAGAGGGAATCACTAAGTAATGACATATAGATTTGGGGACTTCCAATGACAAGGTCATACATGATAAGTTAAACTATATCCAACTTATTACAGCGATGCACTGAATAGAAGTAGAGAAATTAAACTAAAGCTATACTAATCGATTCAGACTTGCTATAATATGGTGCTAGACTGGCTAAACTAAGCTAGGATAAAGATAAGATAGGCATCCATGTGGGATGAAAGATTTAATAGGCGGTGTTAAGTTGAAAAAAGATAATTGGCTTGAAAAGCTTCTATTTTGAGGTGTCAACTAACCATTACGTTGCCATGTATGGTTGTATTTTTTTTCCCAGGCAACTTTCTCTCTTTGGTGCATTGTCTATAAGTTTATACCTATGCATAACCAATTAAATCCGGCCATGTGTAATTAGATATCACCCCCTTAGTATTTCACTGAGATATCATCCTTTCTAAATGCTTTAAGTATGTGCAACCTGTATATTCCTACCAAGTATCACCATGAGGATATATAATTGCCTTTAGAGTTTTGGTCATGTGTACATTTATGATATTATGGCATTTCTACTATGATGCACATCTGTTAGAGAGGTGTATATCAAATTCTCACGATTTCTCTTCTACACATTTTAAGTATCTTTTTTTTACTTTCATGTAAATATGAAGACATGTAGAGGTTGTTGGGAGATCATGGAAGTACACAGAGATGAATCAAGCAAAGTACTCCAATAGCAACAATTAAGCTCAATCATAAAGGCTCTAAATTTAACGTGGAAAAACTTTAAAAAAAAAAAAAAACAACGGCGCAAGAAATTACAAGAGAGAAAAAATAACTGATTCAAACAAGCCTCAAAGTGCCCCTTACCAACCCTTTAAACCCTAGGAACGAATTAGAAAGCTCTTGATATATACCCTAATCCCATATTACACTCGTATTTATAGCCTCTCGGAGAATCACAATTGGAATAGGAAAGAAATCCCGTAAAAAATCAACAAAAATCTCACACTTACACAATTTTGTGTATGTTCTACATAATTGTTCGATGACACTTTCAATGGGACTTTGATGTTATCGAAACGTCTTCGATTGCATCAAACTAAACATTAAAAGTTTCAGCGATAAATCATGATTTTTTTGAATTTTACCGATGTCATCAAGCAAGCCTTCGATGGCATCAAGTAAGACAGCTAAAGTGTCCAGCAACCAACATGATAAATTCCGAATTTTTACGATGTCATCGAAGTCAACTGAATAGCAACGCACCTATCATCAACAAACCCGTTGGTTTACAGATTTAAGACATCAATCGACATAGGCATCCGACTTGTTGGATTTGGCCGTCACTAGAAAGTTGGATAATTTAAACTCTTAACTAATGGATACTGAGTTGTGAAATTTTGACATGTGACAACTTTGATTCTAACTATCCACTTAATGGTCACCACTAAAATGGTAAGGATCAGAGAAATCACGACCGTTGTGAAGGGCATATGATCAGTGTACAAGGATGTTGAGCTAAAATAAATAATAAAAGTGGAATTTGGATCTTCATTTCAACCCATCTTCTTCCAGATTCGTTTGCCTTCCATAGCCATGGACCAAATCGTCTCTCGCTTCTGGGATCCCATCGCCTCACGCGTAGGATACATCGTCAACCTTCAAGAAAACTTGGATTCACTGAAGATAGCCATGAATGAATTGAAATGTGTAAGAGACGACCTGAAAAGGAAGGTGGATGTCGCCGAAAAGCATCACCTCAAACGCACCAACCACGTCCAGTGGTGGCTAGAAAGTGTAGGAGTCATCGAAGGAGAAGTGAATGCCATGGAAGAAGCTTTTCGGCAAATGATGAGGTTTTTGGGCCATCGCTGTCCAAATGTTTGGTCAGGCTACCAGCTCGGCAAGAGGGTGGTGAAGAAACTGGAGGATGTGATCGAGTTAAAGAACAAAGGAATTTCCTTTGATGTTGTGGCAGAGAAATCGCTTCCTAATACTGTTGAAGAGAAGCCCAGTATATCCACTATAGGTATGGACTTGATGTTGGAGAAGGTTCTATGTTTGCTTTGGGAAGATGAAGTGGGTGTTGTCGGCATATATGGAACTGGGGGAGTCGGCAAGACGACTCTCTTGAAAAGGATCAACAACAAGCTAGTCGTAAGACCCCAAGATTTTGATTTTGTGATTTGGGCGCTGGTGTCTAAAGAAGTTAATGTGGGAAAGATCCAAAAGGATATTGGGGATAGGCTTGGTTTGTCCTGGCAAGGAAATGAAAGAGACGAGAGACGAGCAATGGACATATACAAGAGCCTTAATAGCAAGAAATTCATGTTGTTGTTGGATGATCTTTGGGAAATGTTAGATCTGGAGGTGGTTGGAATTCCTCATCCGAACAGCCAAAACAAAAGCAAGATAGTCTTCACCACACGATCTGAGCAAGTCTGTGCTCGCATGGATGCGAACAGGAAGGTCAGAGTCGAATGCCTCTCGGAGAAAGAAGCATGGAATCTGTTTCAACTCAAGGTTGGTGAAGAGGCTATGAATTCTCATCCGGAGATACCGACACTTGCTGAGACTGTCGCTAAAGAGTGCAAAGGTCTGCCCCTTGCGCTTATCACCATTGGGCGGGCCATGGCGTGTAAGAAAACAGTGGAGGAGTGGAAGCATGCAATATCAGTTCTAAGCACAAGCAAGCCACCGTCGGAGATATCAGGTATGGATGATCAAATGCTTTTGCAATTGAAATTCAGTTACGATAATCTTCGAAACGACACAGTTAAATCATGCTTCCTATATTGTTCATTGTTTCCGGAGGATTACCATATTGACAAAGAAAGCCTTATAGATTACTGGATAGCGGAAGGGTTCTTGGATGATGATGATCTCAATGAAGCACGTAACAAGGGCCATGATCTCATTGGAAGCCTAAAGGTCGCGTGCTTGTTGGAGAGTGGTTTTGATGAAAAAACAAAGGTGAAAATGCATGATGTAATACGTGATCTTGCGTTGTGGATAGCTTCTGAATGTGGGAAGAAGAAGAAGAGGTTTTTGGTGAAAGCAGGTGTCGGACTGAGGGAAGCACCAGAAGTCGAGAGGTGGAAGGACGCCGAAAGGATATCGCTGATGGAAAATAAACTTGAATCATTAACAGGGACACCCATATGCCCCAGCCTCTTAACCTTGATGCTCCAATGGAATAGCATTTTGGGAAATGTCACCACCACCTTCTTTCAATCCATGCTGCTTCTTAAGGTCTTGGATCTGTCAAATACCAAAATTGTGAAGCTTCCCACAGGAATTGGTAGCTTGGTTCAGTTACAATATCTCAATCTATCATATACAAAGATCACATCATTGTCTGAAGAGATAGGAAATCTGAAAATGTTGAAGCATTTGGATTTGGAAGGCATATCCAGTCTTAGAAGAATTCCCCATGGACTAATCTCCAATCTTTCTGCTTTGAAGGTGTTGAAGCTATTGAGTTACAGAAATTGGGAAGGAGTTGAAGGGAGAGGTGGGCTTAATATAACAGAATTGGAAAGCTTGCCATGTTTGGGCCATCTTGAAATGAGCATAGAAACTGTTCCGGCTCTCGAAACATTTATTCAGTCTCGCAAGTTGCCGAAACTTACACAGTATCTAGAGTGCAGAAGCATGAGGACATCCACCCAACTATCATCCATTTTAGAGGTAATGACGAGTCTTCGATGGCTGTCTGTTGATAGATGTGAAGAGTTGGTAGAGATGATAATCAGTTCGAATTCGGAGGGTAGGGGTGATTGTTCAATTTCGAGCCTAGAACACCTCTTCCTTCGGGATCTTTCCAAAATAAATACCATTCAAATGGGATGCGGACGGCTTCAAAATCTTCGTCTTGTATGGATCATTCGTTGTCACAAGTTGAAGAACATTTCATGGATCCTGCAACTTGAGGGTCTTGAAGAAATCCATATATTTAGATGTGATGAATTGGAACGAGTAATAGAAACTACTAGCGGCGGTTTTCAAGCAACGGAGAGACGGCAAGGACGCCTCAAGCATATGGAGTTGCATCAATTGCCAAAATTAACAAGCATATGTTGTGATTCATTGGCTCTCCCTTCCTTTGAGGTACTCAAGGTGTTTCGGTGCCCGGAGCTGAAGAAGCTTCCACTGGGTCTTCGCAGCTCGTACAACACTCTAAGGGAGATCCGTGGTGCCAAAGAATGGTGGGATGGTTTAGAGTGGGAAGATGATGCCATTAAATCCACTTTCCTCACCTACTTCAGAGAGACAAATAGCAATCTTCAATAAGTCACATTTAGAGTTTATACTTTTCTTAGTTTTTATGAGTTTGATCAATGATTCAATGATCCAAACTGATGATATTATAGACCTTACCATGGATGGCTTGGACACCACAAAATCTCTCACACAATTCTGCTATCTTTATTGAATGTGTATCCTCGTGGTAGTCATCATCATCTTCTTCTTCTTCTTCTTCTTTTTAGAGTCCATTTGAAGGCTTAGGCTTACCTAAGCATGGTGCATGAAACAGCCAAACTTGTATAAATTCCTTAGTATATGGACTTCTCATTAGAGCTTTCAAGCTCATGTGTACATGCCACACACATGCCATCAAGGTACATAGCTGCAAGATCCGATCCATCCACGAGGTTCGTCCAATGATGTACATGTTTTCCCAAAATTAAATCTGGTCCACTCAACTTTTGAGCCAGAATGTTGGAAACAGGCGGATGAGTTCGGCCAGGTTTTTTGTATATATAGATGTACAATTGTTTTTGCGAATTGTGGCCCATTTGGCCATTGGATGAACCTGATTCTTGGGCCAGGGCATCAATAGCAGACCTATGGAGCCTTCTGAAAAGGATAAAATAATAGAGAAAACTTTGGTACTATGGGAGAGTGTGATGGTCGATACAAGTAGAGTTGTACACAGGTCGAGTTAGCTTGGTAAGTTTGCTTGACTCAACTCGGAAAAGCTCGGCTCGAAATTTGATTTGAACTGAGTTGAGCTGGTTTTTGGTGCTTAAAAAATTTTCAAGCTGAGTTCGAGCTTGCCTGAGCTCGACTCGACTCAAATCGAACCTCAATTCGAATTGGCTCGGTGAGTCAGTTATTTCGATATTGACACACTGCTCGCCAAGTGTTTGATGAAATGACTCAATGAAGTGTTGTTTCAAGTGCGTACATTCTCTGCGAGATCGACTAGTGGTGAGGAAGGAATGGATATGAAACAAATCACTACAAAAAAATATTTAAAAAAATAAAAAATAACTACCCTCATATCTTGATTTGGATGTTGCCCGTCAAGTGTTTGATGAAATATTTATAAATTATTGTTATTGTTTTGCATTATGTGAGAAATTGAAGATGCGCTTTATACATTTGAGAAAATGTTGCACAAGTTCGAACTGGGCTGAGCTGTTGACCGAACCAAGCCGAGCTAGCCAGTCAAGATCGAGGACTGAGCTAAGTTCGAGTTGGGGTTAGCAATTGGCTGAGCCAAACCAAGTTGTGCCAAGCTTGACCCAATTCGACTTGTGTACAGCTCTAGATAGGAGGCACTAGGACATGTGGCATGCATTACACATCAATCAAATTAAACCCTCAAGACTAAGTTTCCGAATTTTAAAAAAAATTTCAAAACCCTAAATAGGAAGTCCAATAAGTTTGAAACATCCCTATGGTCACAAAGTTTCATATCAGGTTAAGCTTTTCGCTGTTTTCACTTCATCCCATTGATAAGGGCCTTATAAATGGTTTGGATGACATATAAACATCAAGCATATCCCAAGTAGGTTTCAAGGGAAAGGAAACGAAACTCTTTTCCCAGTTTTTTCTCTCGCATGGCTACCTTGAGTTTTGGATTCACCTGATTTTTTGTCTCGTTTTCTAAATTCTTCAGAAAAAACGGATAAACGGAGTTCGCATCCCAAACTTTAAGCGAAAGGCATTAGCAGGAAATCCGCGTCCAAGTTATGCAGATTCAGAGATAATGCCAAATGAACGGTCGACAAAATATGTTAGTAAAATAATAGCAATTATGACATTTTCCCGAGCAGAGAGTTGAGGTCGTATAATCAATTGAATTCCCGGAAATACTCCACTAAATTGGATGGTTTGGATTAAGGCCTTGTCTGAAACGTGTACGGTGCCTGCGTATAGAGTCAGTGTAGATGGTCAGAATCTGTAGAAGCATCATCTTTTTGGACGTCGATTGGGTACTAACCCGCTGGCCCGAGCTCAACATAGGCTGGGCCACTAAGGGGCCACCGTGATTTATGAGGTTTATCCACACCGTCCATATATATATTTTTTCCTAAAATGCATACCGTTGAAAACTCCTGGGTGTTTGGAGTGTTTGGATCAAGCTGATATTTGTGTTTTCCTTTCATTTATGTCGAGTGGGCCTTATAAACAGGTTAGATGGCAAATGGGTCCTTACTCTAACCCGGGTGGTAGACTCCTTGGACTTTCAACACCGGGTGAAGGGTTCGAGTACCCACTGTGTGCGTGTGTGGGGTGTGTGTGCGTGTGGCGTGAGTGTGTGGGGGTGTGTCTGCGCGTGTAAAAAAAAAAAAAAAAAGTTAGATGGCAAATAAACATAACAGTAAATCTCAGGAAGGTTTCAACGGTGGCTGTCATTTGCTTCCTTTGGTGTTTTCTACTTGAACCTTGGATCTCATTTTTGGGCTTATACCCTAAACCAATTTGAAAAAATAGAGGAACGGTGTGGATAAAATCCATACGTCATGGTGGCTCCTCACAACCACAGCCTGGGGTAGTACGTAAATCGCAATCCGCTTCATTTTCTCTCTTCAATTATTGTCCGGTCTTTGCTTTTCTTTACTCGGTCAAAAGTGGTGGGCGGTCATTATTCTCCCATGTTCGCTGGGAATTGTATATAAAACTACAAAGCATTATAAAATTTACATTCCAATACCCTATAAAAAAGATTTTCAAGAAGCTACTCGTTAGTCAATATAATTATCATTTCACTGTTGTCCAAATGAGTCAGTGGCTAAGGCAGGCCGACTGTGATGTTTATATAAAATTCATCCCACTATTGCTGTGTCAAACATTGTTAGGCCAAGAGTTCAAAAATCATATCTATTTGAGATTCAAGTGGACCACTGGTAATAGTGTATAAGGTAGTGTTTAACCTTGAATTCGCATAAATCATAGATGGATATTATTTTTGGGCTATACTTAAATTTTTGTCTCAAATTTAATGGTTGAAGTAAATTTTATATATCACATTAGATCCCATAAAAATCTGTAAAAACCAAGGGTAGATGTCTCTGTCTTAACTATTTCGTTTTGGTATGGCTCACTAGAATTATAGGTCAGTCTGATTTTTTCTATGATATTAATTATATAACCATCAAGAGCAGCGTGCTATACAATTCACTTTATTTTATAAATCATTTATGTACAGTGGTAAGCTGGACATCACACTTGATTTTTGATGGGGCCCACTATAATGTGTATTAATCCTAATCTACTTTGTCCATTAGATGAGTGATCCCAATTCAGGCCTAGAGCCAAACTATCAGGCTATCTTACGATTCAGGTGAAATATACTAAAGAAAACAGCTAGGAGAGAGATATAGACCATTGATTCTTATAGGAACCACTGTGATGATTATATGAAATCCACTCTGACAATTAGACACCAAACTAAAATTTATACCTCAGGCAAAAAATTTAGTTCCATTCGTGATTCAGGTGAGCCATACCAAGAGAAAAAGTTTGGAGAGAGATTGTAAGAAAGTGGAATGATAATTACCTCGGTAGCTTTTTTAAAAAATAGCCTGATATAAATTTCATGTTAATTAGATAGATTTTTGTAAAATTCCTACCTTTCCATCCCATCACCTGTTAAAGGACCTTCTTTATTCCGGGACCACATGGCACTGTAAAGAGTAGATGTGAGCCGTATACAAAGTGGCATCTATACCAGATGACCACATATTCCATTCGTGGCCTGAAAAAGGGTAACAAGCAAAATGAGAGCAAAGGATGGTTTATCTGTTTTACCATTATGGTTTTTCATCCATTTCACATTTAACGCAAAAGCCAGCAAGAGGACCGTCCAGATCCGTCATATATGCTTGCAAGTGAATGGCAGAAGGGCTTCAACATATGTATCATTTGTCTGCAAGGACATTGGCACATTACCAATATCCATACACAGACCTATGGTCACTAATCTATGCATGGAGTTCACATATACCCCATTCCAAACTGCCTAGATTGATGCCATTACTAAATCAAGTTTTATGTAGGGCTTTAATTTAGACATGCAGCCACATGTGTAGTAAATTGCTCAAATTTGATTGTACAAGTGTGAATATGTTTGTGCCGAGTATGCCATATTCGCATTCGACCAGATGCCTTGTGACACCGGGTGCCAAAATAACCAAATTAGGACTAAATCCGTAAAAATTGGTCTGACTACTCAACCACCGATTGATAATGAGTCTGACAATTTACGAAGGAGAGGATTAGTCCTTCACATGAGTTATTTTTGCCTTTAAGATTATGACTTTTATAACAATGATAATAATGTGGTTGTGCTCATCAGTGAAATAAACATGTAAAAAGAAAATATGAAATATGAGGCCAAGTGCTAATTTTACTAATCTGAATATAAATGCAATACGATTGGTAGCCAAAAAAAAAAAAGTAAAAAAATTTACCTTCGGCGGTTTGTGCGAGTGATACGCCCTTGGACAATTAATAATCTTTTAGACTTGGACGATTGTAAGACATTCAACAAACTTGGATGGTTGTGATAGGATCAATGTTTAGTTAGCAGGTTGTAAAAAGTTGTGACCGAGGGAATCACTAAATAATGACTTAAAGATTTGGAGGCTTCCAATGACAAGGTCATAGATGATAAGTTAAACTATATCCGACTTATTATAGCGATGCGCTTAATAGAAGTAGAAAATTTAAACTAAAGGTATGCTAATCAATCCAAATTTGTTATAGTATGGTATTGGATCAAGTGGAATGGCTAAACTAAGCTTGGATAAAGATAAGATAGGCATCCATACCAGATGAAAGATTTAATAGGCAGCGTTAAGTTGAAAAAAGATTCTTAGCTTGAAATGCTCTATTTTGAAAAATACTATAGTTGTATTTTTTTCAGGACAACTTTCTCTCTTTGGTGCACTGTTTATAAGTTTATACTTATGCATAACCAATTAAATCTGGCCATGTGTAATTAGATATCACCACCTTAGTATTTCACTGAGATATCATCCTTTCTAAATGCTTTAAGTATGTGCAACCTATTTATTCCTGTCATGTATCACCATGAGGATACTTGCCTTTAGAGTTTTGGTCATGTGTATGTTTACGATGCTATGGCATTTCTGTGATGACGCACATCCGTTAGAGAAGTGTATTTCAAAATTTCATGATTTTCCTTCTACACACTTTTGAGTATCTTTTTTTTACTTTCATGTAAGTATGGTGACATGTATAGCACATGATAGGCAGAACTTCTGCCTGAAATAGGCGTGTAATTCTCCTGCAGTAATGAAATCTGAGAGACAAGTCTCTCTTTTCTTTCTTTTTTTAAAAAAAGTATGATGACATGTGGAAGCTATTGGGGAACCGCAGAAGTACATAGAGATGAATCAAGCAAAGTATTCTAATAGCAACAATTAAGCTCAATCACAAAGACTCTAAATTTAACGTGGAAATATCCTTTCAGGAAAAAACTGTGGCACAAAGCGACAATAATTGCTATGAAATCAGAAATTACAAGAGATAGAGAGAATAACCGATTTAAACAAACCTTGAAGCTCTCCTTACAAGCTCTTGAAACCCTAGTAACGAATTAGAAAGCTCTTGATATATACCATAATCTCAATTACACCCATATTCATAGGCTCTAGGAGCGTCACAATTAAAATAGGAAAGAAATCCCATAAAAATTCCACAAAAATCCTGCACTAACACAATTTTGCATATTTTCTATGAGATCGTTCAATGGCGCTTTGGATAGGACTTCGATGTTATCGAAATATCTTCGATAGCATCGAACTAAACACCAAAGATAAATCATGGATTTTTCGGAATTTCCTGATGGCATCGAGCAAGATGCCTAAAGTGTTCAGTAACCAACATGATAAATTTCGAATTTTTATGATGGCATCAAGCAGGACTTTTTTTTTTTTTTTTTTTAAACGCACGCGCACACACCCCGCACACTCACACAAAGTGGAATTTCACCACCTATGGGCACTCGAACCCTTGACCCGGTGTTGAAACTTCTAAGAGTCTACCACCGGAGCAAGAGTGAGAACCCATCGAGCAGGACTTCAATGGCATCGAAGTCTACCCAATGACATTGAACCTATCATCAACAAACCTGTTACCTATTAGTTTACATATTTAAGACATCAATCAACATAGGCATCCTGCTTGTTGGATTTTGCCGTCACTATAAGGTTGGATAATTTAAACTCTTAACTAATGGATACTTAGTTGTGAAATTTTGACATGTGACAACTTTGATTTTACCTATCACTTCATAGTCACCACTAAAATGATTAGGACCAGAGAAATCACAACCGTTGTGAAGGGCTCATGATGAGTGCACAAGGACGTTGAGCTAAAATAAATAAAAGTGGAATTTGGATCTTCATTTCAACCCTTCTTCCAGATTCGTTTGCCTTCCATAGCCATGGACCAAATCGTCTCAAGCTTCTGGGATCCCATCGCCTCACGCGTAGGATACATCGTCAACCTTCGAGAAAACTTGGATTCACTGAAGATAGCCATGAATGAATTGAAATGTGTAAGAGACGACCTGAAAAGGAAGGTGGATGTCGCCGAAAAGAATCACTTCAAACGAACCAACCACGTCCAGTGGTGGCTAGAAAGTGTAGGAGTCATCGAAGGAGAAGTGAATGCCATGGAAGAAGCTTTTCTGCAAATGATGAGGTTTTGGGGGAATCGCCGTCCAAATGTTTGGTCAGGCTACCAGCTCGGCAAAAGGGTGATGAAGAAACTGGAGGATGTGATCGAGTTCAAGAACAAAGGAATTTCCTTTGATGTTGTGGCAGAGAAATCTCTTCCTAATGCTGTTGAAGAGAAGCCCAGTACATCGACTATAGGCATGGACTTGATGTTGGAGAACGTTCTACGTTTGCTTTGGGAAAATGAAGTGGGTGTTGTCGGCATATATGGAACTGGGGGAGTCGGCAAGACGACTCTCTTGAAAAGGATCAACAACGAGCTAGTCGTAAGACCCCATGATTTTGATTTTGTGATTTGGGCGCTGGTGTCTAAAGAAGTTAATGTGGGAAAGATCCAAAAGGATATTGGGGATAGGCTTGATTTGTCCTGGCAAGGAAATGAAAGAGATGAGAGACGGGCAATGGACATATACAAGAGCCTTAATAGCAAGAAATTCATGTTATTGTTGGATGATCTTTGGGAAATGTTAGATCTGGAGGTGGTTGGAATTCCTCAACCGAACAGCCAAAACAAAAGCAAGATAGTCTTCACCACACGATCTGAGCAAGTCTGTGCTCGCATGGATGCGAACAGGAAGGTCAGAGTCGAATGCCTCTCGGAGAAAGAAGCATGGGATCTGTTTCAACTCAAGGTTGGTGAAGAGGCCATAAATTCTCATCCGGAGATACCGACACTCGCTGAGACTGTCGCTAAAGAATGCAAAGGTCTACCCCTTGCACTTATCACCATTGGGCGGGCTATGGCATGTAAGAAGACAGTGGAAGAGTGGAAGCATGCAATATCAGTTTTAAGCACAAGCAAGCCACCGTCGGAGATATCAGGTATGGATGATCAAATGCTTTTGCAATTGAAATTCAGTTACGATAATCTTCGAAACGACGCAGTTAAATCATGCTTCTTATATTGTTCTTTGTTTCCGGAGGATTACTCCATTAACAAAGAAAGGCTTATAGATTACTGCATAGCAGAAGGGTTCTTAGACGATGATGATCTCGATGAAGCACGTAACAAGGGCCATGATCTCATTGGAAGCCTAAAGGTCGCGTGCTTGTTGGAGAGTGGTTCTAATGAAAAAACAGAGGTGAAAATGCATGATGTAATACGTGATCTTGCGTTGTGGATAGCTTCTGAATGTGGGAAGAAGAAGAAGAGGTTTTTGGTGAAAGCGGGTGTTGGACTGAGGGAAGCACCAGATGTCGAGAGGTGGAAGGATGCCGAAAGGATATCGCTGATGGAAAATAAAATTGAATCATTAACGGGGACACCCATATGCCCCAGCCTCTTAACCTTGATGCTCCAATGGAATAGCATTTCGGGAAATGTCACCACCACCTTCTTTCAATCCATGCTGCTTCTTAAGGTCTTGGATCTGTCAAATACCAAAATTGTGAAGCTTCCCGCAGGAATTGGTAGCTTGGTTCAGTTACAATATCTCAATCTGTCATATACAAAGATCACATCATTGTCTGAAGAGATAGGAAATCTGAAAATGTTGAAGCATTTGGATTTGGAAGGCATATCAAGTCTTAGAAGAATTCCCCATGGACTAATCTCCAATCTTTCTGCTTTGAAGGTGTTGAAGCTATTAAGGAGTTATAGAAATTGGGAAGGAATTGAAGGGAGAGGTGGGCTTAACATAACAGAATTGGAAAGCTTGCCATGTTTGGGCCATCTTGAAATTAGCATAGAAACTGTTCCGGCTCTCGAAACATTTATTCGGTCGCGCAAGTTGCTGAAACTTACACAGTATCTACAAGTAAAGAAGTGCAGAAGCATGAGGACATCCACCCAATTATCATCCATTTTTGAGGTAATGACGAGTCTTCGATGGCTGGCTGTTGATAGATGTGAAGAGTTGGAAGAGATGATAATTAGTTCGAATTCGGAGGGTGGGGATGATTGTTCAATTTCGAGCCTAGAACGCCTCTTCCTTTGGGATCTCTCCAAATTAAATACTATTCGAATGGGATGCGGACGGCTTCAAAATCTTCGTCTTGTAAGGATCATTCGTTGTCACAAGTTGAAGAACATTTCATGGATCCTGCAACTTGAGGGTCTTGAAGAAATCCATATATTGAGATGTGATGAATTGGAACAAGTAATAGAAACTACTAGCAGCAGTTTTCAAGCAACGGAGGGACGGCAAGGACGCCTCAAGCATATGGAGTTGCATCGATTGCCAAAATTAACAAGCATATGTTGTGATTCATTGGCTCTCCCTTCCTTTGAGGTACTCAAGGTGTTTCGGTGCCCGGAGCTGAAGAAACTTCCACTGGGTCTTCGCAGCTCGTACAACACTCTAAGGGAGATCCGTGGTGCCAAAGAATGGTGGGATGGTTTAGAGTGGGAAGATGATGCCATTAAATCCACTTTCCTTACCTACTTCAGAGAGACAAATAGCAATCTTCAATAAGTTACATTTAGAGTTTATACTTTTCTTAGTTTCTATGAGTTTGATCAATGATTCAGTGATCCAAACTGATGATATTATAGACCTTACCATGGATAGCTTGGACACCACAAAATCTCTCACACAATTGTGCTATCTTTATTGAATGTGGATCCTCGTCGTAGTCATCTTCTACTTCTTCTTCTCCTTCTTCTTCTTTGTAGAGTCCATTTGAAGGCTTAGGCTTACCTAAGCATGGTGCATGAAACAGCCAAACTTGTATAAATTCATTAGTATATGGACTTCTCAGTAGAGCTTTCAAGCTCATGTACATGCCACACACATGCCAGCAAGGTACATAGCTGCAAGATCCGATCCATCCACGAGGTTCGTCCAGTGATGTACATGTTTTCCCAAAATTAAATCTGGTCCACTCAACTTTTGAGCCAGAATGTTGGAAACAGGTGGTTGGGTTCGGCCAGGTTTTTATATATATATAGATGTACAATTGTTTTTGCGAACTGTGGCCCATCTGGCCATTGGATGAACCTGATTCTTGGGCCAGGGCATCAATAGCAGACCTATAGAGTCTTCTGAAAAGGATAAAATAATAGAGAAAACTTTGGTACTATAGGAGAGTGTGATGGTCGATACGAGTAGAGTTGATACAAGTAGAGTTGTACACGAGTCGAGTTAGCTCGGTAAGTTCGCTTGACTAGACTCAAAAAAGCTCGACTCCTCTAGGCTCAAAATTTGATTCGAACCGAGTCAAGCTGGTTTTTAGAGCTCAAAAAAATTTTAAGCTGAGCTCGAGCCTGCCTGAGCTCGACTCGACTCGAATCTCAACTCGAATCGGCTCGGTGACTCGGTTATTTTGATATTGACACTACTCGCCAAGTGTTTGATGAAATGACTCAATGAAGTGTTGTTTCAGGTGCATACATTCTCCGCGGGATCGGGTAGTGGCAAGGAAGGAATGGTTATGAAACAAATTACTGCAAAAAAAAAAAAAAAAAAAAACTTTACATTAAAAAACTACCCTCATATCTTGATTTTGATAGCCTCTCAGAGAATCACAATTGGAATAGGAAAGAAATCCCGTAAAAAATCAACAAAAATCTCACACTTACACCATTTTGTGTATTTTCTACATGATTGTTCGATGACACTTTCAATGGGACTTTGATGTTATCGAAACATCTTCAATTGCATCGAACTAAACACTAAAAGTTCCAGCGATAAATCATGGATTTTTCGAATTTTACCGATGTCATCGAGCAAGCCTTCGATGGCATCGAGTAAGACACCTAAAGTGTCCAGCAATTCCGAATTTTTACGATGTCATCGAAGTCTATTGAATAGCATCACACCTATCATCAACAAACCGGTTGGTTTACAGATTTAAGACATCAATCAACATAGGCATCCTACTTGTTGGATTTGACCGTCACTACAAAGTTGGATAATTTAAACTCTTAACTAATGGATCCTTAGTTGTGAATTTTTGACATGTGACAACTTTGATTTTACCTATCCACTAAATAGTCACCACTAAAATGATTAGGACCAGAGAAATCACAACCGTTGGGAAGGGCATATGATCAGTGTACAAGGATGTTGAGCTAAAATAAATAATAAAAGTGGAATTTGGATCTTCATTTCAACCCATCTTCTTCCAGATTCGTTTGCCTTCCATAGCCATGGACCAAATTGTCTCTTGCTTGTGGGATCCCATCGCCTCACGCGTAGGATACATCGTCAACCTTCAAGAAAACTTGGATTCACTGAAGATAGCCATGAATGAATTGAAATGTGTAAGAGACGACCTGAAAAGGAAGGTGGATGTCGCTGAAAAGCATCACCTCAAACGCACCAACCACGTCCAGTGGTGGCTAGAAAGTGTAGGAGTCATCGAAGGAGAAGTGAATGCCATGGAAGAAGCTTTTCGGCAAATGATGAGGTTTTTGGGCCATCGCTATCCAAATGTTTGGTCAGGCTACCAGCTCGGCAAGAGGGTGGTGAAGAAACTGGAGGATGTGATCGAGTTAAAGAACAAAGGAATTTCCTTTGATGTTGTGGCAGAGAAATCGCTTCCTAATGCCGTTGAAGAGAAGCCCAGTACATCGACTATAGGCATGGACTTGATGTTAGAGAACGTTCTACGTTTGCTTTGGGAAAATGAAGTGGGTGTTGTCGGCATATATGGAACTGGGGGAGTCGGCAAGACGACTCTCTTGAAAAGGATCAACAACGAGCTAGTCGTAAGACCCCATGATTTTGATTTTGTGATTTGGGCGCTGGTGTCTAAAGAAGTTAATGTGGGAAAGATCCAAAAGGACATTGGGGATAGGCTTGGTTTGTCCTGGCAAGGAAATGAAAGAGATGAGAGACGGGCAATGGACATATACAAGAGCCTTAATAGCAAGAAATTCATGTTATTGTTGGATGATCTTTGGGAAATGTTAGATCTGGAGGTGGTTGGAATTCCTCATCCGAACAGCCAAAACAAAAGTAAGAGTCTTCACCACACGATCTGAGCAAGTCTGTGCTCGCATGGATGCGAACAGGAAGGTCAGAGTCGAATGCCTCTCGGAGAAAGAAGCATGGGATCTGTTTCAACTCAAGGTTGGTGAAGAGGCCATAAATTCTCATCCGGAGATACCGACACTCGCTGAGAAAGTCGCTAAAGAGTGCAAAGGTCTACCCCTTGCGCTTATCACCATTGGGCAGGCCATGGCGTGTAAGAAAACAGTGGTGGAGTGGAAGCATGCAATATCAGTTTTAAGCACAAGCAAGCCACCGTCGGAGATATCAGGTATGGATGATCAAATGCTTTTGCAATTGAAATTCAGTTACGATAATCTTCGAAACGACGCAGTTAAATCATGCTTCTTATATTTTTCTTTGTTTCCAGAGGATTACTCCATTAACAAGGAAAGGCTTATAGATTACTGGATAGCAGAAGGGTTCTTAGACGATGATGATCTCGATGAAGCATGTAACAAGGGCCATGATCTCATTGGAAGCCTAAAGGTCGCGTGCTTGTTGGAGAGTGGTTCTAATGAAAAAACAGAGGTGAAAATGCATGATGTAATACGTGATCTTGCGTTGTGGATAGCTTCTGAATGTGGGAAGAAGAAGAAGAGGTTTTTGGTGAAAGCGGGTGTCGGACTGAGGGAAGCACCAGACGTCGAGAGGTGGAAGGACGCCGAAAGGATTTCGCTGATGGAAAATAAAATTGAATCATTAACAGGGACACCCATGTGCCCCAGCCTCTTAACCTTGATGCTCCAATGGAATAGCATTTTGGGAAATGTCACCACCACCTTCTTTCAATCTATGCTGCTTCTTGAGGTCTTGGATCTGTCAAATACCAAATTGTGAACCTTCCCGCAGGAATTGGTAGCTTCGTTCAGTTACAATATCTCAATCTATCATATACAAAGATCACATCATTGTCTGAAGAGATAGGAAATCTGAAAATGTTGAAGCATTTGGATTTGGAAGGCATATCAAGTCTTAGAAGAATTCCCAATGGACTAATCTCCAATCTTTCTGCTTTGAAGGTGTTGAAGCTATTAAGGAGTTATAGAAATTGGGAAGGAATTGAAGGGAGAGGTGGGCTTAACATTACAGAATTGGAAAGCTTGCCAGGTTTGGGCCATCTTGAAATGAGCATAGAAACTGTTCCGGCTCTCGAAACATTTATTCAGTCTCGCAAGTTGCCGAAACTTACACAGTATCTAGAGTGCAGAAGCATGAGGACATCCACCCAACTATCATCCATTTTAGAGGTAATGACGAGTCTTCGATGGCTGTCTGTTGATAGATGTGAAGAGTTGGTAGAGATGATAATTAGTTCGAATTCGGAGGGTGGGGGTGATTGTTCAATTTCGAGCCTAGAACACCTCTTCCTTCGGTATCTTTCCAAAATAAATACCATTCAAATGGGATGCGGACGGCTTCAAAATCTTCGTCTTGTATGGATCATTCGTTGTCACAAGTTGAAGAACATTTCATGGATCCTACAACTTGAGGGTCTTGAAGAAATCCATATATTTAGATGTGATGAATTGGAACAAGTAATAGAAACTACTAGCGGCGGTTTTCAAGCAACGGAGGGACGGCAAGGACGCCTCAAGCATATGGAGTTGCATCAATTGCCAAAATTAACAAGCATATGTCGTGATTCATTGGCTCTCCCTTCCTTTGAGGTACTCAAGGTGTTTCGGTGCCCGGAGCTGAAGAAGCTTCCACTGGGTCTTCGCAGCTCGTACAACACTCTAAGGGAGATCCGTGGTGCCAAAGAATGGTGGGATGGTTTAGAGTGGGAAGATGATGCCATTAAATCCACTTTCCTCACCTACTTCAGAGAGACAAATAGCAATCTTCAATAAGTCACATTTAGAGTTTATACTTTTCTTAGTTTCTATGAGTTTGATCAATGATTCAATGATCCAAACTGATGATATTATAGACCTTACCATGGATGGCTTGGACACCACAAAATCTCTCACACAATTCTGCTATCTTTATTGAATGTGGATCCTCGTGGTAGTCATCATCATCTTCTTCTGCTTCTTCTTCTTTTTAGAGTCCATTTGAAGGCTTAGGCTTACCTAAGCATGGTGCATGAAACAGCCAAACTTGTATAAATTCCTTAGTATATGGACTTCTCATTAGAGCTTTCAAGCTCATGTGTACATGCCACACACATGCCATCAAGGTACATAGCTGCAAGATCCGATCCATCCACGAGGTTCGTCCAATGATGTACATGTTTTCCCAAAATTAAATCTGGTCCACTCAACTTTTGAGCCAGAATGTTGGAAACAGGCGGATGAGTTCGGCCAGGTTTTTTGTATATATAGATGTACAATTGTTTTTGCGAATTGTGGCCCATTTGGCCATTGGATGAACCTGATTCTTGGGCCAGGGCATCAATAGCAGACCTATGGAGCCTTCTGAAAAGGATAAAATAATAGAGAAAACTTTGGTACTAAGGGAGAGTGTGATGGCCGATACGAGTAGAGTTGATACAAGTAGAGTTGTACGCGAGTCGAGTTAGCTTGGTAAGTTCGCTTGACTAGACTCAAAAACAGCTCGACTCGTCTAGGCTCAAAATTTGATTCGAACCGTGTCGAGCTGGTTTTTGGAGCTCGAAAAAATTTCAAGCTGAGTTCGAGCTTGCCTGAGCTCGACTCGACTCGAATCGAATCTCAACTCGAATCTGCTCAGTGACTTGGTTATTTTGATATTGACACTGCTCTCCAAGTGTTTGATGAAATGACTCAATGAAGTGTTGTTCCAGGTGCATACATTCTCCGCAGGATCGGGTAGTGGCAAGGAAGGAATGGTTAAGAAACAGATCACTACAAAAAAAAAAAAAAAAACTTTACATTAAAAACCTACCCTCATATCTTGATTTTGATGCTACCCACCAAGTGTTTGATGAAATATTTATAAATTGTTGTTATTGTTTTGCATTCCGTGAGAAATTGAAGATGCACTTTATACGTTCGAGAAAATGTCACACGAACTAGCCCGAGCTGCTGACCGAACCGAGCCGAGCTAGCCAATCAGGCTCGAGGACCGAGCCGAGTTCAAGTTGGGGTTAGCCACTGGCTAAGCCGAACCAAGCTGGGCCAAGCTTGACCCAGTTCGTCTTGTGTACAGCTCTAGATAGGAAGCACTAGGACATGTGGCATGCATTACACATCAATCAATAAACCCTCCAAGACTAAGTTTCCAAATTTTTAAAAAAAAAAAAATCAAAACCCTAAATAGGAAGTCCAATAATTAATCCACCGTGTCCAGTTAGGTGGGATAGGATCTAGCACTGATTTTGGCATAATCTGCTAAACAAGACCGAGACACTCTTCCCTTTTGGAGTAGGAATTCCGATGGCATTAAGAGAGAGAAAAAAAAAAAAATCCCTTTTGCTTATAGGCCCATGATTCATTTTCGGGGCGTAGTCATTATAAAGGGCCATCAAGAAAACCACAACACTCGATTGATGATCATGCGGAGTGACCCCTAAAGCAATGAATTAGATTTATCTGTATCAATATAAAAGCAGACTAAGATTTATTATTAGCCAAAAAATTATGGAATAAAGGATTGTCCTGTGCATCAATTATGAAAATCATTTACACTTAATCTCAATCACATGAATGGAAAGCCATATTTGATGCTGACAAACGACGATGAAACTTAAACTTTCGCATCTTACACCTTTTTAAAGAAGTTTTATGTATGTACAGGTAAGGGACTAAGACTTTATTTATAAAAAATGAGGGTTAGAATAGTTCAACCCATCACAACTACTCGAAGAGTCTTTCGAGTTGTAATAGTTCATGTCTCTTTGAAATACTACGTATGCTTAGTGCAATTCAAGCACACCACCCCTTACATATCTGAACTGATCACAACAGCACCCCTTACATAACTCGACTGAACACAACCAATATGAGGCCCATTGGTATGCTCAATCTCAATAATCTAACAGTCATATCCAAGCCAATTGATCACATGAGGTTCAGCTAATCCAAGCCTAAAAAAACTTGGATAAACAAAACCCATTCAATAATTTGATAAACGGAGTCGTTCCTTGATGATTGATCCACTAAGCCAGAGAACAGAGTTGGCAAGTAGCAGGCCTGGGGTTATTCCAGGTCCAAATTTTGAGCTGGCCTGACCAGGTCTATTCAAAATATTGATTATTCAAGGACCATGCCTGGCCCATTGCCAAGTTTGGGTCGAATTGAGGGTCAACCTGAGCCCAACCCATCCTCAAAGAGGACAACAACCCACAATCAGGTATGTTAACTCAAACCCAAGTTGCAGCGCTAGCTAGAATACATCCCGACGCATTGGATGGATAAGATGCGTCCTACTCACTCGATTTGGCCTACCTGCTCAATCTAGCCCACCCGCTAGATTTGGCCCTTTTCAGTGAAATAAACAGTTTACTTGCAGGCCGCCCTTAGATGGGAGATGAGCAAAAACACTCATATTAACCATTTCAGCCATTTGATTATACAAAGGTTAATGACCTACATTCAAAGAAAAAGAGCTAAATAATCAAAAGGGTGAAATGATCAAATTGATATCTTTTATTTGTTGTATGTTCACCCTACAAACGTGAAACACATCAAGTAAACTGCTTGGATCATTGGAAGATGAACTAGATCAAAGGCACGTATCTAGCAAACCACTCAATCCTTTTCTTGTGTCATTAAGGTGAGGATGCCGTTGAAGATTTCTTTACCTCCCTCATCAATGGAATCACTGCTTGGGACCAAGGTTTCACCATTTAACATTCTTTAATAACAAACTAGAAAGAACCTTTGCTTAAAGGTGGCAATGACACATGAATTTATATGCCATGAGGGCATATGAAGGTTATTTCTTACAAACACTGCAGCAAACAAGATACTCCCATCAGTTACATTTGATAAAGTCAGATGCCATGCAAGCATGGCAAGCCTTAAGCAATCATAGGTTAGAGGTGAACAGGTGAGGAAAGCATGTTACAGGCCACATTTTCAAACTAACCCCACAATGCACCATTACAAGCAGCAATCAAACCAACCTGGCAAGTACTTAGGAGATGAGCGAGGTGCCCTAGGGGGGGTCACAACCATGGAGTTTAAGATCCAATGAAATCAGATCGATAAACTCGTGCCGACCACACCCGCATGTTGGGCGTGGACCGTAAGTTTTTCCAGACCACCCATTCTTATTGTGAGAGTGGCCGACCTGATGAGTGGACCGGCCTGACCTTTTAGCACGGCCACCTTCATGGCGGGGCCACTCAAATGTCCCAATTAACAGGCTGGCATGTTTGCCGCACGCGAATGTGCATCTGATGTATCCAAATATCGAATATCTGTTTTAATAGCAATACATATCAGGCACAAAATAATCAGGGATTAAAACAGTGGCTCTCACCAACAAGGAAAACAAAGACTCCGAATATGCATATATTATATAAAGAGTATATACACAGCTACTAAGTCCTATCGCAATGGCTGGCCTGTGAAACAAAAGAGTATTTCATGGATTTAGTATGATGGATTATGAGTCATGTCTCCCTATCATAAACATAACGACTACAACAACAACATGGTTAGTATAAGACGTGATCTTTTCCGGTTAGATTAAGTAGACAGAAGAGCCAATGGCAGTGATCTAGCAACCGTTTTCCCTGCTAGACCAACTGCAATCAAAACAAGCACTACTGAGAGATGTTAGAACCGAGTGGAATGCAATTTTGAGTACAGATAGCAGTTTACCCATTGTAGCAAAAGAACCTTCATTTCCAAAGTTTGACGAATTTGTCGTGGCTCGCAGAAGCCACCAACCCTGTCATGTTTGACACCGCCAAGGCTTCATTTCCAAAGTTTGACGAATTTGTCGTGGCTCGCGGAAGCCACCAACCCTGTCATGTTTGACACCGCCAAGGCAGCAATCAACCCCTCATGCGCAGACAGCGTCATGGTCTTGTTCTCAGCCATGTTCCAGAGCTCTAGAGACTGTAGAAATGCCCACAAGTCCAAACATCATTAAACCACCAATGGTTAAATAACCATGCAAAGACAGTAGGATGACATCCACATGCGAACGACACTTGAAAGAGTATCGGCGCATGTTGCTGACAAAGAAACGAAATGCGGAACGAAATGCAATTTTAGAGGAATTAGCAAAGATTGAGAAAGATGTTGCCCGTAGAATTCAAGCGGAGTGGAATACCGAAGAGGGGCTTATCTAGGTACACCTTCTACATCTTATGCTTCTATAAACAGTCCCCTACATGGAATATACAATCCATGCCTTAATAGAGGCACCCTTTTTCTCTACTTCAAGATTTAGAGTAGAACAACATTTTCTATTATAATACTGAAGAAGGGCTCGTGTACGAAAAAGAGAGGGTGTCAGTAAGACAGATGGATTTTCCAAAATCAACATTTCTGATGCTTGTTTCCGTTGTCTCACACCATCACTCTTATCCATGTCCAAGTTACACAGAGCCAGACACTGAGGAAAACATATTGCAATATGCTGATAAGAACCAAAATTTAACCTAAACAATTCCCCACTTCCTATGTCATCCGTTTAGTATTTTATAAATGTTACTTCGAAAGACCAGTGTAGTTAAAGTTGCTAGGTACACCCCAGGTGCACCTGCCCCTGTAGCGCCCAAAATGCATGGACACGTGCATGGAGATTCCATTTGCAAATTTTTTTATCTTTATATAATAAATAATAATATTTAATTATTTTTATATATAAATTGTTTTTTTCTAAATAATCGAAGTCAATACCATTCAATAGTTCAATTCCTCCTTAGCCCAAAGCCCCATATCCACAATTTTCCCCAACTTCCCGATTCTAAATTGTAATTTCTCCAAATCCTAAACCCCGAATCCCCCAAATAACCAAATCCAAGACCACAATTTTGCCAAAATCCTTAAATTTTCAAAATGCTATCCAATTTACCTTAAATCTCTTGTACAACACCAACAAAAGCTCAAATTGCTTTCCAGAAGCCTAATGTGATGACCTTGTCAGACTTAGAAGCAAATAAAAATAGAAATCCTTGTCTATTTGCACACTTATTGGGTGGTAAAATACCCAAAAAAACAAGGTTTCCCATGAGGGCACTTCATGCAAAAAAGTCACAAGTTGATACGGCGCACACAGGCTTTAGGCACACACCTGAGGTAAACACCTCGCATGGGATCCAAGCGAGGCACAACAGGCCCATAATGAATATGCATACACCTAGGCGCACACCTAGAACCAGGGTATTCCGTAACGGCCACCTCCGTTACCTTTACGATATGGGGTGTAATGGCCATTACGGAGGACGTAACGGTCTCTTTTTTATTATTGAGAAAAAAAAAAAAAAAAACTGAAAAACATGTATCGGCCCTGTAATGGACCGTTACGAGGTCGTTACAGCTTTTACAGGGGGCATAACAGGCCATTACGGGGGCAGTAACAGCCTTTACAGATCATTTTTCCATAACAGCCGATACAGCCTTTACGACCCCGTAACGTGTAACAGTTGACACCGTTACCTTTACATAACAACCTTTACGGCCCCGTAACGGCCTTTACAGCACACCGTGCCTGGAACGCCTTTGACTACAATGAAAAGAATAGTCCAAAATTTGCTATGCTTGGCACACATGCACAACCAGCACATGAATCCTGACATGAAAGCAACAAAAACCAAATTAACCGCTTTTCCAGTCATGTCGCATCTATGCACATTTCAAATATCTTTATAGATATTACATTGGATGTTTAACTATCTTGCATTTAAGTATCAACAGACTACTAATATTGACGTATATGAACTAATATTCAAATGTAATACGTCTTTTCATATTCTAATATAAACGGCACAAACACATCAGCGTCTTGGTTTTTTTCCAGATCAATGATACAGCTATGTTTAACACAATGGCACTGACGTGTCGGTGTCCGAATAGATATGATTGCTTCCATACAGACTTGCATAGGCTACCATGTTGGGTAATATTTATATCACACCACTTTTGAATATTATATAAGACCAATTTTCATTGCCGGTTTCCAAGTGTCCGGGCAAAATACGAAGACTGATGTCTCATTGGCAGCTGATCACAAAGCTAATATGATGATGATGATGAGTAGATGGCGACGACAAAACCATATGTGAGACAAATTAGGTCCGTATCTCATAGCGCATTACCGAAAGTAATGAAAATTACTGACTAGCACATGCAAATGACTAATGAGACTTGCCTGGTAACAACCAATGACCAGCAATGAAGGATAAGTTGGGTGGAAAACACACGAGTGGAATTTGTTGCCATTACAGCTCAAGTCATGGACGCACTCGCCTTCACTCCCAGAGCCAAGTGACCATACCCTGACTGAGTCTTCACTAACAGATGCTACATAATCGCCTGTGGGATCCCAACACACAGAATGGACAGGCTTTGTGTGTCCCTGAAATTACACACCATTCAAACAATTGAAAACAGTCAGTTCCTCGAACAATGGGGAAAAACACCAGATGCACAACAGGCACTTTTAATCAAGTGGAAATTTTACATGGCAAGTCTGAAATATCTCATAAAGTTAAAACGTTCACAGAAATTATCTGAGCTCCTATAGACAATACACACACACACACACTCACAAGTCACACCAGCGCTAAAGATTCCAACTCGATCAAACGCTCACTTGCCATAAGCCTCCAGTGTTTCCTGAATCTACAGATTTTTATTTTATTTTTATTTTTTTGAAGACACAGGGTGTCCCCACCTCTTTTTTGAAGTGAGACTAATCCCTGCGGATGCACGCAATCACCCACAACCACGTGTATCAGGTAAAGCTTTAATATCTGAATCTACAGATATTAATAGGTCGTTTTTATTTCATTTGATGGGATGAGGGTTTTTATTCATTTGAGGGAACTGTCAGGAAACGTATCTATGTAATGTCAACAGGTTTGCTTCTACGACACCCAGATGTGTCCAGAGGTATCACAAAATGCCCAGGCCTCCACATACTGCATTTTTAGTTGAATGTGGACTGATGCTACTGTATTTTGGTCGAATGTCAACTGCTGCGGTACTTCTGCCACCAATCTAGGGGTCAGGATTCCTCCCATCTGAAAGGTTTAGGGTGCAGGGGTCAACCACATTGAGCCATATAATATCAATGGTCCAGATCACTGAACCATGGGCCCCAATTGTAAAAAATGAAACCTGAAAAATGCAAAACTAACACTCAGCCTGAGCATAGCATCATACAGATACTTCAAAACAGGTAATGTAGTCGTATCGTGTAGTCTCCAATACTCTGACACTGCAAATGTGTGTAAAATCCCAAACTCATACATATCCATGGCACATCAGTGCCGTATTTGGGTATCACAGGTTTTTTGCTAGGGGGACACTACCCAGTGCCTGTAGACTGAAAATGATATAGCAAAAATCCTGAGCCAAAACAGAGGTGCAGCAGCAAGCTGTTAGTTCAAAGCAGAACCTAACACTCAGAGTAATCTAGTTCTCAAATGAATCCAATAGATTGATGGTCCCCACAACTGAATACATGGGTTAAACACGTATGCAAAACCTTTGTCGGGTAGCTAGGGATGAGACTTAAATTTCCAGTTCTAATTCGGGTCAAATGAGAATTCAAACATTATTCATGAGCAGCTCTGTCAATTTAAGATGATTCCAGCTTTGGTAAGAAAAGTGTGATTTGCATATTGGACGTCGAAAAAGCTTGTAACCACGTGGACTTGGAAGAATGGATTGCAGGAGCAAACGGATTAGCTGGATGTGAGCATGTGTTTCATCAGCTTGTTTTTTTGTTTCGGTCAATGGCTCTCCAAAAGGATTCTTCCAAGCATCGCAGGCTTAAGTCAAAGGGACCCACTTTCCTCCTTTTTGTTTAGTGGTGGCAGAAGCATCGAGTAGAATGTTGGCTAAAGGTCAGGATGTAGGTCGTATTTCTGATTTCGAGGCATCCAGGGAGATCGGATATCTCCTCTACAATTTGCAGACGATGCATTGTTGTTTTGTGAGGTGAACATAGCTATGGTGGATAATTTGAGGATGATATTGGGGTGCTTTAAAGAGGTTTCAGGGTTGAAGATGAATGTCAGAAAAAGTGAGATACTTCGTATTGGGCTTTCCAGGGAATAGGTGTCTACATATGGGAGGTTTTTGGATACAAAGCAGGATCTTTTCCTTCCACCTATTTGGGCCTTCAAATGTGCATTTATGGTGGATAATTTGAGGATGATATTGGGATGCTTTAAAGAGGTTTCAGGGTTGAAGATGAATGTCAGAAAAAGTGAGATACTTTGTATTGGGCTTTCCAAGGAATAGGGGTCTACATATGGAGGTTTTTGGATACAGAGCAAGATCTTTTCCTTCCACCTATTTGGGCCTTCAAATGTGCTTGGGCAAACCACCTAAACGCTTATGGAATAGGGTAATCGAAAGGTTTGAGAGAAAGTTTTCGAAGTGGAAGAGTAAGCACTTGTTAATGGCAGGTCGCATCACTCTTATCAAAACGGCCCTTCCAGCCTTCCTAAAAACTTCATGTCTTTGTAAAAATGTCTGAAGTCAGTTCTAGATAAACTAGAAAATATGCAGAGGGATTTTTATGACAAGGGATTGACAATAGGAAAAAATTTCACCATCTCAAGTGGGAGGAAGTTTGCAAGCCGTTAGGTGCGGGCATTAGAGAATTGGAATTTGATGAATGTGAATCTTCTTGGTACGTGGTAAAGGAGGTTTGGATCCGAAGAAGGCAGGCATTAGAGACTTGGAATCTATGAATGTGGCTCTTCTTGGTAAGTGGAAATGAAGGTTTGGATCCGAAAAAGGTAGGCTATAGAGGAAAGTCGTCACATCCAAGTATGGCGTTCAAGGAGGATGGGAGATAAAGCAGTTATCTTAATATCGAGCCTCGGGGATTCGGAAAGCCGTTATTTCAATAGCTCCTTTGGTTAAATTAGGTATCATCTTCTCTCTTGGTGATCGAAATAGAATTCATTTATGGGAGGATTCGTGTGTGGTGATAGACCCTTGGGGGTGGAATTCCCGTCTTTGGTTTGTCTTTCCTTGAAGAATATGCTAGTGGTTACTTGTTAATGTGTTATTCTTTCTTTGGTGCGCGAGGGGTGTGGTGCCCTCCATGTCATAGGGACTTGATAGACGAGGAGGTGGAGGATTATGCAAAGTTATTAGATCAGCTTCATATCATTCAGCCTTCCCTGGATTCCGAAGACTCCTTGGTTTGGAGCGCCTCCCCTTCCAGCAAGTTTCCAATCAAATCCTTTTGCTTGATACTCTGAAATCTAGAGAATTTGAGTCACTTTTTGGTTCAAAGGAATCCCCCCTACGAAGCGAATTTTAACCATAGACAATCTTCAAAAAAGCTCCATGGTTCTTCCCAATGTCTTTTGTGTACGAGAGGGGCAAGAGTCAATTAATCACTTGTTCATTGCTCCTTTGCATGTCAACTGTGATCGGCTTTCCTAAAAATCTTCACTGTCAAATGGGTGATGCCCCTTTCAGTTGTTGGCATGCATTAGTCATGACATGGTGTTGTGCTCTGCGAGGGGAGGTTATGATGCAGGACAATTAACCAATTGCTCTAAAAGCTCAAACTGATAGAGCATGGCGAATTAATCCTTTTATCTCATTGGCCAGGCCCCAAATCCATGGGTTAGGTCATCAGCCGAACACTCCTCGTGGGCCCCAAATCAATGGGTTCTGCCCCCTCGTGGGCCCCAAATCCATGGGTTCCGCCTCACACGAGTCATCCGTCTCACACGAGCCCCAAATTCATGGGTTCTGCAGGCCACCCACCCCAAGTGTGCCCCTGCATCCCAAGGGCCACCCCACTCGAGCCCGGTGTGAAAATGCCCCCACATTAATCACCCTCGGTGAAAAGTCTCGAACAAGAGACCTCCCGCTCTGATACCAATTTGATACAGGACAATTAACCACTTGCTCTAAAAGCTCGAACTGATAAAGCATGGCGAATTAATTCAATTATCTCATACCCAGGCCCCAAATCCATGGGTTAGGTCCTTGGCTGAACCCTCCCCATGAACCCCGAATCCATAGGTTCCACCTCACACGGGCCCCAAATCCATGGGTTCTGCGGGCCACCCACCCCGAGTGTGCCCCTGCATCCCACAGGCCACCCCACTCGAGCCCAGTGTGAACTTGGCAACTAATCATGATGGCAGTTCTTTGGAATATTTGGGGGAAGCGCAACAGGCGATGTTTCCTTAACAAGCAAGGGCCACGAGAAGTTCTTTGGAAGGCTAAGAGGAACGTTACAGAGTGGGTGTCTGGGGTTAAACATGTTGATGTTTTTTATTTGTCATCTTTCTTTGGGTTGTAACACTGCTTCTCCATTTGGAAGTACTCTTTCTTATATTCTTTGCGGTCTTGATATTTTTCAAGCACCATTTCAATAAAATCAACACATTATCCTTCCAAAAAAATAGGACATTACAACCACTGTTTGTATCGACGATATTAGCCGATATATCCCACAATATATCTTGTACCCCACCTGTGCGATACGAAACGCATTAGTAGTGGGATATATCCCACATGTTCGATTCAGTGAGCATTTTCGATTTTCGATATTTTTTTTTAAAAAATCATGTTAAATCAGTGTCAAATGCTACAAATCCATGATTTTTCATGTTTTGCATGAACAATCATGGACTAGGAACTTCAATTTCGAGATTTGGAGGATATGGGCTAAGTTGCGGAAAATTGAAAAACATGAAAATTTTCCAATTTCTCGCAAATCGGTTGCAATCTGTGTACAAACATAAAATCAAACATGTATGTAACCTGATCTAATGATTTTTCTTTTGCTTTTGAATATATTGCTGTGTTTCCACACGTCTTCTTACATTTGTAAATTATATGAATAAACTTTGAATATACTTGCATCAATTCAGTTAGACGGTACATAGATTAGGACCCCATACAAAGAAAACCTATTATATGCACTTGTTTTTTGTAATGTTTTGATTTATGTGTATTGATATCTTTTTTAACGATCACTAAAGTTTCATTGAAAAAATCGATCAATTTCCCAATGTTTCCCCACGTTTCCAACAGCAACAATACATTATGCGATATAACCAATATATCCCATGCGATAACCGATATGTATCTGTATCCCAAGGGTGTGATATGTCACGTGATACCGATATTTCAAACACTGATTACAGTTACTAAATACTCGGTTGTTTCATGAAGATGAGTTGCATTTTTCAGAGCAATCAAACCAAAAATCGGCAGAACTACATCAATATTGGGATTCTGTACAAAATATAAGCCTAGAAAGAGCTCCTACTGATCTCATAAGCCTATAAAGAGCTCTGAAAAACCAAGCTGGTAGCAATGGTTCCAGGGTGACCTGTGTTGTACCCATGCCCATCTGATTGCAGTGATCTTTGCTACAATGACATTGTTGGAGAGAAGTGCGGGGTCATCTGACATGTAAGTATTTTGGTCTAGCAATATGACACAACTTTTGTGCATCACAAATTTGACCACCAAATATGTCACATTCTGCACTGATACAGATGATCCACACCATGGGTTGGCCTAGAGATGTATCTGTATGGAGCTGGGTAATAGATGCTACCTCACCAATCTTCTAAACCTCAGAAAAAGTAGTATTATATAGAGATTGACTCTGCTGCCGCATCTGATGCTTGGCAAAGAATATCAACTCTGATGTCGTTAGCACACAGAGAGAGACTATCAATTAGAACATTCTTAGGTTTTAGCAGACTTTACCTATAGCAAAGAGGCATTTGGAAGATCATTTTATATGATTTTAGCCTCTTTGAGGCCAGAAAATATGGCATTTCTGGCTTCTTTTATGCTGCTATTTAAAGAACTTAATCTTGTTATCTCCAAGAAGAAAAATCTGTACATAACCAACCTGTAATGAATGCCGACAAGCTTGAGTCTCAACATCCAGTATTGATACAACATTTTCAGCAGCAGCCGCAAGGTACCTACCAAGACGGGGCTGGAATCTCATCTGGGTTGTCCCACCCTGCACAAACAAGCAACATGATACACTCCCACAGAGGAATAATATTCTTGAATGCACAAGCCAACACATCCACTGAATACCTTGAATACTCTAGCACAGCTACCATTATTAATACTCCAGTACCGTATTTCACTGTCCCCGTCACAAGAGCAGATGAGATCCTCTTTGTTTGGGTGGAAGTCCAGGGACATAACAGAGGCAGAATGTCCAGTGAAAGTGCGAAGTGAATAGCCTGGCTGCACAATGGAGTGATCAAGTCATGAGAACTACAGTGTGTTCAGGACATAACCATAGCTTCGAGAGGAAGTTTGGTCTGGTCACATGTTAATATCATTTGTGCAATAAGCACTGCAATTTGAAAATGACGTCTAGTATTGAAGAAATAACCTTTGCACTAGTCAAAATCTACCAGCATTGAAAGAAAACTGTATACATATAGATAGATATATATATATATATATATATATATATATATATATATATATATATATATATATACACACACACACATACCAACAGAACTGCTAAATAAGTGAATACATGAAGAATTCAACACAGACATGACATCCAGCATGCAAATTTCTCTCGGCTCATGGATCGATGGACTTGAATGTTGTACTAATAAAATAAACTCAGACATCTGCCCTATGTATCTTGTTTTCTAAGATAAGCCTATGGTCGTAACCAAACATGTAATGTCCCCATGATGTGCTGGATTTAGGATGCCATAAATGCAGAATTTTAAAATATCAGTTTGCTGAACTAGGAAATTCATAGTAATCATTTGCAAAATCTACATGACCCAACACCTATGCATGTACATATGTATGCAATGTGTGTACATACGTATATATGTATGCATGCATGCAGGTCTGTATCTATGTAGTGTATGTATGTATCATCATCATCATGTAAGCCTTATCCAAACTAGTCGGGGCCAGCTACGTGAATCCTTTTCCGCCATTCCACTCTATCAAGGGCCATAACTTCAGCTAGAACACAAGTCATCAAGCCTTTTCTTACATGAATCCCCATTGATTGTACTCAACCTATGTGATAGACATTTAGATAGCGACTATTTTTATTTATTTTTTTTTTTTTTTTTTTTGAGAGAGAGAGAGAGAGAACAGATACTTTATTAAGAAGAAAGATAAAAAGAAAACAGCAGGGAGGAAATCAGACCACTGAGGTAGCGGGGCAATCACCCTCCCGAAGAAAACAAGTTACAACTAAAGTTAACAAAAATAGAGGCCCACTCTACAATATATTGCTGAACTCTAAAGCAGATAGACACCGTCGTATTAGAGATATCGTTGAAGCACCTCACATTCCTTTCTTCCCATATTGCCCACCAAACGGCCAGGAGGGCCATTCTCCAAACTGTAGTCTTTTCCTTTCCTAGAGAAGGCCCATGCCATGCTTTAAGTAACCGATCCGTCGAATCAGGAAATACCCATGAAAGACCGAACGATTGAAAGGTTGCCATCCAAACCTGCTTTAAGAAGGGGCAGTGAATGAATAGGTGATCTACCGATTCTCCATTTGCCATACAACACAGGCAAACATTTGTAATTATCATTCCCCTTTTTCTCAAATTATCTGCTGTCAGGACCTTCTTCTTTCCCACCAACCATCCAAAGACCTGCTATCTTTGGGGGAACTTTGTATTTCCACACGTGATGTGTCGTTGAATCTACTAAGGGGAAGGGAATACTGCTGAGGAAACTGTATAAGGACGTGGTCGAGAACTTTCCAAGTTTGTCGAATCTCCAAACTGATCTGGCTTACAACTGCTGATGCACCCTAAAATCTCCTAATCTAGTAGATATCTACGACGGGTGGGGTTCCAAATTATTTCATCCCCACCAATGGAATAACAGTCAGCTACCAAGATGAACCGATTTGGGGCAAGACGAAATATATTTGGAAAACCCTCTTTTAGAGCCACTTCTCCCACCCAAATGTCTTACCATAACCAAATGTTCTCTCCCTTTCTTACGGCAAATATGATTCCTTTAAGGACCTCTTTTTTGACAGATAAGACATCTTTCCAAAGAGAAGAGGCTCGATAAACTGAGGAATCTTTGGTCCACCATAGGTTTGCTCCCTATAGGTGAGGGTTCGATTCCCCTCCTTGGCTTTACCCGATACATGTGGTTGTGGGTGATTACGTGTATCCACAAGGATTAGTCTCACTTCAAAAAAGAGGTGGGTACACCCTGTGTCTTCAAAAAAAAAAAAAAGATAAACCGAGGAATCTTTGGTCCACCATCCTCCCATTGAACGGCCATATTTGCACTTGATTAACGTGTTCCAAAGAGTCCCATTTTCTATCCCTAACCTCTAGGTCTATTTTCCAAGGAGGGCCCGATTCATATGTTTAAGATCATTTAGATAGCGACTGTTTGTAATCAACCTATGTAATAGTCTATTGCATTGCTCCTCTGGGAGTTCTCTACTTTCATTGCTAGTCCCCCAGCCCAGACAAAGGTTGAGGCGTCAAGCTTATGCCATAACTTCCAACAAGAATCCAAACAATGTGTATCCATCCACAGAAGAAAAGAAAAAATAGACGAGCCAATATGATCCACTAACTAATAGTTGTGAATAACAAACCTAAAGCATCTAGACAAAATGTTGACAGTTGGATAAGGGAGCAAGAGCATATTCAGATATGGAAGGCCATAAGCAGAGCTGGGCAGAATCCGACCCGATCCGGCCAATCCGACCTAATCCGGCGGATCCAACCCGATCCGAACCGAACCAAAGGCCTGGATCAGTGCGGATCGAGTAGGACCACTCGGATCCGATCGTACATCAAAACGAATTCGGATCATGGTCAATCCGGACCAATCCAATCCGAATGGATCCGATCCGAACCGATCCGACCCAATCCAGTCAGGTCTTATATATAAGTTTTTTACATATTTTTTTTTATTTTTTACTACCCATCTCTCTACCTGTCCCGAACCAAACAAACCTTAACCCCTCTTTCTCTACCCGAAGGAGGCGTCGCACCCACCAATCTATCCTCCTTTCTCTCCCTCTCTCTCATCTCCTTCTTTCTCTCCTCCTTTCTCTCCTTCTTTCTCTCCCGGTTTCACATATCTCCTTCTTTCTCTCCTCCTTTCTCTCCCTCTCCCTATCTTGATTCAGCCCAGTCCAAATCGACTGGACAGACTCAACTCGATCCGACTCGATTCGGTTTTCCAGACCGAGTCGGACTTTGTTCAGGTCAGGCCAACAAGGATTCGAATCAAATCAAGTCAGCCCTGCTAGACTCGGTCCCGGATTGGATCGAGTTCGGGTCAGGTTCTAGAAAAATCGGATCAAGTCGAGTTAGACCCAATCCGGTCCGACTCGACTCGATGCCCACCTCTAGCCATAAGTGGGCAAGAGCGTCAAAATTTAGGAAGCAGGAGCACCCAACAAGCATCTAAATAAAAATAAATATTGAGATGTATGCATGATTTTGATGGTAAACCAAAGCATTCAATCCACAATGTTCAGCACATGATAGTCAAGGAGAGAGATTAATATGCAAAAGTAAAGAGATGGAAGAAAGAATATCAACTCAGAAAAGTCATCAAAGGCTTCGACCATCCTTTACGTGAGAATATAGGGGGCTTTGGATGGCATGGAAAGGTATGGGAAGGAAGATCATTTCCATATAAGGCTTGATTATCCAGTGTTTGTAGCTGTCATGTCCCATGGGATTCACTTCCAAGAATCGATCTTTCAGCTTTCCTGACAAAAAGATGCAATATCGACATTTCATGGAACTGGTATTCCATCTGTAGGGGCACTCCAACAATCTTAAACCTGGATTACTTCCTGTGCATGTAGTTTTCTGTGTGGATCTAGATCCACAGGACCACATCTAAGACTCCAAGGTCCAGATTCAAGTTTCCGCAAGTGCAATTAGCATCATTAAGTTACACGTCAAATTCAACACTGCATCCAAGGTTGAGTTCACCAATATTTTTGCGTTCTCCATTCTTTGTATCTAATCTTCGAGATAATCAAACGACCATTTATTGCTTGATCTATGCATGCTTGATGTAGATTACCATTATTGACATAATTGGTACATACATAGCAAGGAATCCTGATTCCTATTTTCTAGATTTCACCAAATTATTCTAAAAGACAGGTACTTAATGTGAGCTTAGTTGAATCCAACATGATTAGACAACTTTATTTGGGTCATTGCCTAGGTAATTGGATACTGTATTTGCTAAATGTACTCACACCGCCACAATAAGATAGTGATGCCAATACCTGATAATACATGGATAGTTGGACACACACGCATGCAGCACAATAGCGCACATGCACACACACATATGGTTCAGAGGCTAGAACATTAAAAGAGGTTTGATGGATGCATCTAAGGTACAAGCACAGCTTAAACAGGGTTTTAAAAGAGTTTTGCTCCGCCTCAAGGTCACACAACCCTCTATGCTTTGAGGCTTACTGCTTGAGGAATACTGCATTGAGGCGCATGCCTCAAACCACCCCTCATGTTTTACGCATCAGATTCTCTATTTATTCTAACCTCTAGCTTTATCCTTATATATAATGACCGCAAATACCATACAAATTGTTTCCATCATGTTATCTTTAATCTCTGGTTTTACCTTTATAATGTAATTAAAAGGGAAAAAAAAAAAATCATAAAGGTGCAAATCATAATGACAACTGGAACATTGATGGCCAGCAACTAAGATTAAAGAGCTTTTTTTTCTTCTCTTTTCGTGTGTATTTACAAGGGGTATTGAATGATGCAAAGGCTTTTTGTTCCTTGAATGACAATGAACATGGAATTCCACCCCCCTCCCCCCCTATGTGGTAATAAATTTGGGGAAGTTCTTTTCATTAGTAAATTAACTTCCTAATGGCCCATTCTAATATTCTTCTGAAATTCATTACCTTTCAGAATTTTATATTATATCATATTATATTTTATATTTATATATATATATATATATATATATATATATATATATATATATATATATATATATATATATATGTGTGTGTGTGTGTGTGTGTGTATTAGTGAGGCTAGCACTTCATCACTCAAGAGTTTGTACCTTAGATGCATCCATAAAAAGAAAACAAAAGGAAAAAAAAAAAAAAAAACATGACACATTAAGTGCTTGGTTAATAATAAAATAAGAAACAGCTAAAACTAAAGAAGAGTCAAGACTTAGTAATTTCCAAATAAAATACTTGAAAAACTATAGTTGAAAAGAGGAAAAAACATTGACAACTGACATTGTCAGCATCCCAAACCCGGACAGTTTTGTCAAAAGAAGAGGTAGCCAGTCGAGGCATGCTTGGACTGAAACGAACGTCAGTAATCAACAAAGAATGCTCTTCCAGTGCAGTCTTTGGCTTTAAAGTCTCCGTGTGCCACAACACAGCCTGCATTTCAGAATCGTCAGGAAATTGAATCAGCAAAACACTCCTCAAAGTAGGAATTTCACATACTGCTCATGTGTAACAATTTTATGTGGCTTCTGACGTAGTAGACCAACAGAAAATTTCCTTCAACATATAGCTCTCACCTTTTTATCATGGCCACCGCTAGCAAGCAGCTTTCCATCTGATGAAAAGTGGCAGCAGACAACTTTACTTGAACTTGCTCGGATACAACCAACCTCAGTAAATGTGAATCCTAGTTTAGAACATGGGGAAGGTACTGTCAGAGAAAATTCCACAAGGACGTCATCCATTATATTTCCCACTTTTTTCTTTTTCTTTTTCTTTTTCTTTTTTCTTTTTTTGGATTATTACATATGGGTTCAGGCAAATTAAAACCAATCCATCAGTGGGATTAGAGTCCGCATCTCCCCTCCAAAGAGGGGGTGCATGAAACAATCCAGTTATTGAATTAATGAGATTATGATACATGATTTGCTAGAATGGATGAAACACCCACACCACACCAGACACGTATTTGAATAGAGATAAACAGGTTGATGAAACTAAGGGCCTGTTTGGATTGTGGGCAAAGGGTTTTCCATTGTTTGGAACTAATGCATAATATTGGATAGCAAAGGAAATAGTGAGATTGTAAATAGCAATCATTAGTCTTTTCCAAAGTCAAATTCTAACACGCAAGATACAAGGTGAAAATTGGGGGAGGAATATGAGATTTCCACTAAGGACCCCCAAAAAAGGAATCCATAGGACACCCATGTATCAATAGTGCTTATGAAATCCATCATTGGATAAACATTACATATTTCTTTTCTTTTCTTTTCACACAATCCAAAAAGGGCCTAAAACTTCATCAATTTTTTTTAATATTTTTTTTAACACATGCACACACCCCACACACTCACACCTTAGTGGGATTTCACCACCTATGGATACTCGAACCCTTGACCGGGTGTTGAAACTCTTGAAACTCCTGAGAGTCTACCACCGGAGCAAGAGTAAGGATCCCTTAAACTTCATCATAGTTACAATAAAACCTCCCAAAAAAAAAAACTATACCATACCCTATACCTACTAGAACAACTCTTTTTATGCCTCTAAAAGACACCCTGAACCCTCTGAATCTTTGCTCAGGATCTCCCAACTCTTAGATTGATTTCAAATCAATCTAAGATGTCTAGGATGCTAAACAGCGACACACTGTCTACAAATATTTGGCCAAATTGTGATGGCCTAAAAATATTAAAAGTACATCCAGAAGGTCATCCTCAAAAATCAGAATCTTCAAAATCAGCATCCACAATCTTCAAAATGATAGTCTCTGAACAGCCCTCAAAACTAGCAGCAAACAGCCCAAAGTCAACACTCAGCATGCACTGGACCCCACAGTAGGTCTTCGACACACATCAGGGTCCTTTATACTTGTACATGATCAATTCATTGTCAACTTTCCAATAAAAAATAAAAAATCATTGTTGAAGCTATTAGGTTAAGATAGAAAGTTTCCATTTCTCAAAGCCAAGGCAATTGGCTGGGGCCAAAACATGTGATATATGTTCATGACCTGTTGATGTAGGATGGATTAATCAAAGCAGATCACTCAATACCAAATTCAAAGTTTCAGGTTTGAAGTCACATAAGACCTAGAACTTCTGGTTGAATAACACCACCAACAGGAGAATCACATGCCAACAACAAATTCAACATGGGATAGAAGAGGGAAAAAACAAAGACAACTTTTTCTTTCAATCCATTATTCACCATTCATTCACCAAAGAGTCTTAATTGTCGGTGACCAAACGCAGATTAACATTTGGGAGTGATATCTTCTGATCTAAACAATTGATAGTGTGGCCACATTTTTATGATCAGTGAACCACAAATCACAAAGATTGGAAGAATCCAAACTGTTGAAGAGATAAACAAATAGACAGCAAAGAGAGAAAGCATAGCAACACTTCACTTTTTTCCTTTTTTTTCTTTTTTGAAGGATATTAGCAACAATTACACATTCAAACAAAGAGAGAGGTGGGGAAGGCCTTTAGGGTTTGGAAGAGAGAGAGAGAGAGAGAGAGAGAGAGATGCTCAAAGGTTAGGGTTGCTAATGAGAAACACTCGAGGAATTGGAAGGAAGACGACAGAGACAGTAGGTGGTTAAAATGTAGGTGTTTATATCTAAACCCTATTAAAAGAGGGGGCTCCTCATCAGCATGATTTGGGGTTACATCCTCTCTGCCTTCGACATGGCTTGGTGCTCTCCCTCCTCTACGGGATCTCTTCTCAAAGCTTGGCACAGTGCTCGTTTGGGATCTCAAAGATCCCCTATTTGGAAGATTGCTTTGTTGGCAGTTCGGTGGACAGTTTGGGAAGAGAGGAACATCAGATGCTTCATAAATGAGTCTCGCTCTTCTTTGTCCCTCCTCCGTAGAGTGAATCAGTTCATTATAGAATGGGCTTCTAATGTAGACAAACTCAGGGGCTGTAATCTTTTGTTCCTAGGTGTGTAGCTGGTTCGCTATCTCAGCATCCCTAGTTTCTGGTTTTTCCTGTTTTCTTTTTGTTGTTCTCTTTCTTCTTTTATGAAATTGCATTGCTCTTCAAAAAAAAAAAAAAGAGGGGACTCCATCTAAATACACTAGATTTTGGTTCGCCTTGCAAAGATTTTTTTTTTTTTTTTTTTTTTGGGGGGGGGGGGGGGGGGGGGGGGGGGGGGGGGGGGGGGGGGGGGTGAGGAGAGAGAGAGAGAGAGAGGTGCTCGAGGGTTAGGGTTGCTAGTGAGAAGCACTTAAAGGGATTGGAAGGAAGACAAGACAGAGAGAAAGAGTGGTTAAAATGTAGGCATTTATATCTAAACCCAATTAAAAGAGGGAGCTCCATCTAAATACACTATAATGCGGGTGGTCATGCAACAACAAGAAATTTATAAAAAAAAAATAAAAAAAATAAAAAAACTTTTTCTTTGCGAGGCAAACCAAAATCTAGTCCTTAACACCTTGTTCTAAATCCAATCATCCATTTTAATAGAGTAAAAGAACCAATATCTATAGCCCTCAAGTCTATCATTAATAACTCGCTCAATTCATGTCTGAATTGCATGATCTTGGACTCGTCTAAAAGGTAACTGAATAGGCTTTCAAATTGAACCAATTTAGTGTCATTCGGACATTGTATGGTACCCAAAAAGTGGCCTGAAAATTCAATGACAAAAATAAGGGTACTTAAAGATTGTTGCTAAATTATCTCTGTTCTATAGAAAACTGCTAATTCTATAAAATAGTCCAAAAGCATGGACCACAGATCAATCAGACCATCATGTGTGGGCCTACTACCTGTTCAGACAGTTTCATGCACCCAATCCACCGATTGCATACCCTGGCCATGGCCAATCTATGCTGAATCAACTTCACATACGTCTCCTACTTGTGATTGCAGAGAGAAGGCACGAAAACATGATATATGTACCTCTTTCCAACTGCTCAAAAACCAAGTCCACCTAGTTGATTCACACGGCCAATCAACCCCAATTTGGCAGTACACCCATGCACATCCTTAAGCATGTGTAAGAAAATGAATAAAACCCACCTTTGCTGACATCCATGCAGCGGCCAACTGTATCTCTGGGGTCTGCATCGTCATGAGATAAGAATGACTCCACGTTATCATCCAAAGAACCATCCTCCACGAATCTATCCATATCAGCCTGCAATTCAATATCTTTATCATCCCACTGCCAAAATGGAATGTAAATGAGATTTTATGCTTGCATTGTCTTTAGAAAGTTCTGGGGCTGATTTGACAAATGAATGCAAAGAAAACTTACTCACCAATTGATTCGATGGTGAAGTAAGAGTTCCAGGTCCATCAGAGCCAAACATACTCAATGGCTTTGATGAGCTACCATTATGAGGCAAAGAAGGCATTGAGATCACATCTCCCGGTGTATGAGTGGAGGGTGTTGAGGGAGCTGAACTTGGGGAGGGTCCAGTCGTATTTGCAGTTCCTGAACTATTGGCAGGACCTGAAGATGTTCCAGGCTGCTTTCTCTTTCTCCCACCCTGATTCTTTGAAGCCTTACAGTGCATAAAAGAAATTTTAGTAGGCGCCATACCGGACCAAAATAATAACATGAACATGCGGTCCGATAAATATTACATTTATTCCAAGCAAAGTCTGATATGATATCCAGTGCTATCACTTGCAATTTAAGTTAGTCATCAGGCATTCTGTTTGCTTAGACATGGAACGTGTATGAGTTCTGAGCTGTTCATATATTGTCCTGCCTTGGATGGGCGTGCCCAAAAAAAATGCACTAATCAGGTAATCATAGCTATTGATTGACTTTTGAGGATTATGAATCCCGAGATAGAAAAAAAAGGTCCAACCAAGCCTCAAATTCAATGGGCAGAAAACATCGTGACTGGCTAGGATAATCTGATTGGTGCTTTTAGGTATATGACCTTTCCACACAGTAAGGCACCTCTGTCTACTTGTTTGCAGATTGAATGCTTGATAGCTTAGATATTGACATTTAGCGACAGATCATTCCCCTACCCTATAAGCATTCTAGCAGTCTTGATATTCCATATCACAAGCATGAGTAGGTTAGAACTTAGAAGTATCTCGACTTGCTAGATTGTGGCGAAATAGGCGACGGACCTGATCATTTCCTCGAAAGGAGTTTGATATGCTACCATCCACAGTAACACTGCCAGCGCCCATTTTGTCTTGCTGATGAAGATGTGGGTTTGAACTCTGCGACTGCTGACTCGAAAGTGCGTGCTGCTGAAGCTGTTGTTGCTGATTACTGTTATGTTGTTGTTGTTGCTGCTGCTGCTGCAACTGAACTATTTTCTACTACACGTAAACAAGCACAATAAGGAAAAGGGAAGCAGGAAGGCCTTAAGATGGCCAGAAACAAGTAGTAAACTTGCAACCATACCGCAATTTATACATAAGAATATAGATTGCTTTAGATCTTAACACAAGCATGAAACTACCAGCTATCTCACTTCTTTAGATCTTAATTAGAAATGTTTTGTACACGCCATCAATGCCACTGATTCTTACAGTCATCCCAAATATAGAATTGGAACCATGAAAAGCCAATATCATTGACCATAAACAAGAATTGACAGTTTGAACTGTCAGACAACTGATGTGTACACTGATTAGAAACTGTCCACTGCCGAGAATAATCTAGAAACCTATCACAGGGTAAAATGATCAGACCCAGATACAGTTGGTGAATGTGTCAATCAATCTAAACAAACTAACTGACAGGCCAACTCATGGAGGAAGAAGATGGTATGGACCTATGGTCAGGAAGGAAACAGGAGAGACTTCAAAGGGCAATCGCAATAATGCCACCTGCTATAAGTGTGGAACAAGGGCCACCTTGCAGAGGTATGCCCAATGAAGAATCCCAAGTTCCCAACCTTTGTGAAAGGACCATCTATGAGGAAGAGGTGGAAGAGGAAACAAGTGCCTGCCATGTTGAGCCATCACTTGATGGCCTAAAGGGAAGTCCCATGTCTTATTTCATTAAGGGGTCGTTTGGATAGGAGTAAATGAAGGTAAATGGGGGGAATTGGGAGTAAATGGAGGTAAATGGTATTTGAGGTGTGTTTGGATGGAAGTAAATGCGTGTAAATGAAATGAAATAGGAGTAAATGGGCATGTAAATGAAATCCTCTCTACGAGAGAGGATTTGGAAGTAAATGGGGTGAAATGTATTTTTGAGCTCCCTTGGAGAGTCACACAAGTAAACAAAGGTGGTGCTACGCACATGTCCGCCATACCGGGGGGTGGGGGGGAGAGAGAGAGAGAGAGAGAGAGAGAGAGAGAGAGAGAGAGATTAATGCAATCACGTGTGGATTGACTTGATCACACGTGTGCATTCCAGTTGCACCACCTAGTCTCAATTGTTTGTGATGAGATCAAGGGTTTGGTGTCAAGATTTAGATTAAACATCTTTTTCTCATCTTCTCCAAGCCTTCTCAACTCTAGACTCATTATGCCAGCGAAGAGCATATTGTTTGACTAGTGTGATTTGTCAAATTGGGACAGCTTCAAGTGTCATTATCCATCATAAAGGCAAACTGTTTAATTGTAAATTTGGGCAGGGCTTCTCTACACATTATAGGCTTTAGAGAGGGGTTAGTACTTAATAGTACGTACTTTGTGAGCCATTCCTGAGCTTTACTGCAAATGCAACAGTGCAAGCTGAGGGTCAAGTACAGGTAGTGTACCTATCCCATTTCCTTACATCCCCACAGCAGCAGGACGTGTCGCATGTGCAGGAGCACAAATGGTCATAGTGCCAGTGTAACAAATACTAAAATAATACTTCAAATGTCCCTCCCTCCTCCAGGTGTAGGATAGGGCTAAGCTACCATATCCCGTATGTCCACCCAAGTTGTATTGTGATGACACGAGTACTATTTTGAAGTAACCATGTATCAGAGACGCACATGGTAGCACGAAGCGTGAAACGAAGCAGCAATAGATTTAGGGGAAGGGTGTGCCCATATCAGTATCTGTATATGGGTAAAACAGGAAATAACTAGGCAGAGGAGTGCACCTTCATTATCATATCTGTTTCTCCTCCACGAGGCAAAACGGAACAGGCAGCTTGCATTGGAGACCCAACATTTGGAACTACATCACCAACAGAATTGGACTGTCCATCCTTCCCGAGAACCATGTTCCGGTTGTTCAGAAGCATTCTTAGTCTTCTGCTGTCAACCTCACCTGGTGATGGGGAGGTCATATTCTGTGCCTGCATCAGAAGCTGCTGTTGCTGTGGAGTCAGCAACTGAAGCTGAGGATATGTTTGCGGGGACGGCATAAATGACTTTTGCTGTTGTAAAATTCCTGACCGGAGCTGCTCAAGACCCTGTAGAGAGTAAAACAGAACTGTGTAACAAAAATTGGATTTAAGTGAAGTAGGCAGGCAGGCAGCACTGAACGGGGCATGCAAGAATAAATGGCAATTTATTTACCTATGTACTTTTATTTTGCAGTCAAGACAAGGTACATTACTAGATTGCTAAGAAGCATGATGCTAATCACATGCATACTATTATAAATAATAACTTTGGACCAAACATTCCTCCATACATATCCTTCAGAAAACATCAAAGAAGAATATGTGATTGTTTCTTCTGAATCTGATTCTGAATTTTTCTCCCCTTTTTGATAGAGACGTGATATGAAATGGAGAAACAAAAATCATGAAAACAGCATATATGAGAATATAATATTGAAAGAGAACTAATTGTTGGAAACTTTCAGCATTTTTGGATACAGGCATGGGCTTCATCCAAAACATCCAACAAGATGAGACTACCATTTAGAATACATTTGTTTCTAGATTTTTGTATTTCATAAGGAGGCATTGAGAAGAGCTGAATAATCCCTTGTAAAAGATCAAAAGATTCCAGCACTCTCTTCAATTCATAAGAAGTGCATGTGTCTAAGTTTTTGTGATTGAACTTCAATGGTACCGATTTAAGATGTCATATTGCTATGATTTTTCCCTTCTCTATATCCAGAAAGATGATTACTGTTTCATGAATATACAACAAGTTACCGATATTGAGAAATATCTGCTGCTCTTCGACCACCATAAGTTACAGTGCTCCTAGTTGCATCAGAACACTTGGACAGTCCAATCAATCCATCCGTACCATCCATTAGGTCCAGCACACATTTCATGGGTTACCATACAAAAATCACACTGATGATGACCCGGTCCATGCACAAGTTGACATTTTCTATAGCCGTCTTTATCCCATTGAAAATAGGGTTCCGAATCTGTCCATACATGTGGAATTGAATCCCAGTTATCTACAGTGAAGGCCCCACACGTGTGCAATGTTCACACGTATACACCCCTATGATCTACACATGGATTAGTTTTGTCAGCAAGTTCACAGCTAAATAATTGGCATCTTACCGTTCAAATAATGTATATATTATTAGTTCCCCAATTAGTGTACTTGTTTCACCAGATTCTTTTACTTGATAAGTCAAAAGTCCAAATCAAGCTAGTGTATCAGAGCTACAGAAATGCACTGCAGTATTCCCTACAGTACCTTGTTCAAGTAATGCCGGTGCACTCTCAGATTAGCAAATTTATTTTATCAGGAAAGTGGCCCAATTGGTTTGCTTCCTTTATTAGTTAGTTTCTATTTTGTTAAGTGTTGTACAAGCAGGACCCCAACCAACTGGTGGCAACTACACCAGCAGGTCTGAAGCTCCATAAAGGAAGATCATGTTAAGTGGATAGCCAGTTGTCAAATTTTGGGCCAGGCAATCATATGACTCCCTTTCACATTTTTGGCAAAACTGTATTCGCAGAGCCACACCCAAATAGCTACGATAAGGTTATGATCATGGTGGTGGTGGTGGTGGTGGTGGTGATATTTACACACAAACACACAGAAGGTTTCTTCTTTTTTCTTTTTTTCTTTTCTTTTTTGAGAGAGAGAAAAAGAGAGATCACACACATGAAGAAGATGAAGAAGAATAGTCTTACTGAAGCATTACATAAAGACTATGGGTTTATAAAAATTAAAAAAAAAAAAAAAAAACCTGTTACATTCATTAAATGGAAATCACGCCTCTAGGTTATTGGTTGTTAAATGTAGAATGGTAGATCCATTGGCCTAGAATGGGAGCCGAAAAAGTGGCCCAGAAAATAAGTCATGAAAATAAGGGAACCTATGACAGTTATTAACTAATTGATCCCTTACGACTCCAGAAACCTATGGGGCAAACAGATAGAGACCAAAACAGTCCATCAGTGCAATCGAGGCCAACTATGGGTTGCATCAAGGACCCTTTTATCTTGAGAACGAACATTGGCAATTACAGCGGACATTTGTCTTTCAAAAAATGCCTTTGCCAAGCCATTAATTGTTAAGAATAATTTTTTTTTTAATGCAAATATGTGTGTATTGGAGACTATACATGTTAACAACAAGCCAATGACTAGTGCATTAGGACTCTCACTTACACATGCACCTAGGGAGGCAACTAGCCGAATCATTAGCAGAAGCTGTTGTTGGGCTATTTCTTTCTACCAGGACTGTTATCCATTTCTTATCGCTTCTTGTTCAGGATATTGCAATAAAATTTTGTCCTCGGCATCTGACTACTCAGAGAGAGAGAGAGAGAGAGAGAGAGAGTAATATGGTGTTCCAAGTTCTAGAGAAATTTGAGGGAAAAGAAAAAGGCAGCCTCATGGAGCCTTTAGGTTTACTAGAGAAAGTGAACATTCCTGGAGTTGGGTGTTTGTGAGCAGTTTATCTATTCATTCTTGCAACAAGGGCAACCTCATGATGTTCTAAGAAGACGATGACCCATCCAGCAACAACGGCAAGCTCAAGCCGTCAATGTGAACTAAGGATTGCAATCTTCATTTCAGGCTCCTCTGGCCTGCACTTAATGTACTCATGGCATGGTTAATGCACAAGCAGAGCATGACTAAAGGTCCCGCTAGTGATAAAGGCAAGAATGGAAGTTCAAAACTGCAGCTCGTATGGAATCCAGACCAAGTCACTAATTATTTTTTTTTAAGAGGATCATATGCAAGGGCCGACAAAACATGTCCACATCCTCTAATAACTAGACTGGCGTATAACATTTCATAATAGATGTCCTTCCAACATGTCCATAATTGTGCAACTACCACGATTCTGTAACATTGACAATCGTCACTATGTACATACAAGCCAGAAAAAGTCAGAAATGCACTAAAAGTGTAATGATAGAGGGATTGCTGAAAGCAAACTTACCGTAAGAGGCCATCCTTTCAGCGTCAAATTGTTACCACCTTGATTTGATCCTGCCACCAGAGCATAAAATTTTCAAGGCCGCTGTCTTTCTTAACAGCAAGTAAAAAAAAAAAAAAAAAAAACAAGGCAGAAAAAAGACCAGCACTAACACAGCAAGTTGAGAAGGTCGTAAAGTCTAATATCCACTTATCAAGAAGATGGCATATGATGGGTACCCAAATCTGCCATTGACACACAGCTGCAGGTTCTAGAACCCCATTTCTCTCCTAAGCACCCCACAAGAGGAGAAGGGCATTTCCATGATATATACATATTGGGATTCCGAAAGGATTAAAAGAAACCAAACCTAGGAATGTAAGGCCTTAACTCAATATGTTAGCACTCAGATGATCATTACCAGGAACTCCAATTAACGATCCATCGGGACCCGCAGCTCTGGCATTCAATACTGGATTCATCTCACTCTTTATGTCCTGTTTCAGTATACCGTTCAGAACAGTGCAAAATGAAAGGTAGCAAAAGATCCATGTCCATCAATACATACTGGTGTAGATCCTTGAAGCTGCTGATTTCGAGCTTGCACTTGCTGAAGTGCCCCTGACATACCACCAGGTGTCCCATGCAACACTTGCCTGAAATGGAAAATGTACTCAGTTGTCACGTTATGCATCCCAAACAAGGTATTCAATCATGGTAACAGTGGCCGTGGCCCGTAATGGCCACCGCCATCACAGGCCGTAACAGTCATTAACGCCTTAAAAATAATATATATAAAAACTGTGTTGGTCTCATAATAGCCATTACATGCCATTTTTTCCATAACAGCCATTACAGCCCCACAACATGCAACGGTTCCCACAGCTACCATCATGAAACAGCCGTTACGTAACTGTTTTTTAATACCATGATCCCAAATAATAAAAGCCAGTGCATAGTGTGCCTTAAAAACACACACACACACACACACACACACACAAAAAAAAAAAAAGAAAGAAAGATGAAAGTAGAATGTGGAGGAGAAGGCATGAAGGTGTATAGAATCAAGCAAATGCACATCACCTTCGGATAGAAAATAATGTCGACAGCAGTCCACAGTGATTACAAAGGGATCGAGTCCCAAATGCTCACATTTAAGTCAGTTATGAAGCACTTTATCGCCAAACAGGTGCACAGATTTAGGAGATCCAATCCATTCATCCCTTGCCCCATACCCAAAAAATCACAATGGCAGATGATTGTATCTGCCGATGGAAGGATTTTCAGGGATTGAATGTGAACCCTTGGTTGGACTTTCTAAACCATTTATTTGAAAAGACGAAAGTTCTTCAATGGGCAGAGAGGATCATCTGACAGGTATGTTTTTGTGGCACAGCCCATCGTAGTAGCCTAGTAGGTATCAGTAATGAGTGCCATGTGTACAGAGAGAAAAACTTGGGTATAGGTGATAGCAACCTGATCCTTTCTCAACAACAAATGTGCAAATATAGTTGCAAGAAGAAATTGTATTAAGCATGTTTCAATGTGGAGTATAAAACACAAAATTACCCAGAAGGTTGGCCAGATGCTGCAGCTGACTTTAACATCGATGCGTGGTTTGGATCCAGGAGCGGGCCAACGTTGTCACCAAACCTTTGCTGTAATGGAAATTCTGGAGATGGTTATAAAATGGAAGCAGCAAAACCAACAAGGAGCAGTGTTTTGGAAAAATAGCTTTTAGACAGAACAGATACTCTGGTTCCACGTTTGGACGTATCTCTCAAAATAGGGGCTTCAGCAAATCCCTTGTTTCACAGTCAACATTTTTGTTGACTCGCCTAAAACCAATAGGAATGGTTTTCGATGACTGGGCTTTTTAGCCCCTACATCGACGAGTGGGTATAATGAGACGGGGGTTTGCAAAAGTACATCCAAACACGTGAGGCGGAATGGAGTTTGGCTTAAAACAGCATTCAGACATCAAAACACCCTCTTTAGGGTGCATCCAAATGGGCCCTTGATTTACAAGAATACCTTCATAGACGCATCATCCAAAGGGTCTCTCTGAAGTGGAAGCTTTAACCGTTCCTCGTACATCTTAGTCGCCAATGCATTTGCAGTTCCTGGATTCTGTCGCATTAGAGGATCATTACCAACAAGCCCATTTGCAGTACCATTTATAAGATGCGCTCCCTCTCTCCGTTGCTGCTGCTGCTGCTGTTGTTGTTGTTGCTGCTGTTGCTGCTGCTGCTGCTGTTGCTGCTGCTGATGCTGCTGTTGTTGTGCATGCCTCTGTAATAAGAGTTGCTGCATTTGCATCTGTTGTTGCTGCTGCTGCTGGTGTTGTGGCTGTTGTGGTTGTTGTTGTTGCTGCTGCTGTTGCTGCTGTTGCTGCTGCTGCTGCTGCTGCTGCTCTCGTGCCTTGATTAATTGGGTCTGCCATCAGGCCCAAATCCCATCAACAAGTTCTACATGTCTCTAGATAGAAATAACTACTTGGATAGAAATATAGTCGGAACTGCCATTGTAGTAAGGCTACATAGATTTAACAACCTTCACAAAGCTAAAGTTGTATACTATTAGAAGAAAATATTGTCTACAACCATCTAAACTTACTGTTATTCCAATTAGCAGTACAAAGCCACAAAATTCCAAAAACATACCTCGATCTATGCAAGTTTTTAAATGAATTAAAATACTTAGAAGATTTAACCATATATTAGGTGAATTGAATCAAAAACACTAAGAAATGCATCTCGTATCCTAGAAATAGCTATTGTAACATAACCTTTGATACACAGATGCACATACGGTACCGACATGGAGACAGGAACAGGGTCTACTAGAAACTCATATTCCCATTCATAACATGTTATTCTTTCTTGGTTTTACCTTTTTTACTTGAATCAGTTGACCTGTTTACTAACTTAAAGAATTGCCAAGAAATGTAATGCTTTTTAGCCTCTCTAATAGTCTAGAATCCATGAAATTAAAGGTGCTTTTAAAGGTTTTTTTTTTTGAAAGGTGACGAAAATTTTATTAGAGAACCACCAAATTTGGCAGGAAAGAATATTGCCAACAGAGGAGCCGAGTAGAATCCCAATAGATAACTCAATTTACAAATATTGGTGTCCTTTGAACAGGAGGCCCAATACACCACATTCCTAACCACTTTGACTGCCAAGTTGCAAGAGTTTTGGAAGCATCGATTGTTCCTTTCTCCAAATATTCCATAAGGTTGCCATTCAAAGTAGCTGCCAAATAGTCTTGGTTTTAGGGGTTCTGTGCTAGGACCATTTACAACACAAATTGTGAAGGGATTCCAATGCAACCTAGTGCACCATTAGCCAGTTGAAAGATATCAACAAGTGTCCTAAGGGTTTTTATAACCAATATAGGCGCCATCCATGTATCACACAACACAATGAGCATGTACAAGCATCTCTTTTTTCCTTTATTTAGAGGAATTATTGGGTTGTTCTAGCACAAAACAAAACAAAACAAAATATGCTGTCTTTAGAATATAGCATATTCATATTGAGAAACCACTGAAGTAGATGTGACCAATGTGCGTACTACGGAAATCCCACCCTATAACAATGGGACATGGAGTCCTGAATGTCACTCATTTGAAAATTGATTTTGAACACAAATGGAATAAAAGCGTCTGCAATAGAAACTCACATGACAAAACCAATAAACATGACAAGAAGAGCTCTACTGATACTTTCTGCGCTGATTAATGAAGAACTAAAAGACTTTCTTCTTCCTTTTTTGTTGCACAGTAGTAGATAAATGAATTCGAGTTTTGAACAAAACAGTGTACATGCAGCATTACAAAGCATATAGAATCGAGAAGAAAACAAAGTATATATCCTCTTCCAGCCCGGAACAAAAACGATCAATGAAATTTCAGTGGAAAAAAAAAAAAAAAAAACAGAAGAGGAAGTTCCACCTCTATGTAAGAGGCAGCAACATCCGAGTGTTTCTCATTTGTCCTGGCAATGAAGATATCCCAAAACACAGACCACCATTCGAAGAGAAACCCACCCGGAGCATCAATTGCTGCAAACCAATATCCAATCCAAATGAGGAAGAGATCACAAACCCAAAACCAAAAATACCTACGAAATCGCTTTCTTTTACTAGCTTTTCTTCATAAATTCTTACCAACGGGATCCGAAGACACTTTTCCTTCAGCTTGAAAGGCCTTTGCTGACGCGTGCAAATTCCTCTTCACCAAATAATCATAAATGTACACATCTAACCTGTTTTCCAACAATCCAATAAAAAGAAAATAAACCGAAAAATTTTATAAAAAAATCCAAACTCAACAAAGAAAAACCGCTCAAACTAGAACCCTAGAACAAAAATCGAAATACCCAAAATGAGAAAACACGAACCAAAAACAAATAACAAAATACCCAAGAAATATCAAAACCCAACTCAAAAAAAAAAAAAAAAAACCAAAAAATACACCAAAAACAGCATAAAAAAGGCAGCTCCAAACACAAATATCTACTGAAAGAACCCAACAAGCAGAAGAAAAAACAAAAACCATGAAGAAAACAAAAGAACCAAAAAGAGAACCCAAATGAGAAAATAAAAAACAAGAGAAAACTATTACATCTTATCCGCTTCCCAGTTGGTCTGAGACATGATTCCAGAATCCAAAAGGACTCAAAGGAGATGGGTCGAAATGTCAGGAACTCAAGCTGGAAGTCGAGAACTCCTCAGCAACATCAGATTCTGAGAAGATGGTCTCTCTCGGGAGCTCTCCATCTCCTTCCCATTTCAAGATAACAACCTCATAAAAACCAGATTTTGAGAAAACCCTTCAGAGAGAGAGAGAGAAAAGAAAAGAAGAAAGAGAGAGATGGTTTTATTTTACCAGCAAAACCCTCCTTTTGCTTTTGGAAGAATTATTATTATATATGAACCTCGCGCCCATGATTGCATAGTATCCTCGAGCCTTGATTTATGCAAATGTGGGCCATCTAAGATTGATCCAAACCATTCATCTCATGGGACATAAACTGGATATGAAGTTCCAGAAATTCTCTGATTTAAATCTCAAAACTGTCCAGTATTTTTCTTTTTTCTTTGTATTTTGACCGTTTGCATTTTTTCTTCTAAACCGTTAATTTCTGACCCCTTTTATAGCATTTCCTTTGTTATTTTAAGAACAATACTCCAAAATCATCCGTCCATTTTTCCAATTCATAAGATCAACGGTATGGATGTATTGTCACGTATGCATAAATTCGATGTTCCAGGATACTGTGCGTATACTCCGCTTCAGGTTCCTACATTCCCCTGTCCGACCCGAGGATATGCCGTCTATGCTCGAGTTTTTATTTGTACAAGTGGGCCCGCGGTTTACAGATCCAGACCAGTCGTCTGTTGTCCCCGGTGAATGGACGATAATCCTTCTTTTTAATTTTTAAATGGAACGATCTTGACCTTTCAGTTCTGTGGCGGTAAAATAGACGGTCAAAAAGAGAATAGAGCAATAGCCCACGTTTGAAACAGAAAAAGCGCAAGATTGGTGGCTGTGTTTTGGTCTTCTAGGTTTTCAGTCGGTCCATCTACAGCGGGGTTTAGCAGAAAAATGATATGAATCAATAAGTGGTGGGCCCCACTTGGGTATATTGAAAATCAAACCAGAACATAGATCATCGGTCGAGGATCGTATGGTTCCTCGTTTATGATAAACTTGCCTGAGGCGGCGCGGATTGGGTACTTCCCCGCCCGTGAGGGACATGCCAGGGCTTTGAGGCCACTGTGATGTATGGATTTCATCCAAACGGTCCACGCATTTTTCCATGTCATTTTAGAATGGAATAACAAAAATTAGACAAATCCAAGGTTAAAGTGGGCCACACCACAAGAAGAAGTTGTGTTAATGACACCTACCATGATGTATATTTTTCATCCAACCTGTTCATAAGTTCATGGAGACCTGGAAAAAGGTAAAATACAAATATCATCTTGATCCAAAACTTCTGTGGCGCCCAAGAAGTTTTCAACTATAAGAATTTAATTCCCATTTCGTGGTCCACATGAGCATTGGATCTATCTCATTTTTGTGTCCCCATATTAAAATGATATGATTAAATGCATGAACGGTGTGGATAACATCCATACATCACAGTGGCCGTCATAGCCCTAGCCTGGGGAAGTACCCGATTCGCACCCTGTTTGAGGGACCCGAATCAACGCGGAATAAAAGCTACCACTAGTGCTCCATGTGGGATATAAGTGAAATCCAGTCCGTCCATCAGGTGGGCTCCTCGATTCTCGTTATTAGAGGCATAAGTAATTCGGATCCACAACTCAAGTGGTTCAGATAGCAGGGCAAACCATAGGTTTTTTGTGTGGGGCTACCATGGTGTATATCTTTAATCAAGACCGTTCATCAGGTGTTGCTTATTATGATGAAAGTAAGATACAAACATTTGCCTGATCCAAAACTCATGTGGGCCACAACGCATGAATTTAAAGATTTTAGGCCCAATTTTACATCATTACCGTTAGCGTGACCCATATGACTTTTCTATCGGGCTCTCATTTTCCTGTACGATGAAAATGTGGATTCTTACCTGATGAACGGAGTGGATTTCATATACACAACATGTGGCCCCCAGAAATCTTGCGTAAAACGCTAAAACGTGTGTTGTATACGTTTGAGAAAACGTTTTGCTTCTGTCGCGACTGAGGGTCCAGTGTACGCCTCCACTCACTCGGGCTCACATCCTAAGATGGTACGATGATTTGAACTGTACGCATTTTAGTCACTAACATAAATATTTAACATTTTCATAATCAAACTTCAATGATGACCTTAACCTTTGATTTTTCGAGTTCAACAGGTGTCGTTGAAAATCTTCTTTTCATGGTTCTAAATTCATCTATTGAGAGTGATGGCCAAAACCATCCGTTCAGAGTATTTCCTTATGTAGACATTACAGCATCGATTCAACAATATGGATGGTTATGATCATCGTACAACTTAGCATGTGGGCCCCAGTGGGTGACGACACACGCTCGGTCCTGAGTCGCGACACAGTAAAAGGAACTCTTCTTGCAAAAAAAAAAAAAAAAAAACTTCGATGCTCTTGAAGAGTAAGATGGTCATACGCATGTATTCAGATTCGTAAACGTGACACACGTGTTACTCAAAATAAACCGTCGAAAACACGAGATACGATCTATAATTATCTCAAACCAATAATTACAATGGATCGGTATCGTGAATGGCCAATTCAAAGGCATCTGATGGACGGTTCAGTGAAAACTATTCAATGGTCCAAATTCAATACACAAATGTATAATTATCGCTGGATTAACAAATTCAGTAAATCTGATTTCATGTATATTTTATATCTTCAGTATGTCCCACTATTTGAACGGTTTAAATTATTTTAAACGTAACCTACATCTAATTTCTCGGGATATGGACTATGCATACTGCCACAGTATCAGATAACACCACGTTTTGTTTTTTATTTTTTATTTTATTTTTATTTCTTATTGGGAGTATGACCTATGTATCCTTGGCGGACGCATTAAAACTTTTTGGCCGAGTCTCCTATGCTACTCGACGAACCAGTCTTCGTGCGTCGCCACTGTGACGTAGACTAGGCCGTAGGGCAGGTGAATCTGGACCGTCTAAGAGGGGAATCCTACATGTAGAATGATAACACTTGACATGATGGACGGTCGGTATTCCCGGTTCGCAAATATGGACATGTTAGAGTGGCCACAGGCCAGGACTGATTCATTTCAATTGGAGCATTTATAGATATATGTTGCACGTGTACACAATGTCTGTCCACAAGACATGTGGGCCCAAAGCAGAGTCATCCAAATGCAAGAACCAACTGACCATGGGGTATTACCTAGAATGTAATATTTGATTGAATGATTGGGTGATCCTAACGTTCAAATCAATGGACTTAACTTTCCGCTGCAAATCACCCGAAATTTTGCAACCGTCTATCTATTGCATTTGTGGTCTAGGCGCTACAATCGCTGGGATACGAAATTTGGATGGTTTGGATTGACGTGAGTGCATGTCAATGTACGGTGATTTTGTGCATGAGCACTTTATAGCATGCTCTAGCAGAGTATAATCCCTGAAAGTAAGGCTGTCAACAGGCCGGGCCTGGGGTAGGATCGGCCCGGATTGAACTGCTTCGGGCGAGGACGTCGGGCCAGATTAATTTAATATTTTTATTTTACAGGCCCGAGCCCGGCCCATTGACACCACTACCTGGAGTACTACGTTCTTCGTACAAAATGTTTTCGGGCCAGCAGCACGCGGGCAGGTTCGGATTCGGTCAGATCGGGTACGTGCAGTCAGGCTGCAATCACAGGACCTACTTTGGTATAGTTTTTGTATATACACACCGTTCCTCTTCGTTTTTTTCCAGCTCATGCTAGGGAGTAGACCTAAACATAAAGCGATCCAAATCTCAAGTAGACTGTTCCCATGGAAACAAGTGATTGACCGTTAAAAACTTCCCACAGCCTACAAAAGTTTCGAACCAAGTTGATATTTGTGATTTTCCTTCATTCGGGTTGGTATGACCTTATCAACAAATTGGATGGAAAATAAAATTTAGGATGAGCCTAAGAAGCTTTTAACAGTGGGTGTTAGGGGTAAGATTGGACTAAACAGACAATCGAAATAAGTGAAGATAGTGTAGTGAAGGGAGGTCGGATAATTGCTCGATATCGAACATCAACCTCGGTCTCAAAGGTCGGCCTCGGCCATCTGCCTCGACTTTCTCAGATTTCGACCACTTGATCTTATGTTCACCAAAGATCAAGCGAAACGGTTGAAAGATGTTCGCTGAACGCACGACTTTAATTTAGAAAATGTCTCCATCAAAGTAATCAACTCTTGCACTATAAATAGGGACCTATCTATGGTAAAAGGTATGCAGAATCTCTCACCCTAAACCCCTCAACACTACCAAACCTAGATTCCAATCCTGACTTTTGCATCAAAGGGTTCCCTACTCTAGCTAGGGTCTCTTTTGTCTTATTCCTATGCAGGTACTCGAATGTCTAAAAAGGGTAGACTAGATTTTTACATCAACAGTTTGACGGTGTTTATGGAAACGACATCAAAGTCGTTCCTGCTTTACCAGAAATTTACAATGGCGAAAGGAAAGAAAAAAGCTTCAGCTGCCATTGTTGCAGTCATCTTAACACTTCTTAAATCATCAGCTGAGCAGGGTGCCCAACCCTACTAGCAGCAGGCTGACTCTGCTCCTACAACGCCCGCTCCTCGATCCCGCACCCGAAGCGGTCAATTAATCTCCTTGGAGAACCGAGTCGAAGCCCTGAATAAAAACATTTATCGACTTATGCAACTCTTGAAGAGATAGAATTCACCCTCCGGTCGCGACGCAGAGGAAGGTGTTGCCACTACACCACCTCAAGCATCGGTCAACTCGCAGAGAAACAAGCAACCTCCTGAACTGCCAACCCAGGCCCTTTCCCACACTTCAAGGGCAGCCACGCTCGACTCTGACCTGCGCCCCATGCTAAAGAGGAAGAGCTGTAGAAAAGCCCTCGAAACAGTGGCCAAGAACGAGGGCCCTTGGGAGGCAAAGCTCAGAAAAATTTGAAGGGCAGATCAGCGACATTAGACAAACCTATCATGCCCAAGTGTCAACCTCAATAGAGGTCATGTTAGGAGAAATTGAACCATCATTCATCGACGACATTATGGCGTCTCTGCTTCCACCTAGGTTTCGGATAACGCAGATGACCCCCTATTCTGAAACCACAGACATGACCAAGCACATCGAGTCCTTAAGAGCTTAAATGGAGCTTCATGGCGCCTCGGGCACCGTGATGTACCGAGCATTCTCCCTGACCTTATTAGGAGCTGCTCGGTAGTGGTTCAGGTAGCTGAAGCCGAGGTCCATCAGTTCCTTCTTGCAGCCCAGTAAAGCCTTCCTCACACAGGTCATCAGTGGGAGAGACATAAGAAAGCTATCAACTCATCTTCTCACGATTAAGCAGATGGAGAAATGTAAGATTATCTGGATGCAGAAATTCTAGAGATCGGCTGTGCACAGGTCATGAAGATCTAGGGTTCGGATGACTTACCTAAGTGAGACGTCATTGCTGAGAATAATAGAATACCAATGTTGTGGTCTTCCTCTCCTTCACACCCTTACACAGAATAATATATAGGACTTCGAGTTTTGTTGCTTTGTTGAATCGGGGACCCAACACTTCTCTTATATAGAAGCTGAGGAGATGAGAGTTTGAATTCCATCATAACTCTCTTTCCCACTGTTCCACATTGTTGTGTCCTAGTTCAACCCAAATTGTCGTCTGCGTAAACAGCAATAGCATTCCAACCCTAATACATACTACTGCACAAATAGGCTATGCGGCGTATCACTTGAAGTGGGGCCCACTGGTTTACTCAATCCCATAGTCCAACAAATAGGACAATCCAGACCATTGATCAGCAAGGCCCACCACATAGAGTTCTTACAAGAACGAGTTGTTAAGAGACTACATCATCCGTTTCAATGTTAAAGTTATCCAAGTCGACGATTATTCCGATCAGATAGCTCTAATCGCCATGGTAGTAGACTCAAACAAAGAAAGTTTATCATGTCTATTGATAAGAGCCCCCCGACTACCCTCATCGACGTATTTAACCAATCTAAAAAATATTTCAATGTCGAGGAGCTCTTTAGTTCACAAAGAGTTGCTCGAAGGGGAAACAACTCAGCTGGGGATAGGAAGCGATGGGAAGAAGAGGAACGCTCTATTGTTAACGCCAAAAGAAATAAAGAGGACGACCAGGACCGAGGCCAACATACCAACCGACATCCAGAAAGTCACTTTCATCGGTATACACTCCCTTGAACACCAAACTCGAGCAGGTATTGAAAGAAGTTAAGCTTAACAAGAAAACTTGACGACCGAGCTTAACCAATTAACCAAGCTTGGTAATAAGGCTCATCAGCCAACTCCAACCTCGACATTAAATATCGAGGGATGTATCGACTAGAAGACAAGGGGGGCTCTTACCTCGCCCATGGAATGTTGAACGCTTGAAGATCTACTACTCTCGGGAACTCAAGAGGTCCTCCGATCAGGAGCACGTCGACTGACCAACCTACTCAACAATGGCGACCTCCCTTTCTAAAAGGGAAGAAGGTGCCCGCGATACTGCTACCGTTTCTCATCTACTATTCTATGATGAAAGAACTCCCCTGGGTCAGGGGAAGATAACTTCTTTCAAATTTCAACTATCCGAGCTACTGAGACTTTCCTCAGTTGAAGGGAAGAAATCCCTCCTATTGTTTTACATTGTGCGACCTACTAGTTCCACATCGACCGACTAAGAACTACCTCCATTCTCAAAGGGAAAGAAGTGCTCAGCTTACCACTTTGTGGTCGACCCATCAACTCTACAATGCATGATTTACAACTGAACAATCGACTTATCGATCCTACAATTGCTCGGCCCACTCACTCTACTCTGTCCAACCTCCAGACTTCTTCCGCGCGAGACATCACACTGTCAGTTCATGCCAACTTACTTCCTAAGCTTTTAAAGAATGCTCGGAACTATGGGGGCTACTGTTATGGGTAAAATTGGACTAACCAGACAACCGGAATGAGCGAATACAGCGTAAGGAAGGGAGGTCGGATAACTGCTCGATCTCGGACATCGACCTCGGCCTCAAAGGTCGATCTCAACCATAGACCTCGGTCTTGGAGGTCAGCCTCGGACATCGACCTTGGCCTTGGCAGGTCGGCCTCGGTCATCTGCCTCGACTTTCTTGGGGTTCGACCACTTTATCTTATCTTCACCAAAGATCACGCGAAACGGTTAAGAGACGTCCGCTGAACGCACGCCTTTAATTCGAAAAAGTCTCCACCCATGTAATCAACTCTTGCACTATAAATATGGGACCTATTTACAGTAAAAGGTATACATAATCTCTCACCCAAAATCCCTTGATACTATCAGACCCAGATTCCTAGCCTGACTTTGAACATGGGAGGGTCCCCTGTTGTAACCAGAGTTTATTCTGTCTTCTTCCTGTGCGGGTACTCAAATGTCTAAAAAGGGCGGACCAAATTTTTGCATCAACAGTGGGCATCCAATCACCATTGTTTTGTGTGGTGTGGTTCACATGAGTTTTGGATCTACCTCATTATAAACTCATACCCTAAAACGTGCTTTAAAAAAATGGATGGACATTGTGCATATACAATACATACATCAAAGTGGGCCTCATGATTAAAGTATGACCAAACTCGGTATTATTCCAACCAGCCGAATCAATCCACTCTCCACATGGACAAGGCAGGTGTGGTTGGTTTGATGGCCCTACCGAGAATTAATGATCATGATTGTAGTGTGCATCTAAGTGGGTCAAGGGAGTTTTGACAGATGAATTGGATACCTTCTTTGTCTTTCAGGGCTTGTTTGGATACCATCAAATTAGTTATTTTTTAAACTTATAATAGTAGATTAGTAACTTATTTAAGTGTAGACACCCCACTCAGGCTAACACCTTGAGAAGGCTAAGAAAGTCCACGAACCATGATCATACCTTGAACTGAACCCTAATCCCAGCTTAAACCTAACCCTGACCCAAAGAGTCTCCAACTTCCCGATTGGGACTCAAAACCTTGATCTGAACCGTTCAATTTGTGTACAATCCTCGCTTCATCCTATACCCCAACTAGGACCCCCTAAACCCACCTATCTGAGCCGTAAAACCCCCAAAAGGGGACACTAGGCGAACCGACATAGTGGACAAAGCCGGCACGCGCGAGCCCGACCTGAACGGAGCCCGGGCGGTAGTCTAACTACCGCAGGCTGTACTCGGTGTGCCGCCACATGTGGCCCACGTGTAGACAGTTGTCCCAGCGTTCGAAAGTCAACTTTCTCCTACAATTAACCTCCTATCCGAGCTTATTTACCATTTTACCAACCCATTTAGCCAATGAGAGAACGCCACGTGGCGTCTCCCTCCCCTCAACCAATCACCACCTGCCACATCAGCATTTACCCTCCTCAAACTCAAAAATCACCAAAAGACCATTGGAGAATGCTATAAATAGCCCTCTCCTCTTCACATTTCAATCATCCACTTCTCATTTCCAAGCTTAAGTGAGACGGAGAGGGAGAGAGAGAGGAAGAGAGTGAGGGTGAGGAGGAGCTCCCAAGCCTCCAAGTCCAGATTTTTCAGTTATCCCCTTAGCCTACTCCCTACTTTCCCAACCATCCATAATCACCAAGTCTAGCCCGGATTGATCATGGCTCAGTCCATGTCTCAGCCTACTCAGGATCAAGCTAAAGATTCATTCATTTTATACATAAGCATTCATCATGACATTTATTCCCTTCTCAACCCCCCTGCTTCTCTAGATCTCTAGTGAACGCATGCTCTGTGACTTACCGCACATCGGATCCTGTCACATCAGAAATTATTGGTGATCTAGTCCACTTCTCTTTACCTTTTTTTTTGCATAAGCATCATCACATCCGCCTTCTAGACACATTGTTGGACGTATGCTCTGTGGCCTGCTGAAATCTAGGATCTTGCCGCATCAGAAATCCACGTGTGCCTAGTCCTAATCCGACCATATCATTTATCCTTTGAGATTTTTTTACCACACTAAGTAAATACCATACGTTTGTACGAGCAGAGAGGGTGCCTAACACCTTCCCTCTTTGTAATTGAAGTCCTTTACCCAGAATCCTTGATCGCAAACCAAGAGTCAATCTAAGGTAAGAGAGTCTTCAGATTTCTCCAACCTTACGTATTCCGTGGGTTCTAGCCGACCGCGGAATTCTGAGATTAATTGGCTAGTGGCGACTCCAACATCCACAAATCAGCATAATCACCCCCACTACCAAAAACACCAACATACAAATCAGCGTGGGCGCCGATTTTTCAGTGTCAACATTGAGATAAATAATTTGGTTTATAATCAATTATAAGTAATATTTTTATTTAAAGTTACTTAATCACTTTAATTTAATAAGTAAAAATTAAGATAAGGTAATTAATGTGTAGGTAGCTTATCTTAAGTAACTTCGGATCCAAACACCCCATTAGTATCCATATGCAAAAGGAAACGGACAACTGAGATTGTTTGATGAGCATAATTACAGTTTTGTGTACCTCGAAAGTGGGGACCACCCTATGAACGCTTGATATCTGTCCACACATTCCTCGTTTTAAATTTTGGATCTAGTACACAAATTATGTATCTTTTAAAGACACAAAAACTTCCTTTTTTGGTGAAAGTATTAGCTTTTTGTTATTTTATTCAAGAAATTCTGCTCGTTTCTACTGGACAAGCTTCCTCAGCATAGAGTTCCTGCTAACAAGACGCATTCCAATTCCACTGAAGTATCCCTATGAAATCCACTCCGTCCATCAGTTTTACTAGCTCATGTTTATCTGATATCAACAAAAATGAGGCAAATCCGACATCACGTGGACCACACCACATGAAACAATTGGCAAGGAAATATCCACCGTTGAAACCTTCCCAAGGCTCACTGTTAAGTTTATATGTCATCCAACCCGTTCATAATGTGGTTCCCACCAAGATGAAGGGAAAACACAAATATTAGCCTGATCTAAAACTTTCATAGACCCTATTGCAGTATCAATGGGTGCATTTAGTCTCCATTGTTTCTCATGGTGTGGCCTTCTTTATTTGTGGATTTATTTCATTTTTGGGCTCTCATGATAACAAGAACTGGGTAAATTGATAGGCAGAGTGGATTTCACACAAACATCTTAGTGGGCCCCATAATTACATCCTATTGTGTTTATGCAACATCCCACCTGTCCGAAAAGGTTAGATCCACCATGAGAATTTGTTTGTGCTGCCTGTGTCAATCAGTTTGATCCATCCATCAAGTCGCCCGTACCTGAATAAGTATACTCTGTGGTATACAGGTACTAACAGTATAGACTATAGAGTATGTATTAGTTATATATGAATAAGAATTAGCTTGCCACCTTATAGCTCAGTGGTAAACTCACAAGAGTTTAAATATGAGGTGATGAGTTTAGGGTTTAGGGTTTAGGAAGAAGAAGAGCTCTAATATGAAGTTAATGGCCTGCGAAAATCAAAATTTTTAATAGGCATGGCCCGACAGGCCGGCCCATAACAGTTCAAGATTCAGGCCGAGACCAACTCCAAGCCCAGCCCATTGACAGCCCTAAGTTGGGTAGGGTGTGATGGATGATGCACTTATAAAGCATCGAAATGGTGGACCCCATCCTAGACGACAAATGATACATTGATGCAATCATTTAAGTTTATACGCATCGTGAATAATTGAGTGGGGTGTACGCGTGGTTGATGAATAATCTTATTTAACACATTAGCTTCATAAATACACACAATCTATACATTAGTTGTACACATTGTATCTATGTAGCTTTTCTTTTACTTTATGGGGTTGGCTCAATCCCAAGCCTTCGCCCAAGACATAGCATTAGGGCTTCGATCAGGCGTATAGGCTATAGGGCTAGGCCAGTGCCAACTTTGGCCCGACCATACCACCCTTGGACCAACTTATAGGACAGGTTGGATTTTACATATGTGGAAGACCAGAACACATTCATTAGTGGGATATGACTTCTTATCCAAACGGCTGGATAAACGCTTTTCTTATCTTGTTTCTTTTGTTTTGATGCAAGTTGCTTTACAAGTCCTTGTAGAACAAGCTTATACACATGGGTCACGTCATAGGGCTAGCAGTGACTTATAAATATTTTGAATAAGGTCAGTAGAGCCTATTCAAAATCAAGGCCTGAACCAACCTTGGCCCCACCTGTCACCAAGCATATTTGTGCAAGGCTGTGGTTGTGTATCATTTGCATTCTTCAATCACCCATCATTAAAGTTGGACACCTAAAAGATGTGACCATCTAACCATCATGTGAACCATCACATGAATATAGAGATTTTTGGGTGGTTGTCCAATTTTTATGGTGTGCCCCAATGGCTAGATTGACCCGATTTTTAGAACAATCATTATTATAGTGGGACAACATAATTTATTTAGAATAAAGAATTTTTGAGGAATATGCTACTCATGTTATTCAGGCTAGTTTGGTAGGCCAATTTGGTAGATGTGTGTAGAAGTTCATTTTATTTTAATTAACAGTAATCATCAATCAATATTTTTGATGCATAATTATTACCTATTAAAATTATGATATGGCACATCACATATGACACAAGTGGAGCAAGGAAAGGATAGAGAGGGGGAGGGGGTAGAAAAATAGAAGAGTGATGAGGAGAGAATGTAATCTCTACATCACTACTCTCACACACACCTAAAACACCCAAGTCTATAGAGGCTGCTATGTTTAAATGCGAAATCCACTTGTCCATTATGTTTACCCTCATTGTTAGGCACTAGGGTAAAAATACGGCTAGATCCACAACTTAGATGGGCCAAACCACACAGAACAACGAATGGGATGTCCACCATAGGTTTGTATATGGGCCACTATTTTGGAGGTATCTTTCATCAAACCCATTAATTAAGCCTGACTCACCATGATGAAGAGAAGATAGAAAATCAGCCTTACCTAAAACTTAGACGGGCCATGCCATGTGAACTTAAAAGTTTTAGGAGCAATTTTACATTCTTCTTATTGGGGTGGGTTGTATGCGTTTTTTATTATATCTGAATTACTTTCTTTATTGTTCAAACAATGATTCTCACTTGATGAATAGAGATGATTTTACATAAACAACATTATAAAACCCCCAAAGAGCTTTGCATTGTCTCTTTTACATGTCAGCTATGCACAAAAAATCTAAAAAGTCACATAGGCTGCATGCATTAAGAGAAATGAATGTAGTAGGTTCAATGTCATTCCTAGTGCAGTAAAATCTCAGCCATTCCATGCCAATTAGCTACATTTTTATGACGAATTTACAATCTTTTAACCAATGTTATTAGGATGAATTGTGAGGGAAAAAATATCCAAAGTTATTTGGCATGAGTTCAGCTTCAAGCATTTATCAAACAAGGCCTTAGAGTTTAAGACATTTCTTTTATAGAAATTAAAACCATTCATTATAGGTAGGTTTTAAATTCTATCAAGTACAACTCATGTTTCTATAATCTAAACCATTTGTCAGTTTATTTCAATTATGGATAAAACATGCCTGAAAATAATCATGAAAATCTCAACTACTAACATAAGTGAATAAAACATGCCTAAAAATAATCACGAAAATCTCAACTACTAACATAAGTAACTTTTTGTTAGAATATGAACCATTGTTATATTTCTATTCACGATCGCCCATAGCCCACAAATCGAAGGGCTATTCTTAGTCTCACATAGCCCACAAGCAGATTTTGACCAGACCATCGAGAGGTAGGAAGCAACATGCCAAGTCTCCCGTAGCCCAAAAGCATATTTTGATTAAACCATCGAGAGGAAGCAAAATGCCAATGACATGGACTCTGGAGCCAGACCATGTAAACCGTGTAAACATGGGACCAAACGTTGTATAATTGCACTTCTTTGATTTTGGTCGCTTTGGTGCACTGATAATGCTACAATGATTTCAGAGATTTAGAGGGGTGAATAACAGCGCATATGTCTTCACATGTGTATAAGATCCAAGACAAATACTAGATATGGGATTGCCACGCAAGACACTTGCAATTTAAATGTAGGTTGCTATTGAATTTATTTTCAATAGCCCATTTTTCGTGCTCAAGTTGTTTACACCTGTCCTGACACGTCCATGCATGAGAACCAATGAAATGTCGTCACATGTTGGCACTACGTATGAATGATGGACCAAATATTACTTAGGCTCTGTGGATATCTTTTGACCTTGCTACCTTCGGCATACATCACTTGCCAAAGTAGAACTACTCAAGAGTCATACGCACATCTGTGGTCGAGAAAAGTGAGACACTGTGAGAAATGTAGCACTTACACATGTGGCACATGTGGTAGAGTAGCGTGTTGACAAGCTTATAAAGACCCGCCGAAATCAGAAATATATCACAATCCAAATAAGCTTCTTAAGGCCGTCTCACACAATCATGTTAAAATGGGAAACTTCCCAGAGATAATTGGAGCTTTCACGACTACTATAAAGATTTGATAGATGAATTCTTCTTAAATTAGAAGAAAATTAAGGGATGCAATGGAGAATTCGGGTCCAAATGGGATACGGTCTGATCCCATAACCTTCAAGAATCTTTGTATAGACAAGGAAATTCAAACCAGTAAGAAAACCTCAATACGGATGACTACCCTCGCAATCCATATAAGAAGCACCGATCTGGTGATGTAGTACAGTTCGGTCGACCAGAGTCTAGTGGGGTCAAACGAATCTTGTTGTGAAGTTTCCAATCGACGGAGGTATGGTTCGATCGACCATGACTCACTATGATGATTTTGGTCAATCAAAGGTTAGGTGGGGTCGACTAAACAAAATGCATAAGTTTTAGAAAGAGCAGTTTTTGTTTCTTAATCTTGTACAGAAATATATAAGGAGCTTCTAAACACGATTAGGATATATATGGTAGAGAGAGCCTACGCGGTTTATAAGATTTTGCAAGGGAAAAGCTAGGGTTTTCATCTTTGTAAGTTGTTCAATCTCTTGTAACTTTTTTATTATAGTGAATCATTTGTCGCTTAGTACTGTGATTTTTTTTTCGTAATAGTTTTTTCACATAAAATCTTTGTATTCTTTGTGATTAGTCGATTTTCATTTCTCTATTTGCATGTTTGATTCATTCTAAAGTTGCTTCTGTGCCTAATGTGTGGCGATTGCGCACAACAAATGATATCAAAGCGTAGGCCTTACGTTGGGTTGTTTTAGATTGAATATGAGACATGATATCTAAGGGATTGAATGTGAAATTCGAGACGGAAAAGTTTATAGACAAAATTAACTTTGGATCATGGAGGTTGAAGATGAAAGCCATCCTAATTCAGCACGGGGTGTCGCAAGTACTCCTTGACAAAGAAAAACGTCCTGAAATGATGAAAGAAGAGGATTGGGATGACTTACAACATAGGGCAGCTAACGTAAATCAATTGTGCTTGGCCAACAAGGTCCTTTATAATATTACCAATGAGACGACTACCGTGGGCTTGTAGTTGAGGTTAGAGAGCCTCTACATGATGAAGTCGCTCTCCAATTGCTTATATCTGAAGAGACTATTATACACTATAAAGATGGTGGAAGGGTTAGATCTCTCTGAATACATTATCACCTTCAACAAACTCGTTTGCAAACTGACAAGTTTGGAGGTAAAGATTGGTGAAGAAGACAAAACTCTAATATTGTTGACATCCCTTTCGGATTCCTATGAGAATCTGGTGGATATTTTGTGTAATGGTAGGGATACATTGGACCTCAACACCGTTATCTCTGTCCTTTAGTCGAAACAGCAGAGAAAGAACAACAGTAGGTAAGGTACTTCTATGGGGGCACTGGTTAAAAGGGGAAGATCGTCTGAACGAGAGAATGGTAAGTCACGATCAAGGTCTAAGACAAAAGACAAGGTGATATTGAAGTGATGAAATTGTGGTAGGACATGACATTTGAAGAAGGACTGCATGAGTCTCAAAATCTAGAAAGATGATAATTCATATAATTCACCGAAGGAGGCCAATTCAGCGAAATCCAGTGAAGGCACAAGCAGTTATGACGTATTGTCCATGTTTAAGATTGAAGACTTGTATAATGAGTGAATTTTGAACACGGGGGCATTGTATCCTATGTGTCATTATCGAAGTTGCTTCGCCACACAACGAGTCTGATGGGGGCATGGTTCTTATAGGCAACAATCATGCATGTAAGATGATTGAAATTGGTTTGGTATGCATTAGAATGCTTAATGAGGTGGAGCATACTCTGACAGATGTGAAGCACGTTCCGGACCTGAAGAAAAATTCGATATCTCTAGTAGCTCTGGAGGCACTCAAATGCAAATTCACTAGGTATAAAAGTCTCTTGAAAGTTTACAAATGAACACTCATTGTTATGAAGGCATGACGAAGCGGAAACCCTTACAGACTTATTGGGAGCACCATATCGAGTGGAGCTCCACGTATACACATGTGTGGCATGCGCGACTAAGTCGCATGAGCGAGCCCGGTATGAATGTACTACTCGATCGTGGTTTAATTCCTACTTTTTTTTTAGTGTATATGGGCATTGCATATACAGTAAACAATCAAAATGGTCATTTAAATCTGAAAAACATATAAGTAAAAGACAACTTGACTATATGCATTCTAATGTGTGTGGGTCGTCGATTGTTATTTCTAGAGGATGGTCGTCATTATTGGTAACATTTATTGACGACTTCTCTAAAAAAGTGTGGGTTTATTTCATGAAGAATAAATTCAATATGTTTGCTACTTTCAAATCGTAGAAGATTATAGTTGAAAAATAATGAGGGCGACAATTGAAAGTTACGATGACCGATAACGGTTGAGAGTTTACTTTAAATGAATTTAATCTATTTTACAAGAATGAGGGAATCGTGGGGCATAACACATTAAGGTATACACAAGAGTAGAATGGTATGGTGAAGCATATGAAGTGGACTTTTTTATGTAAATAGCCCGAAGCATGCTAACCAATGTTGTGTTAAGCAAAGAGCTATGGGCTGGGGTCGTTAACTTGACATGTTATTTAGTGAATAATTCCCCGTCTAAGCGGATTGATTGCAAAATTTTGGAAGATGTATGGAGTGTCCAAGAAGTTGACTACTCGGGGCTGCAGATTTTTTGTCGCGATGCTTACTCTCATGTATTGTCAATTGAGAGATATAAGCTACATTAAGAGGCTAAGAAGTGTATCTTTTTCGGCTATGGTTATGGAATGAAAGGGTACAGGCTGTATGATCAGGTTTCATGAAAAATCATATTTACCCGCGACGTTAAATTCAATAAAGATTCCTTGTATCAGAAAGATGAGCATAATGAAATCGAAGAGTCGGTTGTTGATGTGGAAATCGATAGTGGTGAAACACCTGAAGAAACTGACCTACATGAAGATATACAGGAAAAGGTGGTCTCACTAACTGTTAAGAGAAATCCACCGAGAAATCACAAATTACCAATGAGATACATGAACGACTCAAATGTTGCATTTGCTACAAGTAGCTTATCTTGGTTTATACTTATTAAGTAGATAAGTATGTTTGTTTACTTATTAGCCAAAAAGTGTGTGTGTGTGTGTGTGTGTGTGTGTGTTTGGCTTCCAACATCATAAGTAAGTATTCCTCAAGTCTGTTCGGTCCCCCTCACATCCACCATCCATCATTTGGGGCTGACCTTTTGATATGGACTGTTCATTTGTGTGGGCCCCACATTTGATGTGAGATGTCCATCATATGGGGCTCACCTTAGATGTGGGTCATTCATCATTAGGAACCGATCTTTTATGGGCATCGTTCATTATGTAAGGACCATTTTTTACGTTGGCAATTCCTCATGTAGACCCCACCTTCAATATCCACCGTTGAAGCCCACCTTTGATGTGGACCATCCATTATGTGGAGCCCACCTTTAATGTGGACCATCCATAATGAGGGTTGTCCATCATGTGGAGCTAGCCTTGGATATGAGCCACTCATCATTAGTGTTGACCTTTGATGTGGATCGTCCATCATGTGGGGCCACGTTGATGTGGATCATCCATCATATGAGGCCCACCATTATTAATTATTCATCATGTGAAGCCCAACTTTGATGTGGACTATCCATCATGTGTGCCCCACCTTCAATGTGGGTTGCCCATCATGCGGGGCTCGCTTTGGATGTGGGTCGTTCATCATTAGGGGCCAACCTTTGATGTGGACCATCCATATGTGGGCCTACCTTAATATGGGTCATCCATCATGTGTGGCCTAGCTTCAATGTCCATCACCCATCATATTAGCCCACTTTGGATGTTGGCGTTTTATCATTATGGGTTGACCTTTAATGTGGACCATCTATATGTGGACCCACATTAATATGGGGTCATCCATCATGTGGGGCCCACCTTTTATATGGACCGTCCATCGTGTGAGTCCCACCTTTAATGTAAACAATCCACCATGTGCAACCTTGTTTGATGTGTAATGTGAGAGAGAGCCTCCTTAGACCGTGAGAGAGAAAAGTAGAAAAGTCAAATGCTGAAAAGCTAAAAAAATATAACTTATGAAGATAAATAGTTTTTAGCTAATAAATTACATTTACAATGATGCTTGCTAAACTAACTTAAGTGAAAAAAGTAACTTAATTACTTAACATAAGTTAAAAAGTAACTTATTTCGTAGTATCCAAATGGGCCCTAAAAAGTGACTTATTAACTTGAGTTAAAAAGTTACTTATTGGATGGTATCCAAATAGGCGCCTCTAATGGGCCAGGCTCAAATTGGTTTGTTCTAGATATAGACTTGTTGGCACTTGGTTTATCGGACTGGGCCCATTCAAAATGTAGCAATTTGATGAAGAGAAACAAAAAAGTGATTTCTTACACATGACAATGAAAAAGTGTTCAAGGTCCAAGCCAATGTGCAACGATGGGTCTCAACTAGGACGTGCCATGTGCCAAAATCCGAACTAGACCACTAATTAGGTGGGACTCTGTACATGGACTACATACTGTTGAGAATTTCCTTTCCATTTATTTACTTAATTTAATGCGTTGATCATATGATTCTAGATGTGTCTCACATTATGATTTGATACAAATATTCGTTGGATTTGCCTTTGGACAAGTCCTTCGGGCCTATTTTAATATTTTGATCAATAGTCACCAACGTCTTCCGACGAATACTAAATATATATACATTTTCTTGAAGTCAAACATATCCCGTATTAATGGAGGTTTGTTCCATGGCCCATGGCCCATCCACGATGAGCCCATGACTGTGTATGTGAATCGGATCATCCATCTGATGATAATGGATGGGAAACTATATAGATATTGCATGGCTAGGATTCTTTCATTGGGTTCATCATATAACAATTTACCTAGCCTATCCTCATCACAGATGGCTAGAAGCATTGGGTATATCTTGTGCTTTTTAACCACGAATGAATAAATACTCTCCCAGCCTAACGTGCTTTCTTACGGGAGCGGATTGGTTAATACCCCCACCAGGACCTAGTTAGGGACAGACAGTCCTAACAGGAGCTCTGCGGGGCCCACCATGTTATATTTTCTTCATCTAACCTGTTCATCCATTTTAAAATATCATTTTATAATATAACTCTAAAAAGGAGGAAAATCGAAGGTTCGAGTGGACCACACCACAGGAAGTTATGGTGACAATGACCCCCACTGTTGAAACCTCCCTAGGTCCCACTGTGATGCTTATTTGCCCATCTAACTTGTTCATAGGGTCATATAGACCTAGATGAAGGGAAAAAGTAAATATAAGCTTGATCCAAAACTTTCTTGACCCCCAAGAGGTTTTAGGCAATATGCATTCAATCATTACTGTTTCCAGTGACATGGTGCACTTGAGCTTTCGATCTACCTCATTTTTGGGCCCATCGCCTAAAAGATTTTTCAAAATAGATGGATGGCATGGATAAAACACATACATTATGGGGCCCCCACAAAGACTATCTATCTCCATCTAGGTCCCGATGGGGTAGTACCAATCCCTGCCCCCTTTCAGGTTATAAATTAAAATGACCCTCAATTATGACGTATATACAATATACGCACTGATGTTAGAATTTCAGTCCATATCTTTTTTAGCCCTCTGGGTACCTTTTGGCTTTTCAAAGGACAAAAATGCCCATTCGCTAGCCATCCTTGTTCACTCCCCAAGTATAGGGTTGTGATGTAGTCATAAACTCGGTAAGACCGAGGTCGAATCCACAGGGACTGAAACCTGTACGTAATCTGAAACTAATTAGAACTAGAACTAGCCTAAGATGAAATCTAAATCGCTTGTAACTTTGAGGAATAATGGTGAAGTAATTAAAATATGTAGAATTCAAAAGGTAGGGAACTAGGGATTCAGGGGATCCACTTGTAGAGATCAGGGAGATCTACACTTGATTCATGAACTCAACTGGACTTCGAGTCCCATATATCTTCATCCAGTTGGAAGATATATCGCTCAAGCACAATCACAACATCTGGTGATCTAGTTTTCAAGAGATAAGAAGGGTGTAAATTAGAATGGATTCCATCACAAAACCATGCCCATGAGACAAAGCAAACAATGAAATTAAACCAATTCTACAGCCAATCTGAGTAATGTATGAGTGTCAGGAAGAGTTCTGTCATTCCACCATGTCCAAGGGGCGATGGTGAGCAACAAGACGTCCTGGATTCATAATCACAAGAGGGAAAAGGAAATAGTCAAGCCATTGCAGATATATTGTAATGTCAGTCACAATAAACCATTAAAAACTAACCGCATTCCTTAAAATCAAACCAAGATCAACATAAAGTCAGTCATGAATCCAGGCTGTAGAAATCTCCCATCACGCTACAAGCTTCACCTCTTAGCCCTAGCTAAGAGGTTTAGCCCGCCATGGATGGGGTAGATCTCCACAACTTCAAACCACAAACAAATAAAAAAAACAACTCAAGAAAAATCTCCCTGTCTCTGGCTCTCTCCACGTTGAACTCCAATCCAAGCCTCCACGGATGCCCTCCTTCACGTCAGACCTCCCTTTTGTAGTTGCTGGAAGTTGGTGTTGTGTCTAAAAACCGGAGTCAGTGGAAGCTCTTTTTAGAAACTACCTACGCAGAGATTTACGCAGCAGCAGAAGGAATTTACGCAAACAGTTCTGCGTTTGGAGCATTAAAAGGAAAGAGTCATCCATGCCTTTCATTTAAACATCATGGTTGGGGTTATGACCCTCCAATGCATCTTCTGGACGGATCGGATTGTCGATCCGACGGTGATTATGAACGCAGTGGGGCCCACAGCGGTCGGGTTTTGCGGACGTATAAACAGAGCTTCCGCTCTTGCGCTGAGGTTGCTGGTGGGGTCCACTTGATGTATTTTGAAGAAATCCAAGCCGTCCATTGTATCGCCGTCGAAAAACCACCCAGGAAGGGGTGTTTTTGGCGTTACTTTGGTGTGGTCCACACAATCAAACCTTTGCACCATCTATCATGTGTTTGGACGATCAGAAACCATTATCTGCCATTTCTTGGAATTGCGCCACCTTGGAAGTGGTAATAGGGGCCACGTGGACCTAATGGACGGTTCGGATTGTCCGTCCGGACGATGTATGGGGCCCACAACAGAGACCGACGGTCTCTGTTTGCGGACGTTAAAAACGGAAATTGCCGTTTTTTATATTTTTTTAAAAAAAAAGAAGTCGGTCAGCGCTGCTGACCGACGTTTGAGTGGTTAGGTGCACACCCGGTGCACTTGGACTTAGTGCACATGCAGTGCACATGTGGAGTCCACTGTAACATGTCGCAAAATCCGTTCCGTCCATTCATTGCTCCACACATTTTTAGATGTTGAGACCGAAGTTGAAGCATTTCCAGATATCAGGTGGGTCCCAAATTGAAGATTGATGGGCCGATCTGTCCGTTGGCCCACTTCCCGAGATCTTCAATGGCTAAAATTTAATATGTACGGTTAATTTATGGTTCACATCCCATGTATGAAGTCTCGTGTCAATCGGATGGCGGTAACCCTGTGATCTTGCATTCTGGACTAATTCGGGCCATTTTTAACGTGAACGACTTGATTTCCTCGGATCCCTGGCGTGTGAATTCGTTGATCTTGGTCCTCTGGAGTCCGTCCCTTGCTCTGGTGACTTCTGCGCATTAAATCTCGGCTTTTAGCATCTTTTTTCAGTCCACGCTTGCAAATGTACCTTGCATCACAAACACGATTAAAATAAGGCGTTAAACGGTATCATGTTCGTAAATCCAGTCAGTAATTGGGGTCTGATATGCAATATTTGACCCTCAACAAAACCCCCAACCAGCATTTTGCTAGTCCCGAGCAAAGTATGCGAAAAATAGATTGAGATTTATATGATAATTTCCAAGAACTTGAATGATTTTGGGAAACAATCCAGATGCTAGAAGTCTAAGAATCATGAGTGTTGAGCATTACTTTCTCTCAGGCTCAAGCGCACGATAAACTTCACATTCAAGTTCGACATGTTAATTCATCAATTAGAATGATTCTAAACATCGAGTTCCATGAGTGTATAGTGTAAACTCTGCTCACCATCATTAAGGGATCTAGTCGTCACTATCCATGGTAACATTTGACAATCAAAAGTGCATTCAGGACAACTTAAACCAGAACTTGCCTGTCAGTTCTTCTTTTCATTCTTCCGGCTTTTGAGTTTTCTATTTAACGTGTGCCACGAAGGGGAATCAAGTCCTTACCTATAGGGAGCAAACCTATGGTGCAGACCATATTCCTAAACCTTTTCACATACTATCCATGGGGAATTAAATCCACACCTATAGGGAGCAAACCTATGGTAAAGATTATTCACCCAACCCCTTCCAAAGGTTTTTTTTTTTTTTTTTGTAACCGGGTATTTTCTTTTTGTTTCATTCTTCTTATTGAACATGATGGCCAAATTCCCCAGGTTGGTTCCTTCCATGCTTAATGATCACCAAGTTAATCCTTTAATATCGAACTGAACCTTTAATGCGCAAGCGAGATGTGTTATGTGCAATCATGACTCAATCAATATTTTGAAACCTCTAACCATGGATTAATAGTTCGAACTTAACTGTGAAGGTTAACAGATAACTGAATCCAAGAGTCATAAATTACCAACATCATGCATCTTGTTAGTCTAATCCAAGATGACTGTCCAAATCGCTTCGAATTCGTGCTAAATTTCAGAAAAATTTAAAAATTTTCACAATTTCTGCTCAAGACCAAGAAAACACTGATTAGGAAACCTAATCTCCCACCCCCAACCTAAAATCTACATTGTCCTCAATGTAACAGATAGGAGCATGCAATGCACATGAGACAATGAAATTGAAAGAGAAGTGATGGAAAGATAGTACCTAGACGAAGGACTCAAGAGGCTTTTCCAAAGATATCAGCGAGAGAGCAAGTCAGCATAAGAGAGAAAACACGAAAACAAACTATCCTAAAACAACTCAGAAAGTAAACTAACCTAGTGGCATAAAACCATCTAATCTAGAACATATAAGCAAAATACCCTAGTCCTATGAAAGTAGGGAAAAACTACTCAATCATGTTGCAAGGTTCCTCCTCCGGCCAATATCTTGATAAGTTTCTCAGTAAATTCCTCAACAGGATCATCCAAAGGCCCATCTTGCAATAAGCTTGAATGCCCTGGAGCATGAATGTCCAGAGAAACTTGTGTACCTTAGCAAAGATTTGTCGTTGATTCGCCTGAGGTATCCAAGTATATATGATTCACCTATGTCAGAAAAAATCTCAGAATTAGTATCCCATGGTGAATCAGAGACTGCAGGTAGATAAAATTCAAAAGAATTCTCAGAAAGTAATGTAGTCTCAACACATTCCGAAGTTCCAGACTTCGGTTCAATTTTCAGCTCCTCTTCCTGTAATGGTAAACATTCAGGCTCTGGGGAAAGAGGGGCTTCAGAATGAGGGTGCTCTCGGTTAGTAACAACTACCGAGATAGTCTCTTGCAAGGCATCCACTATTTCTTTAATCATAGGATCATTCGAATCTGAAAAGTATGCCACGCAATTGTCCAAAGAATTGGGAAATTCAGCTAGAGTGACTCGTCTCCTGCATTGAAGTCTGTGATGATTTGTCCAAGGATTTCATGTCTTTTGAAGTGGATGGACGCATGCTCGCTTGCTCTTGCCCTTCAAAGACAGATAGACAATCAATAGGCGAAGAATTGATGTAGAGACTCTGGTCATTGAAGCTACTCAGTGGAGGCATTGAATCGTCTAAAGTGTGTAGCTCAGATTGTGGCCTCAACTGGGTAGTTTCAAATTCCAGAGTTATATCAAGCAAGTCATCCATCCCCCGAATCATATCATCATTCAATTCAGGGCAGTGGTCCAAATATGCATCACAAGGGTTGGAAGGGTTAGTTGAAATTGGTTCATTCTCCACATTCAAATCAGTCATGTCAGGCAGGTGGAGTAGATCATTATGGTTGACAACTTCCTGAACCTCGTGATCATTGGCAGGGGCCACACTTGAGATTGAATCTCTATACTCATCATCGTCCAGTTCCGTGTAGTGTGTCCTTGGGATAGGATCACATTCCTCACATTCTATTCCTAGGTTGGGTTGAGGTTCGAATAAACTAACCTCTACCTCATCAGTGTAATCATGTGTGTCATGTGAGTGAAGTGTGTCACTATCATTATATTTGAAAGACACCCACGTCTCTTGATCATTCATTTGGACAGTCATCGAGATCGACTCATCGGGAAATCGAATCATCTGCTCATTAATGGAATCCAATTCCTCATTCGTAATTTCAGTTTCTGCCACAAGCGAGTTATGATCACTTTCTTCACATTCTGCTTCTAGATTAAGATGAGGCTGGGATAACCTAGCCTCTTCCTTCTCCATAAGATGTGACTGAATTATTGGAATTGAGGATTTGAGCAATTCGCATGATTGTATGAAAAGTTGATTAAACTGCTCTTGTGCTTTCATGAGCTTCTGAAGTGAGTCCTCTTGGATTGTTTCTGATTGGGTTTCAAAAGGAGAGGACCCAAGAGAATTATCACTATGATATATAGCTGGTTCAGCTTCCCGACATTGATGTTTCCACTGGTTATAGTCATACGGATCATAGGTGGGAGAATCTGATGGTTGGTAATACTTATTATCACTCATAATATAATCACGCATTGTTTTCTTTTTCTCGGATGAGTGATAATAATTCTCACTCCTATAATTATGATAACCCCAACACTCACGTACTGTCCGTGGGGTAGAATTGTTCTCCCGTATATGATCGCGTAAGGACTTCTTAACCGATGGAGTGTTATGCTCAGGTCGGTTCTCGATGATTGGTTCAGGAAAATTCTGAGACATAGGTTGATGTTGATCGTAATCATCATACATCCCTTCACACTGTTTCGCATGCTCAAAAGCTATCTCAGCATATTGACGTTCCCATTCGTGCATGTACATGGTGAGACCCTTAATCTGAATCTAATCTTAAGAAAAATAAAATAAAAGATCCTACAGCAGTATGGAAAGTAAAAGGAGGAGGAGTTAGAAGGAAGGTACCAAATAGGAGTTCCTATGTTAAGATCCTGCAAAAGAAAACAAAAGAGATTAGTTTCTAAAATAGAAAGTCTAAAGTAGAAAGTTCCTACAATTGAAATAGAAAGTTAGTTTCTAAAAAGGAAAGTTCCCTAAACCTAGAAGCTAAGTTAGTTTCTAAAAAGAATACCTAGAATAAGAAAGTTTCTAAAAATAAAAAAAAATGAGTTAGTTTCTAAAGTTAGAAAGAGTTTCTAAAAAGGGAAACAACTAACCTAGTTTCTAAAAACAAAAGAGGAAAGTTCTTAAAAATAAATAAATAAATTCTAAAAAAAATAATTAGGAAAGTTCTAAGCCTAAAGTTAGAAAATTCTAAATTAGAAATCCTAACCCTAAAATAGAAAGTAGAAATTAGAAAGTGCTTACCGAATTAGAAATTTCTATAAAGCCTACAAACAGGAAAGTTAGTTTCTAAACAGAAGGTCTATAAATAGAAAATTTCTAAAAATTAAATAGGAAAGAAAGTTAGATTCTAAAAGAGTGAGAATTAGAAACTTGCTAAAAAGGAAGACAAATCCTAATCTAGAAAAATAGAAAGGAAGAAATTAAGAAAGGAATTACCAAATTAGAAGCCTATCTCAAAATCCTACAAAACGGGAAAGTTGGGTTAGTTTCTAAAAAAAGGAAAAACTATATAAAAATAGAAAGTTACGTGAAAGAAAATTTCTAAAAATTAGAGGAAAACCTGGAATTAGAAAATTCTAAAAATAAACCCTAAAAATCAGAAAAGTCCTAATCTTAAACTAATTCTAAAACTAGTTAACTTCAGGAAACGTAGCCTTCAATCCCGGCAACGGCGCCAAAAACTTGTTCACTCCCCAAGTATAGGGTTGTGATGTAGTCATAAACTCGGTAAGACCGAGGTCGAATCCACAGGGACTGAAACCTGTACGTAATCTGAAACTAATTAGAACTAGAACTAGCCTAAGATGAAATCTAAATCGCTTGTAACTTTGAGGAATAATGGTGAAGTAATTAAAATATGTAGAATTCAAAAGGTAGGGAACTAGGGATTCAGGGGATCCACTTGTAGAGATCAGGGAGATCTACACTTGATTCATGAACTCAACTGGACTTCGAGTCCCATCTTCATCCAGTTGGAAGATATATCGCTCAAGCACAATCACAACATCTGGTGATCTAGTTTTCAAGAGATAAGAAGGGTGTAAATTAGAATGGATTCCATCACAAAACCATGCCCATGAGACAAAGCAAACAATGAAATTAAACCAATTCTACAGCCAATCTGAGTAATGTATGAGTGTCAGGAAGAGTTCTGTCATTCCACCATGTCCAAGGGGCGATGGTGAGCAACAAGACGTCCTGGATTCATAATCACAAGAGGGAAAAGGAAATAGTCAAGCCATTGCAGATATATTGTAATGTCAGTCACAATAAACCATTAAAAACTAACCGCATTCCTTAAAATCAAACCAAGATCAACATAAAGTCAGTCATGAATCCAGGCTGTAGAAATCTCCCATCACGCTACAAGCTTCACCTCTTAGCCCTAGCTAAGAGGTTTAGCCCGCCATGGATGGGGTAGATCTCCACAACTTCAAACCACAAACAAATAAAAAAACAACTCAAGAAAAATCTCCCTGTCTCTGGCTCTCTCCACGTTGAACTCCAATCCAAGCCTCCACGGATGCCCTCCTTCACGTCAGACCTCCCTTTTGTAGTTGCTGGAAGTTGGTGTTGTGTCTAAAAACCGGAGTCAGTGGAAGCTCTTTTTAGAAACTACCTACGCAGAGATTTACGCAGCAGCAGAAGGAATTTACGCAAACAGTTCTGCGTTTGGAGCATTAAAAGGAAAGAGTCATCCATGCCTTTCATTTAAACATCATGGTTGGGGTTATGACCCTCCAATGCATCTTCTGGACGGATCGGATTGTCGATCCGACGGTGATTATGAACGCAGTGGGGCCCACAGCGGTCGGGTTTTGCGGACGTATAAACAGAGCTTCCGCTCTTGCGCTGAGGTTGCTGGTGGGGTCCACTTGATGTATTTTGAAGAAATCCAAGCCGTCCATTGTATCGCCGTCGAAAAACCACCCAGGAAGGGGTGTTTTTGGCGTTACTTTGGTGTGGTCCACACAATCAAACCTTTGCACCATCTATCATGTGTTTGGACGATCAGAAACCATTATCTGTCATTTCTTGGAATTGCGCCACCTTGGAAGTGGTAATAGGGGCCACGTGGACCTAATGGACGGTTCGGATTGTCCGTCCGGACGATGTATGGGGCCCACAACAGAGACCGACGGTCTCTGTTTGCGGACGTTAAAAACGGAAATTGCCGTTTTTTATATTTTTTTAAAAAAAAGAAGTCGGTCAGCGCTGCTGACCGACGTTTGAGTGGTTAGGTGCACACCCGGTGCACTTGGACTTAGTGCACATGCAGTGCACATGTGGAGTCCACTGTAACATGTCGCAAAATCCGTTCCGTCCATTCATTGCTCCACACATTTTTAGATGTTGAGACCGAAGTTGAAGCATTTCCAGATATCAGGTGGGTCCCAAATTGAAGATTGATGGGCCGATCTGTCCGTTGGCCCACTTCCCGAGATCTTCAATGGCTAAAATTTAATATGTACGGTTAATTTATGGTTCACATCCCATGTATGAAGTCTCGTGTCAATCGGATGGCGGTAACCCTGTGATCTTGCATTCTGGACTAATTCGGGCCATTTTTAACGTGAACGACTTGATTTCCTCGGATCCCTGGCGTGTGAATTCGTTGATCTTGGTCCTCTGGAGTCCGTCCCTTGCTCTGGTGACTTCTGCGCATTAAATCTCGGCTTTTAGCATCTTTTTTCAGTCCACGCTTGCAAATGTACCTTGCATCACAAACGATTAAAATAAGGCGTTAAACGGTATCATGTTCGTAAATCCAGTCAGTAATTGGGGTCTGATATGCAATATTTGACCCTCAACAAAACCCCCAACCAGCATTTTGCTAGTCCCGAGCAAAGTATGCGAAAAATAGATTGAGATTTTAATCGTGTTTACGCAACTCCCCTTTCCGCATCCCAATTGCGAAAGGACTTGCGACATGAAATCCACGCAAAATCGCGGAACGAATCTGCGTAACTATGACCGGTCGAGCGACCCCTACGACCGGTCGTGACTCGACCGGTCGTGAATGGGCCATGACCGGTCGAGCACCTCGGGATCAAAAAACGATGTTCGCTGGACTTTGAGTCGAACCGATCCATGACCGGTCGAGCCGGACCCTACGACCGGTCGAGCATGGCTCACGACCGGTCGAAGACGGTCCCAGATGTGGCTCCACATCTTAACAATCTCCCACTTGAAAACACATCGCCTTAAACCTTCATTTTCTTTATCCAAAGTGCACCATTTCCCAGTCTTCAAGCTTGAAGATCAATAAAAGCTGAATGGAGCTTCAACTTCTCTCGTGTGACTGTCTTGGTCAACATATTCGCAGGATTCTCACTTGTATGAATCTTCTCCAAAGCAATTGATCCATCTTCCGGTAACGAACGTATGAAGTGATATCTGATGACAATAAGCTTGGTCTTTGAATGAAAGGCTGAATTCTTAGCTAAGTGTATTGCACTTTAACTGTCACTGTACAACTTGTAATCTGCTTGCTTCTTACCTAACTCTTCCATGAAACCTTGCATCCATACCATCTACTTGCACGCTTCTGTAGCCGCAACATATTCTGCCTTTGTCGTACTGATAGATACTATCTTCTGTAACTGAGAGACCCAACTGACTGCAACACTACCTAGAGTAAAGACATAACCTGTAGTGCTTCTTCTGCTGTCGATGTCTCCTACAAAATCTGAATCCACATAGCCTTGTAGCTTGATTTTCGATCCATTATATCACAGCCCTACATCCTTAGTACCTACCAAGTATCTAAAGATCCACTTCACAGCTTTCCAATGTTCCTTCCTAGGGTTGTTCATGAACCTACTAACAACTCCCACTACTTGAGCAATGTCAGGCCTCGTGCTCACCATAGCATACATGAGACTCCCTATCGCTGACATGTATGGGACTTTAGTCATGTAGTCCCGTTCCTCCTGCGTCTTTGCACCTTGCTCCTTAGATAGCTTGAAGTGGTTGGCTAATGGAGTGTTAACCGGCTTAGCACCTCCTATATTGAATCGATCAAGTACCTTGGCTATGTACTCTGCCTGTGACAAAATTAGTTTCTTATTTTTCCTGTCACATTTTATCCTCATGCCTAGGATTTGTTTTGCAGCTCCCAAATATTTCATGACAAATTCTCTAGACAATTGTCTTTTGAGATCTGAGATGTCTTTCATGCTTGAACAGGCCACAATCATATCATCAACGTACAAAAGAAGGATGATGTATGACGTATCAAACTTCTTCAAATAACAACAGTGGTCTGCATGACATCTCCTAAAACCGTTTCCCGACATGAAACTGTCGAACTTCTTGTACCACTGCCTCGGGGCCTGCTTCGGGCCATATAGACTCTTTTTCAGTCTGCACACCTTGTTCTCCTTTCCTGGTGCCACGTATCCTGTCGGCTGATGCATATATATTTTTTCTTCAAGGTCCCCATGAATGAAGAAAGACTATCTTAACATCTAGCTGCTCTAGATGTAAATCCTCTGTAGCCACTATACTCAAGACCATGCGAATCGTAGACATTTTCACCACAGGTGAAAACATTTCAGTGAAATCGATACCTGCCTTTTGTTGAAACCCTTTCACAACCAATTTGGCCTTGTACCGTTTTAAACCATCGTGCTCCTCCTTCAGTCTGTAAACTCACTTGTTATGAAGAGCTTTCTTACCCTTGGGTAGAGTGACTAACTCCCATGTATAATTAGACTCAAGAGAGTCCATCTCATCATCCATGGCCTGCTCCCACTTAACCCGTGTATCTGACTGTAATGCCTCTTCAAAACACTCTAACTCACCATTATCTGTCAGTAGTAGATAATGTAAGGAGGGTGAGTATCGGACCGTGGGCCTCCTCTCCCGAGTAGACCTCCTCACAACCGGTGTCTGTGGCTTTGCCTCATAATGATCTTGTGCATGATCATCCTGTGACGCTGAACACCCGTGTCCGGTAACTCTTCCAACTCTACGAATCCATTTTCCTTAGCCTTAGTTTCTTGCACACTGTCCTTATGCATCACTTTTTCATTGAAGACCACGTCCTGCTTTTGATGATTTTTCTGTTTTCTGCATCCCAAAACCTGTAGCCAAAATCATGCTACCCATAGCCTATAAACGTACACCTCCTGGACTTTGCATCCAGCTTGTTTTTGTGTTCTGCATCAATGTGAACATATGAAGTGCAACCGAACACTTTAAGATGTGCAAGGTTCACTTCTTTTCTAGTCCACGCTTCTTCTGGTAGCCCACCATCCAATGGTGTTGAGAAACTTTTATTGATGAGATAGGCAACAGTATTCACAACATCTGTTCAAAAGGTCTTGGGTAACCCTGCATGTAACTTCATGCTCCTGGCGCGCTCAAGGATGGTTCTGTTAATGCGCTCAGCCACACTATTCTGTTGTGGTGTCCCTGGAATCGTTTTCTGATGTTTGATTCCATTTGCTGTACAATACTCCTCAAATCTCTTATCACATTACTCTCCCCCATTATCACATCTGAGACATTTTACTGTTTTACCTGTCTCATTTTCTACCATAACTTTCTACTTCTTAAATACATCAAATACATCAGATTTATGCTTTAAGAAATAGACTCACAGTTTTCTACTAGCACCATCAATAAAAGTAACAAAATAACGTAAGCCACCAAGAGATAATACCTGTGTCGGTCCCCATACATCAGTGTGTACAAGCTCCAACAGATGCGTCTTTGGAGCACGTCCCGTCTTCTTGAAGCTTACCTTCTTCTGCTTGCAATAGACGCAGTCCTCGCAGAATTCCAAGTTAATAGACTTCCACCCTGATAGTTTCCCTTTTGACAATAGCACTTTCATCCCCTTCTCACTCATATGTCCTAACCTCTGATGTCATAACTACCCATTTACTCCAGTTGATGCGACTGCAAGTAAACTATACGATCCTGAAGTCACGTACAAAGTATCTTCCTTCTTGTCTTGAGATATCACCAAGGCACCTTTTGTGATCTTCCAGGAATCACAGGTGAATGTCGTCACATAACCGGTATCGGCCAACTGCCCCACTGAGATCAAGTTACGTTTCAAACTCGGTACATGTCTGACATCCTTCAATTTCAAGACCGTTCCGTCTTTTTGATTTACATGAACGTCCCCCTTTCCAACAATACTGCATGACTCATCATCACCTAGGTAGACTCTCCCAAAGTCACCTGACACAATCACGCAAAACTTCCTTACATGAGGTGGCATGAAACGAAGCATCTAGTCTATAACCCAAGACTCATTCCTCGCATCAAGAGACAAGATTAATGCTTCTGTGTCACTCTCCTCAGATAGATTCACTGAATCCTTCCCACCTTGAGAGCTTCCTTATTATTTCTTGAGTGCCCTGCAATCACGTTTTATGTGCCCCTTCTTGCCGCAATGCCAACACCCGTCTTCGTCTTTCGGTCCCTTGGACTTCTTCCTCGACTTAGAACGCCCATGTTTATTGCCTCCTTTGTTTAACGATCTTCCTCTTCCTTCAACGTTTAAAACATTCCCTGAATCCCCTGAAACTCCTGATGCCTTTCTTCTATATTCTTCACTGAGAATTAGACCGGCCACATCATCAAATTTCAGCTTTGTCGATCCTGAAGAATTGCTCACAGCAATCACCAAACCATCCCAACTGTCTGGCAGACTGGATAAGATCAATAACGCCCTGACCTCATCCTAAAAAGTAATGCCAACGGATTTCAACTGGCTCGTGACTGTATTGAACTCGTTTAGATGTTCAGCCACACTCCCACTATCTGACATCTTCATGTTGAATAACTGTTTCATGAGATGAACCTTGTTGGATGCTGAGGGTTTTTCATACATGGTGGGTAGGGCTTCCATTAATTCTTTTGTAGCTTTCACCTTGAATATATTGAAGGCGACGCTCTTAGATAAAGAGAGTCGGATCGTACCTAAAGCCTTCCTATCCAATAAAAACCATTCATCATCTGTCATCTTTTCTGGTTTCTTCTCTTTTCCTCCTAGAGGAATATAGAGGTCCTTCTGGTACAGATAGTCCTCCATCTGCATCTTTCAGAAGGCAAAGTTCGAACCATCAAACTTCTCAATTTTACTTTTCCCTTCTTCCGACATTGCTCCCAATAGAACTAAACCAATAGCTTTGATACCAGTTGTTGCGTAGCACGCCAACAACGCAGTGAGCCTAAATCCAATCTCAGGCCTCACCCACAAATGATAAACGAGAAGAAATATAAACTAGAGGAAATCCAAAATAAACCACAAGACAAGATATATGTGGAAAAATCCCAAACTAAGGTAAAAGACTACGGAAGCAAACTTTCACTATAAAGAACAAATATTACAAGGCAATATATTAACCTCTCCCTTGGAAGAACATAGAAAACCCTTTGCCCACACCTTATAATTATTTTCTCAATATTCGAATTCATATACCTAGAAAAACCCTAGGAACACCTATATATAGTCTAAACAACTCCTCTTTCCACATCCCAGTTGCGAAAGGACTTGCAACACGAAATCCGCGTAAAATCGTGGAACGAATCTGCGTAACTACGACCGGTCGAGCGACCCCTACGACCGGTCGTGAATGGGCCACGGCCGGTTGAGCACCTCGGGATCAAAAAATGATGTTCGCTGGACTTTGAGTCGAACCGATCCACGACCGGTCGAGCATGGCTCACGACCGGTCGAAGACCGTCCTAGATGTGGTTATACATCTTAACATTTCTAACCATCAACCCTTTTGAACCCAATTCTTTCAGCTTTCAAATCATCTTCCATAAAGTAATCACTTTCACTATGGCTTCCGCTGCTGCTCGTCGTGCCATTACTTTCGTGGTTTTTATTTTTTTGTTAGATTTGTTGGATCTGAGTAATATAGGAAGAGATGGAGAGATTGTTGCACATATTCAAGAATTCCATCCCTTAAAAACCATAGACATTTTATGCAGGAAATGGACTTCGCTTTACGATTGGTTCGAAACATTCTTTGAGAATTTTGAGAGGCCTGACAATTTTACATTATATCACAATGATTTCATTCTCATCAAGCTCTCCACGAACAACTCAGAGAACTGTGAGAAGACATTAGCTGCTCTCAAGCCACAGTAGATGCTCTCTACACGGATTACCATAATCCCCAGCGTGATGTCTATTCACTCTCTACTGTCATTCATAGATTGAGACGTCAAATTAGAAGAGGAGGCCGCCTTGCAGAATTGCAAGGCCGTCTTCATGAAGTTAGAATTTTGCTCTAAGAAGCCCAACACGTAGCACTAGTAACGTCCGAATTAATAGAAGATATTGAATATCTCTTACTCTTCGGAGAGGAGCTCTTTATGAATTTACTTGGTTGTTATGAACAATAAGAGGTCGAAACAGTTTTATAGAGGGTGATTTTGGCCGATTGCACCTCTCAATATGAGTCATAGTGAAATGGGCCAAATTAAGTTGTCTTTTCTTTTGTATATGTAGTATTCCAATCATTATTCTATATGTACTCTTTCGACCATCCTCTTATATATGTATTTTCCACACTTTTATCTTTTGAGTTTTGGATTAAGAGAGGTTAGAAGAAATGATAGCAAATCCATAGTTAACTGTCATTGATACACGTTGAAGATCGCCGATACACATTATGGATAGTCGATACTCACTATGGGTCGCAATTATTCTCTTGCATTAAATGTGCCATGTAGCTACCCAGACCCTTTGTGAAAGAAAAATTAACTTGGAGAACCAAACCCCTTACATGCAACCCTCATTAATCCCATCATTTCAATCAATGCCTTACAATTTTCAATGTTTTTCCTTCTTATATATACTTTGTAATCATCAATCCTCATTTATCCTATCATTCCAGCTTAATAATATTCTTACAAGAATTAATCATGTAACCATCAGTCTTTCTTGTGGTTTATAAAGCTGCTCGTTGTGCCATTGCCTTCATGATTTTCATCTTTTTGTTAGATTTATTGTCTTTAAGTCGTGCAAGAAGGGATGCAGAGATTGTTACACATCTACAAGAACTCAATCCCTTTGAAGCTTCAGGCATTCTTACGCGGGAAGTTGTAACCGTTTTACGAATGGTTTGAGCCATTCTTATAGGATTCAGAGAAGCTCGACAATTTTACATTCTAATGATCCTAGGGGTAAAAGGTGGTTGGATAGCTGGGATTGGAGATTGCCACATGACATCATCTTATGGGTTGGATGAGGTGGTAAAAGGGTAATTTTGGGGTAAGGAGATGGGCATCGAAGAAAATGCACCTCAATCGCACACTTAAGGTTCGAAAAAGGAAAGTTCTACATGTTTGAGGGACGCTGCCCCTAAAAGGGGAAATGCCATGTGGCCGAGGCAACCTGGCTGCCGCCGGTCTCCACTTAGACTCACTGTTTTGGCAGGCAGCATCCTTCAAGCGTGTGGATGATCTGTTGTAAGGGTTGTTGCTTTGAGGTTTCAGGCATTTTTCTGATTGGGATTGGTTTTGGGCTTAATTAGGTGAGTTGACTGAGTTATGGGTTTAGGTAGGCTGACCGGGTGAGTTGATTTAGTGATTTGACTCGTCGAGTTGACTCAGGGCTCTAGGGTTTTAGGTTCCTAGGGTTCAGGGTTAGGATGACTGGGTTGACTGGGACAAGTTTAGGATTTAAAACTGGGATTCCTAGGGTTTAGGCTTTTAGGATTAGGATTTAGGATAGGGGTTGGGTTGTCCATCCATCTGTTCAAACTCGATCAGCTTATCAGCCTGGGGTGGGGTGTCTGCTAGAGCATATGGGCATCCATGTAAGTCGTATGAGTCCGAAAGGTGTTCCTTAATCACAATATTAACTAGTTCTTTTAAAATCTGGTACTCCACACACCCTTGATTATCAAATACATCATAATTATTTACTAAATTTATGTACTTATCTTCGCACGCATTCTTTCTAAGCGATCTAATAACTAAATTCTCTATGCATATCAACATTGTCAAGTGTATGGTGACTGTGTCATTGATACTCCCTCCTTGGAGAGTTCTAAATGCCTTCAACAAATCCTTCTTTGTAATATGGGACCGGTCCATTAAAAATTGATCCCAAATACTATTTCTTGATGATCCCTGATCGGTCTGCATTGATTCGTCTGCCGTTCCCCACTTGAGGTATATAAAGGCAAAGTCCATCTCCCTTGAATTGGAGAATGGGACCACTGAAGACAAAGCGAAGGTCATTAAGGTGCCTCCACATCACGTAGTGGATTAATAGTCTATTTGCCTTTCATCCTACTTCATCGAAATCGGGTATATATCTGAATTGAGTTATTCTAAACATGTCCCTCCTGATAATGAACTTGTTGAATGCATTCTTCAAAGTAGGTAGAAATTGTACTGAGCACTTGGCGGTTACATTGGAGTATTCTAAGGACCAAGTTTTCTCGCCGCGTACAAGGATTTTGTAGTACTTGAAAGACAAAATTAGATTTAGTATAACCACACCAATTCATACAAAGACACCATCAATAATTTATTAAATGCACAAAGACAACGGATTGTTGATATTAACTGTGGATCACCGATAATAAGTGTGGATCGCTGATATTAACTGTGGCTCGTTGATAATTACTATGTATGGTGATCCATAATGAACATTGACGATCCACAATCCTTATCGGTGGCCACCACGCTCTCCACCATGCATACATCATCCATACAAACACCACATTCTCCTCCATTTCACAAACTCCGACTGTTGTTGCTCAAATCTGGTTGATCTTATCTCACCTCCAATGAGCTGCTAGGTACCTACATTTTAATGAAGAATAAGAAGACACTGGGGGCACCGGTTGTGGCCGGGGACCCTCCGATGCCTAAGTTAGGTGTATGGACTCAAAGTAGGTGTAATAAAATCGGGATAATTGTGTGTATCTTCTCTTTAAAGAGGGCGATGTATTTATAGGTGTCCTTAGGCAACTTCCGTATTTAAGTAGATCTATAAGATATATTAGAGGGGTCATATTGGAATCACAATCTATTCTCGAGTATTTCTCCGATTATGTCTCGATTGATGTGATCTTTGTTGAGATATCGTTGGGTAGTTTTGTTCATATACAGTACAATATTTTCTTTGAGTGTTTCTGTTCCGAGCCTAAGATCGTTATTCGAGGTTGATCTCAACATCCGACCCTGAGGTCGACCTTCAAGGTCGACACCCAAGGTCGAGGTCGGCATCTAAGGTCGAGGTCGGTATTTAGAGTCAAGGTCGGTGCTTATAGTCGAGATTTGTAGGTTTGTAGATGATCCTTATTTCCAAACTGGTTTAATTGTTTCAGCTCAGTCATCGAGTCTCATTGCTTAGCTCATCTTCTTCTCTAGCCCTTTAGTAGTTTAGAGAATCCGTTCTGATGGTCTTTTTGGCACGTGTCTCATACATCAAGTTAGCTCAATTTTACCCATAACACCAACCATTTGAAAAAAAAAAAAAAAAAGTAAAACAAACATAAAAAATACCCTTCCAACATGGAACCACCACATTCCCCACCATAGATATACCATCCATACAAACACCACATCTTCCTCCCTCCCACAAATTCTAACCATTCAAACAAGAAAAAAAAAACAAACAAAAATATAAACACACAAACATAAGATAAAAAATATCTAGAAAGGGGACCACCACACCCTATTCTCTTTCACAAACTCTTATAATTGATAACCACCAATAATAACAAAAACAACACACAAAATTTATATTTGGGTGCCATAGCTTTTACATCTAAGAACGTGGTTGGATAACTTTAAAAAATACAAAAAACCCTCATTTTCCATCTAGAACTTCCTTGTTGTTTCATGGAGATTGGCCGAATTTTTTCATCGTCATTGAGAGTGGGTTGTCCGTTCGTATAACTACCAATCGTCGATGGTAATTCAGCTCTTCGTGTGGTCCCCTACTCTAAAGAATGAAAAAGAAAGAGAAAGAAAAGGCTGAGGGATGACTTCAATTGTTGATTTAGTGGGGCGTACAACCCATTCTCAAAAGATCCTCTCAATCTCAACGATAAGCTATCGACATACAAGAGAACGACTGGTGGAGGAGCATTTTTATCATTTGAAGAGCCAAAAGATACCCAACAGGCTAAAAAATTATGGACTAAAATTCTGATGTCATCACATATATTACATCATAATTTAGTGCCATTTCAATTAATAACACCCACCAATTTCTTACAGGTCTTGGGCTTTTTTGTGCCACGGGCTTTCCACCCCCTGTAATCTTTTCAGCCCACAAAATGAGTAAGCTGGGCCGAACCATGGACCGCACTTGCAAAATCCACCTCAAAGTCAGGATGTTATGACCAGTCAGAGACCTCTAAAAATATCAGGATACAAATCTTGTAAAACACCCAAGCTCTGTGGGACCTACTGCACTGTTTTTGTGACATCCACTCCGTCCTTCAGGTGATCCTTCTTTTGTTAATACTCTAGCACAAAAAATCATCTCGATCCAAAACTCAAGTAGACAACACCAGTGGCAACAATATAAAAAATGACTAAGTCCATCTAGTGTAGCCTATTGAGATTTGGTTAAGGCTATATTCTGGAGTATCTGTTCATATTGGTGATATTCACCTGATGAATGGGTTGGATTAATATACACACCCCAGGTTTGCGTCCCCTCCCTGTGGTGGAGCACATCTGAATTGTATGGAGGGGTTCCCAATCTGTTAGCTACCGCAGTCCCATCCTATCTATATTTACTTGAGAAAATTACCACTCTGAACCCACCTTTTATCCAGCGTCCTTTATGAAGATCCAAAACATACCTTCTCAACTTAGGCCTTTCACGTACGGACAGAGCGTTTGATGGCGAAAGTACCCCTGCTTACGCTACTAATAGCTACGGTTATAATCCGTAGCTATAGGTCTACATAACGCAAAATCACTTTGAAAAGCAGGGGTATTTTCGTACTCAAATGCTTTGTCCGTACATGCAAAGTCTAAGTTGGGAAGATAAGTTTCGAATTCTTTATAAAAGACGCTCGATAAAAGGTGGGGTCTACAGTGGTAATTTTCTCTTGTTACTTTGTGTATGTCCTATTGTTGTGATGGCCCACTCAATCAAGGTCCTAACCTCTGTATGCGTTTGCCTTATGTACAGACTGCACAACACGTGGACGACGACAGGGACAGCCAACCAATATTATGGCTTGTGGCGCCTTCACCGTGCACGACACACCCTTGTTGATTGGAACCATTCATCCCGTGCATGAATCTAATTGCTGAACGATCCTAACCATTAAATTAATGACTTTTAACTCGGTGAATGTCAATTGCCAAACATATACCTTTTCCGTTCCGGCCATCTATTTGTTAGCTCTGGTGAGACCCAGCACTAAATGAGTGAACTGTTCCAATTTTAACTCCAGGTAATCATAGTGTTAGAGGCGACCCTTTAATTAGTGTACAATCCTAACTAATCTAATTAATGACTTCAACTCTGTGAATGTCAATTGCCAACCATACACCTTTTCAATTCCAACCATCTATCTGTGGGCTATAGTGGGAGTGGGACCCACCAAATGAGCGTATTGTTCCAATTTTAACTTGAGGTGATCATAATGTCACGGGCAACCTTTTAATTGATGAACGATCTTAACCATCCAATTAATGAGTTTAACTTGGTAAATGTCAACCGCCAACCATGTACCTTTTTTTCATTTTGACCATCTATTTGTGAGTTACAGCGGAACCCACCAAACGAGTGGATTGTTTCAATTTTAACTAACCACATAAGTAGTGACTTTAACTCAGTGAATGTCAAGCCAACCCTATACCTTTTACATTCCAATTATCTATTTGTGGGTTATAGTGAGACTATGTTATCCTGCAACGTTAGCCGTAGTAGCTATCATCATTAAATTTATGATATGGGTCATAATGGTTGTTACAGTCATCATAACAATAGTTACGGTATCTTTTTTTTTTAAATTAAAAACATATGTCTAACCTGTAATGTTGAAAAACGTCTCATCATAATAGCGGTTATGGTATTTTTTTATTCAAAAAAAAAAAAAAAAAACATATATCTTGATTTTTTATGTTTCTTAGATAAAATATCTGTAAAACAACTGTAGGTATTTTACATATAATGGGATTTTGAAGGTGCAATCCAGATGGCTGTGAAAATGCTGCACAGGTAAACTCGGCTCTATGTTGACTTGAACTTGGCTCCAACTGGCCCAAGCTGCTGACCAGCCAATCCAGCTTGAGGACTGAGCTGAGCCAAGTTTGAGCTGAGGTCAGCTAGTGGCCGAGTCAAGCCAAGTTGAGGCCAGCTTGACTCAGTTCAACTCGATGTAAACCCCTAGTTACATTCGTCACCTTTGAAAGTAAGTTTTTGTCATTTCAAGTGTAGCCATGATTATGAATTAAATCACCTTACACACTACATGTACAACATATATCCTGTAAATTTTCAGACCAAACTATCTATTTTAGAGAGAGAAACAACCAATGACCCGAGAAACTCTGTAAATGGCAACCTCGTTGGATTTCCAGTGACCGGAGGGCCGTGGAAGGTTTTCAGGCACAACATTTTCTAATGAATTCCTATTCCATTGTGGGCACATTCTCTTATCACTCCATCTCAACATTTTTCCTTCTGTCACAGCTAAAACTTGCGGATCGGAGGCCTGAAAGAAGCTTTCATCACCCATCGAAAATCCCACCGTTGAAGTACTGATAATCACGCTAGCGATGCCCGAAAAACATTGCTTTCTCCAATTGCTGAAAAAATGATACAAAATGGAGTTAGGAACATAAGACCATGATAGCAAAATTCAAAGAAACGATACTTGAATTTAAATGGAGAAGACTGCTGTGATTGGTCTTCTCATTAGAGGTGGGCCACATGTGGGGATTGAATATGGACCACTGGGCATTCTTTGTAACTCTTGATCATTTGAATACTCAATTGGCCCTAACCAATGAACAACCCAGATCTCACACGTGTCTGGTGTGACATCCGGTGCATGTTAGCAAACCAAAGAGTAGGCTATTCTAAAGTGCACCGGGGTGGATGACTGACTTACCATGGGATTTGGGTGGCTTTGGGGGAATTGCTTGGAATTAAAGAAGGGTTTGAAGGAGTGGGAGGGGGGTGATTAACGGCAGAGATGATAGAACAAATGGCCATCTTTTTTTTTTTCTTCTCTGTTTTGAGGATTGTGATAATGGTGATCGGTTTTGGGTTTATATAGAAGGGGTGCGTAGGTTAAAACAGGAAGGTTGTTGGTCAGATCACGGTTGCTGACAAGGACAGGATCGACGGTTGTTGGGCTTCCCACCATTCCGGAAACTCCGTTGCTTGGCGTGTGCGCACATTTCTTCCGTGTAACACGGCTGTAAGTAAGTTGATTTTTCTGGAGTGTGGCGTGATCCGGTGCACGTCGGCTTACATTCATCAAATGGTACCACATTGGGTTTAGCTAATTCAACACGTTACTGTGGACGCGACTCTCATCCTGTAACCCGCGCTTACACGGAGCTACTATAGGCAGCAGATATGTGGTCCCACCATAATGTTTGTGCGAAATCCAGTTCTTTCATCGGTTTCATCAGCTAACTTTAGAAATTGATCTAAAAAATGAAATGGATTATAGGAAACACTAGGGCTGGAATGCCTTCCTGGGGCTCACAGATGTTTCCATGCCATCCAAAGCATTCGTAAGGCTATTCCCATTGAGATGAACTGAAAATGCTAATATTAGCCTAGTTTCTGTGGCTAAACAAAGGTTTCAACGGTTAACTTTCAATCTCTACGGTGTAATGTGGCGTGCCGCACTTAAGTTTTGTATCTGACACTTTTTTAATACCGAAAGAAATAATTTAGGAACGGACGAGTCCGTACGATGCCTTTAGAAGTTTCGCTGGACGGAAACTTTTTTTTAGGCGAAGGGACTTTTAGGGTTCGGCTGCTTAAACTGTTAGGGTAAGCACCGGAAAAAGAAGAAGTATTTTGGTCTTTTTCGATTCATCCCTGTAACCCTAGGTCTAGTTTCCAAATTAAGGTTTGTTTGCGGCCAGTAAACTTGCTGGGTGATACCAGAGGTCTATACGCCTCAGGAACCCCAAAAGAAACATGCTAAGACGGAGTAAATGTCACACGTACATAGTACGCACAGGCAGTTAGCGTGGAACGCGGATTGCGTCCTACCACGCAGGGCAGGAGATTTGAGTGGCCACCCTGATGCATGGGTTTTATCCGCACTGTCCATCCATTTTTTCGTATCATTTCATGATATAATTAAAAATAATGAGGACAAATCCAAAACACAGGTGGACTACATAGTGGGGATTAAACTGTTATTGTTGAATTTTTTTTTTGGAGGCCAATGATGTTTTGAATCGGGCTGGTATTTGCGTTTTACCTTCATCTATGTCTAAGTAACTTCATAAATAAGTTGGATGGTAAATCAACATCACGGTGGGCCCTTAGAAAAGCTTCAATGACGAGAATCATTAACATAGCTGCTTCCTGTAATGTGGTCCACTTAAGTATTGAATTTAATATCCCAATAGGATACGGAAAATTGGATGGAAAGTGTGGATAAAACCGATAGATGGGTGGCCACTCAAAGCTCTTGCCAGTTCCTTGATGGATGTGTTCGTCCCCCCCCCCCCCCCCCCCCCCCCCCCCCCGATTACTGTCCAGGCAAATTTCTGATTGCGTCCTACCTCGCCATCTCCAAACTAGGAATGGGCCGGAGCTTTGAGTGGCTACCGTGATCTCGTGATCTCCAGCTGGAGTGGAGCTTTGAGGAGCTACCGTGATGTATGGATCTTATCCACACTGTTCAACCATCTTTTTGATCTAAGACAAATGTAAACTATATAATAGGGATTAACCTCTTAACATTAAAAACTTCTTGGGAGACATAAAATTTTTGAATGAAGCTGATATTTTCGTTTTCTCTTCATTTAGGTCCATGTAATTTTATGAATAAGTTAGATGGAAAATAAACACTATGGTGGACCCTAAAAAAGTTTCAACAGTGAGAATCACTATCAACTCTGCTTCAATTTTGAACCTTGAATCAACTCTTCCTGTGGTATAGTCTACTTGAACCTTGAATCTGTTTCAATTTTGGGCTTATATCCTAAAATGGTACAAAAAAAATAAAAAAATAAAATGGATGAACCTTATGGATAAGACCCATCCATCATGGCGAAGGGAAAAAGAATTTTTTTTTTTTTTTTTTTTTTTGAAGTCCCAAAAAGTGGTACAAGCCATTAGAAAAAAAACTGTCTACTAACAGGGTCTTGTCTGTTTTCATTTTCTTTTTTAAAGAAACATAATAGTAATAAAAGCAGCCTATCACCTAATATAAGACCTGTTAGTAGACCCTCAAAAGCCTGAGTTAGAAAAAAGCATATATTTAATGCAAAGCTTACTACTTACGTTGTCAACTTGCGCCTTTGCTCTACATTATTTTTGAGCTCATACATTAAAATGATCTAAGAAAAGGAATGGACAGCTGTTGGATAAATAGATATATCACGGTGGGCCCCTCCACTATTGATGCATTACGGGTTGGGTAGGTAGCCGTATACAGACATTTGATCGGCTCAAAGTGCGTTGTGCACGGCAAGGTGGTACTACTTTCGGATTATCCGCCAGGTTGTGGACCGCTAGGCAGGGGCCGTGATGTTTATGAGAAATCAACATGAGAAATCAACGGCCACAGGAGAAGGAAAATTCGAGAGGGAAATGCTTAACGTTGAGACCTTTCCGTACTCCATTTTTATGTTTACATGACATCAAAATGGTTCATGAAGTCATTCACACTGGAATGAACTGAAAACACGAAAACTTATTCTAATACAAAACTTTTATGACAATATAAAGATTTTAATAGTGGTTATTTTGGATTGATTCAAAATTTAGTTTTAGATCAGTCTCCTATTTGTATTTAGACGCATCTCCTAAAACAAGGTCCCAAAATAAATAGACATTTTATTGTGATTTCATACAAAATCACAATAAGCCGCCCCTAGCATCCAAGTGCAGGAACTCATGGAGGAAGCTTTTTCAGGAAATCCAACCTCCGAATTCATATTCAACTGGCTAGCAATCTTCATGATACCGAATCCAAGATGCTGCTGGACGTTTTGAGGAGGGACGCGGATACGCTGTGAAAGGGAAGTTCCTGCTTTGGGATGTCAGGCAGGGCTTATGTTTGTGAGAAATTCACTTCGTCCTTCCCTTTTTTTCAGATTATTTTAAAAAAGACAAAATAAAATAAAATCAAGTGGACCTAAAACTCAAGGTATCCCTACCAGAAAAGACAGTGAGGATTCAATTACCACCGTTGGAACATTTGTATGGCTGCAAAAGTTTTGTATTAGGCTTTTTTTTTTTTCCACTTCATCCAAGTGGGAGTGACCTTATAAAGGATTAGGATGACATATAAACATCAAGATGGAGCCCAAGAAAGTTTTAATTGTAAGGACTTATATTCTCCAATTTTAGAAATATCAATAAAATCTAAAGATATGTCTGATGATGATTGTAAGAAATTGGATTGAAAGACGGTGGAGTTTATTAGACAATGGTTGAATGATTCCGTATTCCACCATGTGTCTACGGAGACCTCAACCACTAGCCTATGACTGAAATTACAAGGGCTGTATGAGAGGAATACAGCCAGTAATAAAAAATTTTTGATAAGGCGACTTGTGAATCTTAAGTTCAAGGATGATGGTTCTGTGGCCGAGCACATGAATAAAGTCAGCAATATAGTGAACTGGCTCTCCGCTATGAAGATGGTTCTGGTTGATGAATTACAGACTTTGATATTACTTAGTTCATTGCCTAACAGTTGGGAGACATTGATGGTGTCTCTAAGTAATTTCGCGTCAGACGGAAAGATATCCATGGAATAGGTAACTAGTTGTCTCTTCAATGCGGAGACAATAAAGAAGTCTCAGGGGTCTACTCAGTAAGAGACCCTTATGACACGGGAACGGGGGAGAGGAAATAATAGGAATGGCGGGAAGGCTCGAGATAAACCAAGAGACAAGTCGAGTAATAGAAAGGATGTTGAATGCTGGAACTGTGGCAAGAAGGGCCACTATAAGCATAAATGTCGTAAGAATAAGAACGACAAGAAATGAAAAGGAAAGAAGAAAGAAGATGAATCAGATTCTACTGCGGTCGCTTCAGATGGCGACGTTGTAGTTATTCTTTCTGCAGATCATGATATATGTCTCATGGCTACAAGTCAGGTCACCGACTGAGTGATTGACTCGGGAGCTTATTTTCATGTGACTCCACGCAGGGACTTCTTCACAAGCTACAAGTCAGGTGACTATGAAACCGTGAAGATGTAAAATTCTGGCGTATCGAAGATCGTAAGGGTCGGTGATATTTGTGTGAAAACCAATGTGGGCTGCACATTGGTTCTCAGGGATGTGAGGCATATCCCAGATATTCGCCTCAACTTGATGTTGACGGGAAGGCTGGATGATGATGGCTATGAAAGCCGGTTTGCTGGTGGGGCTGAATGCTCATCAAGGGTTTGTTGATCGCAGCCAGAGGAAAGAAGTGTTACACCATTTACAAGGCAAGTGTCGGTATGTGCAAGGGTGGGTTGAACGCAGTGGAAGATTTAGCTATTGACATGTGACACAGACGTCTAGGCCACATGAGTGGAAAAAGGCTTCAGGTACTAGCGAGGAAGCGGCTCCTTCCAGACGTGACAAGTATACCTCTCAAAACCTGTCTTGATTGTTTATCAGGGAAATAACATAGAGTTTCATTTGTTAAAACTGCTTTCTATGTTAATAAAATACATGCATTAGATTTGGTTTATTCTGATGTTTGTGGTCCTATGAGGACAAAAACCTTGGGTGGGGCATTGTATTTTGTCACTTTTATAGATGATGCATCTAGGAAGGTTTGGATTTATGCTTTGAAATCCAAAGACGAAATCTTTGGTGTGTTTAAATTGTTTCATGCTATGGTCGAGAGAGAGAGAGAGAGGTATATCATTGAAGTGCATCCGCACTGACAATGGTGGTGAATATATTGACTACTTTCATGAGTATTGTAAGTCCCTAGGTATACGACATAAACAGGCGGTTTCCAATACCCCCAGCATAATGGTGTGACTTAGCGAATGAATCACACCATTATAGAGAGAATCAAATGCATGTTATCCCATGTGAAGTTGCCCAAGACGTTCTGGGGAGAAGCAATGTACACGACGATGAATTTGATAAACAGGTCTCCATCAATCCCGTTGAATGGAGAAGTACCTGAGAAGGTGTGAACTGGACAAGATTCATCATATAGTCATCTCAGGGTGTTTGGATGTAGGGCATATGTTCACGTACCAAAGGACGAGAGGTTTAAGCTCGATATGAAGATCAGACAGTGTGTGTTATTGGGGTACAGTGATGAAAAGTTCGGTTACAGATTATGAGATTCGACCGAGAAGAAGCTTGTTAGGAGCAGAGATGTGGTTTTATTTAAAGATCAGTGTATAGAAGACATTGGTAAGCCAGAAAAGAACCAGTCTAGTTCAAGTGAGCTAGAGGACATGGATTCGATTATACCTCCTATGGTGCCTGATGACGAGGGAGTACAACAAGGTGCGGAGGACGATGAAATTCCTTCAAAAGATGGACCAGGGAGAGCAGCCCCCATTTGATCTACCTGTTGAGTCATAAGTGAGGAGGTCATCTAGGGACAGATAGCCGTCCAAGATGTACTCGTCGCATGAGTACATTATGCTGGCTGATGGGGGAGAGCCAGAAGATTATTTTGAGACCCTAGCCGACGAGCATAAGGGGGAATGGTTGAAAGCTATGCAAGAGAAGATAAAATCCTTGCATAAGAACCACACCTATGATATGGTGAAATTGCCTAAGGGCTAAAAAGCTTTGAGCAATAAGTGGGTGTTCAGAAAGAAGGTTGAGCAGAAGAATTCACAGACGATGTTCAAGGCTAGACTTGTGGTGAAAGGGTTTACTCAGAGGAAAGGTATAAACTTCGAGGAGGTATTCTCACCAGTGGTAAAGATGACATCCATACGGGTGTTGCTTGAGTTGGCGGCTAGCATGGATCTGGAGATAGAGCAGTTAGATGTTAAAACTGTCTTTCTCCATGGTGACCTAGAAGAAGAGATCTACATGTACCAACCAGAGGGGTTCGAAGTCAATGACAAAGAGCATATGGTGTGAACGCTAAGGAAGAGCTTGTATGGGCTGGAATAAGCTCCACGGCAATAGTATAAGAAGTTCGACTTGTTCATGTTAAAGCATGGATATGACAGAACGGAGTCGGACCACTGTGTGTTCACGTGTAAGTTCTCAGATGATGATTTCTTAGTTCTGTTGTTATACGTTGATGACATGTTTATCATGGAAAAAGAGGTCAAGAAGATCGACAGGCTGAAACAAGAGTCGGGCAAGTCGTTTGCGATGAAAGACTTAGGTCAGGCTAAACAGATTCTAGGAATGGAGATAACCCGTGACAGAAGCAGCAGGAAGCTTTGGCTGTCACAAGAACAATATATTGAGAAAGTCTTAGAGCGGTTCAATATGAATGCAGTGAAGCTGGTCAGTACTCCACCGGATGGTCACTTCAGATTGAGCGACAAGCAGTGTCCCAAGACGAAGGCAAAGGTGAAAGAGATGCAGAAGATACCCTACGCATCAACTATAGGAAGTTTGATGTATGCTTGGTGTGTACATGTCCAGACATAACATATGCGGTTGGTGTTGTCAACCGGTATCTTGCCAATTCTGGCAAAGAGCATTGGCCAGCGGTGAAATGGATACTGCGGTATTGAAAAGGCTCATCCAGGTTGAGCCTATGCTATGGTGACGGAAAACCTATGTTAGAGGGCTACAAAGATGCAGATATAGCAGGCGACATAGACTCCAGGAAGTCTACATCGAAGTTCATGTTCACGTTTGCAGGGGGAGCGATCTCTTGGCAGAGCAAGCTACAGAAAGTCGTAGCATCGTCGATGACAGAGGCCGACTACATTGCGGTCACAGAGGCATGTAAAGAGATGCTTTGGATGAAGAGGTTCCTACAGGAACTTAGCCTGAAGTAAGAGCAACACGTGGTCTATTGCGATAGTCAAAGTGCTATACACTTGAGTAAAAATCCAAGTCAGCATTCCAAGTCGAAACACATAGAGATTCGGTATCACTGGATCAGGGATACCTTGGAACAGAAGGTGTTACAGCTTGAGAAGGTCCACACGGACGATAATGGGTCAGACATGATGACCAAGGATTTACTCAAGAGTAAGTTTGAAGTTTGTATAATCCAAGCTGGCTTGAAGAAGGTGAATCCCTCCTGAGTCGGAAAGGGAGAGATTTGATGGAGTTTTCCTCTTCAGTCCAGGGGAGAGAGTGCAGCGGGTTGAAATTTCGGAGTAGTTCACCGCGCTGCTCGACCGGTCGAGTGGGCTGCTCGACCGGTCATGGGTGGCGCTCGACCAGTCGAGTGGGGCTCGACTCAAAGTCCAGCGACCAATTGATGTATTTTCTCCGATGTGCTCGACCAGTCGAATGGGCTGCTCGATCGGTCGAATGGGCTGCTCGACCGGTCGAGGACTCGGCTCAACCAATCGAGCTTACACAGATTTGAGTCCGGATCTTATGCGGACTGCAGAAATCTGAGGCCTTTCGCGACAGGGTGCGGAAGGGAGTTTCATAAACTATAAATAGGGGTGCCTATGGCTTTTTTAGGCAATGCAAGAGGGTTTCCTAAAGCTTTGCAAGGGTTTGCCAAAGGGTTTAGGGCTATCAAAGGTGTGTGAGAGAGAGAGAGAGAAGAAGCTTGTAGAAGGGATGTTATGCTCGTGGAGGTGGTCTACTGTGCGATCAACATCTCAGCGCTTCTATGTCCTTGTGATCGGTGAGATCTCTCCGTTTTTCTTTTATTCTCTTATTGTTTATCCACTCCTGTGTGAGTGAAGAAGGTTGTAACGTTCTACTTCGTAGTGGATTGTTGATCTGGACGAGGTCCCGTGGTTTTTACCTCTTTTAGGGTTGTCTACGTAAAAATCTCTTATGTCATGTGGTTTGTGCTTTGATTTATTTCATTACTTTATTATCCCATAATTCTGGTTTTTTTGGGAAGCTAGATCCTAAGGTTTTGTGCAAGGCCCCTAACAATTCCTTCCCCCATTTTTTTCCTCTCGTGTGGCCACCTTGAGTTTTAGATTCACTTAATGTTTTTTATCTCATAATTTAAAATGATCCAGCAAAATGGATGGATAGACTGAATTTCTCACAAACATTGCGGTGGGACCCACCTAGCATCCCAATCAGTAACTTCCTCCAAAAGGCTTTAACAGGAAATCCGCATCCAATGAGGATTTGAAAGATGTTCCAGTCATAGTATCTCAGCCGTACAATTGGTGGCCTTCAAATGGATGGTGGAAAAGGGGGCAGACACATTGACTAGCATTACCTAATTCTTTAGTTGTTTACACCGTTAGCCATCCATGGTGCTACCCATTAGATGGATGTTCCCAATCCACCTTCCCCCTGTGCCCAGGCTATCCTCCACCATATTAGAATTCCCATACAATTCATGAGATTGGAGATTGTGAAGACCGATTCACATTGGCCAAAATACAGGACACTTCATGGATGGGTCCATCTCGACAAACTGCACAAAATCCTTGATTTAGATAAACCTTCTTTGAACATCAAAATAGGGAATTGGACAACTAAAAATCTATGAACTTTGAATGTGGATTGCTTGTAGCCAGTTTGTAGGACATTCTTATAGCTCTAAGATATGTGGGCCTATTGTGATGTATGTGTTATATCCACTATGTCCATCCATTTTGTCTACTCATTTTAGTCCATGAGCCTAAATATGATGTAGAGCGGGTCGTGGACACTTTCATGTCCAAGATGGACCAGAGAAGGTCCGATCAGAGGCGGAAGTGATCCAGACCGTCAAAACCTTAAAACAATCATATCTTGCAAACCGGAATGAGTTATTTGACATTTCATATATGATTTTGGGTAGGAGAAGATGCTTTAGCCACCCAAACTTGCTATGCTGGGTCGCCCACGCCGAATTTGTGAGATTCCATCAGATCGACGGTCAAAAATTCATTTTATTTTCATTTTTACTATTTATAAAAAGTTTTAGTTTGATCATAACTCTTCATCATTTCAGGAGTTGTGTCTAGTATGAAAAGTGCTTAGAAAAATTAGGAGAATAACATGGTTAAGCCAAATATGACACTTACCATTTTTGGCCAAAAGCCATGAAGTATAGTAGTAATCATGACTGTCTATAAATAATAAGTTTACTATTTATAGTAAGTCACGAATTTTAAGGAGTTTGAATTAGAGTTTGATTCTGAAACTTATTCCAGATATCATTATTTAAAGGGTTGTAAATTCATTTTTATAATGTATCAATCAAAATTTAAATATCTAAAATTCATTTCTATTTTCTTATCTTCCCTCGTGGATTTGAGGAATCTACAGAAGCTTCGTGGATTTGAAGTAGTTATCCCCTTGAGGAAGACGGTGATCAACTTCATCACGCCATTCCTGGATCAAAATATGAGGCAGATCCAAAGCTCCAATAGACTACACCATATGAAACCATTGGATTAAAACACCCATTGTTGAAAACTTGTTGGGGGCTACAAAAGTTTTGGATCAAGCTGATATTTGTGCTTTCATTCATTCAGGTCTGGTTCACCTTATAAAAGGGTTGGATGTCATATGAACATCGTGGTGGATGGTTGGAAGGTTTCAAAGGTAGATGATGTATTTCTTTCCACTGTTTCCTGTAATGTCGTCCACTTGAACTTTTGGACTTGGATGGATGGAGTGCATATAACACATATCCCCTCCACCCTTATCTACAAGCAATCCCCATTCCAGAGGTAACCAACCAATCAAACGGTTCAAATCCTTCCTGCAGCCCTCATCGTAGGCGGCAATCCTTGTCCATGAACTTTCAATTGAAATTGCTTTTGACCTATGACCTATCCTAGAGAAAATCAACTAATTATCAGACGGTTCAAATCCTTCCCCATGCACCAATCATCAGTCCACATTGTATATGATGGGACCAGCCATCGAGTGGGCCAACAACCCTCTGTGCTTTCTCGGAGACCAGCAACTGAGACCAATAACCTATTGCTTCCCCTCTTGAGGTGCGTTTATTTATTTTCTGTTATAAAATGGGTTTACGGTAGAAGGATGTACAAATGAATTGAAATGAGGGAGATGATTATTGAGAGGACAAAAATAAAATACCAAAATGCCTTAGGATTTTATTTTTATTTTTTTTTCCCACTTGTGGTCCATAGTAGGGGTGCACATGGAACTGGATCGGAACCGACCAAACCGTAGTTTGGTCCGGTTCTAGAGTGCACCGGTTCTGGTTCTTGTTCCAAATATCAAAGAACCGATTAGTTCGGTTCGGTTCTCGGTTTGGTGGTATGTAGAACCAAACCGAACCATGAATTGATCCGTAGAACCGAACCCTGGAACCAAACCTGGAATCGAACCAGGAATTGAACCATATATTTCAAAAAAGAAAACCCTAAGTTCATTCTCTTCACTTCACTCTTCACGCCGCCCATGCTGCAGCTGCCCCCCAATCCCCATCCATTCCTCTCTCTCTCTCTCTCTCTCTCTCTCTCTCTCTCTCTCTCTCTCTCTCGTTGGTTCTCTCTCGCCGGTTCTCTCTCTCTCTCTCTCTCTATCTCTCTCGCTGGTTCTATCTCTCTCTCTCAAGCCCAGAACCGTGGAACCGATCCGAAACCGAACCGGTTTTAACGGTCTAGTTCGGTTCTAAGGTCCTAACGGTCCGGTTCCGGTTCTGATTCTCCTAGAACCGTTAGGAACGGTTCGATTCCAGTTTCACCTCAAAACTGGACTGAACCGACCCGTGTGCACCCCTAGTCCATAGTGAAGTTGAGAATTGTGGGCCCATGTGGCATGTGTATAGCATCCTGACTGTCTAACATATGAACCACACCATGGTGTTCACATGAAATAAAAATCTGGCTGATTGAATCACCTGATGTGTTAGATAGGTGTGATGCATTGATTGAACGATTTGATTTACGGTAATATGCTTATTAAAAGTTGAATTTGGAATGTACTTTTCTTACAGTGCACTTGGTTTTCAATTTGAAGAAGTGGGGCCCATTGTTCAATTATTCATAGAATAGATTGATAGAATTAGTTATGATGTGGATGTCAAATGCTGCACTAGGCCTAGATTAGGAAATCCTAAACCATTGTATGTTTGGCCTTTTCTTGGTTGAATGTGGACTGTCCTCCTCAATTGACTATTTTTTGGTCACTATTGGTGCATAGCAGTGGGCCATCCAAAGTGGGCAGATCATATCAATAGTTTATATCACGGAGCTTTGGGTTCCACTTTCATAAATTGAAAAGACAGCGAGCATTATTGGAAGTTTGGGTGGAAGTGTATGGTGCCATACCACTTTTTTCCTTTAGAAGTGTGAGGATCGGCTTTTAATTTTAGTAAAATGAGCTTAATCTGATAACTTATTTTAAATGAAGTCTTTATATGTCATTTGAAAATTTTATAAAAATTTAGCTCTCCTAAATTTATCAAACTATAAACAATTTATGGATTATCCAAATATAAATACTCGTATACTCATAAATAGATTATAGCTTAAAGCCAAACACTTTTGCAGCAAATAATTTACACCTAATTCAATTACCTGTAATCTATTTACCACTTATAGATTTTACTGGCATCCAAACATTCCCGAACTGTTTTATTTTGTTAGTTGTTTTTTATCAATTTGGGAGATTTTTTGTGCACGACTATTCACAATAGAACCAGAGTATATTGATGATTTGGATTGTAGGTCATTGGGATCCACTGTTGCAAATGCTCCTCCACAATCTCTTGACTGGAGCATGATAATTAAGGTACCTGAACATCTACCATACTTGTGCTATGATGAAGAAAGTTACCATGGTTGAAGGATAATGTGGATTGAAGAGGACCATTTGGTAACTTATTTACGCCCTCGCAAGTTGTGAGCCACCTCATCTCCATGGCGGCCTTTAGTTGATAGAAAATTGATCATCTGGTCGGCCAATGATCACCATTAATGGTTAGAATCACAGACCTTGTGATGTGATCCACTCGGTTACATATGTGCGAGTGTTTTGTGTTTTGGAAAACTTGGTTTCTAAATCTCATAAATCCCAATTGTATTAGGTTTTCATGTGTAAGATTAACACTAACAAAAACACTAAAAAAAATCTTTTTGAGAGTCTGATTTCATGATGGCTTAGGGAAAATAGGATAATTACCTTGACAGTATCCATGTTTAAAATCTGTGGTGCTTTCACATCTTTTCCTCACATATTAAGCCAAAGAAATAGGGAGAAGGTGAGCGAAGGAAACAAAACCATTGATTGTGAAGGAGTTTGGGATCATGATTGTTTGACACTAGAGGATAAGGTGGATTACATAAATGACTATTGAAATTGTGTCATAGGTATAATAGAAAAGTAAGAAAACTTTCTTATTACTAAAAATTGAACGTGAGTACAAGAGCCATAAGCTGTACTTCTTTATAGAGGCCAGTACAAGTATTTTTAGTACAAGATATTCTGTGCAGAATCCTTCATTAACTAGTGAGATGTGCAGAATCTCTGTTTAACTCCTTGCAGATTTTGCTGGTCATTTTGAAATTCAAATTCTTTTGAATTTCAAATTCTTTTGATGAGGTGGAATCACGCTGGTTATTAGGTATCACATCTTATGCTGGAATGTGTGGCTTAGACTTGATGATTTGTACACATGTTCCTGATGCAAACCAAAATTCACTAGATTCAGTTAAAATTTTAAATAAGGGAAGATTATAGTATTTATATGGTTGGTTTATGGTTGAAGAAATCAAAGAATTTCTTGGGAATCTTACGAGATCAATTTGTGTTTTTTTTTTTTTTTTCTAATTGATGGTCAGAATTTTATTTGGGTTTGAATTCTATTGAGAGGTCCACTAAAGATTAGAAATTATTGAAGAAAGATTACGATATTTTTTATCCTTTCCAAGTGATCGAAAGAAAAAGAAATTGTTGATATATTCAAGATAATTATGTATTTACAAAATAGTGCCTCCATTCATCCTATTTCATTAGATTCAAGATGTGATATGGTTCCAAAGAATGAACCGTATATGGGTAGCTCCAATAAAATTTCATTCTTGAACAAAAATTCATTTTCGGATTTATTTAATCTATTTTAAAATTGACCATTCAAAGTTTGTGCTATTTCCAACATCTGGCCAATTTTTTAATGGAAATGATTAAAACAACAACTTTAGTTCTAAATTATATGCAATTATGTGTATCATTAAAGGATAATTGGGATCATTCAACAAATAGTGTTGCTTTGGGAGCTCATCGTTAGCTTGATATGGAATAGTTTGCTAACTCGAAATTAGATTGTCATTGTGTCAAGCTGACCAGGTAGGTTAAGAAATTAAAATTTTCATTTTATATTTATTATAAATATAAATAAAGCATAAATATTTTATTTCTTTATTCACTCCATTATATTTTATGGTGTGGCCTACCTAATGATTGGATAGGCTTGATTTTGGGCATCCCATCACAATAATGGGATTACCTAATGGATAAGTTGGATGGCATACACAATATAGTTAAGGGCAATAGGCTCGGTAGCTCACCCAACCTAGATTTGGGCTGAGCTGGACCTACTAGCTTAGCCCGTGGGCTAGGCTTGGGCCTTACATGCATGACCCAATCAATTTTTGACTCAGGTCTTGGGTACCACATTGGAATTTCACCACAATGGGTGCTCGAACCAATGACCTCGTGTTAAAACTCTTGTAAGTCTACCACCAAGGCATGAGTAAGGATCCTACTTTGTAAATTACACCACATTAGAATTTCACCACAATGGTTGCTAGAACCAATGACCTCATGTTAAAACTCTTGTGAGTCCACCACCAAGGCATGAGTAAGGACCCTACTTTGTAAATTACTTATTCACTTATGACATAAATGAATATAAAATTATTTAATCGATTTTCCTTCTAACAATGAATCCCTTGTTCATGTATCCCCCCACTTAATTTTTTAGGTTAATTCTTACTTCACCTAGACTTTTGGTTATGCAACCCATCCATCGCAAACATGGATTGATGGTTTCATTCCTAAGAAATGTTTATATCTATGTGTATGTGGCCAACTTGACTAATGGATAGATTAGGAAAAGTCTAGTGGAAATATGAATTATATCAATTTTGGGGTTGGGTCTATTTTGCAATGCCCATACCCAGCGTGAGCCTTGGGTTTTAAGTGTTGGGGGCTTGAACCAAGGCTAGGACTAGCCTGTCTTGGTCCAAGCCTATTGTCATCTCCAAGCACAATAAGCTCCATGCAGGCAATAGTGTATATACAAGTGAATGAGTAGCTGAATAGGCTGGTGAGTAAGTAGGTGAATAACTTTTGCCTACAAGTGAATAGACTTTTACATTCAGGTGAGTAGTTTGTAAAATAAGCTCATGCCAAAAAGAAAGGCCTAGCTTTTGCATGCCATTTTCATGCGCAAGTGGAGGTGATTGAAGATATGTGTGTACTTAGAAATTACTTAGGGGTCGTTTGGCACTATGGATTTGGGGGGATTTCAAATCTCCTGGTTGTTTGGCATCATAGAGTTCTTGGGGGTTTCAAATCCACGTGAGAGCTTGGATTACATTTAAAATTATTCCTAAAGTTGCATGTGTAACATGTGTGTCACTAGACTATTAATCTATTGGACACATGACCCACTAATGATATCCCAAAACAATTAGATTATCAATTGCATCATTGTAATTACTTTAATACAATTATCGATGCTGTCCAAACATTGTACATGTAAATCAATGGTTTAAAATCATTGGTTAGTCACTCGGACGTGATCTTGTGCTTGTGGCCCATCCGAGACTTGGAATTTCATCATTTTCGGGCAAAGTATATATTTCGGGGGGCTTATTACAACCATTGTGTCAAACATTACATAAGTTCACTAATTAGAGACGTTAAAGTTGATTTAGTAATTAAATTCAAACTCCCGTTAATATACTATGTAGAGCTACTTTTGGATTAAAGTTGATTCTGAATCCAGGGTGCCAAACACAATAGGAGGATTTCAAATCCGGGGGGATCCGAATCTAGGGGGTTTGAAATCCACACTCCCAAACAGGCCTTTAGAATTTCAATAGGTGGTATGCAAGTAACTTAAATTATGATAAGTGGACATTGATTGAATGATTAAAAATGAAAATATCTTATCGGTGATATTTCAACAAATAAGTGTTCAAGAATCAACAGTTACAATTTCTCCATTAATGTGATTTTGGAATTACAACGACAATATCCCAAATTTACTCAGTGTAATTTTTTGTGGGTGCATGCCACATGTACAATTTTTTAGTGTTTGCAAATCAAGCATCATTAACTACTATAAGGAGGGATATACATATACATATGTGTGTAGATAGATGGATAGGTAGATAGATAAATGTGTACCAGAAAGAACCTTATGCCATAGGCACAGTGAACGAATGAAGCGAGGACAGTACATGAATTCACACTGTAGTGAGTTTGTTCAACAAAAAACTCCATAGGGCCCACCATTATATTTGTGTGATATCTACACTGTCCATCAATTTCACAAGATTATGTTAGGATATAGCACAAACATGAGGTGGATCCTAAACTCCAGTGGGCCACATCATAGGTAAGAGTGCTAATAGGGACAACTACCATTGAAACCTTCCTAGGGTCCATTGTGATGCTTTCCATGTCATCCAACTCATTCATAATGTGAGTCCTGCTAGGATGAAGGGAAAACACAAATATCAGCTTAATCCAAAACTTCGATAGGCCCTAAGAAGGCCTCAATGGTGACCATTAATTCCTTTGGTTGTGCTAACTTTAGTTTTGGATCTGCTTTATATTTTTTGGCTTAACATCTAGACATGAGTTGGCAAATTAAATTGATAGACAGAGTGGATATCACAAAAACATTCAAAGCAGACCCCACAAGCTTCTTGTGGGAAACTAGCATGTAAGACTCACAGACAGTAGTATTGATCTAGATTTTCTAGTTCTTAGGGTTGTTTTGATTCAAGCAAGATTAAGTGTCATTGACAATGATAAGTAATCCAGACATATGACTGTTACATAAATGATCGGTTGGCTTTGCTAAAGAAGTGGGATTATTTGACTTTGATTTGGTTTATATGGAAAATACTTTCGTCTCTACAAATTCATCACATGTTTTAAATGTAATTATGTGTGTGATTATTAAAGTTCAAGCACCCTACACGTGCACATGTACCATTATCAATCTTTAAACATTAAAAAATTATCATATACGTCCGTGTGCTACAATTTATATCAATCTTTCCACATGCGATATAATCTATCCTTACTTTCTATTTGAAGTATTTGATAAATAAAAAATGTAATAACTAGTTTATGATAACATTTGCTTTGTTCAACATTAACATTCCTTCATTTCTTTCTTTAATTTTCTATTTTGCCTACTCCAAGTGGATGCATTATATGTTTCTTTATTTCTGGAAATGATCAAAAACAACCATATCTTTCCCAGAGAGCCTTTTGTTTCCCATGCAAACAATATCCAATCCATACATCGGGTAGGAAACACCATATGATCACTTGGTATAAAAATTGTATTGATCCACTCATTGGGTGGACCACAAAGTAAAAAATCTGTGTACAATTGATGAGATGACTTAGAGTACTAGTGTGGCCCACCAAATATGTGAACTGGCTTAGTACTAGGTCATCACCAATCATTTCTTATGAAAGGTCCCTGAAAGGCTTTTAATGGTACCATTGTGGAAATTATTTATACCCTGTAGTCTCCCTTTTCTTCTTTCCCGAAAACTACCAACGTCGCGACTAAAAGTTTATTGCTGACGACTCTTCATAGATAACATTAAAATTAAAATTTTGAAAGGCCATGGACCCATGAGATCTAAGTAGAGAATATGATATGATTAAGACAGTCTGCTACATTCTTACTTTTATGGTAGATGTGTTGATGCTCCAAGCTTCAAAAGTGGTAAGGATGCCCTCACATTGAGATAGCCTTTATCCACGGAATGTTCCCATTACATTGCACTCCAAAAAATTGTTCACCCTTAGAGGATATATGGCATTTATGCCTATGTACCTCCTTTTAGGCCTGCCCTTAGCATTGAAATGTACAAACCATTAATACCTGTAAAGGATATATGGCATGTATTACCAAATGCACAAAACCCATATGATTGCAAATTTGCAGCTTTGAATTTTTTATTTTATTATTATTATTATTATTATTTTTAAATGATACCTAGCTAGGAATGAAGAGGGCTATTAGGGGCCGCTTTGATGTGTGGGTTCTATATATGCCATTTATCCATTTTGCCCTATCATTTTAGGGTACAAGCCTATATATGAGATAGATCCAAGGCTCATGTGGATCACATAATGGGCATTAAGCACCTACCATTGAAAACTTTTTTGGGGTAGTAGTTGTGGATCAAACTCATATTTGCATTTTCCCTTTATTCACTTGAGCTTTCGAATGGCCTCATTTTTGTGCCTATACCTTAAAATGATATGGCAAAAACGATGGTTGACGTGGATAAGACTCATACATCATGGTGGCCCCTTGTAACCCTTTATACACCCCACCCAAGGCTGAGCCTTGCGGGACTCTTAAAACCATGTCCAAGTCCAAGCCTAATCCAAGAAACTAAGACTAAGCCCAAGCTATAGGACCACAATAAAGTGGAAAACAACGAACTAGAGGGGAACTAGCACCCCACCTGATACTCCAGCCAAAACCGGGGGCCATCCATGTGGCAGACAGTGTATGATAAATTGTCTGCTACATGGAATCTCACGATATTTTATCACGAGTTGGGTGGGGAGGGAAAAAAGTAACATGTGCCTGGTAAAATGACCCCTTTGCTCCAAGTTTTACCCAAAATTATACTTCTTACTATCTAATCCAACAAACCACAAACCACAGCATGTCATATGGCACACCCATGGTCTTAGCCAATCACAATCCTTAGAGCCTTCATTAGACCCTAAACTTTTCAAAAACTACAAAATGCTACCCAAGACACCTATAAATACTTTCCTTTTTCATTTTTAAATCACCTCTCATTCCCTAATCTTACTTAAGGGTTTGTTTGACAGTATGAATTTCATGTGAATTAAAATTCAAATCATAATTACCATAAAATCTATGTAAATTAAAATTCAAAGTGATGTTTGGCCTTATGCATATGGATTCCATGTGAATATAAAATGTGTTTGATAACTTTCTCCATGCAGGGCATGCATTTCGCCAAAATTCTTAAAAGTGGCTCACCGTAAGGTTTATTTGAAATCCACCCCGATTACTAAGTGTGTCACTTCATATTAGTTGTCATAGGGCCCAAAACTCGATCAACTTGGTACATGATTCAGGTGGATCATACGATTAAAAAAATATATAGGGGATGCCTCTCCTAATTGTTTACCTTCGTATGACCCACCTGAATAACGAACTAGGCCGATTTTTGGGCCATACCGCTAAAATTGAGTGGCACGCCTAGTGAGTGGGGTGAATTTCATGTAAACATTAATGTGGGGCATACCAATTCTTGAAGCCAATTAAATTATTTTCTTGAGGAGACGTCTTAATGTGAACTCATCTAGGCCTTAAAAATGTTATGGGACATGGCCACCATGATATTCATGTAAAATCCACGCCGATCACAAAGTGTATCACTTAATTTGAGTCGTATGGCCCAAATATCATATTACTCCACGATTCAAGTAGGCCATATAAAAGGAAACAATAACTCTCACCCTCCAAACTATTTCCTTTCGTGTAACCCATATGAATTAAGAATGGGCTTGATTTTTTGTCATTACACTTATGTTTTAGCTTTGTATCTAACGGTTTGAGTGAATTTCATATAACCATCACGATGGGCACTTAAAAAAATTAAGATTGGGCCGGGTGTCTCTCTCCTGGCTTTTCCTTGTAATGGCCTACCAGAATCACTCACTTAGCTATTTTTTGGGCTATATGGTTAAATTAAGAGAACACACTTATTGATCGAGTTGGATTTCATGCAAACATGACAATGGGCCCACCAATTCCTGAAATAAGCATACTATTCATTTTGGTGTTGACATCACCTATGGTAAATGGTAGTGATGTGATTTGAAAACATATCTCTTAGCAGGAAATTCGAAATAGTTGAAAGAGTGTTAAATGGAATCCATTTACGACCACTGTACCACTCTTCAAATGCACCTATTTTATGCCTTTACTACAAATTCCCACTCTTTACCATTGTTCCATGGTGCCAAATGACTCCTAAGGAAAAAAGAAGAGAGGGAGAGTGGGTCTAGTACACCCATCTACCAAGAAGAAAAGAAGAGTGTAAGGGAGGAAGTCCTTGTAGCCTTAGGTTAGCTTAGCCAAGTTCTAATACTAGCCACTTGAGCCACCGAAAGGTTGATCCTGTCCACTCAAGTTAATCCTTGTGATAACCCGTTCACCACTTGCCTAGCTCATAATCAGCTTCGTTCATATTTGCATTAGCATTATGCATCATTATCTCCACTCCCAACCATTCTGCTCATTTATTAAATTCGAGTGTATGCTCTGTAACTTGCCGGAATATTGGATCCTACCCATAAAAAACTCGGGTTGACCGAATCTTTGATCACTTCTTCAAGTAAGTGGGTTTGTGTAGAAAAGTATTTCTTACTCCATCGTTTGAAGTATGCGTCACATTGTCACACTGCATTTCACACATACATTGCATTATTTACACATAAGAAATAACATAAACCGTTGTATTTTTCATAGAGTCCTATGAAGGAAAGATTGTACATTCATACATGCAGAGAGGATGCCTAATACCTTCTCTCTTTATCACCGTTTTTCCTTATTCAAAAGTTTCAATTACAAATTAAAAGTCATTTTAAAGTAAGGAATCCTCTAATTCTCTAGCTTAAGGTTTTTATATAGTTTAGCCAACTGTGAAAAGCTGAGTAACTAATTAGCGGTGACTTCGAGTTAAATATACAATACCGCAAGTCACAAATCATACCAGAAAAGCCTTAAACAGCCCCCTAAACATTAACCAGTGATCCAACATCCATAATCTGTTCTTAGCTAGGGACAAGCAGGGGCAGTTATCTGTTCTTAGCTAGGGACAAGCAGGGGCAGTACCCAATCCGCATCCTTAAAATTGCATACATGGCATATAGGTAATTTCAATTAAACCAGTCAAATTGAAAGTCCTGAACTAGACATGCATATCATAAACCAAAAGCTATGCTTGCTTTATTACCCGATGGTTGGATTGGCGGATATTTATTTGATAGATGAAAATAGCAAGCAAAAATATCTGATAGTTATATTTTAAACTGTAGGATTTCTCAACCAGTCTTATTTTGGAAAGGTGACTCATGGACAATGAAAACGAATTAGGCACTTAGTATTGATAAAATTCTGTAGGGCCCAACATGCTGTAATACATCTTATCCATATTGTCCGTTTTGGAAAGGTGACTCGCAGCCAATGAAAGGGGATTGCACACTAAGTATTAAGTAAAATTTGTAGGGCCCACCATGTTGTTCTACATCTTATCCACACTGTCCAACCATTTTTATCAGCTCATATTAGGGCATGAACCTAAAATTGAAGCATATCAAAACCTCAAGTGGACCACACCACAAGAAACAAGGGATAATGACATCCACGGTCGAAACCTACCTTGGACGCACAATGATGTTAATTTGTAATCCAACTTGTTCATGATATAACAGAGCCATAGACGAAGGGAAAACACAAATATCAGCTTCATCAACTACTTTTGTGCCTTCGGGAAGTTTTCAATTGTATCTAGATATACTTCAAGTCTGGCTCATGCCCTAAAATGAGTTTCTAAAATGGATGGACATAATAGATAAGAGACATGCATCATGGTGGACCCCACAGAGTTTACTCATTATGCAATCTACATACATAGACAATGAGTACCACAATTTTAATGCCTTTAATTCTGAGTTAATAATTGCCACTTGAATCATTTTTAAGTGTATGTGTATCAATCATTAACATCTTTTAGAGTATCAAATAACTTCCCCCTATAGGTAAGCCATTGCATTGAAAGCATGAAACCATCTTAAAATATGTGTTATTGTCAAACGTTAGATTGAAAAATTTCAACCATGTTTACAATTTCCATCACGTGAATTGCGTGCAAATTTTCTAGTCAACCTCACTAAAAGAAGAAAGGAAGATACTAGGTGAATGTGGCATGTAGCACGTGTGCCAGCTTGGCACTTTGTTAGAAATCTGGGTCATGTGTATTAGGTGGGACTCCGAGTAAACTTGCTTCCTTCCTATCCAGTTTCCTCAGATGAGCATGGCCCACCTGATTTATGGCATATGGCATGTCTGTGGTTGATACCACTTAATGACTGCTGCAGATCTCCCACAAGCGTGCGTTGTTGTCACTTGTACGCAAGTTACATCCTCACCCTATCCTGGTGGTGATTCTAATTAAAGAAGAAAATATGAACTAATTTCGCCTCTATTTTGAACGGACGGTTAGAAGGAAAAATAAAAAATAAAAACCACTGGTCCAAATTCAATGAAGCAGATGAGCACTAATTAACGGTTAGGATCATTTAATCTGGTTGATTTTATGGTTATGGCCTATTTACATAGCGTCGACCTCCATTTCTTGAACGGTCAATTTGAGCTGTATCCATGCCACCTGTATTCAAAGCAAATGCTTAGACCATCAAACTACTCAACAATGATACACGTGGCATAATCGGGATACATCAAGCTACATTAAACTGGTGTCCTAACTGACCTGTAGGTGGAGATCTGATGGACGTACGGATTAAATGAAAATAACATTCTCATTCCTAGAGATATATCAGCAGACGTTTGAAATGGCATTAGCCAACGGTAAGAGGTTCAGATGAGTCAATCTGATTTTTCATTATAATTCTAAGGTGGGTCCCATGATTCAAATGTTGCTTATGCGTATAGGTGGTGAATGCACACGAGTAAACCGCCAACCCCGTGTATTAATAGTTCCATAATTCCCGTTTCTGATATAACCATGTGATTCTAATTTTTTAGATTTTATTATTATTATTTCGCTCCCACCATGGATCCAACGCTGCGGGACCACAACCAACTTGTCCAATTTCAAGCAGGGTTGATTCGAGCCGGCTCATGTGAGTCCAGGGACTTGGGCCAGGTGACTCATTTATTAAATTGGACTAGGCCTGACTCAGTCCGGGTCCACTCGGGTAAATTGCATGGTCTTGTCCGAGTCTTAAAACCATGCCCCTGTGAGAGGAGATTTGACCCGGGCTCGGGCAGGAGAGGCATCCATGTATTGTTTCAGCTGGAGCATGGTTTTATATATAGGCTATCCGTCTAGAGCTGTGCATGAGCTCAGTTAGCTTGGTTAACTCGCACAACTTAACTCGGAAAAAGCTTGACTCGACTTGGTTTGAAATTGAGTTGGAGCTGAGTTGAGCTAATTTTTTGAACTCGAAAAAATTTCGAGTCAAGTCCAAGTTAGACCAAACTCGACTCAACTTAGCTTGGAACTTGACTCAAACTTAACTCGGTTCGAATCAATTCGACTTGCATCAGGTTCACTTAGTATAAATATTTTGTATATATTTATATATTTAAATAAATTATAAAATATATATTATTTATATTATAATATATATTATATATTAAAAATTATAAAACCTAAACTTGAATTCAGCTGGTAGGCTCAAACTCGAATTCTTCTTTAAAGATTGAGCTCAAACTCAATTTGAGTTGGCCTGAGCGGCTGATCAAGCCAAGCTAAGTCCAGTACAAGCAGGGGTAGCGTACTGGTCGAGCCAAGCTAAGTCTCGGCCAAGCTTAATGCAGTTTAACTCACGTATGGCTCTCTATCCTTTATTATTTATGAATATGATAAATTAATACTTATTGTACATGAAAAAAAATGTAAAAATAAAAAAACACAATTTCATGGGTTTTGGTAACTGTCTCCATCTCACCAACACTCTCTAGTCTTTTCAACCAAACCACACATGAAGTGGGCTATTATCACGTTCATTTATTCATTCATTCATACAACTAAAAGCAAGGCATGGTGTAAAAACAATGCTAATAAAATGATCCCAAAAGGCAATAAATAACATGGAAAATGGAATTGGGATGCTAGAAAAATGCTTTTATATTTATTTCATTCTTACATAAAATATTAATTTCTTTTATTAATATATAATTTTTTAATTAAAAAATAAATATATACAAGAATACCATTTAAAATATTATTTCAATATTTTTACCTTAAAAAATTCACACGAGTGCCCAATAAATTGTTGAGGTATGTACAATGTTATGTATCCATGGTTGGCTGTTCTTTGAATGGCCTGATGGGCCAATTTGTATAAGTGGGCCCCATGCTATCGATCTCTTGAGACCTGTGGGGAGTATAGCTTGAATGGTCTGGATTGAATCATATCTAATCCTTTTTGGTTTTATGTGAAATGGGTCAGAACTTGGTCTCCAGTCCCACCTCTGTACTAGTCAGTGCTAGAAAAGCTATGTGAGCCTCATCATGATGTATGTGTGTTATCCACACTGTCCATCCAGTTTTCTAGGTCGTTTTGGGAAATGAGACAAAAAAAAAGAGATAAATCCAAATCTAAGGTGGACCACACCACATGAAATGGGGCCACTATAGATGGACATGCCTGAAAAGTTGTCCAAGATCAAATGCAATTCCTGTCAAAATTTGAAGCATTCCTTTATTTAAAGTTGTACATGAAATGAGTTAGCTCCATTAGCTCATTCAAGTTGAAAAAGCTCAACTTGGCTTGGCTAGACATTCAATTCAACTCAAGTTGAATTGATTTTTTTAGCTCGAATTTCTTTTTGAACCAAGTCCAAGGTAGATCAAACTCAACTTGGCTCAGCTTAGAACTATACTCGGTTGGAATTAATTCAACTTGAATTCTGTTCACTTAATATAAATATTTTGTATATATTTATATACTTAAATAAATTATATATTATATATTATATATATTAAAAACCCTAAAATCTAAATAGGAACTAAGCTCGAATTCAAACATGGCTCCAAAGATCGTGCTCAAGCTCAGCTGTAGTTGGCCAAACTGCTAACCGAGTCAAGCTGGGCAAGGTCAACTCAATTCGGCTCGTGTACAGCTCCACCTGTTTCATGGAATTTGGACAAGCTAGCATCTAATTCCCATCCATCCATTTGCTACCACTAATAATTGGATGCTTAACATCGGATGGATCAGTTCTATTCTCCACGATTTGGACGGTTTGGAATACTGCAAAAATACATCAAGTGGGCAGTAGATTGAGTCGCCACCGTTTAAACCAATGGCGGTGATCTCTGACTGGTAATCTTCCACCTCCTGGTAGATTACGATGATTCATACACGTGCAATCATACATTGTACATGTGGCATCTATGAAATTCAAATCAAACCGTCCACATTTCTGGACTTAAATAGTCAATAATCTCAACAGAAGATTGGTTTTATTACCTAATCTCAGATGAATAAACATTTTAACATTAAAACCGTTTCATACTTTCATTTTAACCCTCCAATGGAACTGGACGATTTGGAGCTTCAATCAACTGCAATTACTGGATTGCGATCCATCCACCATTTGGACAGTTTAACGTTTTTTAATGTATCCGACGTGTCCAATTGAAAAGCACCTGCGTATAAGCAACCATCAATCTCCCAATGCACCAGATGTTTTTTCTTTGAATTGGGGGACGCGAATTGCGTGGTGACCCCATGACCACTTAGGTATGTGGCATAAAGATCCGTTGGACCCACTGTGATGTACGTGATGTATGTGTTTTATCCATGCCGTCTATCTTTTTTTTTCATTTAAGTGCATGAGATCAAAACTTAAGGATAATCAAAGTTAAAGTGGACCACGTTAGAGGAAACAACGGGGGTTTGAACCTGTACCGTTGAAAACATCTTGGGGTTATGTTTTTCTTAATAAAGATCTAGTTGGATGACCTTATAAATAGGTTAGATGACAAATAAACATTTTTAGGATTTAGAAAGGTTTCAATGGTGGCCATTGTTATCTTTTGTTTCCAATGTTGTGCTTTGGATATGCTTCAATTAGGGGCTCATGCCTTATAATTAGTTGAAAAAAGAAAATGATGAAGGGTGTGGATGAAACATGTACACTATGGTGTATCCCATGGAGTCTTACCATTGTGTAGCTACGTGGTGCTGGGTTCACCACGCAATCTCTCTAGATTACTCATATATATATATATATATATATATATATATATATATATATATATATATATATATATATATATATATATATATGAACTCATTAACAATTTTCTCATTACTTATAAGTCCACACTTTCCTCATTACATGATTTTACATCAATTTTCTCTTGATTAGTGTGGCCCACTAGGTGATCGAGCCAATCTAATATTCAAAATTTAAGTATATTTAGATCTCAAAAATCAGATCAACTGTGTAGATTAGATCCGATCCATCCAATGACTCCACAAAGGTTATAATGCATTATTTAATACCTAAGATTTCATTCGATCAGTGTGGTCCATATGATAGCTGGATCAATTGAAAATTCGGAGTCTTAGCAAATTGTGCCCTTGAAAATCATGTGATCCATTCGGATTAAATTCCACATATCAAGGTATCTCACACAGATCTCTATGCCAAGAAGATGTGTATAAAATGGTGTCTTTTTATTGTATACCACAATTTTGACCTATATGATTAGCATTCGGCTAATTTGAGTCGTTCATAACGAAGATAAGGTGAAATTAATCGAAATTAGATTTAAAAAAAAGAAATGATTTGTTTCTACTTAGTGGATGGAGCTTTCCAAACCTTCCATGTCTCTCTCTCTCTCTACATTAGGGTTTTTGTTCTCTTGTGGTTGAAACGTGATCTTTCACATTCCCTCCCTTAAAAGAAGAAAATGTCCAAAGTAGGACGATACAAGAGAGATAAGATGTGATAAAATAAGAGAAATAAGATGAGAGAGTTAAGGGAGTCACGTATTCCTTGTCTCTCTCTCTCTCTCTCAAATTTAAATAATTGAAATAAAAATGCAGTCAAATGCAGTCATTACATTAATAAAGTTTGGATGGTTTGGATTAATGAGATGGTTGAATTCTTGGTTTTGATGGATGGCCTAGTTTGCTGAACGATAAGCCTCCTGACATGGGTGACTTACAATAACTCGAAAAAGAAGAAAACATGAATTCCCCGTGACTGCTTTGCTTGTGAAGTCTTTCCACCAAGTTGGATTGAAATGGAAATTAAGTGGATTTCACCGTAATGTTTACGAGAAATTCACTCCATCCATCTATCCTAACAAATCATGTTAGGCTATGGGCCAAAAAATGAGATAGATTAAGAGTTCAATTGAATCACATGGAACCTGACCATGTGTGCCACAGGCTGTCCATCATTTTTTCAGCTCATATTAGCGCATAAGACTAAAAATAAAGTAAATTCAAATCTAAGGTGGACCATATCATGGGAAAAAGTTTCGATTGAATGTCCACCGTTAAAAACTTCCTAGGCAGCCTTAATCCTACCATGATGTTTATTTTCCATCCAACCTTTTATTAAGGTCACATAGACCTGGATGCAGAGAAAAAAGCAATTATCAGCTTTATCCAAAACTCTTGTGGCTAACGAGAAGTTGTTAATGGTCATTCACCACTGTTTCATGCGGCGTGGTCCACATGAAATTTTGATCTACTTTACTTTTGGCATAGTACCCTAAAATGAGCCCAAAAAACGGATGGAAGGCGTGGATATATAACACACATCAAGATGGGCTCCACACTCGGGGCCACACCTAATCCACTCCCACGAATCACAATGATACGTCGGGATGCATTGAAGCCAAGCTCTCGGGTCATCGTTTTCAAATTTCAACTCCCGTATTGAATAATATCAGGGGTATTTTGGTACTTTCGCATCTCACAGGGTGCAGGGAGAGAGAGCGGAGCGCAATAAAAGAAGCATCCGGTACGCACGCTGAAGTCGACCCACGTGGAAATCACCTTCCTTTCACACACACTTACGAAGACGAAACAGAAGCGTCGTCTCTTCCGCAGCAGCAACAGCAACAGCAACAGCAGCAGCAGCTCTTCCTCAAAACCCTAAACGTGTCTTCTGCCAACCGTTGCGTGCACGCTGCAAGAAACGTGATCTCCAAGCGATCTCTCCTCAGAAATACTAAAAAAAAAACAAACCTAATTTTGCCTTTTTCCTTCCTTGGAAAGCTGCTTTCGTTAGATTCCGAAGGAGATTAGGGTTAGGGTTTTGGAGGGAGGGATGTTCGTAGTGGTGGTTGGAGAGGTGGGAGAGGAAGATGGAGGGTGGTAAGAGAGGAGAGAATGGGAGCTCCAGCGAGAGTCGGCCTCCCAACCCTCTCGCTGCGGCTTATCGACAGTCTTTCAGCAGCAGCGGTAGCAGCAGCCGCATCGCTGCCTCTTGCACGAAATCCCTCGTTCGCCATCCCTCTCTTGTAATTCTCTCTCTCTCTGGCTCTGATTTTGTTTTTTTTTTTTTTCCTTCTTTTGACTGAAATTTAGCTTGAAGATGGAAAAAAGATGAATTTTTATTATACTTGGCTGAGGATATGTATAATGTCGTCTGGCTTTTGAGTTTGTGGAAGTGGGGCCCTTGGTTTGGTGATCCATACAGTTGATCTGATGGGCCCTGCTGCGGATGGAACAATCCCCCGAAATGCTAAGAATGTAGGATTCTGACGATCCCATCTTCGTTTCTCTTTTTTCCAGTTGAATGTGGACGGTTTCAGTGGTTTTTCTCTAGCTGTCTCTTTTTTAGGGGATTTGTTGAACTTGAAAGTTTTGGGGTGGTCCCGCCAAGGTGGGTTTTGGGCATGGTGAAGAGATGGTTGGTCCCAGATTAGCTGTCTGGAGCAGAGAAACATGGGTCCCACTTGCACAGAATAAAGGCCTGAGGAAACTATGGATCTCCTCAGGCTGAGGATTGCTATTTTTGTTTCTTGTTAGGGATGGCGTAGAAGGACCTTGTTTCAGAGGATACCTCATCCTGAATGGGTGGAAATGATAAGAGCCATATGTGGGTTTTGTGGATCTCCAACTGAATAGGGCTGGGGCATTTCCGTTGTATGCATTTATACTTCGGAGACCACCTGATTTGGTAACCTGGCGATCCACCAAACTGGACCCAGCAATTAATTTATGTTCTATAAAATGTGGAGGATGACGACTGCTTGAATTTCTGAATGTTACTTTTCTCACATGGGATTGTGATTCTTTTGGTGTCAAATAGTGGAGTTAGTGGAAATTGATTGTGGTTATAGGCCAGTCTCCATAATGTATTTGATGGAATTGGCTTAGTAGTCTTGTTATGTTCGAGGTATGTTCCGTGTCTTGAGATCTAAGTCTGGAAGTTGCAGAGGTTTGTGGGTTTCTTATTTAGGACATCCCCTATGCTGGCCTTGTAGCCTTTTTTTTTTTGGTCAAATATTGTGACATTTTATTGTGGCATAATTAAAAAGTCAGAAATGAAACATCATGGAGCTGAAAATGGTGGTATCATGTGTGACCATGAATTTCGAAGCCAAAAGAAGAAACGAAAGGAAAGAGGACTTAGAATGATGGTCTTAGGGTGAACTTGATGGCATGATTGTGTAGCATGACACTGAATACTATAAACCAAAGGCACAACAAAAGGGAATCTGGGCGCACAATGACAATCTTGGAGGCCAACATGATAGTACTTCCTGTTAGGGGCATAAATGGGTGGGCGAGGTTAGGTGATACGACCTGTTTAGTAATCCGGTCTAAATTTTAGCCCCATATCCGATCCATTAGTACGTGGATTGGGTTTGGGTAAGATCAAAGTCCAAATAAGCTAGGTTTGGGTTGGCTCTAAATTGAGAAGATCCAGGCCTGTTATCCATGGGCCTGGTTTAAGTTGGGTCGCTCAAATTTCTAATTCCCCATTTAATTTAGTTTTCTTGCTAAGTGTCCAACTACATGTTTTGTGTAGGTAGATTCTAAAATCTTGGTCAATTAACTTGGTTGCCATATTATAAGGGATTTTGAGGGTCGGGTTTGGATCAAGTTCATGTTGTGTTTGGGGAGGTCACTGTTGTTGAACATGGTATCCAAACACGGTTATGTAAAACGGCCATTACATAATGGCAACGGTGGTTACTGTTATGTGTTATGGGCTCAATATCTCTCTCTCTCTCTCTCTATATATATATATATATATATATATATATAGACACACAGAAAAGGCTGTAACGATCCATATCGTAACGGCGACAATAGTGGCTGTTATGGCCATCATTACTGTTATTGAATACCTTCTTGTTGACTATGTTGAGACCTTTGCTCTAGTTGCTAAGTTGAATTAGATAAGGAAAAATTAACTCTAGCCTCTCATCATGATTGGCCATTGCATTAGCTTGATGTGTAAAATGCAATTCTTTATGGTAATCTTCAGGAAGAAGTTCACATGGCCACTACACATCTAGGTTCAAGCTTTTTGTGGAAATTGATAGTGTGCGAGCATTGAAAAGCTATTATGCGCTGAAGCAATCGCCAAGAGCCTGGTTTGAGAGATTCAATCAAGCCTTATTGAAGGGTGGATTCAAAAGTTGTGTTGATTGTACATTTGTACTTTATTTGTAAAGAGGAATGTAGATGAAGAGTCGATTCTTATCGTCTATGCTGACGACATTGTGGCAAGAAGAGTTGAAGAAACTAATTGCATGAAGTGTTTGATATTAAGGATCAGCCTGTTAAAATATTTTTTGGGCATTGAAGTGGCTAGATCCAGGAATGGGATCATGATTTCTCAAACAACATATGTTTTGGACTTATTAAAGTGACTTAGATGGTGATGATAATGATGACTTGTTGAGGGTGTAGACTGTCAGGCATTAGTGTGCTTGTGCTTTGTGTATGTATTTTGGTGCTCTCTTTATGCACCATTCCTGTTGTGTTGCTTAGGGTTTTCTAATAAAAGGATAATTAAGGGTGTGAGAGATCATATCTACGTTGCTCATTTTTTTTTTAACCCCAAAAATCCCTTCTTCTTCTTCTTCTTCTTCCTTTTCTTTTATTCAAAATATAACATGGTGTCAGAGAAGGTTTTGTGAATAAATTCCTCCGTCTTTTCTATTATATTATGTTCTTCTCTTCTTCCCTTACCTTTCTTTTTGCTTCTCTTTTTCTTCCCGTCCTTCTTTCCCCAGCCAGCACCACCGCCAGTTGCCCCACCAACCGCCACTGTTGGCAGCCCCTGTTTGACCAACTGACACCGCCGACATCACCTGCTGGCCCTTCTGGCACTGCAGGCAGCACTTGCCAGACCAGCTAGCATCCCTATTCCCTGGTGCCTGTTGGCCCACCAGCAGTGATCAGACTCTCTAGTGGGTCCAGCTCCTGTTTGTGTCGTTGATTGATGGAGTTTATTGCATACAAATTGTTTCTTGGAGCCATTTGCGCTGTATGAGTTGAGGAAGCTTTGTAGTCTAGCATGCGGTGAGGTTTTTGATTGATAAGTGACCTTGTTTGTGATTGTTGGGATGGGTGATAAAAAAATAAACGTGACAACGGGGTCTGGTGTGCACCATACTCATGCCGCATTGGTCATCACGATTGTGAAGTTGGATGGAAAAAAATATTTCACTCTTTTTTTGAAAGGTACTTTGTTCATTTTTTCCTCATTTAGGGAAAAAAATTGTTTGACATGGTCTAATCCACCAAAATGTTCATTGGTAGCTGAAAGAAGTGGGGCTATGTCACCGGTAGTAAGAATGGCCCGTCAACAGATGATCCATCGTATCCATGATTATTGGGAAAGTGAGCATCTGACTGTGATGATGTGGTTACTTCATTCTGTGTAACCGAGTATTAGCAACAGTTTGATGTTTTCTAAGATTGCTAAGGAGATATGGTACGCTATGGCTGAAATGTACTCTTAGCATGATGACTTGGCTCACACATCATTTGCACAAGGAAATCATGAATATGTTGCTAGGCGAATCTAATCTAGAAGAGTATTACAAAGCCCTTACTGTGGGTAGAATTAGATCACTGTATGCCATATGTGGGCATTCCTAAGAAACTTTGAAAGTGGCTTGAACAATGTTGTCAAATCGCATATGCAATTATATGCGACCAGCTTATGTTATTTGCATATTGCTCCAGTTCTTTTTTTTTTTTTGGAAAAAATTAAAAAATGGTAAAAAAATGCGAACAATTGAAAAAAATATAAAAAAATTAGAAAAACTATGCCTATTTACTACAAGTGATTGGATTGGGTTCTTTTACCCAATGTTTTAAATATCGTTATCACTTAATGTATCGCACCCATAGGATATGGATACACATCGGTTATCGCATGGGATATATCGGTTGTATCGCGTAATGTCTTGCTGTTGTTGGGAAACATGGGAACGTTGGAAAATTGGTTGAATCTTTTATGGAAACTTCAAGGATTATCGAAAAAGACATCAATACACACTTAGAAATCAAAACATTACAAAAAAGTGCACATAATAGGGTTTTCCTTTGTATGAGGTCCTAATACATGCATTGTCCAATTGAACTGATGCAAGTATATTCAAAGTCTATTCATATAAATTATAAACGTAAGAAGACATGTATGGAAACACAAGCAATACATTCAAAAGCAAAAGAAGAATTACTAGATTAGGTTATATACATTTTGATTTTGTGTTTGGATACAAGGATTGCAACTGATTTGCAAGAAATTGAGAAATTTCATTTTTTTTTTTCCAATTTTCCGCAACTTGCCCTACCTCCCCCAAATCTCAAAATCGAAGCTCAAAGTCCATGATTTTTCATGGAAAACATGAAGAATCATAGATTTGTAACCATTTGACACTGATTTAACGTGATTTATTGCAAAAAAAAGGATCGAAAATCGAAAATGCTCACCAGATCGAATATGCGGGATATATCGACACTACTTGTGCATTTTGTATCGCACATGTGGTATACAAGATATTTTGTGGAATATATCGGCCGATATCGTCATTATTTAAAACACTGCTTTTATCTACTCCATTGTAGTTTAAGTGTTTGAGACTATTAAACCAACTGTAAATTAGGTTATAGGCAAAAGTGCCCCAAAAAGCACAAAAAGGGTTCCAATTGGTATTTTTTTTTTACTATTGGGACATATATGTGATTGCATATGTAGTATGCCATCGCATATTCGCACATGCGATTGCATATTTATCGCACAAATATGTATGCCATTACATACTTTTCGGATCACATATGCCATCATGGCATAGATCCACTCCATCCAATTCGCATATGCGATCGCATTTCACAACATTGTGCTTGAACAATGATGTATATTTGAGTTTTTAGCAATGTTTTCCGTATTAGTATCGATGGATATATCGCACCCTTGGGATACTGAAGCATATCGGTTTTTCCCTCCCTGCAACTCCTTTTAGTTGAGTATATGGAAATGATATTTGGAAGTCTATGCCATGATTAGAAAATTTTAAATTTTAATTTTTTTAATTTTAAAAAAAAAGAAGATCATGACATTGATATTCCTTAGTGTTGACTGACCAAAAAGTTCTAATTTTACGAACCACATGATGAATTTTTTTAATAATGGACGACATTTCACTTCTAGTTTTTTATTAAATAAACGTATGTAAATCGAAGGGAATCATCAATAAATGAAATAAAACGTATATATCCAAAAACAAAAACTACAAAGGCTGGACCCCACACATCAAAGTGTACTAAATCAGAAAGATTAAAAACAATTATGAGTCATTGGAGCATAAGCAGTACAAAGATTTTTGACAATTGACGAAACTCACAATTGATTTTTGACAATTGACAAAACTCACAATTCAATTCATCATCAACAAAAAACTTGTTGGGAAATAAAATCCTAAGACCTTCAGTTGGACACATGACCTAAGCAAGAGTGCCGTAGTTGGGCATGCTCTTTATTCCAAAGACAAGGCTCTGAAACTAGAGTGGATGAAATGTCATCACCGCAAACAGGTACAGCCCATGATCTTCACATAAACCACCAATTTTCTCCTTTGTCTGTAGTCCTAGTAAGTAATAACTTAGGAAGGAAAAAATGTGACACAACAAGTCATCTGTTTAGGCAATGCACTTACAGACAGTGAGTTGGAAGGAAAAGTAGGAACATTGAGGACAAAAGGTTATATTAATGATGATAAGAGCTGATAAGTTCCTTTCCCATAGGCATGAGAAAGGATCCATCAGCAAATTTCTTCTGACTCGAGGAAAAACCACCTATTATTGTGGCACCAAAGTCTATAATAACTATTTCCCTTCAATGATCTAATGTAGGTGCAAGTGAAATCTCGAATCTCCTCCAACTCCTAGGGGCGTTAATGAGTCGGATCCTAGGTTACCCTTACCTAGGTAGGATAGGCTTGGGTTTGTTCGGGTCCATGACTTGTTTTTTGAGTACCTGGACCTGGATCCTATCAGGTCTGGGTACCTGTTGGGTATCCATCTGGTCTTTGGTCCTTGGTTTTGTGTTTGGTTTGGGTCAGATTTGAGTCTTGTCCAGATCCGAGCAAAAGCGGTAACATGGTTAAGACCACCCAATAGATGGATTAGTCGCACAGTGTGCCCCTTTGTCACTTGCATGGTGTGCAAACAGGCTCTCTTACATGCTTGAGGCTTAGAAAACCTCATTCCATTGCTAGATTAATAACTATATATTTAAAATATATAACACTACGAATAAAGTTAATTGGATGCAAATTTAAACCGGGTCCAAGACAGTGGACCCGACCTGAACCTGAGTAGACCTGATTTCTAATTGGGGCGAACTGGTGGTCCTGAACCTGGACCATTACCTGATTTCCAAATGGTTCAAAAAATTGGACATGGACCTACAAAAATCGAATAGGGTCCATTAAATACCCTTGGGTCTGGGTACCCATTGACAACCCTAACCATCTGGAAAGCTCATTATTGAAGGTGATTCTCGTAATGTCACGAGCAATGATTTTTGTTCCAAACTGTGGCAATTGGGTTCATTTTGATGACATTCATGTATGTATCTTCTAGGATAAACATTCCTCGTACGAGTCGTACCCATGCTGGTAGAGAAACTAACGACCTCAGCCAGAGACCATTATATTTGGAATGCCTTTCTGTTTTCTTGATGTATCCTTGATAGTAGATCCCTGTTTTGGTCCTTTAAAAAATTCTATTGTTGACTACACTACAGAGGGAGATAGCCATGCATCAAAAAACAAAAAAAAATCTATGGAAAGTAAGAAATGGACGAGAAGCCTGTAGTTGACTTGTTAACAAAAAAACTACAAATCTAAGAAAAATAGAAATGGATGATGAAACCTATAGTTGTTGACTTTGCAATAAAAAAACTTAAGCTTCCATGGTGCACGTTTGGCATGAGCATCCTTAACTGTTCTTATTGGAAAGATGAGTATATGGCTGGGTTGCAATCCCCCCCAAGTGTTTTATTAGTATGGAGCACAAACATTCTACCAGCTACATCAGCAAGTGGACCAAGTCATGAATAGATTCTTCTTGTCGAAATGCTGATGAGATTATTGATTTTCTCTTCATTGTGGATTTGCAAGGGTGGGTTGGAATATCTTCATAGATATATTCATCATGATGTGGTTTATGCCAGGGATGATTGTTGTTACTCTCTTATGTTTTGATTTCTTTCCCTTCGAAAGTGGGTGAACGCTATGTGGATTGCTTCCTTGTCATGAACCAGCCCTTTGGGATTTATGGAAGGATTAAGAGGCTAGTAAAGGCATGGTAGGCTAAGACCTTGTCCTTACGGTCATCAATAAAAAAGGATAACCTCTTGGGATCTAGTGAGAAGTATCTTTAAAGATGGTAGAGTCAATGACCAATCCAAAGATTTTGGGGGAGGTCAAAGAGTGTATTCATGGTGTCATCAAATTGAACTGGTTTGGTGGTTTATATATGTTTGGCACTATTAAATGGTCCCAACCCAACCAATTATTGCCCGGTGTACATGGTGATGAATACAAAGTCTGGTTGGTGTTCCACCCCTTGGGTGATCCATACCCACAAATTGCCCTTTGCTTGAAAGTCATAATTGTTGATCCATTGTTTCGATGGTCTAGAAGTGAAAGCAATGACCAAACATGATTCTACGGAGAATGGTGTTTGCATTTAACATAGCATCTGAAATGGATTGGATTCTAAACCAATTGAATATCTATGTCAACTCATTTAGTGATGTATATCACATCCTAGTAGGTAACCTGTTTAGAATCTTTGATGATGAGGTGAGCTTGCCTAGCTTCCTGCACAAGTGGTGTGATCTGAGACGATGACCGACCTGCATGGACGTTACTAGCAGATCTGAGATTGCCCTGTTAGATTGCTCTGATCTAACTTCAAATCTGATGGAACTGTTTGGATTTGGTGGTCATTTGGATATCAGCAGCATGGCATGGATGGAGACAGTAGCTTCATGGTGGTGTGCATTGATTGTGATCTGGAAGACGGATGGCCTGGATTTGAAGTGGACACATCTGGCTCGCCCGCCTATGATGTGCATGTGGGTCCCATATGTGCATGCATGGGTTAGTGGGGAATGCAAATGTGTCTTGTGGTTGGCTGTGGACTTGGAATATTATTTAATACACTTTTATGTGGTTACAACTGGGATCATTTGGCAGCATGGATTTGGATTCTGACTTAAGAATCCAAATCCTGGATTTTCAACTTGGATTTTGCATTCTTTCAGTTAGTTACATTAGGGCGATACAGACCTGTAGTGGCCATTTTTTGTTCGGGGGAAAAAATCTAAAAAATATTGGTAAAATTCTAAAAGTGTGATTATCCCAACTATGCATCCTTTTTTGGTGTATTTGAAGGTGTGATGGGCCATTCTTTGGTAAGCATGTTGTCTATTGAGCAGTGATAGCTTGACTTGCTGAAAGTCAATCAAATAGGCCCTAATCGAACACAATTCAAGTATGATTTGGTGGATTAGGGTTCGAGGGCCTGTTACATATAAATAAATACAAAAAAGATGGAAAAATGAAAAAAAGTGACGGTTTACCCTTGCTTCCGATATTTCCCAAAAATGGTCCATTCCACTTCAGTTCAGTGAATCCACTTGAATTTTGTGTTTTGATTCTAAAAATAGATACACTTAGATCTTGTTTAAAATTAGCTTCAAAGCTTCCTTCATGGGTGAAATGAATAAAGAAGTAGATAAATGAGAAAAAAATTGAAAATCTTCATGGTTGAAATGAATAAGGAAGTGGATAAATGAGAAAAAATGAAAATAAAAACTTCCATAATGGGCCCTTTATGGCTGTATCAGCCTGTAATGGAATGGTGCTGATACGGCCTTTTTTTGTTTGATAAAAAAGGGACCGATTCACCCGCTTCACATAATGGCGGCGATTGTTTCTTTTACGTAACAACCAATACGACCATAAGGTAACCACTTTTAATACCATTGTATTGATTGATGTCCGCATGAAGATTATCTTTTCAGCAGTCGTATCTCATCAATATACTGCTTCTGACCTAACCATCATCTTCGACAGTTGGATCACATCAAAGTAGATCAACGATTAAGTGAAGCTAAGGTTCATGCTATGTTAGAAGTTATCAAATTCCTCTTGCAACATTTATCTTACCTTTTAACAGTTGAAGGCCATTTTACTAGACTGTTCAAAAAAAAGAAAAAAAAAAGAAAAAGAAAAAGAAAAGCAAAGAAAAAAAGGCCATTCTACTAGTCTTATTTGGTGGATGGGTAGTGGCAGATTGATACCATGCCATTTGGCTGATGCATTGGAGTTTAGTAGCCTTAGCAAGATACATGTCTTTCTAAATGTCCCTAGATAGGCAAAAGATGTGCCAAATTCTGTAAAAAATGGTGTAATGAAGCTGTTTGTCCTAGGGACTCCACTCCATTCATGTTGTGGCTGTTTTGCCTTTCACTTTTTCACATCGTTTCTTCATCAATAATTTGGAATCAACTATCAAAAGAATTGCTGCCATAAAATCACCCGTGTTTTTCTGTCTATGTTCACTGTTTAGAATGTTGGATTGGAAATTGTTACTTGTTTCTACTAAATTCAGCGTCGTCGTCATCATCATCATCATCTAATAAGACTTATCCCAACTGGTGTTCTGATTATCGGTGATATTATCAATTATATCGCCGATATTACTCAGTGATACTGATAATACATGCAGTTTCAGAAATTCCAGGTATCAATAATATATTGATTACTACTGACATTGTATCGATATCACCAACGTATATTTTCGAGTATATAAATTCCAGGAATTGATTGTAATATCGCTGATGCAACTCGATAACTTCCCTTGTGAAAGCGAGCATGTGTATTTCGACAGAAAATTTAGAAAAAAATTAAAAAGGAAAATAGAAAAAAACTTCACATTTTCTTTCCAGATCTGAGTTTGGGGGTGGATTTCGGCACCTCAGCTTTATTTCTTGTGGATCAAATCTCCCATTTAGGGGAGAAATCACAAATTGAAACCTCAGTGGCCTTGAATCAAGGATGCATGAAATATTGCAATATACTGTTTTTTTATTTTTATTTTTATTTTATTTATTTGCTCATGGATTTCACTTCAAATCCATGTTTATGGATGATTCTCATATATTGACATGGATTTGGGTGAAAAATTAAGAGATTATAAGATCGAAATGGAAAATTTGGGAAAATTGAGAAACTTCCGATTTTCCCCATTTTCTTGCCTAAAATAAGTAATTCTGTTTAATTAGAAAAAAATTAATTGCAACTTTTTTTTTTTTTTTTGATCATTTATGGTCATTGTTTATATCAATGGGTTTTATTTGTTGGTGGAAAATCAAATTTTTATTTAAATCAATATTAAAAAAATGTTTATTATTATCATTATTTTTAAACTGATAAAAATGCAGATATTTAAAAAATCTGTTTATTATCTCTAAAAAAAATCGGTTTAGTTTAAAAATTTTACATTTGATTTTTTTTTATTTTTATTTTTTGCATGGATGAATCATGCAAAGTTTTATGATGAAATGTATGTATGCATGTGTGTATATGTTTGCATGAATGGATGGAACATGGATGCATATATGTATGTATACATGGATGGATGAATAGATGGTTGGATTATGCATGTGCATGTATGTATGCGTGCGTGCGTATGCCTGGATTGATGGATGGTTGGATGGATGGATCATGTATGGATGGATGGGTGGATCATCATGCATGTGTGTAAGTATCTATGTATGCATCGATGGATGGATACATGGATCATCATGCATGTGTGTACGTATTTATGTATGCATGGATGGATGGATAAATGGATCATCATGCATGTGTTTATGTATGTATGTATGTATATATGTATGATGACTACAGTCACCTCGTAACTCCATGTGGGTATGAGGGATGGTCAAATAGGTATGCTGTTGAGTTCCATTACATTTTGGATGTCTTAGTTGTCAAAGGAAATATCAATCTACACAGCAGATTTACAGCTAATATCGATCTACACAGCAGATTTACAACTAATATCTACAGCTAATATCTACAACAGATTTACAGCTAATATCTACAGCAGATTTACAGCTAATATCTACAGCTTTGACTGATATGGCAGTTATACAGATTTATTCCTTCCTTAATTAGGATATATTAGCTGTACAGTTTATTTAGATAGATGTATATATGGTAGGGGCTGAAGATCAGCTGTATTATATATGGTAGGGGCTGAAGATCAGCTTGTATTTGTATATATGGTAGGGGCTGAAGATCAGCTTGTATTTCTTCCCTAAATAGCTTGTAATCTACCTATATAATGGGCGATTGTCAATGAAGAAAAGCAGACTTTTTCAAAAAGACTCTAAACTGTCATGGTATCAGAGCTATAGGTCTAAATTTCCATTTGTCTCGTGCTCTCAAGTTTCTTAGTCTCGGTTATTCTTGTTCTAGTTCTGTTGATCTCATGTCTTCCGATAAGTCTGATGTTTCTTTGATTCGTTTCAATGGCAAGAACTACTCTGCTTGGGCGTTTCATTTTAGGATTTTCGTCAAAGGTAAGGAGCTGTGGGGACATGTTGATGGCAGTAACCCAGCTCCTGACAAAGACAAAGACAAAGACCGACACGCCAAGTGGGAAGTCAAGGACGCACAAGTTATGGCATGGATTTTGGGATCCGTTGAACCCAACATCATCTTGAACCTTCGATCTTCTCAGACTGCAGCTCAGATGTGGACATACCTGAAGAAGGTCTACAGTCAACAAAACACTGCTCGTCGTTTCCAGCTTGAACATGAATTGGCCACTCTCCAACAGGTTAGTCTTTCTATCTCTGATTTTTACTCTAGATTCACTAATCTTTGGGCTGAATACACTGATATAGTTTATGCTGACTTACCATCCGAAGGTCTTAGTTCTGTTCAATCTGTCCATGAAACTACTCAGAGGGATCAATTTCTAATGAAACTAAGGTCTGAATTTGAAGGCACCAGATCCAATCTTATGAACCGAGAATCTATCCCCTCCTTGGATACATGCCTAAATGATCTTCTTCGCGAGGAGCAGCGCCTTCTCACTCAAACTACCATGGAATAACGACGATCTACATCTGTTCCTGTAGCTTATGCAGCACAAGGCAGGCCATGAAGCAGGGATATGAGCACTGTTCAGTGCTTCTGTTGCAAGGGATTTGGTCATTATGCTGCAAACTGTCCCCGAAAATTCTGCAACTATTGCAAAAAGGATGGCCATATCATCAAGGAATGCCCAACTCGACCCCCCAAGAAATCGGAGACAGCATATACTGTCTCAGTTGGCTCTTCTAGTGCGGGTAGTTTGGTGAATACAACACAAAGTGCTCCTGCTCCTGCTCCTGTTTCAGTCCAACCCGTGACCCCTGACATAATTCAACAAATGATCATTTCTGCATTTTCAGCTTTAGGACTCTCAGGTAAACCCTTCACTACATCATCTCCTTGGTACTTTGATTCCGGGGCTTCCCATCATATGACAAACAATGCTGCTTCTCTTACCAATGTAAACAAATATTTTGGAAATCTCAAAATTCATACTGCTGATGGCAATCATTTACCTATCACGGCCACTGGTGATGTTTCCTCCTCTCTCACTGATGTCTTCGTATCTCCCGGTCTTACCACCAATCTTGTGTCTGTCGGTCAGTTAGTTGATAATGATTGTAAAGTAGAGTTTTTTAAATCTGGTTGTGTTGTGCAGGATCAACAGTCAGGGCGGATGATCGCGAGGGGGCCTAAAGTGGGACGTCTTTTTCCTCTTCAATTTCCTTTGTCTTCTTTTTCTTTGCCTTTTGTCACTTGTAATTCTGCTCATGTTGATTACCGAGCGTGGCATAAACGTCTCGGACATCCAAACTCTAATGTACTTCATGCTTTATTGAAATCTGGTTTTCTTGGGAATAATGAAACACCATCTCTTAGTGTTGTTCAGTTTGATTGCAATTCTTGCAGACTTGGCAAAAGTAAAACTCTACCCTTTCCTTTTCACACACTGCATGTTGTCAAACCTTTCGATCTGATACATAGTGATGTGTGGGGTATGGCACCAGTCACTTGGCATGCTAATTACAAATACTTTGTCACTTTTATTGACGACTATAGTCGTTTCACATGGATTTATTTCCTTCATTCCAAAGACGGAGTATTTTCTGTTTTTAAGATTTTTCATGCATATATTCAGACACAATTTTCGGCCCATGTCAAAATCCTTCGTTCTGACAATGGGGGTGAGTATATGTCTCATTTGTTTCAGGACTTCCTACAGAATCATGGCATCATCTCTCAACAGTCTTGCCCTTCGACACCTCAACAAAATGGAGTGGCTGAAAGGAAGAACCGTCACCTTCTTGATGTGGTTCGCACTCTTCTGTTAGAATCTTCCACGCCCTCTCGATTTTGGTGTGAAGCTCTTTCCACTGCTGTCCATCTCATTAACAGATTGCCTTTTCCCACATTGAACCATGACTCACCTTTCACCAGGTTATTTGGTCACCCTCCAACTTATTCTAACCTTCGTACCTTTGGTTGTGTCTGTTATGTTCATCTTCCTGCACATGAACGCACAAAACTTACGGCTCAGTCAATTAAATGTGCTTTTCTAGGATATTCAGTACAGCAGAAAGGTTTTCTTTGCTATGATCCAAATCTGTGTCGCATTCGAGTTTCTAGAAATGTGATTTTTTTCGAAAATCAATATTTCTTTTCTACCCATCAGGATCATGTTTCTCCTTCATTTTCTATTTTGCCTATGTTTCCTAACTCTCCTGCAGATCCAGTCCCTTCTAAACCTCTCCTAGTGTATCGACGACGCTCCACCGCCACTTCCCACCAACCTTCAGCATCTCCTGAGCCCCCTCAAGCTTCTTCCCCGACTGCTGCTCCTGTTTCAGCACCTGCACCTCCCTCTCTCTGACTCAGTACTCGGGTTCGTAGACCCCCAGATAGGTTTGGTTTCTCTTCTCCGTCATCCTTCACAGCCACTTTGTCGTCTATTTCTCTTCCTTCATCTTATAAACAGGCAATGGAGCATGAGTGTTGGCGAAAAGCAATTGAAACCGAACTTCTCGCACTTGAAGAAAACCAAACCTGGGATGTTGTTCCATGTCCCTCCTCCGTGAAACCCCTTGGCAGTAAGTTCGTGTTTTCTATCAAGCTTAATTCCGATGGGTCCATAGATCGTTACAAAGCTCGGTTAGTGGCACTTGGCAACAAACAAGAATATGGTCTTGACTATGATGAGACCTTTGCACCGGTCGCCAAAATGACCACTGTCCGAACTATACTCGCCCTTGCTGCATCCCAATCCTGGCCCTTACATCAAATGGATGTTAAGAACGCATTTCTCCACGGTGATCTCAAGGAAGACGTTTACTTGAAACTTCCCTCTGGTATGCCCACTTCCTCACCTAATGATGTTTGCAAACTGAAACGTTCTTTGTATGGTTTGAAGCAGGTACCAAGAGTATGGTTTGAGAAGTTTCGATCCACTTTGCTTAGTTTTTCTTTCACTCAAAGTCAGTATAACTCCTCTCTTTTTCTACAAAGGACATCCACAGGTATCGTTGTCCTCCTTGTTTATGTGGACGATATCGTCATTACTGGCTCTGACTTGGAGGCAATCTCTGCGGTTCAGACTTTGTTGAATTCTACATTTCACATGAAAGACCTTGGCCAGCTCACCTATTTCTTGGGTTTAGAGGTGCATTATCAGCCGCACGGTCTCCTCTTGCATCAGCACAAGTATAGTCAAGATCTGGTTCAGCTAGCCGGTCTCACCAACGCTACTTCGGTTGACACCCCCATGGAACTTAATGTGAAATATCGACGTAACGAAGGGGAGCTTCTTGAGGATCCTACTACCTATCGGAAGTTGGTTGGTAGTCTTATCTATCTAACCATTACCCGACCAGACATCTCTTATGCTGTTCATACCGTCAGCAAATTCATGCAAGCACCGAGGCATCTCCATCTATCTGTAGTCCTTCGCATAATTCGCTACATTCTTGGGACACCTACTCGTGGCTTATTCTTCCTTCCGGTTCTTCACTTCAGCTACAAGCCTATAGTGACGCTGACTGGGTTGGCTGCCCAACACCAGGAAATCTCCTACCGGCTGGTGTATGTTTCTTGGTGATGCCCTTATCTCTTGGAAATGCAAGAAGCAGAACCACGTCTCCAAATCATCTACTGAGGCCGAGTACCGAGCCATGTGTGCAGCATGCTCCGAGATCATTTGGCTGCGTGGTCTCCTCACAGAGCTCAGTTTCATTCTCGTACATCCTACTCCACTCCATGCTGACAACACTAGTGCCATCCAAATTGCTGCAAACCCAGTCTATCACGAACGCACCAAGCACATCGAGGTTGACTGTCACTCAATCAGGGAAGCCTATGATCATCAAGTCATCACCCTTCCACATATCTCCACAACTTTGCAGATCGCCGATATCTTCACAAAATCCATGCCACGTCAGCGCCATCATTTTCTCGTTAGCAAATTGATGCTTGTCGATTTACCAGCATCAATTTGAGGGGGGATGTCAAAGGAAATATCAATCTACACAACAGATTTACAGCTAATATCAATCTACATAGCAGATTTACAGCTAATATCTACATCAGATTTACAACTAATATCTACAACAGATTTACAGCTAATATCTACAGCTTTGACTGATATGGCAGTTATACAAATTTATTCCTTCCTTAATTAGGATATATTAGCTGTACAGTATATTTAGATAGATGTATATATGGTAGGGGCTGAAGATCAGCTTGTATTTGTATATATGGTAGGGGCTGAAGATCAGCTTGTATTTCTTCCCTAAATAGCTTGTAATCTACCTATATAATGGGCGATTGTCAATGAAGAAAAGCAGACTTTTTCAAAAAGACTCTAAACTGTCATTAGTTATTGTGTGGTAGCTGCATTTGTATTATATGAATTCATTTTAGTTACTATTGCACTTATTTTTTTCGACAACACATTTGCTTTTAGGTTCACATTAAATGGAAACTTATTATGTATGCAAATTTTTTATTTATAAATATGCAAATATATGTATTTTAGCATCTTTTGAAGTTTCATTGAAAAATCCCACCGTCTTCCCCACCTTTTCTCAATGTTTCCCTCAATTAGCAAATACATTTCCATGTATTGGCAATATCGACACATGTTTCCATATCCTAGCCAGTGGTACATGTAACGATACCGATACTACGAACACTCCCAACCAGTGTTTTAAATAGCGAATAGCGTGTAGCATAGCGTTTAGCCGTCTGAAGTGTGAGGCGTAAGCTAGATAGCGTGTAGCTTAAGCTAGACACTACTTCTAGATTTGTAATTAAGGTTGCGCTTGGGTGCTTCAAATATCATGGAATTTCATGATATCTAGTGCAACCAAACACAATATAAAATAATAGGAAAAATAAGGCAAAGACTAAGGATATAGAAAGAGCAATAAAATTGGTTTAATATTATTACTTTTAATGATTTTACTAAGATCGCTGAAAAGATAAACTAATTTTTATTGAAAATAGAAAAATGTAACAAATTGGTGAAAATTTAAATTGAATTTCATTTTAGTGAAAAAAAAGCTTGTAGTGTAAGCTACTAAGCGTGTAGCGTATAACGTATATAAATTAGCATGTGGTGTTATGCTACATGCGACTTAAGTTATTTTCATAAGCTACGTAGCGTTAAGTCTAAGCAATGCTATGTGGCGTAAGCTACATGCTATATAGCGTAGCGCTATTTAAAACAGTGCTCCCAACTAATTGGGATCTTGTTTTGCCATTCCACTTGATCACAAACCATATCCTTAGTTAAACCGTAGGTCCTCAAGTCATTTCTTACTACATTCCCCTTGCCTTTCGGAGTCATCAACTTGAACCAACTCATTCCTTCAACCAGTGTAGTTCTCGGTTTCCATTGCACATGGCCAAACCATTTAAGTCCATTTTCCCAAAACAAGTTGATATGATGCCTTGTATCGGCACTGTTACAGGACCCTCACGATCATTACGGGCTAAAATGGCCATTATGAAAGTTTTTGTTTTTAACTCTTGTTTTTTTTTCACTTCCTTATTTATTTCAACCATGAAGCTTAGGAACTAATTTAAACCAGTTTAGTTCTTGGTCTCCGTTGTACACGGTCAAACCATCAAAATGTACTTTCCCCATCTTATTACCTATCGTTGTTACTACTAAGCTTCCTCGAATGCAACATTTCTAGGAAACTGTGGGAAATGGTATTCCGTATCGGTAACGGTGGCCGTAATGGTCACCACCATTACCGATAAGGGTATCGGCCATGGCCGATACGGGGGCGTAACGACCCCCGTAACGGTTGAAAATTTTCTTTTGCCTCAAAAAATTTGAAAAAATATCTAAAAATTCAAGAATAATGTAAATATTTTAAATATGTATTCATTTTTTGTTTTTGAACATGTTTATGGTAGTGTAATGGTCCACTCTTTGGTGAGAGTGTTGTATCGGGCTGTCTAGTGAATTGTTTAATATGATTATGTCTCTAATTTTTACACATCAAAATCAAGCATTAGAACTAGAATTCAGAAAAAGGCATAAATACTGCTTTTTCAATTTTTTGAAAAAAAAGGCCCTTGGAGATTCTATTCACTCAAATCACTTCAATCCACCGTTTTAATCTTAAAAGCTATAGTAAGAGTGGTCAAAATCTATTGTAAAATGATATAGGAGAGTTTTTGGAATGAGAAAGGTGAAAAGGAGGAGAAAAATGAATTTAAATAGGAAAAAATAAAATAAAATAGTGATCGTTTTTTAACCGTTACGGGAGTAACGGTCATTATGCCCTGTAACGGGCTTTACTGCCACCGTAACGGCTGATATGGTCTCAAAAAGCTAACTGCCCATTTTCACCCCCATATCGTGTAACGGTCATGGCCGTTACCTATATGTATCGGCCTTTATGGGCGTATCATAACGGATACGGAACACCTTAGTGGGAATTGGGAAAGGAAAAAGGCGTTTCCCTCGATTATCTCTCAACAAGACTTTGTTGGAAACTACCATTTAGAAATATGTTGTTTGTAAAAAAAAAGAGATTTTCACGGAAATTTTATTACAAAATGGAAGGTGGCATGTATGGTATTGAAGATGGATTGTGGCATGTATGTCACATTGGCACATGTGGCATGTTGGCACGTGTGACACATGTGGGGTGCTTGAAGATAGATGGTGCACATGCCCCACATTGGCTCATTTGGGTGCTTGTAGTTTTTGCACTATCAATAATATCAACTGATATTACTGGTATCGCAAAGGATTGATACGAAACTAGGGGAAAGTTCCAAAGATCCCTTGTATCGATCTATATATCGTCAATATCGTGCGATATATCGCCTTATCGACAATATATCTCAAAATATCGTCATAACGCCTCTGTAAATTTCCTTGTATCGTCGATTTGTTCAATACATATCGATGATACACGATAGTGCTTCCCAATTGAAAAAATTGAGAAGAATATAAAAACACCAGGCCTCTTTCTTCTCCTCCTTTTCCTCTCTCTCTCTCTCTCTCTCCTGCAGGCTGCAGGTGTCTTTCATTCATCATAAGGGAGGTCTCAAATTCAACTGGTTGGACCACAAGTAATGGTCAACCAGTGGATAATTTCCAACCTATCATGTACATGTAACATCCAACCCTTTCAATAGGTCGGTCCCACCACAAGGATCAACTAGTGCAAAAATCATCCCCATTTATAATGTTGTCAAAATCATTGTTGTATCACAAATTCTAATAAGAGTTTAGCCGTATTGAATTGCAAATCGTGTCATAAAATCGTAAGATTTTTTATGATTTTCATAAAAAAAAATTGAAAAGAAATCTGCAAAATATTAAAAAATCAGAAAGAAAAGAAACTTATCAATCATTCATTTCCCTTCAATATGCACCAAGTAATTCCACCAATCCATACCATGATAGTGTTAGAGGAATCTCGTCTTTCCTTTGTTTTTTTTTTTTTTTTTTTTTTTTTTTTTTTTTTTTTTTTTTAAAAATATTTTTTTTTACATTTGAGACATTTACCTTAAAAAACATATAAAAATCCTTTCAGAATTGACATTCTTTTTACCATTCTTATGCGTAGAATCATGTTGGAATAGCGACATTTAATTCTGTAGACCAGCGTAAAAAGATATTTTGATTTCTAAGCATCATTACCACAATATATCAACATCATTGCAACCATCTATTAAAAAACATTCTAGATAAGTCATCCACATGGTATTAAAAAACAGTTATGTTACAATTGTAATGCATGTTACACAACGTTAATGGTGGTGACCATATGCAATATGGGGCTGTAATGCCTAAGGTGTGTCAAATCGGTTATGTAACGGCCGTAATGGCCGTTATGCAATGGTGATGGTTTGATGCATTACAGGGTCAAAATGAGCCTCTTGAAAAAAAAGGGAGCTGTAACGGACCATTACGGGGTTGTAAAGGTCTGTTACAGCCTTGCGTAATGGCATAGTAACCAGAGAAGGGGAAAAAAAACCCATACTTGGATTTCTTCTTTCTCTACTGCTGCTTATGCTTCTTCTTCTTCTTCTTCTTCTTCTTCTCTCTCTCTCTCTCTCTCTCTCTCTCTCTCTCTCTCTCTCTTCGAAGGGTGCAATTGTGTCTCGCTTTGCGATAAGAAAATGCAAGTGCATCTCTCTCTCTCTCTCTCTCTCTCTCTCTCTCTCTCATTTCAAAAGCAAGCTGCAACTTGGCTTGATCATACCCAAGTTTTCAAAATAGGTGGTCCAAATGGTTGGACAAGTTACAGTTCGCCAGCTGATAACTTCCCACCTTTTATGTGCGAGACATCCAATCCATCCAATAGGTTGGCCCCATCGTGAGGACCACCTTTTGCAAAACTCAAGCATTTCCAAGCATCGAGTTGACCACACTTGTATTTTGTTATGTATCAATGGCTAGAATTTTGTTTTTGGTGTGGCCCATCTAATGAATAGATATGGGTGGAATTTGTATTTGGTGACCCTCATTTTGGGGCCAATCTATTGGAAAGGTTGGATTTCTCATGCACTTGACCAATTGGAAGTTATGTATTGGGTGGACCCTACCTTGTGGACCAACTGGTTTGACTTGATACCTCATTTTTCCTTATATGATTCTCCGGTGGCGTTTGGTGCTTGATGCACTTGCACTTAAAAACTTGTACATGTGGCATATATTAACTCAAAATTAACTATTTAAATTATGGCACCTGTTGTTGCTTAGTGACAATCCCAAAATCAAATTGTTTGAACGATCCTAACTACTGATTTTCGGTCCCTTGTTTTTTGAAAGAGGGCCATTAGATATTTTTCATTAGTGGTATGGGTGTCATAACTTTCACGAATTTTAAGCTAATTTAGGATTGATATAAGCCCTATCAAGTTAATTAATTCATCAGACAAGCCAAGGCAACATTCTTACCAAAGAGTGGACTGTTACACTATCATAAACATGCCCAAAACAACAAAAGAATACATATTTGGAATCCTCTAAATAATTGTGATTTTCTCTCTCTGTTTGTTTGTTTTTTTTTTTTTTTTTTTTTTTTTTGGGATTTTTGGCGAAAGAAATTGACTGTTATGGGAGCGTAATAGTCGTTTTGGGATTTGAATCCTAAATCATAGAATCATAGGTTTCGAATCCTAAATCATAGGATTCATAATGCAGGGGCATTTTCACACTGGGCTCGAGTGGGGTCGCCTGTGGGATGCAGGGGCATACTCGGGGCAAGGTGTGCCGTATCCGTTACGATACGGCCGTATCGGCCGATACGTAACGGTAACGGTTGACACCGTTACGCGATACGGGGTCGAAACGGCCGTTATGGAATTTTGTGACCATAACAGCCGTTACGGGGCCGTTACGGGCCATAACGGCTGTTACGGACCCGTAACGGCTGTTACAGGCCTTGAAAAAAAAAAAAGAAAAAAAAAAAAAAAAAAAAAAACTTACCTTCTTCTTCTTCTTTTCTTCTTCTTCTCTTTCTTCTTCTCTTTCTTCTTCTTCTTCTTCTTCTTCTTCTTCTTCCGCTGCTGCTACGGCTGCTACGGCGCTGCTGCGGCTGCTGCGGTTGCGGTTGTGGCGCTGCTGCAGCTGCGGCAGTAGCTCTCTCTCTCTCTCTCTCTCTCTCGGTTCGGTCCCTCTCTGTTTTCGTCTTTTTTTTTTTTTTCATTTCCCTCTCTTTTCTTTTCTTTTCTTTTCTTTTTCCAGCAAAGTCGAATATTTCACAGCCACGCAGTTTGTTTTTTATTTTTTTTATTTTTATAATCTGCAGTGCACGCTGCATGGTGCACACTCGCTATTTTATTGCATGCGGTGGGGCCCACCTTGATTTATGTATGGTAAATCCATGCCATTCATAATTTTTCAAGTTCATTTTAAAGCATGATCCTTGAAATGAAGGGATCAAAATATCAATTGGACCACGCAGTTGAGATTGAATGCCCGCCGTTAAAATCTTCTTAAGGCCCATTTTGTGATCCACCCAAGCTTTGGATCAGCCTCATTTTTTGGTCCATGCCCTAAAATAAGTGGGCAAAAAGGATGGACCACATAGATATACAACAAATGCCATTTTATATATATTTTATATTTTTTTCTATTTACGCATTAAATATGGCTATTTTTTTTAAAATTCGAAAAATCATTTTTTAATGATTGTTTTGCTATTTTAATCATGCCATGTGATGTGTTAATCATAGTAGAACATGTTAATGTGCATTTTACAGATTTGGGGTGCCATTTTATTTTTTTTAAATATTTTTTTCTATTTACGCATTAATTATGGCCCTTTTTTTTAAAATTCAAAAAATCATTTTTTAATGATTGTTTTGATGTTTTAATCATACCATGTGATGTGTTAATCATAGTAGAACATGTTAATGTGCATTTTACAGATTTGGGGTGCCATTTTATATATATTTTTATATTTTTTTCTATTTACGCATTAATTATGGCCCTTTCTTTTTAAATTCAAAAAATCATTTTTTAATTATTGTTTTGATGTTTTAATCATGCCATGTGATGTGTTAATCATAGTAGAACATGTTAATGTGCATTTTACAGATTTGGGGTGCCATTTTATATTTTTTTTATATTTTTTTCTATTTACGCATTAATTATGGCCCTTTTTTCTAAAATTCAAAAAATTATTTTTTAATGTTTTAATCATACCATGTGATGTGTTAATCATAGTAGAACATGTTAATGTGCATTTTACAGATTTGGGGTGCCATTTTATATTTTTTTAATATTGTTTTTCTATTTACGCATTAATTATGGCCCTTTTTTTAAAAATTCAAAAAATCATTTTTTAATGATTGTTTTGATGTTTTAATCATGTCATGTGATGTGTTAATCATAGTAGAACATGTTAATGTGCATTTTATAGATTTGGGGTGCCATTTTATATATTTTTTATATTTTTTTCTATTTACGCATTAATTATGGTCCTTTTTTTAAAAATTCAAAAAATCATTTTTTAATGATTGTTTTGATGTTTTAATCATGCCATGTGATGTGTTAATCATAGTAGAACATGTTAATATGCATTTTACAGATTTTGGGTGCCATTTTTTATTTTTTAAATATTTTTTTCTATTTACGCATTAATTATGGCCTTTAAAAAAAAAATAAAATTCAAATAATCATTTTTTAATGATTGTTTTGCTGTTTTAATCATGCCATGTGATGTGTTAATCATAGTAGAACATGTTAATGTGCATTTTATAGATTTGGGGTGTCATTTTATATTTTTTTCTATTTACGCATATTCGAGAAATTCCTCAAAAATAATTGCAAACACCAAATGTAAGATATTTTCATATTACATTCATTCTAATATATCTATCATTGATAGTAGATAGTTAGAAAATTAAATATATGAATTTTGTAGTCAAATTCAGGTTATCTAGTTCATAAATTCATTAGACAGTCCGATACAACTTCTCACCAAAGAGTGGACCGTTACACCACCATAAACATGTTCCAATTTATAAATGAATGCATATTTGGAATGCTTAGAATATTCCGGATTTAATCCATATTTTTTCATATTTTTTTGGCAAAAAAAAAAAAATTGCGCCGTTACGGGCCGTTACGCCCCCGTATCGCCGTTACGCCCCTGTATCCGTATCGGTTTTGGAGGTCACCGTTACGCCAACCGATACAGATATGACACACCTTGACTCAGGGTGGATGACCCGTGTGATTTGGGGCCCACGGGGGAGATCTTGTGTTCGAGACTTCTCACCAGGGGTGATTAATGCGCATTTCACACCGAGCTCGAGTGGGGTAGCCTGTGGGATGTGGGGACACTCGGGGTGGGCGACACATGTGATTTGGGGCCCACAAAGGGGGTTTGGCCGAGGTCCTAAACCCATGAGATGTGGGGCCTGGGCTATGAGGTAAAGGGATTAATTCGCCATACTGTAACAGTTTGAGCTTTTAGAGCAAGTGGTTGATTGTCTTGCATCAGGAAGGGCACCCTGTCGCCTTTTTTAGTGGGAAACTGAATGAGGCGAAGCAAAAATATTCCGCCTATGACAAAGAGTTCTATGCGGTAATGCAATCATTGCGCCATTGGCGTCATTACCTATTGCCGTAAGAATTCGTCTTATTCTCATATCACGAGGCCTTGAGATATCTGAATTCTCAGAAGAAATTAAACCCTAGGTACACCAAGTGGGTTCAATTCCTTCAAGAGTACACTTTTGTGCTTAAGCACAAGGCCGGTGTAGAGAATAAGTCTGCCGACGCGTTGAGTTGTCGAGTCGCATTACTCAATTCCATGAGTGTCGAAGTCACGGGCAACGAGCGCATTAAAGAAGATTATTTCGAGTGTCCAGATTTTAGAGTTATGTACGCATCGTTGTTAGAGAGTCTGTCAGGAGCTAGCAATGAGTACTTGATTTTAGACGGATATTTGTTTAGGAGTGACCGCTTGTGCATACCACGCACCTCCCTCCGTGATTTTCTTGTCTGAGAGTTACATTTAGGAGGGGTCGCGGGTCATTTCAGTCGAGACAAGACCATTGCCCTAGTGGAGGATAGGTTTCATTGACCAAGCCTCAAGCGAGATGTGGCCAGAATTATAGGACAATGTTGTACTTGTCAACTGGCAAAGCAAAAGAAACAAAATACAAGATTATACACAGCTTTGCCAGTTTCATTTATCCCTTGGCAGGACATCAGTATGGATTTCATGCTTGGACTCCCTAAGACTATTCGGAAACACGATTCTATATTTGTTGTCATGGACCGTTTTTATAAAATGACCCACTTCATTCCTTGTTCTAAAACCTCCGACACATCTCATGTTGCCAAGCTGTTCTTTAGCGAGGTCGTCAAACTGCATGGGTTATCAAAAACCATAGTGTCTGACTGTGACGTGCGATTCATGAGTTACTTTTGGAAGACACTATGACACATGATGAATACTAGGCTCCAATTTTCTTCTGCCTACCACCCTCAGACCGATGGTCAGATTGATGTGGTCAATAGGAGCCTAGGGAGTTTGCTCAAATGTTTAGTGGGGGAGCACACCAGGACATGGGACGCTGTACAACCTATAGCCAAGTTTGCGTTCAATAGTTCTGTCAATAAGTCCATAGGTCTAAGTCCTTTTGAAGTCGTTATTGGTTATAAGCTTAGGAAGCCTATTGATCTTGCCCCTATGTCATTGTCTCATAGGCTATCAGAGTCCTTTGCGCATCACATCCATTCACATCAAGAAATCAGGCGAAAGATCACTACTAGTAATGAACATTACAAATTTTCTGCAGGGCAGCATAAACGTTTTAAGGAATTCAATGTAGGAGACTTTGTGATGGTCCACATTAGGCCCGAGCGGTATCCTCAGGGGGCCGTTCGTAAATTACACCCGCATAATGCTGGACCCTTCAAAATTATAAAACGAAACGGTCTCAATGCGTATGTGGTAGATCTTCCACCTTCCATGAGAATTAGTTCCACATTCAATGTGGAAGATCTAGTTGCTTTTCAGGGGACCATTGATACTTTGTCCGGCCTTTCGCCCACCCATCCTGATTCTCCAGATCTATCCTTTGATACATGGCCTCTTCTCGACTTTTCTTCCCAGCCTCTACCTTCCATACCTAAACTTCACACACCCAAATAAGAAATAGAGGATATTTTGGACCATCAGATAGTATCAATGTCGGACGGCCAGTTTCAGAAGTACCTGGTTAAATGGAAGTCACGTCCAGCTTCAGACAGTACGTGACTTACTGAGGAGGAGCTTTAGAGACTTGATCCTGACATCTTGGAGTGGTTTAGGAGTTTTGTTTCGCCAGTGACGAAATCTTCGCAGATGGGGAGAGTTGATAGGGACGTCACGCACACACGCACGTCGCCTCTCTACGCACGTACACAAGGAGGAAGGCTCCACTGTCGATCTGCCTCGATGACGACTTCCACGGAGGGCCTCCTAGTTAGAAGACTAAGTTTTGATTCGTTGGAGTGGGTCCGATAGTCAAGTAAAACTCATCATGGGTTCTCATGATTGTGGCCCACTAGTCTAATTAATCTTGTATTTTAGGTTTTGCTTATTATTGTTATTTAGAATATCATGGACTGTTTAGATTACTTTAATTAGTTATTATTTTTGATTACTTCATCGCCAAGTAATAGGTTGCGCACATGGCGCGAGTTTTGGGGTATAGGGTTTTCTTATAAATAGGTACCCCCTGTAGGTTTTTTTTCTTATTGTAGATTAATAAAAATTCCTGCGTTTTTCTACTCCTTTGAGTTCTCAAGTTGTGGAAATCCAATTGGGTGCGAAGCCCTCCCTTCATCGAAGGGCTGATTACCGTGGTGCGAAGCTACATCTATCCCAACTCACCCCCATTCTCAACCATCCCTACTTCTCATCTCCTACAATCATCTACACTTCGAATCCGTTCTCTATTCCAGTAATTCTTATCCTTATAGCAGAATTTCAGAATCTGGCCCTCCAGGAGGGTTGAAACTTCGGCGGAGCACCATGCATAGACTGCACGTCGGATCGGCCCGAAAATCGGGGTTTTGGAGTCCTTTCATGGTTGACCAGACCCTAGAAGTCAGTTCTTGGAATCGGGGCTCGCTCCCACTTGCGGCCAGGCCCCTGGCCGCACGTGCGTTAGGCTTGGCCCGCTGTCTGCACGTGTGGACTGTCGCCAAGTTCAGATTTCCTACTTATTTCATCCCTCTCATACCTGTTTTCCATAACCCTAACTCTAGATTGCATTATTTTCACTTTGTTTGTCTCTTTTCTTACCTTAGGGTTCTTTGAACTGAAACTGGTGAATCCCTTTGATTAGGGACAGATTGCTGTGCATGTGTAGATGAGTTTTACTTCCCTTTGAGTATCGTTTGGCTCATAATTTTTATTGATCTAGCCCTAACATGTGTAGGCCTGGACCCGCACATATTCCCCTTGCTTGAATGTTTGAACTTTTGTGTGGGATGTGGTAATTTTATGTGAAAGTTTCTGAATTAGTTTGATCTAAAGCCTGAGATTTTACATATCATAGTTAATTTTCATGTCCTGCATCAATTCAAATCATAGAATCATAGGATTTGAATCATAGAATCATAGGATTCATCTAGAAAGGGATTGCGATTTAAATTGTTTTTACTGAAAATTTGACTCAAATTGTAAATTGTAAATCATAGGTTTTTGACATCATTGCCCATCTACTCATCTGGTAATCCACACTATAGAAAACAATGTTTAGCCATTGATAAATAGCAAAATACAAGTGTGGCCCACTAAATTAGTGGATGTGGTTGAGTTTTGCACAAGGTGCTCCTCATGATGGGGGCCAACTTATGGGACGGGTCAGATGTCAAAAACACATGAAATGTTAGAAGTTATCTGCTGGGTGGACCATAACTTGTGGTGCAATCGGTTGGACTTGAGACCTTCTCTTTAAAAGTGGGGTTATTTGATACTTTGGTTGTGTATTACTCTGGATACACAGACCCTTAGAAATAGTATTATGTGGCATATATTAACCCAAATTAAACCAATTAAATCGTGGTCATACTCTCATTTAATATAAATATTCGGTTGGTTGAACAATGATAACCATTGATTCATGGACACTCGTTATTTGAAATATGGCCATTGGATATTTTTCATTTCTAACTGTCCAATAAGCGCCGTACAATCTACTATTTTGATACCAAATAAGAGTTATTTTTGGTCCATGATACATCTCAAATTGTGCCCATAATTTGGATGGTTTATTTTGAATTATTTGTATGCCACGTAAGCAATTTCTATGTGCTTGCACAAATCACGCTCTACCAGAGTATCAAAGTATTCTCTATTTAAAAAGGGGGAGCTGTATGATACTCTGGTAATGGATAACACTTGATGTGCATGCACTCAATTGTACAAGTGTTATATATTAACTCAAATTAAACCAATTAAATTGTGGAACTCACTATCGCTAAGTCCGGTCCTAAAATCAGATTGTTTGAGCGATCTTGACCTTTGATTCTTGGACACTTGTTTGTTGAAACAAGACCATTGGATATTTTTCATTCTTAACTGTCCAGTAAATGTCCACCAATCTCATCGTTAGATGAGGAAATAAACCTAATTTTTAGGTTAGGGACACAATTTGGACAATTTACTTTCAATTACCTGTACGGCCACGTATGCAATTTTTTAAAAATAATTAACTGGTGTTTTCATACACGTCTTCTACAATTTATAAATTATATGAACTGATTTTTAATATAGTTGCATCATTTCTGTCAAACAGTGCATAGTTTAGAACCCTATACAAAGGAAACTTATTATGTTTACTTGTTTTTTTTTTTTGGTGATCGTTTGAGTTCTAAGTGTGTAATGATGTCCATTTTAACATCCCTTGAAGTTCCATTGAAAAAATTGACCAATTTCCCAGTGTTTCCCAAAAACAACGATACATTACGCTATACATGCGATATTTCCCATGCAATGCCCCATATGTTTTTGTATCCCAAGGGTTTGATACATGCATTGATACCAATACTGAAAACACTGGGTGCTTGAAGATGGTTGGTCATTTTGTGCTTCACGTCACACATGGGCCACATGTGGAGCACTTGAAGATTGATGGCATCACATGGGGCACATTGGCACGTGGGATTACTTGGAGATGATGGTGTAACATGTTTCACCTCACACATCAGAGCTTGTGGCACACTGACACTGGGGCACTTAAAAGATAGGTGGCGGCAGATGTTCATGTGGGACATTGCCACGTGGGGTGCCTAAACATGATGGTGGCACATGTTGCACAGGTGGGACGTGTTTAGCACAATGATATGACAAGGTTGGGCACTTAACGATGGTGGTTGCACACGTTGCACTTGTGGCACATTGGCACATTTGGGTTCTTGAAGATGTTGGTGGCACAGGTGGGACGTGTTTAGCACAATGATATGACAAGGTTGGGCACTTAACGATGGTGGTTGCACACGTTGCACTTGTGGCACATTGGCACATTTGGGTTCTTGAAGATGTTGGTGGCACATGTTGCACATGTGATGCATTTGGCAGATGGGACGTGGGACACTTAAATATGGGTGGTGGCACATGTTGCACGTCCACATTGGCACATGTGGGGTGCTTTAAGATGGATGGTTGGCACATCTTGGATATGTGGCACATTGGCACAAGTAGGGTTGTTGAAGATGGGCAGTTGCACATGTGGGGCACTTGAAGATGGTTGGTGGCATATGCGGCTACCATTTGGGACACTTCATAGATTAAGAGATTATTTTCTCTCCTTTTCCTGAATTTCTTGGAAATTATTCACATATGGGCAAGGAAATGAAAAAGGGGCATTTTCATGGTAATGGGAGGGAAATGGAAATGGTGGGAGTTCAAAAAGCAACAAAAATGCCGTTTCCATGGAAACTGTGTTTCCTCAGTTTACGTTTCAATGAAACCAAACAAGCCCTTGATAAAATTTCTTTTTATCTTTAAAAAATGATATCATGGGCTTTGAGGTAGGCTAAATGTTTGTGTAGTCTCCCTTTTCAGAATTGGTGCCCATGGATCCATGATCAAAGCTGTTGATATGAAGGGCCTGCTTGTAGAGGGTCCATGCCATAAAGATCCCCCAGATCTTTATGGGTTGACTTGAGTGGGGCCTGGGCTAACTTGAGGGGTTTGGGCCTCTAAACTCGCGACCCATTTGGTAAATGGGCTGGGCTTTTTGTATTGGAAATTCTTTCCCTATTGTGATTCATCTCTTGCTTTTTGAGTAAAGTTGTAAATTCTCAAATAAGAAATGAGGAAAAAAGTGAAAAAAAGGGTGTGCTTGGGTCTAGGGTCATTGATGCATGGGTTTGAATCCTTGGTCTGCTTTGTAAGCTTGTTAGGCCCTGGCTGATCCCAACGATGTTCACCCCTACTGACGAGGCAAAAGCTGCCTGGTGTTACACAATTCTCAATCTTGGGCCAACTTGAGTTGGCTCAAGGGTCATGACTATGGTCATGCATGGTTTAAATCCTTCTGTTTTGTAAAAAGTTCCTGGCTGATCTTCCAGGTTTTTGTGTGTCAACTATAATGGAATTGGACTATTTTGAGTGGGGCTTGGGCCTAATTTCTAGTCCCATTAGTAAATGGTTCAGGCTCTTTATATTGGGAATTCTTTTTGTATTTTTTGATGGTTTTCTTCTTCTTCAAATAAAGTCTTTGTCAATTCTCAAACAATGAAGGGGAATGGGTTTGAATCCTTGATCTGAATTGTTAACTTGGAGGCTTGGATGATCCCAATCCGCGCCCAGCCTATTTCATCCCTACTGACAAGGCTAAGCTTCGTTGTTGGCTCATCATGTTGGTTGGAGAGATGAGTTCATGATACCATAAACTGACCATATATCCTGCCTTTGGGACCACTACCAAATGATAGTGACAATCAAATAAACTTTCATGTTTGTAAACCAAAAATTACTCTAGGCAATCAATCAATACTTCTCTGTGCTTTTCCACTCACTGTTGACGTTGTCATTTGGCTGCTCTCCATTTTCAGCTGGCTTACTGGATGGCCAGGAAGCCAGCATCATTGTCCATAATATCGTTATGGTTACATGTCTTGGAGACCTGGGATATGGAAAAAATATATTGATATTGTCGATGATATCACAGATCTTGAGCAATGTATCATGTCTGAGGGAAACATTTGGGCAACAATAGGAAAATGGTGGAATTTTTTCAGTGAAACTTAAAAGAGATGTAAAGACACAAATTTTTTTGTTTTTGTTTTTGTTTTTGTTTTTGTTTTTGTTTTTTTTTTTTTTTAAATTTTTATAACGTACACACGCACACACACCCCCACACACTCACGCAGTAGTGGGATTTCACCACCTATGGATACTTGAATCCTTGACTGGGTGTTGAAACTCCTAAGAGTCTACCACCAGAGCAAGAGCAAGGATCCGAGATGTAAAAGACACATGGTTACACACTTGGGACTCAAAAATATTACAAAAAAACAACTATGCAGAATGGGTTTCCATTGTATGGGGGCCTGAATTTTGTGCTGTCAAACAAAAGTATTTAATTAATAAGCATGCTTTAAGTGCTCTAAATTTTAAGAAATAATGCAATAATTCAGCACATATAATGCGCTAATTTAAAACACCCCTAGGAAGAGGGCCCACCAAAAAAAATTGAAAAAAGTGTTTTTTTTTTTTTTTTAAATATTTATTTTAAATTTCTGGATTCTTGCAGGTATCAACTTTGATATTATTAACATCATCACACGTATCAATGATACAATGTATGTATTTCAAAGGTCGCCAATATCTTGCAATATTGAAAAAACCGCATGATGTACAATGTGCTATATATATATATATATTCCCTCTAAAAATATCTTGTATCCTGTGTCTGTATTGCTGACCTGCAATAAAGAATATTGGCCAATAATTTCAACCAGGAACATTGGTAGGCATTTCATGTAGAATTATACACGATGACTCTGACACAAACACTGGTATCCCGTCCATTTTTTTTTTTCATCATCACTTTCGCAGTATGCTCCTGGGTTCGACTACAGTAATTTGAATGAATAATAATTCTGACAACAACTATAGTCATTGGAATGAATAATAATTCTATTAATAACAGTAAATTTTGAATGAATGATAATTCTGAATATTATCTTAATTCTTAATATTATCTTGTTGTGTTCTTATGAGTTCAGTTAATGATTGGAACTCTTTCAGGTGAGGATGACGACATCGGGTGTTTCCCTCGAGACAGAAGAGGGTAGGGAAGGCTGCGAGACGGAGTTCATCCCAATTGTTCGGTCAGGGGGTTGGGCAGATATTGGGTTCCGACAAAGCATGGAGGATGTATATGTTTGTGTCGACAATTTCATGCACGATTATGGGTTTAACAATTTCGGTGAAGAACCCGGAGCCTTCTATGGGGTATTTTATCTATTCATGTTATTCAGACTCTGCGGAAAGTGCATTATATTGACACTTCCTTTTCTCACTGTAATTTCATCTTTTGCATGAACAGATTATACTATGCCATTTTACCTGTGCGTGGATTTTTTTTTTTTTTGGTTGGCTCAGGTATTTGATGGTCATGGTGGAAAGCATGCTGCCGACTTTGCTTGTGACAATTTGCCTAGATTCATTGTAGAGGATGAAGATTTCCCAAGAGAGATAGAGAGGGCGGTTGCCTCTGCCTTTCTTCAGACGGATACTGCTTTTGCTGAAGCTTGCTCCAGGGATGCAGATCTTTCTTCTGGTACCACTGCGCTGGCTGCCCTTGTTATTGGAAGGTCAGGGTTCTCCTATTTTCTCACCTAGATAAACCTTTCTTTTCTGTTATAGTTTTAGTTAGCTTATCTTGCCTTTAATTGCCCATCTGCTGATGATTTGCATGTGGTCATGGATCCAGATGTGTGTCAGTCAAAAACCACTTTGATCAGATGATTTGGATGGTCTTAGCTAATCACTTTCCTCATTGAATTTTGACCACTAACCATTTTCATATTTTATTGTTTTTGGAAGGCCATTTTCTTTCCTTTTTCTTTTTAGCGTGGGCCACCCATGATTGAATCCACAGGTGGTCGTCGGTATGCTGATACCAACCAAGCTTTAATCTCATCTTGGTGGCAGGTCGTTGTTGGTGGCAAATGCTGGAGATTGCCGGGCTGTGCTCTGCCGCCGGGGCAAGGCCATTGAGATGTCGAGGGACCACAAGCCGGTCTGCATTAAAGAGAAGAAGCGGATAGAAGCATGCGGAGGGTACGTCTGTGATGGCTACCTCAACGACCAACTCAATGTTTCCCGGGCCCTTGGAGACTGGCACATGGAGGGGCTGAAGGGGCAGGATGGCGGGCCCCTAAGTGCAGAGCCAGAGCTGATGAAGATGGGGCTGACAGAAGAGGATGAGTTCCTGATAATGGGATGTGATGGCATCTGGGAGGTGTTCCGCAGCCAGAATGCAGTGGATTTTGCCCGTAGGAAGCTGCAGGAGCACAATGATCCCGTGCTGTGTAGCAAAGAGCTGGTGTATGAGGCACTGAAGAGGAAGAGCACCGATAATCTGGCTGTTGTTGTGGTGTGCTTCCAGTCAAAGCCACCGCCGAATTTGGTTGCACCGAGGGGGCGGGTGCAGCGAAGCATTTCTGCTGAGGGCCTGAAAGAGTTGCAGGGCTTCTTGGATAGTTTGGAGATCTGATAGGTGTTGGTGGTGACCCAGTTTTACAGGGGGGTCTTTTTTTTTTTTTTTTTCCTTTTCCTTTTCCTTTTTCTTTTTTGGGTGGGTGTTGGTTTGGATGTTCTGACCATCTTCTTTTTCTTCTTCTTCTTCTTCTTCTTCTTCTTCTTTTCCCTTGCTCTCTCGCTGTCCGTCGGTGAGGTGGCAGTGTAGGTTTAGCTGGTGAGAGTAGATCACTGAGAGATGGGTCTTCTAACTGTAACATATGCGGCTGCTTTTACACCATTTGCAACTTATTTTCTTTTCCCATCTGTTTCTTACCTGTCTTCTGCTGCCCTACCTTGGATAGATTTACTACATTCAGGCTCTCTGCCTCAGATGTGTCATTGAGAGATTTCCTCAAAAGTAGGCACCAACCCTTGGATGGTTAGGATCGTTCGGAGGCAGGGGGATTGATGGCTTGGGATTCTTTACACGCATGCCAATGGTCTGCTGGGAAATTCGTACAATAGTATTTGGGCTATCGGTTTGCGTAGGTGCCAAGTGATCCAAATCATTGATACTGTGGGCCTCACAGCGGATGATCCATGCATCAAAAGTATACATATTGAAAATCCTCAAGTATTCCAGATATAACAGCTACATTCCTATCATCTTTCGCAAAAGAATGGTCTGGTATTAACTGGTTGATGTAAATACTGGACACGGTTTGGGTAGGGCTGGTGTCGAAGCTCTGTGAACCCCACCATGATGTATGTGTTTTATCCACGCAGTCCATCCATTGACATCTTAATTTAGGGCATGGGCCAAAAAAATGAGGCAGATCCAACTCTCAGGTGGACTGCACCACAGTAAAATGGGGATTGAATGCCTACTGTTGAAAACTTTTTGGGGGCCACTGAAGTTTCGGATCAAGCTGATATTTTTTGTTTTCCCCTCATCCAGGTCTGTGTGAGCTTATCAGCAGGTTGGATAACAAATAAACATCAGAGTGGGCCACAGGAAGTTTTTAATGATGGACATTCAGTCAACATTGTTTTCTTGTGGTGTGGTCCACCTGTGATTTTGATCTGTCTTATTTTGGGGTTCATGCCCTTGAATAAGCTGGCAAAAATGGATGGGCGGTATCGATAAAAACACATACATCATGGTGGGGCCCACAGCTTTGACACCAGCTAGCTGGCTGGTATTCAGGCCTGTTAGTAACTCTTTGATGTAAAAACTCTATGATTCTAGTCCTGTTTTTAAATTTGATTAATAGGTCTGATTGTGAATCTTGGCCAGGCATTTCATTGAATCATTCATTTGTTGCTTGCGACCTCTAACGGTTATTTTGATTAAATGATCCTAACTATTGATCAATGGTCAATAAAATAAATGGTTCAATACATTTTTTACACAAAAAAGGTCCAATCATGGATTTAGACCGTTGATCATGTGGGTTCCACCCCTGCTTCATCTCATGTCCTAAGAATTGCTTTGATTTGATGATCATATTATCTAAGCAGTGACCAACAAATTGAATAGTCTAGATCATTTATGAAACAAATTGTCATGGAAATGGACCGTTTATAAAGAATCACTTTAATCTATCGACGACGCTAGAAATGTCTAACAAAATGGACGATCGAAAGGTCTAATCATTCATTTGGATTATAATGTTTTGGGCTGAATGTAGTTAGCCATGTGATCAGTGGTCAGCTTAATGGGCTGTCCAAATCATTTATGATAAGATATCATTTGCTCCGCCTCTGCCTCTCATTCCTCTCAAAAATTGCTCGTCTCAAGGGTAAAAAAATGAATGGTCTAGATCATTTATGGAAAAAAAAAACATGGATATGGACCATTCATCCAGTGGGCTCCACTTTCGATATCCTCATTACTCCCAAGAATTGCTTTAATATAATGATCTTAGCCATTCGAAAATTTTCCAACTAAATGGTCAATCCAAATCCTTTAAGACAAAGTCGTAAGATCATTGATCTGAACTATTGATCTTGTGGACCCCACCTGTGAATCTGTGATTAATAGTATCTCTAAAAAAGAACTTTGATATGATGAATTTTAGTCATCTGATTAATAACTAACAAAATGGACGTCTCAGATCATCTGTAATAAAAAACAGTAAATTAATTCATTAATAAGTATTTGATCATGGTTTAGGACTGTTCATTGTGGGGCCTACATCCATCTCTCTCAAGAATCATTTGATCTAACGATCCTAATCATCCAATAGTGGCCAACAGACTAACCATTTTCTGGACTTGACACGTATGATCAAAGTTGGAGTCTACTTGGACTTGGACCATCCAACAAGTAAGCCTAACAGTAGAGAGAGAGAGAGATCTCCGTTAGCCAAATCTATGGAACAATTAATGGATCATCCTATGCATTAAATTGTGGGGATTTGATGAATTATTTACATACCTGAATGAGTAATCATTTTTTGTGATTGTTGACGAGGATGGACGTGCGTTAAACATTTTTAGAGATCTTCCTTGAGAATTTTTTTTTTTTTTTTTCAAAAATTTAAATTTCTTGTTTTCACGTGTAGGTGATAAGACCAAAACTTAAACCGTAATAGTTTACCCATAGCAACTACTCCCCTCTACACATCTCTACAATTTAATAGTCTATGTTTATTTGAAATACCATGCATATAGAGCTGGGTATAGAGTGGAGTTGGACCGAGTTACGGCTGACTCGACTCGATCTGGTTTTGAAACAGAGCTAGTCCGAATTCGACCCGACTCAGTACCAAGTCCAGCATGCCTGGCCTAATCCAAGTCTGGGTCTAGCGTGGACTAATCCGGACCAAGTCCAACCTAGTCACAAGTATTGAGTTGGGTCGAGTTGACACTGAGTCGGGTCGAGTTGGCATCGAGTCGGGTTGGGTGCAACGGGTATCCACGGGCTGAAATCACAACTCAAAACGTAGGTGCACTTGTAACTGGATTTGAAATGTAAAATCTACACACACACACACACACACACACACACACACAAGTCGTGTTTCGAAGCGAGTTGAGTCAGTACCAAGTTGGATTTCAGGTCGACTTGAGTCAAGTTAATGGTGACCCGAACTCGACTCTGTTTGAGTTTGGATTGACTCACCCACTCAGTTTGGATCAAGTCAAGTCTGAATGAGTCGGACGAGTTGAGTCGTCCCGTACCCAGTTCTACATGCATATGTAGAAACAAGAAATGCGTCACCACCACTTATGTTTTAACGGGCCATAACAAACATTGGGTCCATCGATATACTTAGATCCGAATAATCTAACGGCCAAAATGGGTTTAGTCCGTCTAAATCATTGATCATGTGTAAGACCTGTTGGGGGCCTCACACAAAACCTTAGGATCTAGCCTCCCAAAACAAACCAGAATTATGTGATAATAAAGTAATGAAATAAATCAAAGCATCAACTACACCACACAAGAGATTTTTACATGGAAAACTCTCAAAGAGGTAAAAAACCATGGACCTCGTCCAGATCAACAATCCACTATGAAGTAGAACGTTACAACCTTCTTCACTCACGCAGAGTGGATAAACAATAAGAGAATAAAAGAAAAACGGAGAGATCTCACCGATCACGAGAATGTAGAAGTGCTGAGATGTCGAGTGCACAGTAGATCACCTCTATGAGCATAACCTCCTTTCTACAAGCTTCCTCTCTCTCTCTCTCTCTCACACACACACCTTTGATAGCCCTAAACCCTTTAGAAAACCCTTGCAAAGCTTTAGGAAACCATCTTGCATTGCCTAGAAAGGCCATAGGCACCCCTATTTATAGTTTAGGAAACTCCTTTTGCACCCTTACGAAAGAGCCTCAGATTTCCGCAGTCCGCGCAAGATCTGGACTCAAATCTGTGTAACCTTGATTGGTCGAGTAGAGTCCTCGACTGGTCGAGACTGTTCACTCGACTGGTCGAGCACAGTTCACTGAGCTCGTTGGATTTTGAGTCGAGTGACCTCGACTAGTCGAGCACTGTTCACTCGACCGGTCGAGCAGTGCTTTCGACTGGTCGAGCAGCGCGGTGATTCCATTGTTTATGGCATTCGAACTGCACCACATCTCCTCTGACCTGAGGAGGAAAACCCCGTTAAGGCCATCTAATAGAAATTGTATATTCATCCACTTAGGCTACATTAATAAATATTAAACTTTTGAATTTTTTAAAAGCATTGATGGGTTTTAACAGAGATCAGAGTGGAATAAAATATTTGATACACATTTTATCAACAAAACACTTCATCTAGGATCTCCCATTGATGGCCGTATTAAATTTCAAAACAATTCTAAATAATGATAGTTTAAGTTATACTTGTGAAGATGATCCAATGGTATAAAACACTATGAAGTTGATGCAGGTTCTCCAACCTAAGAGGTCTTTCCTTAACTTATTTCAGTACGAAGAGTCGAGATTGCCCTACGTAAATCCTTTGGTTGGTGCTGAGGCAGATGTTCACTATCCATAAGGTGGACAACACGTGAAGATGGAGGAAGAATGATAGAGATGGATTGAATCTCATCTCTCCTCTCTCTCTCTCTCTCTCCCCCTCTCTTTCTTCCTCTCTCTCTTCCTCTTCAAAATACCCTAGGGGGTGGAGACGTCAAGGCTTTTTTTGTAGCTTCTCCCCTTTGGGATATGATCATATTTATAAAAAGAGGTTATGTTTCAAGGGTGATCGTGATCGAGTATGGTACTCCGCTATCTAATAAACTTTAGTGTAATCTACTTTGAAGTAAGTTTGGTGATCCGCATCATTCATACATGTATATATAATCTAATCCTACTACCATGGCATCCACTAGAGATATATATCCCATGTTAATGAAATAGAGGATAATCTGCTGTAAACCATCAAGTCATCGTCAAGTGCGGTTAAAGCAATTTTAATGATCAAAACAAAATTTTAATGGTAGAAAAAGCTTTAAAAAGCCAATTAAAACATTTGAGTATTACCCCTAGTGAAAAATCAGTTACTGATATAAAAGATTTAGTCATATAACAGTCTCTAGTTAAAACCTAGTAGGCTCCTTGTTGGGCCATCCACATCCACTTTCAATGGCTTCCAGGTAGCCTTGTAGGAAGAGACAAAACCTACTAGTCAGGCCGTGACTTGTATATGTCCTTGTGTCTAAGAATTAATCGGTTTCATGAAATATTAAGTTATGATCTTCTTAATCATCTGATCTATAGGCCAATGAGCCCCAGACTAGTGACTTGAAATCAATCCAACCAATGTAAGTGCCCCAAAAGTCTAACCCTATATTCTGTATCCATGACAGACTCTTATGCAAGATAAATGTGAATGCACACCGACACCAAGTCACGGACTATCCATCTTGATCTAAGTTAGTTCCCTTACATAGGATGAGCATACATCTAATGATAGAATGTCTACATTTGTGTTCTACATGCTTGTGACAGTCATGTGGTCTATGTAGGGCACTAAGATTCATGGACCACAACCCCCTTGGTTAATGGCTATTGTGTCCAATATCTAGTTCTTAAGGACTCCCGACATACTCACTCCTCAATCAATGCATATAGATGTAAATTCAAGGAGACACTATACATTAAAGGCATATTAAGGTGTCCATGTGGGACTCATATGATCATCTTGATCTACGACTAAGATCAACCCTGTTCCAACTATATGGTCAGTGGATCAGAGCTCACATTGATTTTTAGGGCACATATTCCAACATGCATTTCATAAAACATATTTGTTAAAAACATCTTAATTGGTAATCACTAAATTTTAAAATTACCACCAATGGATGAAATAAGCAACTCTTTTCAAATCTTGTCCATTAAGGCAACTAATATTGAATCAGGTAGTCATCACAATATTTAATCTTGATAAATTGAGGCAAATCACGCTCACAAATTTCAACTCTCTATTATATATGTTTCTAATGAGATACAATTTCACTTACTCATAACATATGTACGCACTGAAAGAGTAGTAGAAAAAAAAATTGTATAACAAAATGATTAATAAAAAATAAATGAGATTTCTAAATATTTATATATAAATTCGATTAAACTAAATCCTACTGGTCAAATACATTTATGGGATCGACCAATCTCATAAAAGTCACATATTCCTTAAATAGCTAACGTAGATGGTCGTGAATAGACCAGTAGATAAAACTGAAATTGTGCGAAGTGGTGGGCTCGTGCTCTATATGTGCGGAAGCTTGTCGGAGCTATAGAATGAATGCTAGTTCTAGATGGTGGTGATTAGGACTAAATAAAATTTATATATTTTAAATTCGCAAATGCTTACTTAAGCTAATTTTTAATTAAACTAGGTAAATCAATTAATTCTAAGGTTTTCAAGCCAATAGAGGGTTTAATCACATATATTACAAATCATATTCTAATGAAGCAACTAGTCTATAAATGATAGTGTACATGTGCGTGTGAGATGTGCAACTATTAACTAATAACATTCATCTAATCATGCATACATAGAATTCATCAGTCCATCACATAAGCATAATTAAACAAGTGCTCAAATGACAATCCCAAACACAAGCATATATAGTGGTTCAATTTTCCTACTCCACTATCGACAGACGTACTCAACACATAAGTGTTTCAAATTTTACTAGTAGCGGTATTAAATCAGTGCACCTCTAACATTTATAATCCTACACATGAACCAACTCCCTTGGATGCTTACATGGTTTTCTATGGGATAGCCATAAATATTGGTTCTAGTCCAAGGACCTACATTTACTTATATCGAGGCTCCCACAAAGACTAACACGAACACACCTCTTTCGGTGGCCTACACAATGACTTAATTTAGGTCCTACACAAGAACCAAAGTCCTACACAAGAACCTAATCGAGTTTAGAAATTAAACTCTAACACTCAATCCTATATAAGGAATGAGTATATGTAGACTCTTAAAATGATAACCTTACTTGTCGGATTGAGTCCCATTGATGCGTCGTCTCGGGTTGCTTGATTGTTGCTCTCTCGTGCTTCAATAAGCTCCCATTGTGCTCCTCTGATCATGATGCCAATGCATCGCAAATACTTCAACTCTAAGATCAAACACCTTGCTACAATGCTTCTTTAAGGTAACCAAGGTAATAGGAGGTTGGGTGAATCTCCTACAACTGATGATCTTCATAAAATTTTATACAGTGAGTTAACTATAGGCACAATGCCTAATCTCTAGAAATATGAAAGTTCAACCACATCTTCAAATAGGATTATGGAACACTCATCAGAGTGAATGACCACAAGAATATTGACATGAAACTTTTTGGATTGATATATATAATGTGTAGTATAAGTGAGAAAACACTTAGCCTCTGTTTGCACCAACAACCCTTGCTTCTAAACACTATAAACAATTTTGTTTTCCTTGTTTTACCATAATCTTATATTATACTCATATATACAATGTTACACCCGAAATAGAAAACAAATCGCACAATTACGAAGAATCATGCGCGTTGTCGATCTAAGCATCGATCGAGCAACTTTTGATCGATCAAGCCTCCATGTTCAATCAATCGAACATGCTCAAAAGTTTCCAGTAAGCAAACTAAAAAAATAAAAAATTTCGATCAATCAAATTGAGTGGTCAATCAAACAAGGACTCCTATTTCAATATAGATTAAGGGCACATTATTTCAACGAAAGGCACTATCACGGCTTGAACTTGATCAAAACTATTATGAAGTCCATTGGTATGCTTAAATCCAAATAATCTAATTACAAAAGTAAGCTTGGACAATCTTTACATCCTCCTGAAAATAGGTTTTCGCATTTTCTCTTTGGTGCAAGTCCAACCTCTTTGGATCATCACAGAAATGGGTCTTTGTAAGAAAATGTCCTGAGCTTTGAAATAGCTCCTCTACGAGGATAAAGGCTACCAAATAGCTTACAGAGGTGTTACCAAAATCCACCGTTTCCATTTTTTAAAAATTATTATTATTATTTTTAAATATTATATCAGTTAGCTTGTTAGTACACAACACTGACAGTTCACACTTCGCTGTTAGCCACCCCCACTTGGAAATGGATACCAAGACCTCATTGTTGAAACGAGGTATCTTTCACTCCGTCTACCACTTGAGCTATGGATCAGGGGGCATCTACCGTTTCCTCTTGTCGAAGTGATTCCTTCAAAGTAAAAGATAAAATGATAATAGGATTTCGATAATAGCAGGGATAAAAGTTATTGAATTTTGATTAGAATAACTTCCATCTTTTGTCAACAAAAAGATAGTAAAACAAAATTAATTTTGTAATAATGGTCACTCAAAAGGGGGAAAAGGCAAAAGGGTTAATAGAATGAGGTAAACACATGTATCATACAATTACAAGATTTAGGCTTTAGAGATTGGGCCATGTTTATTGATCCAAACCGTTGGTATGATCGGCCTCACTGTGGATGATCCATGTAGTGACAATCCCCCCATTTGGAAAAAGTCATGAGTCTTCAGTTGGTTGTCAGCAGATGGACGGTTGAGAAAGAAACTACGTGGTGGTGGACATCCAACCAAAGAAAAGAGTCCAAGGTAGTCAATAGCTTGAACTTTTGCAAGTGGGTCATTTTAGTGCATGGGACCTCCATAGTGAGTCCCATTGTATCAACGGTTTGGATCTTTCAATCACGGACACTTGTTTGTTAGAATTGGACCATTGGGTGTTTTTCATTCTTAACCATCCATTAATGTCCACCAATCCGATGGTTAGATAATCAAGTAAGCAGTCATTTTGGTTCATAATTCATCTAAATCTATAACCATAATTTGGCCAGTTTAATGTAACAAAGTTATATGTCAAGTATGCAATTTATAAAAACAATTTTTAAAGTGCCTGTGTATCATCCGTCAAAGTCTGCCAGCGTATCAAAAGATTTTTTTTTTCCCAGGGGATTAGACTCCTGTAATGGTTCGCCATATATATATATATATATATGGAAAAGGTTCTATGCAGTCATGCTCACGGGAACTTCCCATGAGGTCGAGCTGTGTGGGCCCCACTATGATGCATGTCAACCATCAACACCGTGCATTTGATGGGTCCCCTTTAAATTATGGGATATCCCAAAGATCAGCCGCATACGGAACTTAGGTGGACCATACCATCTAAAATCATGTGAAGACATACCTAAAACATATAAAAGCACTTGCAAGGTCCCACCTGAAATTTGGATGCATCTGAAACTTGGTCTGACCCCTTATCCAAGTAGGACACACACAATGGATGGGCCGGATTTGTGAACCACATCTCGGTAGGCCCAACAAATGATTATGAGTGTTTTAATGGAAGGTAACCCCTCTCAACTTTTGTATGGGGTGTGGCCCACACAAGTCATGCATTGACTTGATTTTTAAGCCCTAGGCTCACCATGGAATGATTCATCTGATTGATGGGGTAGATGGTCGACACGCATCACAATGGGGCTCACACAACTCAACCTCATGGGAAGTTCCCATGAACTCACCGCATAGAACCTTTTACCCCACACACACACACACACACACACACACACACACACACACACATATATATATATATATATATATATATATATATATATATATATAGTAAAAGGTTCCACGCGGTCGAGCTCATGGGAACTTCCCATGAGGTCGAGCTATGTGGACCCCACAGTGATGTGTGTCAAACATCAACACCATGCATTTGATGGGTCCCCTTTAAATTATATGACATCCCAAAAATTGGCCGTATATGGAACTCAGGTGGGCCATACCATCTAAAATCATGTGTAGACATGCCTAAAACACATAAAAGCACTTGGTGGGCCCCACCTGAAATTTGGATGTTTTTGAAACTTGGTCTGACCCCTCATCCAAGTGAGACACACATAATGGATGGGCTGGATTTGTGAAACACATCTTGGTGGGCCCAACAAATTATTATGAATGTTTAAATGGACGGTAACCCTTCTCAACTTTTGTATGTGGTGTGGCCCACACAAGTCATGGATTGACTTGGTTTTTAATCCCTAGGCCCACCATGGAATGTGGCATCTGACTGATGGGTTAGATGTTTGACATGCATCATGGTGGGCAGCTCGACCTTATGGGAAGTTCCCATGAGCTCGACTGCATATAACCATTTCACATCAACACCGTCCATTTGATGGGTCCCCTTTAAATAATGGGATATCCCAAAAATCTGCAGCATACGGAACTCAGGTGGGCCATACCATCTAAATCATTTAAAGACATGCCTAAAACATATAAAAGCAATTGGTGGGGCCCACCTAAAATTTGGATGCATCTGAAACTTGGTTTGACCCCTCATCCAAGTGGTACACATATAATGGATGGGCTGGATTTGTGAACCACACCTTGGTGGGCCTAACAAATGATTATGAATGTTTTAATGGAAGGGTAACGCCTCTCAAATTTTGCACTTGGTGTGGCTCACAAAAGTCATCAATTGACTTGATTTTTAAGACCGAGTTCCACCATGGAATGGGGCATTTGACTGATGGGGTAGATTTTTGACAAGCATCACAGTGGGGCCCACACAACTCAACCTCATGGGAAGTTCTCATGAGCTCGACCACATGAAACCAGTTCCCTACATATATGGAAAATGGTACCGTGAGGTCCCCCACTATGATGTGTGTTGTGTGTTGGACATATGCATCATGCATTTGATGGGTCCGCTCCAGGTTATGGGATATCTCAAAAAATCAGTTGTATATGGAACTCAAGTGGGTCTCACCGTATAAAACTGTGTGAAAACATCCTAAAACATTTAAAAGAACTTGGTGGGCCCATTAAGTTTTGGATACGGCTGAAACTTCGTGTGACCCCTCATCCAAGTGGGATACACATAATGGATGGGCCGGATGTCTGAATAACATCTCAGTAGACCCTATATAAACAATCATGAAGGTTTCAATGGGTGGGTAACAACTATCAACTCTTGTTTGTGGTGAAGCCTACTCGAGTCATGGATTAACATGATTTTTAGGCCCATATCCCACGATTTGTAAGATTCGTGAGATAATTTACTATAGGAAAAATTACTAAAATCAATGTTGGGGATTGGTTCTGCGGAATCACACAGATCTAGATCTAGGATAATAATTCAATAGTAACAAGCAATCACAGGAGAACATAAAGATTTAACGTGGAACACCCTTGCGGGAAAAAACCACGGCACAAAGCGTCAGAAATCCACTATGAAATAGAAATTACAAGAGAGAGGACTTACCCGATTTGAACAATCTCAAATTTCACCCTTGCTACACCCTTTGATAACCCTAGAACCCTTTTAGAAAGTTTTAGAATAGACCTACGGACCCCTATTTATAGTTTAGGAAACTCTACTTACGCACCTAGTCTTAAAAAGTCCGGAAACCGCCTCAAATTTACACAGTCCGCTCAGGATCTGCGTAACCTCGACTAGTCGAAGGAGGGCCTCGACTGGTCGAGCAACCCGCTCGATCGGTCGAGCCTAACCCTCGACTGGTCGAGATTGATGGACACCCAAAAAACGAGCTCGCTGGACTTTGAGTCGAGCGGGCGTCGACCGGTCGAGCTATGCTCTCGACCAGTCGAGCGTCCCCCAAATATGTCAGATTTAAGACATACTTCTGACAACAATCTCCACTATGTCTTCAATCTTCAACCGTATAGCTCCTTGACCTCTTCTCTTATCTCTTCATCGTATCATAACTTCAATTAACGCTTCTTGTGCACACTCCACCTTCTTTTACCCCATCGCCAAGCCCAGAGATTGCACAGAACTTGAACTTCTTTGTAGGAATAACATTCGTGAGCATGTCTTCTGGATTCATGCTGGTGTGAATCTTTTCTAGCGTGACACCTCCTTCCTCAAGCACCTGTTGGATAAAGTGGTGACGAACATCAATGTGTTTAGTACGTGAGTGATAAACAGAATTTTTAGCCAAATTGATAGTGCTCTCGCTATCACAGTTAACTGGCATGGCCTCCTGCTGAAGTCCAATTGATTTATCATGCCTCTGAGCTAAACACCTTCTTTAAACGCTTCCGCCACTGCCATATATCTTGCTTCGGTCGTGGAAAGAGCCACCACGGACTGAAGCTTCGACATGCAATTAATTGCTCTACCCGATAGTACAAACGAGTATCCTGAAGTAGACTTCCTGAAATCTATACTGCCTGCGTAGTTGGAATCTACATACCCTACCAACTTTGTCCCTATTTTCTTAAAAGTTAAGACGTAGTCTTTCGTACCTCGAATGTATCGAAGTAACCATTTCACTGCTTCCCAATGTTGTTTGCCGGGGTTTGACATGTATCTGCCAACAACACCGACTACCTGTGAAATATCTGGTCTTGTACAGACCATGACATACATTAAACTGCCAACCGCATTCGAGTAAGGCACATGAGACATAACTTGCTTTTCCTCATTTGATCTAAGACATTGTTCTGAGGAAAGCTTGAAGTGAGCCGCGTGGGGAACACTCACCGGCTTTGCTTGGTCCATCCCATACTTGATCAACACATTTTCAAGGTATTCTGCCTGTAATAACCAAAGCCTTCTCTTCTTCTTGTCTCTATGAATATCTATGCCAACAACCCTTTTTGCAGCCCTCAGATCTTTCATCTCGAATGTCCCTGATAACCGAGTCTTCAGTACGTTGATTTCAGACATATCATGACAGACGATTAACATATCATCAACATACAGTACTAGGATGATGAATTTTTCATCACTCAGTGTCTTGTAATAGATACAGTGATCGTATTCACTTCGAGTAAATTTCTGACTCATCATGAAAGAATCAAATTTTTTATACAACTGCCTAGGCGACTGTTTTAGGATGTACAACGACTTCATTAACTTGCAAACTTTTTTCTCTGCCCATTTAACTTCGTAGTCCTCTGGTTGCTTTATGTAGATCTACTCTTCCAATTCTCCGTGCAGGAATGCAGTCTTAATATCGATCTGTTCCAGCTCGAGATCGTATTGGGCAACCAACGCCAACACGAATCTGATAGATACCTGCTTAACCACCGACGTGAATATCTCTGTGAAGTCGATTCCTTCTTTCTGAGCATAATCCTTCGCTACCAACCTTGCTTTTTATCTATCTGTTCACTCCCCAAGTATAGGGTTGTGATGTAGTAATAAACTCGGTAAGATCGAGGTCGAATCCCACAAGGACTGATCGTCACAACTCAAATTCACGATTCTTCTTAACTAATTCAACTAAAAATTGAACGAATTACTAACACAAATTTATGAAAAAATAACTATTGAGAATAGGGAAGAAAATTTAATCAGAGAAATAGCACTAGGACTTTCGAATCCACCCCTAATTATCCTAACCATTGTTTTGTCTGTTGATTCACCTTAATTTAGATTGATACCACTTATATAGAGAAAGCACAATCTGTGTCCTTGATCGGGCATACAGAATGTCTAATTCCTTTAAGCAATGCCATGAATAACGTATCCCATGTCCTTGGTCGGGCACATGGGATGTATAGTTCATTAAAACACCCTGTTTCTTCCTCTATAGGTACCTGTTCATGATCAGACACAAGCACCTAGAATAAGCATCCAGACAACATGCATATATAGACTCTGGTCGAGTTCATAGATGGAGAAGTATAGAATTTAAACCAATCAAGCCCACTTAGAGAAAGAAACACACCAATCAAATCAAAGTAAAATCATAATATAACAAGAGTATTCAAATTAGGGGCTTCATCTCAGCCCTAGCCGAGAGATTAGTTACCCATAAAATCCATTAAAAAGATGGATGAACAAAATTCATAAAAACAGAACATTAAACCAATCAATCTCTCTCTCTCTCTCTCTCTCTCTCTCTCTCTCTCTCTCTCTTCTCTGGATCTGGAATTCCTTGCTTCTGAATTTCTGAATGCCTTTCTCATGTCCAAAATCCTCTTTTATAGCTGCTGGAGGCGGTGGAAGGCTGGAATCGGTCGTGTAGTTGTCGTAGCAGAATTCGCATAACCTTTTCCGTAGCCACCTTCTGGGCTTCATAAGTCCCTTGTTCTTGGCACTTTATCCGTAAAATCAACGTCTCCTGGGACGTTTTTAGCCGGCCTATACGATGGACGGAGCAGATCTTCCATCTGATCAAAGATGGTGGCCCACAATCACCTGGAAAAACTCTTTCCACGATCGTGCGTAAGCCTACGCACGTGGCTTCGCTGACGTGATTGGTGGGCCCCACAGAGGTTTTTTCAGAGAAATCCATCCCGTCCATTAGGTTGCCCTTGAAATTTCGGTAAAAACCGGACAGTTTTGGTTGTCCTTTGATTCGGTCCAGAGAAAAAATCACGTCAAGATCAATTTTGACGTTGCAGAGGAGCCCTTTTTTGGCCTCTGTACTAAACACGTGTACACGCATGGATACAAACTATCAGCATGGGTTTGAAGATTTCAAACCCCTCTACACGATGGTCGGTCCGGATCAGCTTTATGGGTGATGGGTGGGGCCCACTACCTTCCGCAAAACGTCCAGCGGCGTCGTTCGCTGCTGCCGAAAACGGCAGCTTCCGTTTTCGAAAAGTCGGTCACGACTTTTGAATTGAAACGTGGTTAGCGCTGCTGACTGATATGGTGCGGCTCGACCACGTATATACACCATGTACACACGTACATACGGGCCCACCGTAATGTTTGTGAGAAATCTGCACCGTCCATCTTCTTTGTCTCCCAGATTAAGGCGTTGAATTCGAAGTTGAAGTATTTTCAGATGTCAGGTGGGCCCAGAATCAACGGATTATGGGCTGATTTGTCAGTTGGGGCACTTTCATAGTAATCCGAGGGCTGAAATTTGAAATGTACGGTTAATTTATGTCCCTAATCCCATGTATAAAGTTTTGAGCCAATCAGATAGAGGGAACCATGTGATCTTGCATTCTGGACCAATTTCGGGTCTCTTTAACGTGAACGGCTTGATTTTCTCGGATTCCTGTCGTGTAAATCCGTTGATCTTGGTTTTCTGAAGTCCGTCCCTTGCTCTGGTAATTTCGGAGCATCAAATCCATGCTTTTAACATCATTTTTCAATACACGCTCCTGATTTCATCCTGTAATAAAAACACAATTAAAATATGGCATTAAGCTTTATCATGTATGTAAAATCAGGTAATAGTCGGGGTCTGAGATGCAATATTCGACCCTCATCACAACCCCCGACCAGCATTTTGCTAGTCCCGAGCAAAACATGCGAAAAATAATTTCAAAAATAAAAGACAATTCCTATAAACTCAAGTGACTTGTGAACAGATAGTTGAGATGTGAAAATTCTAAAATTCATGAATGGTGAGAAGATTTTTCTCCTGAAATCAAGCTTACAGTAAACTTCATAATCAAGTTCAAAATATTAATCCATTAATTAGAACAATTTTAAACATTGAGTTCCATGAGTGTATAGTGTAATCTCGGCTTACAATCATTAAAAGATCCAATTGTCAATTTCATGATATCATTAGTAATTCGTGACAATCAAACCTGAAACCAACACTAGCATTTTAGATCATCTTTTCGTTCTATCAGCATTTGATTTCCTTTATAAACAGTGGTGTCAAGGAGGGGAATCAAATCCGCACCTATAGGGAGCAAACCTATGGTGAAAACTTGTCGCCTAACTCTTTTCTCATGTCAACTATGGGAAATCGAATCTTCATCTATAGGGAGCAAACCTATGATGACGATTATGCGACTTATTCTTTCAATTCTTCTTTATAAACTGATGCTAAAAATTTTATTTTTCAGGCTGGTTCCTTTCATGCTTAGTGATTACCAAATTACCATTTAATATCGAACTGAAAACTTAATGTGTAAGTGAGATCTGATATGTGCAATCCTGGCTCAATCAATGTTTACAACTTTTAAACATGGATTAACAATTCAAACTTAAGTGTGAAATCCGCCAGACAACTGAATCCAAGAGTCATAAATTACTCACATTCTGTATCTTGTAATTTCAAAATCACAACTATCCTTCAAAATCACTTTGAATTCAACAGAAATTCCAGAAAAATTTTAAAAATTTTCACAATTTTGCTCAAGACCAAGAAAATACTGATTAGGTAACCTAATCTCCCACCCCCAACCTAAAACCTACATTGTCCTCAATGTAAAAGAAATAAGCATGTAATGCACATGAGACAACGAAAAGAAAAGAGGAGTGAGGGAAAGATAGTACCTGAATGGAGAATCAAGAAGCTTGCTCAAAAATATCAAACATAAAAGCAGGTCAGCACAAGAGAGATATCAACAAAAACAAAACAAAAAAATAGTAAAAATAAAATCCTAAAAAGAAAATCCTACCTATACCACTTTCGCAGGTGCTCTCGATTGCATTTAGCGTATGCAACGGGCCTTTAAACCCCTAGGTTACCCCTAGTGGACGAGTTGTAGTCTCGTGAGGGTTTGCAGTAATGTTACCCACAAACATTGAACTAACTAACAAGGAAAAAGAAATAAAATGAAACGCTGGGTTGCCTCCCAGGAGCGCTAAGTTTAACGTCTTCAGCCAGACAAGAACGGACCATGAATGAACTAATCTTTATAACCAGGGTCCACCAAACAAATTACCTCAACACCTTGATTAACCAATCCTAGATAAGTGATGTGAGTTCTCATGAACTGTGCTATCTGAAATGAGGTAACTGATACTGTCGTCAAATAGTTTAAGGACTTCTGCTCGAACGACTTCTTCAATGTTAGGATCACGCTTCCTTTGCATTTCACGCGATATTCCCGCAGCATGATCCATACGTACAGTGGGGCATACTCCCTGTATTTCCGCTATCCTCCGTTCAATTGCTGCCTTATATGCTCCAAGAACATTAAGCAGCCTGCTCTCTTTTGCCTTCGCAGAGTTAGAAACTGTGCTGTCAGAAAGAGTCTCAGAGGGATGAAGAGGTTCCACTTTTGCTCTCCATCTTTCAGTCTCCAATATAGGAGTAGAGTCGAGCAGTGCATTGACTTCGTGGATGGGACTATCTATGTCAAAATCCGTGCCATATTGTGCTAAGCAGGTCTCAAGTGGATCTTCAAAAGATTTACTGAAGGAGTCCTGCACTAGACTCTCGATCATGTTCACTTCAAATATGTCGTCCAAATCTGCGGATTGTTGTCCTGCATTAAAGACATTGAGTTTAATATTCATGTTACCAAAGGACAACTTCATAACTCCATTCCGGCAATTTATAATAGCATTAGATGTGGCCAAAAATGGACGACTCAAGATGACCGGGATCTGACTAGTCGGATTCCGGACAGGCTGAGTATCTATAACTATGAAATCCACTGGAAAATAAAATTTATCAACCTGGATTAACACATCTTCAATAACACCACGGGGCACCTTGCAGATCTATCAGCTAGTTGTAATGTTATTTTAGTCGGTTTCAACTCACCAAGTCTTAGCTTGTAACAACCCGACTTTTCAGGACCCGAGTACACGACCTGTTTCCCAAAAACCCGAGTGTTAACCTTAAAGGATGGTCAAATTCCAGCGTACATTTTTTTTTCTTTTATCAGAGTAAGCAAATGAGCGTAGTGTGGACTAATCGACATAAAGAAAATTTTCATTATCATTCCAATATACAAGAAGCTGCCCATAATGACTTATACAAACCTATGTCTCTAAATTTCAACAAGTACAAGATTTGTAAGAATTTAATACACGAAGAATAACAGAAAGCATATAAATATAAGCCGCCAGATCATGCGGCTCCTCCATAAAAATATGGCCATGCATCCTTGGCGATCGTACCCTGCTCCTCATCAAATCTGAACATGCATATCACTAAAGCCACCTGTACCACCTGTACGGTTGTATATTTGATGGATGAGTGGCCAACTCAGTGTGAACTCCCCTCAAGATTACACACCGCCGCATTAGATAAGCATAGTTATAAAATAAAGCATACAAAACAGTATATGATGCAGATCTTATTATGTGCATGGATGTATGGAATGCGTTCACGCCCCGGGGATGCTCATCCGTGCGGACAGGGCCGCCGCCCATGCAATCATCGAACCTGGGAAGCATCAACCAGTCGGAATCATCGAACCTGGGAAATATCAACCAGTCGGAAATAATACGTAGCCCACGTACGATAGCAATATATGCTGGTCTGTGCGATGTATGCATGATTAGCCAGTCCATTATTAATCCAATTACACTCAGCAGGTTTAATAAGCTCAAAGGTCACTACGGGGAGCTCAGAGCCCAGCGTAGGCCGACAGCTCAGGCACAGTGTCCCATTCCACCATCCCTGACTCATGAGGTTACCACCTTAGGACGTTTAATGGAAACCCATCGACTAGTGGCCAATCATATTACAACATATGGGGCTTAGCATCGCTTGGTTGTACGGTGTAAAACATCAAACCCATGTAAAGAAGATATTAAATAAAATCACGTAGGGCGAGTATCAAAATATGCCACATAGGGCAATTATCAAAACCATACGATAAAGACCATCTTTAAAAATCATTGGGCACAACAACCCTGGATGGTAGGCCCACATCAATGATCCATCTAGACCACCACTCAATAACCACTGAGTCGAAGGTCCATTACGATCACAACTAGTCAAGTTACATCCCGAGTATGGGTGTACATTCATATGTGAGAATTTCCCACTAATGTACCAGTTTAAGTTCCGTAAGCAATCCATAAATAATCCACAAGTATGAACAATTATACAGGATAATCATAAAGCATGTAAGACAACAATTTACTTTCTACCAGCTAATACATGTGATTATAAAGGGAGATATCAATTATGAATTTAAGTAAAAACTATAACTTAAGCTAATGAGAAGATGGAAAGCTCAAGGGGAAGAATCATCACCTTATACTTGGAATCGCCTACTAGTGTCGCAAAGTGCTTGCGCCTTTAGAATTGAATCCTAACACAATTCATGAACTTGTACCGTTAGATCCAAGTTCTTCATACTACCTAGGGTTATCTTTTAGGGTTTTAGTTATCTTTAGGATTTACATCCTAGGGTTTAATTCTAAGAGTAGAACTTATGATGTATGTGCAACTTAAATACAATATAATTGTAATATGGTTAGTTACAATTTAACTTTAATGATACAACTATTATTAGTGACCCTAGTAATAATTAGTATTAAAAATTGTAATAAAATAGTATAACCTATCATTAAAGATAATATGTTTAAGTGATGGACACCATGCCAATATCGCTAATGGTAGTTTCATTTACAACAACTAATATTATCGTAACATGTTAATAGTAATCATCATGATGATAATTAATATTATGATAATATTTAAGAATGGTAAGTAAATTACACTATTCACTAATTTTAATTCCATTTATTATAACTAGTTCTGGCATAAATTATCCATCAATGGCTAATCATATATAATATTAGCAATCCTAATAATAAGAGTGCAACAGTGACATTAATAAAATGAGGCATGTCTAGTCTAGAAAGAAAGCATTGACTCATCGAGTCGACTCAGTCGATTTGGACTCGGTTGGAAAGGTTACCTGATGACGGTGCCTAGCATTATGATCGGGATTGGGAGCCCCAATGTAGATGATCCGCTGACTGAGCAAGGCCCCCGAATGGCATGGGATTCGGTCATCCCTGACTCAGTGAGTTGACTCGGTTTCAAACCGAGTTGACCCGAACTCCCTCATTCCTCCTTCTCCTTTCTTTTCTTTTTTCCACTCTTTTCCTTCTTCTTTCTTTTCTCTTTTCTTCCTTCTTCCCAGCTATTGGGAACACCCAACAAAACTTGCCAACTCAGCCTGACTCAACCAAGACAGCCCAACTCGCCTCTCTCACAAATCTCCTCCCTCCTTCCTTCTTCCCTCTTCCTGCTTCTCTCTTCTCCTTTGTTTGTTATAGACCCGTCAGCGGCAGTGGGCCCTGTCGACTCGGCCTGGATGAGCCGGCCATGGTGGTAGGTGCAATAGCCGCACCACCCCATCTCATCTTACTTCTACTTCTTCCTATCTTCCTCCTTTCTTCACTCTCCCTCTCTGTAAACAGCTGAGATGATCCTGGACTGAGTCCAGTGGCACCAACAGCAGCGTTGAATGAAGAAAACCGTTGAGGGAGACGACAGCCATCAATGGCGTTTTGCAACCGGCCGCACCTAAGACGGCAGCAGCCGCTGCTTCTCCTCTAACTCTCTCTCTCCCTTCATCTCACTTTTCTTTCTTCTTCTATTTTCTTTACACTTCAGATTTGGAAGCCGCTACCTGACAGCGCCTGTAATGGTGCAAGTCAGACGGGGAAGACGACATAGCTCTAATGGCGGATCAAAATCCGGCGGGTCTTTCCTCATTCTACCTGTTGTGGACTGCTCTAATGGACCCCAGGAAGCTTGGAGAATAGAAGAAATGAAGCTCAGATGAGCTTTTCTCGGTGGGTTCTGAGATAGAACGGAAACGGTGATTTTTTTCATGGACGGCTGCAAGAATGGAGGTCGAGCTGTTGTTGCTTGATCCAGCCCTTTTTATTTGTTAACCCTAACTTCCCAGCACCGTCGGATCAGTAACAGGTGGCTCGGATTTTCTCTGACGGAAACCACTTGCAAGGCCGAAACCATTCAGGTTTTGGTTTGCTGTGGGCGGAAACCCTATCCCACGTGGATGGCTTGGATTTGTCTAAGGAGGAGAGTTGTGATTGGAGGAGAGATCCTCACATGGATCGCTCGATCGGCAGCAACAAGAGAAACGGAAAGTTTCTGTTTTTAGAAAAATTGGTTTTCCATAGACTGGATGTGCCTGGGATTGTGTTCATACGTGCATGCAACCACGGGTAAAAACACCTAAGGTTTGGTCAGAAGGATCGTCCAAATCAGATGGACGATTCAGATCATGAAGATGGGTCTCCCTGGTGGGCCACCATTGAAACCAACGGGTGTCAGTCCGTTCGCTGTAAGAAAAAAAACGGAAAGGAAATCCTTTCCTATTGCGGGAGAATGCGGGTCAGACCCGTCTAACTGGGTTCTCAGGTTCAGTGCACCGCGAGTGCGTGTGTGACCCATGCACATGCGGAAAGACTGTGGGGCCCACTGAGATGTTTCGATGAAATCCACACCGTCCATAAGGCTCTAGGGGCCTAAATGGGTCCCTATGCTAAGGATCAAGCATATCTAAGATTTAGGTGGGCCATACTAACAAAACTAAGGTCTTTTAGAACTGGTTGCATTGATTCGATGGTCGGATCACATCCAAACCCATGATCAACGGTTGGAAAGGTCCCAGGGTTCATTTAAAGCTTTCATTAACCAATATTAATATGTATTTACTTATAATTAAAATAATCAGAAACTCATACATATATTAATAAAATTTTTAATATTAACATTCTACTAATCACATATTTACTAATATATAATTCTTAATATACAATATCATATTACACATACATGTGGATTGAAAATTGTATAATGTCTATTAAAATCACATTGCTAAATAATATACCATCTTATTTAAATATCTAATAAATTTTTGTACATATGTTTAATACTATGTTGATATTTATATTTAAATTATATATTGAAAAATTATTATCCACTATGCTTGGTTGATATAATATTACTTCCACAAAAATATGTATGTATCACTCTATTACAATTCACCTTCATACATTACTATATGTTATATAGGTTATCAAAATTTATCTGTAATAATAATAATAATATATTATTATTATTGTTTTCTATGTTTGTGTAAAGTTTATCATATAATAAATAAAGGAAATATACTTACTAAATATTATTAGAGTACCACTTAGACAGATGGGTCCATATATGGATGAGGACTATTTCAACAATCGGATTTAAACTAGGATGAACGTGAACGTTTACTTAAGCCTGACTTGAATTTATACTAAGTTTGGTTATACGGTAACACCCGAATACTGAAAAGTATGGGGTGTTACATAGCTGCTCATAAACCGAATATGGTAACAAATTGACGCTCGCCCCTAAATCAAGCAATGCCTTCCCGATCTTATGATCTCCTATGCCGCAAGAAATGGTAGGAGCTCCTGGATCCCTAAATTTAGGAGGAGTGTTACGTTGAATCATGGAGCTAAGCTGCTCTGCAAGGAAGACTTTCTTATGAACATTCTTCTTACGCTTTTGAGTGCATAAATCTTTAAGAAACTTAGCGTAAGGAGGGACTTGCTTGATAGCGTCAAGCAATGGAATGTTGACTTGCACTTTTTTAAACACATCCAAGATTTCATTAAAGTTGTTTCTTTTCTTCATTGGTGCCAGACGTTGAGGAAAGGGTGCTTTGGGCACGTAAGGTGGCACGTCAGCGGCTCTTGGAGAGTCAGAGAGTTTTTGGACTTTGGATGCATTGGTGTGTCTCTCTGCTTCACCTTGATCTTCTGTTTTAGAACTTGATTCATCCCTAGGCATCTCTATTCTGTTTTCAATCTGTTTGCCTGACCTAAGGGTAATGATCGACTTGGCTTGCTCATGGTATTGCCCTTGATTGGAGTTAGAGCCAATCTCATACTGTCCCTTTGGATTCGCCACAGGTTGGCCTGGGAACTTACCCTTCTCTCTCTCACTCAATGTGGCAGCTAGTTGACCCATTTGTACTTCCAGCTTGGCAATGGATTGCGCATTTGCATGTAAGCTTTGCTGGTTGGCTAGTAAGGTTTGTTGGGTGTCTTTTTGGAATTGGAGAGAACTTTGCATAAAAAGATAGAGTGTATCCTCAAGAGATGGTTTCCTTGATTGTGCAGGCGGTTGTTGATATTGCGGAAACTGCTGAGGTTGCATAGGAGGATTTTCAGATGATCCTCCTTGTTGTGGTCCCTTTGCCCAAGAAAAATTTGGATGTCTAGCCCACCCTGGGTTGTATGTGTTCGAGTAAGGATCATTCCCAAGTTTTTGAAAAGTATTCATAGCATGTACTTGTTCAGAGAGAAGTTCTGGGGATGCTGCACCAGATGGACAAGACTGCATAGGATGGGCAGGGCTAGAACATATGGCACAAGCCTCGGCTTGAGTTTGTGGAGGTCCATTATACAACATCAGAGCATCAACCTTCTTGGTCAGGCCATCAATCTTGGCATGGAGGTCTGGCGTGACTCCTATCTCATATATACCACCTCTCTTTTGTGGTTGGGGACTTCTGTCATCTCTATTTGAATGGTCCCATTGCTAGAAATTTTCACACAAGGTTTCAAAGAAGTTCCATGCTTCAATATCACTTTTGGTCATGAATGACCCTCCACTGGTGGCATCAACCATGCGACGGTTCTGGGGTGTCAGACCGTCATAGAAGTATTGAACCTGTTGCCACTTTTCAAAACCATGGTGTGGACATTTAAGAAGTAAGTCCTTCCATCTTTCCCAACATTCATGAAAGTGCTCTCCCTCTTTTTGTGTGAAATTAGTGATTTCTCTACGAAGAGCATTTGTTTTGTGAGCAGGGAAGAACTTGTTTAAGAACTTCCTAGACAATTGGTCCCATGTAGTGATAGACCCAACTCCTAGAGAATTCAACCATGCTTTCGTCTTATCCTTCAAAGAAAAAGGAAAAAGGCGCAAACGGATCGAATCGTCTGAAAAGTTTTGAAACCTAAAGGTAGAGCAAATGTCTAGGAATTCTTTCACATGATGATATGGGTCCTCCTTGTCTAACCCATAAAAGGAAGGCAACAACTGTATGACCCCAGTCTTAAGTTCAAAGTGTGCTGCCGTGGTGGTGGGCAACACTATGCATGAAGGCGCATTGAATTGGACAGGAGCTGAATAATCTCTAAGAGCTTTAGTTCCATTCTCTTCTGCCATTTCAAATAGGATGTTTCTAAATCTTCTACGAAAAGTTCTTTCTATTTCAGGATCAAAAGGTGCTAGTTCTATGTTTAGGGATCTACGTCCTAGCATAAACTATGTTATTACAATGTAAGAAAGAAAACTAAACTAAGAAGCAACCTAAGAGAAATAAAACTAGAACTAGAAACTATGAGATTCTAAAACAAATTAAAACTATGTACATAAGAATGGGAAGAAAGAACCCAGAAAAGGAGATGATTGATGTCAGAAGATTTCAGAAGCTCCTCCTTCACTTAGTAGCTTCCTTCCTCAATTCCTGTAAATAAAAACAAAAACAAATCAAGTTTCCTAAAATAACGATAGAAAAATCCTAAGCAACGGTTAATTTCTAAAGAAAAAGAAAGTTTCTAAAACTAGAAAATAGAAAGTTTCTAAATCCAAAATTAGAAAATAAAAAATTCCTAAAAAATAAAAACCTAATTCTCAAAATAGAAAGTAGAGAAGACTGGAGAATTTAGAAAGATGTTACCAATTTGGAGATCTATGTTAGAATCCTGCAAAAGAAAACAAAACAAGTTAGTTTCTAAAACAGAAAATCTAAAATTAGAAATTTCCTAAAGAACAAAAAAGAAGAGTTAGTTTCTAAAAAGGAAAGAAATCCTAGAATTAGAAAGTTACTAAAAATAAAAAGCTAAGTAAGTTTCTAAAAAGGAAAAAGAAATTTCTAAAACTAGAAAATAGAAAGTTACTTAAAAGAAGAATCCAAATCTAAAAATAGAAAATTCAAAAATTCAAAAAAAGAAATTCTAGAATTAGAAAATTCCTAAAAAGTAAAATCCTAATTCTAAAAATAAAAATTAGAAAAAGTAAAGAATTTAGAAAGGGATTACCAAATTAGAAGTTTATTTCAGGACCCTACAAAATAGGAAACAGGTTAGTTTCTAAACAAAAACTCTAATCTAAAATTAGTAAAATCCTAAGACTATGAATTATGATAAGAGAGAATCTTAAATCCAATTTAGATCGAAACAGTTCCCGGCAACGGCGCCAAAAACTTGTTCACTCCCCAAGTATAGGGTTGTGATGTAGTAATAAACTCGGTAAGATCGAGGTCGAATCCCACAAGGACTGATCGTCACAACTCAAATTCACGATTCTTCTTAACTAATTCAACTAAAAATTGAACGAATTACTAACATAAATTTATAGAAAAATAACTATTGAGAATAGGGAAGAAAATTTAATCAGAGAAATAGCACTAGGACTTTCGAATCCACCCCTAATTATCCTAACCCTTGTTTTGTCTGTTGATTCATCTTAATTTAGATTGATACCACTTATATAGAGAAAGCACAATCTGTGTCCTTGATTGGGCATACAGAATGTCTAATTCCTTTAAGCAATGCCATGAATAACGTATCCCATGTCCTTGGTCGGGCACATGGGATGTATAGTTTATTAAAACACCCTGTTTCTTCCTCTATAGGTACCTGTTCATGATCAGACACAAGCACCTAGAATAAGCATCCAGACAACATCCATATATAGACTCTGGTCGAGTTCATAGATGGAGAAGTATAGAATTTAAACCAATCAAGCCCACTTAGAGAAAGAAACACACCAATCAAATCAAAGTAAAATCATAATATAACAAGAGTATTCAAATTAGGGGCTTCATCTCAGCCCTAGCTGAGAGATTAGTTACCCATAAAATCCATTAAAAAGATGGATGAACAAAATTCATAAAAACAGAACATTAAACCAATCAATCTCTCTCTCTCTCTCTCTCTCTCTCTCTCTCTCTCTCTCTCTCTCTCTTCTCTGGATCTGGAATTCCTTGCTTCTGAATTTCTGAATGCCTTTCCCATGTCCAAAATCCTCTTTTATAGCTGCTGGAGGCGGTGGAAGGCTGGAATCGGTCGTGTAGTTATCGCAGTAGAATTCGCATAACCTTTTCCGCAGCCACCTTCTGGGCTTCATAAGTCCCTTGTTCTTGGCACTTTATCCGTAAAATCAACGTCTCCTGGGACGTTTTTGGCCGGCCTATACGATGGACGGAGCAGATCTTCCATCTGATCAAAGATGGTGGCCCACAATCGCCTGGAAAAACTCTTTCCACGATCGTGCGTAAGCCTACACATGTGGCTTCGCTGACGTGATCGGTGGGCCCCACAGAGGTTTTTTCAGAGAAATCCATCCCGTCCATTAGGTTGCCCTTGAAATTTTGGTAAAAAACGGACGGTTTTGGTTGTCCTTTGATTCGGTCGAGAGAAAAAATCACGTCAAGATCAATTTTGACGTTGTAGAGGAGCCCTTTTTTGGCCTCTGTACTTAACACGTGTACACGCATGGATACAAACTATCAGCATGGGTTTGAAGATTTCAAACCCCTCTACACGATGGTCGGTCCGGATCAGCTTTATGGGTGATGGGTGGGGCCCACTACCTTCCGCAAAACGTCCAGCGGCGTCGTTCGCTGCTGCCGAAAACGGCAGCTTCCGTTTTCGAAAAGTCGGTCGCGACTTTTGAATTGAAACGCGGTTAGCGTTGCTGACCGATATGGTGCGGCTCGACCACGTATATACACCATGTACACACGTTGTACATACAGGCCCACCGTAATGTTTGTGAGAAATCTGCACCGTCCATCTTCTTTGTCTCCCAGATTAAGGCGTTGAATTCGAAGTTGAAGTATTTTCAGATATCAGGTGGGCCCAGAATCAACGGTTTATGGGCTGATTTGTCAGTTGGGGTACTTTCATAGTAATCCGAGGGCTGAAATTTGAAATGTACGGTTAATTTATGTCCCTAATCCCATGTATAAAGTTTTGAGCCAATCAGATAGAGGGAACCATGTGATCTTGCATTCTGGACCAATTTCGGGTCTCTTTAACGTGAACGGCTTGATTTTCTCGGATTCCTGTCGTGTAAATCCGTTGATCTTGGTTTTCTGAAGTTCGTCCCTTGCTCTGGTAATTTCGGAGCATCAAATCCATGCTTTTAACATCATTTTTCAATACACGCTCCTGATTTCATCCTGTAATAAAAACACAATTAAAATATGGCATTAAGCTTTATCATGTATGTAAAATCAGGTAATAGTCGGGGTCTGAGATGCAATATTCGACCCTCATCACTATCCTGTTTCCTTTTGAATAACCACTTGCATTCGATCGCTTTTCGGCCCACTTGAAGTTCCACCAACTCTTATGCGTGATTTTTGTGCAACGAATCCATCTCATCGTCCATAGCTGCCTTCCACTTTTCTGCATCAGGTTCATCAAGAACCTCCTGAATAGTAGACGGGTCCCCCTCATCTGTAATGAGGGCATATGCAAATATTAGAGTCGTCCTTGTATCTTGTCGGTAACCTGTGATCACGCGGTGGGTTCCTTCTCACAGGTGGCTGCTCCATCTGATCCTGTACCTCTGTCTGCACATTTGTATCTGCCTGAGTATTATCTGAGTCAATCTGTACATCTACGATCAACCTTTCTGGTTTCTCTTACTCCTCTTGATCATTCTTGCGAAATAGAGAGCTTTCATCGAATTTGACGTCACGGCTAATGATGACCTTATGTGTGACCTTGTCGAATAACCTGTAACCTTTCATACCAATGCGATAGCTAACAAAGATGTACTTTTTGGGTCTACGGTCTAGCTTATCTATCTCAACTGATGGTACATGAGAGTAAGCTTCACAATCAATTATGTGTAGGTCTGAGTAATCGATTTTCTGACCACTCCATATTTCCTCTGAAATTTTACATTTAATTGCCGTTGAAGGAGATTGGTTCTCCAAATAACAAGCTGTGCTAACGGCCTCTGTCCATAGGTTTTTGCCCAACGCAGTATTATTTAACATGCATCTGACCCTCTCTAGGAGAGTCCGATTCATTCTCTTAGCCATACCGTTTTGCTCGGGTGTGTGGCGCATTGTGTTGTGCCTGATGATCCCTTCATCCTTATAATACTCGTTAAACTCAGTGGAAGTAAATTCTCCACCACTGTTAGTCCTTAAAACCTTTATTTTCCGCCCTGACTGTTTTTCCACCATTGCCTTCCATTGTTTGAATATGGTGAAAACTTCGGATTTACGTTTTATGAAGTAAACCCAAACTTTCCTAGAGTAATCGTCAATGAATGAAACAAATCATGACGACCCCCCAATGGAAACTTCTGGCGATGGCCCCCATATGTCAGAGTGCACATAATCAAGTACTCCATTACAAACATATTTTCCAGATTTAAAAGATAATCTAGATTGTTTACCATATATACAATGCTCGCATATATCTAAATCAGATTTTTTAAAAGCTGTAATCAAACATCGATCAAAAAGTACCTTCATGCCCCGTTCGCTCATGTGGCCCAGACGAGCATGTCACATCGTAGAGACGTGGAGTCTGCAATAGCTGCTGCCACTCCACCTGCTGAAGTATTCCCAATCAACCTGTAAAGGTTTCCGTGCCTCTGCACTCTCATAACCATGACTGCCGCTTTGGAAACTTTAAGGACACTATCAATACCGGTGAACTTGCACCCTATAGCCTCGAGTGCACTGAGAGAAATTAGACTTTTCTTCATATCAGGAACGTGCCTGACGTCAGTCAAGGTACGCTCCATCTCATCAAACATCTTGATGCTCACCGTGCCAATAGCCACAACATTACAGGCATTGTCATAGCCCATAAAAAACCTGTCCACCATCGCATTCCTTGTAACTGGTAAATTAACTCCGATGATGAGTCATGTGATAAGATGCTTCTGTGTCAAGTATCCACTCGTCTTTATGATTGTCATGTAAGTGTCCAATCATGAAAACAGACAGAACATCACCACCACTTGATTCTTCATCAGATGTGACCACATTGGCCTCCTTGGAAGAAGCCGCTGAATTTTCTTTCTTCGTTTTAGGATTTCTACAATCCCTCTTCATGTGTCCAGACAACTCACAATTCCAACACTTTAATTTTCCTTTGCCATTGCCCTTGGATTTAGATCTAGGTCTTGAAGATCCTGTACCTCGCTCAGAATCTCTGTCCCTCGTAATCAGTGCATCGGAAGATGCCCCCATGTCACCGTTTAGCTTTCTCGTAGCCTTCTCTTGAAGGGCTGAGATAACGGTGTCAACACTTAGGGTTTTATTTGCGGTACACATCGTGTCTCTGAAAGACTCATATGATGCAAGAAGAGAATTCAACAATATACATGCCTGTTCCTGATCTTTAACCACTTCCTCCATATCCAATAATTTGCACATCAATTTATTAAAGTTGCTGATATAGGCTTTTAGATCTCCACCCTCTGCCATCTTGAAGGTATAATACTGTAGCTTCAAGTGTAGGCGATTTTCAGAGGACTTCTTTGCATAGATGTTCTCTAACTTCGCCCACAAACTAGCTGCAGTTTTCTCCTTCAAAACATTGTAGAGAACCTCATCCGTGAGACATAAACGGATAGAGGCTAAAGTATTACTATCAAGGTTTTCTCATTCATCATCTTTCATGGTAGATTTTCGCTCCTCAAGAGCCTTAATCTTACTTTGCCTGGTTAACAGGCTAATCATCTTAACCTTCCATAACTCAAAATTATTTTTGCCTGAGTACTTCTCAATATCAAACTTACCGTTTTCCATTATTACTAATCCTGCAGATTCAGATATGTGCCCTAACGATTGATTTGATACCACTTGTTGGGGATTGGTTTTGAGGAATCACACAGATCTAGATATAGGATAGTAATTCAATAATAATAAGCAATCATAGGAGAACACAAAGATTTAACGTGGAAAACCCTTGTGGGAAAAACCACGGCACAAAGCGACAAAAATCTACTACGAAATAGAAATTACAAGAGAGAAGACTTACCCGATTCGAACAATCTCGAATCTCACCCTTGCTACACCCTTTGATAACCCTAGAACCCCATTAGAAAGCTTTAGAATACTTTAGAATAGTTATAGGGACCCCTATTTATAGTTTAGGAAACTCTACTTACGCGCTTAGTCCAGAAAAGTTCGGAAACCGTCTCAAATTTACGCAGTCTACGTAACTTCGACTAGTTGAAGGAAGGCCTCGACTAGTCGAGCAACCCGCTCGATCGATCGAGCCTGACTCTCAACTGGTCGAACCTGACGGACACCCAAAAAACGAGCTCATTGGACTTTGAGTTGAGCAAGCCTTGACTGGACGAGCCATGCTCTCGACTAGTCGAGTGTCCCCCAAATATGTCCGATTTAAGACATACTTCTGACAACAATCAAAATCAGAATAATTCTACTAATGGACTGATCATGCATCTAACCCATTAATATGGTCCACTTGAAAATCAACTAGCTCCTAAGAACAACTTAATAACTAGATCGAACATATTATCAAAACGGTCTACTGCCAACTACATTTCTTTCTTTCTTTTTCATCTTAAATAGACTATGTGGACCCCACCCAACTGTAGGGAGGAGTGTAACCTCCTTCCCTTAAGAAGAGGCCAATCCCTCTATCCTAATCAAATGCAAGTTTAAATTTCAATTGGGATAATAGCTAGCTTAGGTACTTTCTAAGGTACACAAGGAGAATGGTATACATGCCACTCTTAAGTGGGTCATCCTCAATACATACGTCTACTTAAAAAGTTTGTAAAAAATATGGTGTACGCACACTCATTATCAATTGTAACTACCCAAGAAGTTCCATGGCCATCTCAACCGTTCATACAAAAGGTTCTAGTACATACCAGAAGGTCAAGATCATGTATTAAGATTGAGTAACAGCTAATAACAAGCAATTAACATTCTAACCATAAGATATACATGATTATATACCAAAAATAATAATAATTTAACAAAATAAACGATGATCAATGGTCAGATAGAAGGATTGAAGACTCATCTTCCCTGATTTGGAAGATCTGTCAATCAGATTTCATTTTTAGCTATTCTTTTTATTTTTTTATTTTTTTTTTTACACACGCACACACACCCCCACACTCTCACGCCACACGCACATACACCCCACACACGCACACCGTGGGATTTCACCACCGTGGGTACTCGAACCCTTGACCCGGTGTTGAAACTCCAAGGAGTCTACCACCCGGCTAAGAGTAAGGACCCATTTTTAACTATTCTTTTAATGATCTAACGGTAAATATTGAGTTAAATAGTTCAAATCGAAAATTGAATGGTCAGATCATCCAGATTTAGGACAAATAATCCCCAATCAAAGATCCAACGGTCGAATTGAAGATCGAACGGATAAAATTATTATAAATGTAAGGTAAATAGTCATGATCAATGATCCAACGATTAGATAACCACGGATTTAAGACAGATGGTCCGGATCGATGATCCAACTATTAGATCATCACATACAGTCCTCCATGAAAGATATAATGGTTGGATTTTCCTAAAAGTAGGACAGGTGGCCACGATCATCCACTTCATAATTGGTCCTACTATATTTAAAGAAAAAAAAAAAACTCACCATAAAATTTGCAACGTATTATATAAAAACTCTAAATTCATGTGATATGGCCCACCTAAAGTTTTGGAATAGTGTGATTTTTTTTTTAATTATTATTTTATTTTAAAAATCCTCAGGAGGCACATCAGATGAATGGAACGGATGGCATATAAACATCAAGGCAGGTGGACGGTCTTGATTAATGGGATCCAGGTGAATATGAGGCAGCTTAACCGATGGACAGGTGGATCTATGGTAGCTAGCGCATATTCCAACGAAACTTTAAGCGATGGAGTGATAGCAACCATCCGATTGTGTCCGTGAGACATGGACAACTCACTATTTCACTTTTGACCATTCATTTGGCAGCCAACGGGTTGGGATTTCTTGATCAATGCGCCTCACAATTTGGATGGTCTTGATAGCCCCACATGAGTGTCACGTGTGAGGAGGATGATTCCTTGCCATTTATAAATGGAGATAACGGTCAGATGCTTTATGCATCGTTGAAAGCTACATGACATTTCCATATATTTGCGTAGTGGGCCCCACTGCAGGAAGGGGGGTTTTAAGCAGCGGGTAAAACACCCTTGATCTGTGGGACCTATTTTATTTGTAAAATCTACTCCATTCATTACGTGCTAATGCTTATTTGAACCGTACAAAAAAAATATCAGCCAGTTTTAAACTTTCGTGGGCCACACCAATGGGAACAATGAAAATTGCTCCTAGAACTTCTAAGTTCAGGCAGTGGGGCCCACCTGAGTTCTGGATCATGTCAATTTTGTATTTCTCTTCATCCTCTTGAGTTAAACATAATGAATGAGTTTGATGAAAGATAAACATTATGGTATCTCATACACAAATATGTGGTTGGGATCGCATCCCCATTGTTCCCTGCGGTGTGTCCCACCTGAATTATTGATCTGGATTATTTTTGTTCTTTTAGCATATAATGAAGGATAGAACCTGATGTACGGAGTCGATTTTACATATACAACAAGGCGGACCCGGAGCAGGAAGCGGATTGCGTACTGAACTGAGTAAACTCTGTGGGGCCCACCGTAATTTAAGTATTTTATCCACTCCGATCCATCATTTTACCAGATAAATTTATGGATTTAGGCCAAAAATTAAGCATATCTAAAGCTTAAGTGGACCACACCACATGAAACAGTGTGAATTAAATGTATGCCGTTGAAATATTCTTGGGGGCCACAGAGGTTTTTGATCAAGCTGATATTAGTGCTTTCCTGTCGTCCATGTCTGTGTAATCTGATGAACAGGTTGGATCACAAATAAACATTACTCTGGACCTTAGGAAGGTTTCAATGGTGGAAATCGTTATTCCCATTCTTTCCTGTGGTGTGGTCCACTTAAGATTTGGATATCCTTCAATTTTGAGATCAACGCATAAAATGATCTGGAAAAACGGATGGACGGCATGGATAAACCATATACATTGACAATTGGCCTAACAGAGTTTACTCAATAAGATAAAAAGCATAGTGAGTTACTCAGTACGAAACATGGTAGGGGATTCCCGTCCGTTGTTCTGTGTTTCTGTGCAAAGTAAAAGCTGCCAACCTCGATCAGACCCTTTCAAGCTTTTCAAGACTTGTATGGAAAGAAGGACGCATCACTTTCTTTCTTTAATCATATGAAAAACACATTTAAAGGAACGCCTCTGATTTTTGTTCTGATGTCCTAATATGATAAAAAAACGGATGGACGGATTGGATTTTTCAGAAACATCATGGTGGCCACTGAGGGGCTACTGTGATGTATGAATTTTATCCAAACCGTCCATCCAATTTTTTTTATATCATTTTAGAGTAGTAGACCAAAAATAAGTAAGATCCAAGGTCAAGTGGACCACACCATAGTAAGCAGCGGTGATAAGGATGCCTACCATTGAAACCTTCTTAGGGTCCACCGCATTTTTTATTTTCCATCCAAACTGTTGATACGGTCATATAAACCTGGGTGCGTTGAAAAAATAAATATCATCTTGATCCAAAACTTCTGTGGTTCCCAAGAAGTTTTCACCGGTAGGAATTTAATTCCCACGGTGTGGTCCATTTGAGCCTTGGATAGTTCCATTTTTTGAGTTATAATTGAAAATTATATGAAAAAAATTAACGGACGGTGTAGATAAATTTAAACATACATCATGGTGGACCCTCAATGGCCCTCACAGCCTCCGTAGGCTTTCGCATAAAATCACGGTCGTAGAACTCCATGCAGACCGTCGTAAAAAAGGAAGCAGATTGGCTGTATACCACATACCACCGATTTGGATAGTGTGGGTACGTGTCGTGCGAAGACGTGTAAGAATAAAAATAATATATTTATTATATCCACGTTGTTCATCAGGAGAGGACACTGTATAGATCCACTGTACAGGAAGCATTCCTTCTCGGTCTTCCCATCTGATGTCCGGCTTATCTGAGTTGAATGTGGACCGTTGGCAAATTTCTCCATTTATTTTATATAGTGCGGCTCACCAGATGCTGATATCCACGTGATTTCTGGTACAATGAATCTACAGTGTGGTGCAGGTCCTATTGATGGGTGGCTTGGATCTTGCACAAATGTGCCACATCAACACGTGTGAGAGGCGAGTGCCAAAAAAGTGCCTTTATACATTCTCATTTGCACAAGTGGGGCCCATGGTTCGGTGATCCATACAGTTGAAATTACTTTTGGCTGGAAAGTGAATGTCCCCAAAAAAAAATTAAGATTAGATTGGCAATTCAACGGCCCCGATCGTTCCAAGTCACGTTGGTGGGCCCGAGAATGGTGCTTTCTATGATTCCTAGTTAAAAACTCGATTGGGCTTTGGTTGTAAACGGACTGGGCTAAAATACTTGGTATCAGGCCCATTCTTTTGAAACAAGTGCAGAGCTGTCGGGTCTTTACTCGGGTCATGACCGATTAGTAATATGGCCTATGTTCCATCGCCTGCATCTGCATAGAGATCGCCCAAATCCAGATCAAAACAGGTTATTTTGGGATGCAACCCAGTCATCTGATGGGGTCCACTAGAGATGGACCATTCCCCAAAAATCTACCTGATGGAACAATTACAACTTTTTATTAGTATTGGAAAAGGATGGTAAAAGAGAAAAGGAAATAGCAACGGTCCACAATCAACAGAAAGATGACCAGTGACATTATTTTTTAGATATGATCCATCCATGACGAGATGCACAAAGTTAACGGTTTTGATCCTCCAAAAGATGAGCCCCATTTCTATGGACTGGCGACCTAATTATGATACATATCTTGTGGCTAGGATTGAAAGATCTTAGTTCGTGTTTGGAGCAGAATTTCTTGGATGTGGGCCACATGTTTTGGAAATACAAAAAAAGGATGGTTTAATGGGCCCCACCACAATTAGCCATATGAAAATTTCAAGGTTGGAAGATACAAACAGCTTCATCAGTGGTACCCAAAACGACAGTGGATAAAAATACAAATGAATGGTCCACAGAGAAAGGAAAGTAGACAAAGGATAGGGCTCTTCCAATCTGAGAGAATTTCAAGTCATCAGCTTATCCACGGTAGGGCCCACTTGATAAACGGTCTAGACCATCAAATCATGGAGCCCAACTGTATGGGATCATGAGCTGCAGAAAAGTCGTACCTGTCCTTGCAGCAGATAACTTGTCATTCCTCAAAAGTTAGTGGCCCGTCTTGCCGTTTTCACAACGAGATATGTACCACAACTTGTGGTACCATACCATCCTTAAGGCCAACATACTACTTATGCAGGAAATCAGTACCATAACATCGGTGGATCTCACTGAGAAGATCATCTGGGATAAAAATTAGGCCGTTTTATTCATCAGGTGGGTCCTGCCTTTGGAATCAATGGACAACCGACCGTATATCTCAACTTTCAGATGTGGCCCGTTTAAGGAGCTAATCATCCTTATTTTCTAGAATTTTGATCTTCGTAGTGGGGCCCATCATTTTCATGGTACCGATTTCCCACGAAAATGGCATTTGGTCAAAAAGATTTAAGGTGCTCTAAGTTGTACTGTTTCCTGTAGATGATCAGTTCTCTTTCCCAGGAGAAATGCATAGGATTGGGTCCACCGTGATATGTACGTTTTATCCACACTGTCCATTCATTTTACCATATCATTTTAGTGTAAAAACACCAAAATGAGTCAGATCTAAGGCTTAAATGGACCACATCATAGGAAGCAGCAGTTAAAATGATGCCCACTGTTGAAATTTTTCTAAGGCCTACCGTGATGTTTATTTTCCATCCTAGTTCATAAGGTCAAATAAACGTAGATAAATGGAAAAAATAATTATCAGCATGATCCAAAACTTCTGTGGCCCCCAAGAAGTTTTCAACGGTAAGAATTTAATCTCCACGGTGTAGTCCACGATAACCTTCGTTCTGCCTCATTTTTGGGCCTATACTCTAAATTGATGTGGAAAAATGAATGAACAGTGTGGATAAAACCCATACACCTAGATTGGCCATGAAACTCCACCTGATATACGGATGTGGCCAGCACGTGTGAGGTCTAGGCTTTCATTAAATGGGACCACTTCATGCTTGCTCTATTATAGAAGTTAGGTCAGTCAAATCATCAACGGACCACATTTGTCCTGTGATTGCCATCATGTTCACTGCAACCTTCTACAGCTATTGAGGCATATTCGTTATGATACATCCGCTTTTCTTTTTCCTCAACATTTCTCTTTATTGATGATCCAATCCTCTAAAAAGGTGGGCCACAAAATTCTGATAGCCTAATATAAAAATCAGGCCGATCCACTCATCCAACGGGACACAACAGCAAAATTAATGGATACCCAATTGCATGAGACGGTGTAATGATCAGCTTTGTTTCCATATCAGGTGATCATCATGGTGTGGCCCACCTTCTTTCACGGAATAGATATCCTGAAAACAAGACATGTTGGATGGAAAATAACGTTTGCATCATAACTTCTATACTTTAAAATCCAGGCGGATTTTAATGCAAAATATTATAAATATTTGTTATTTATTAGGAGCTTTTTGAATATTGGCCGTTTATGAGTGGGACCCAATTTTCAACGGTTTGATTACTAAATGAAGGCTTATTTGTATGTGCTACAATTGCATGCTTACAATATATAAGCTACGGTCCCAAGTGAAATGGTTAATGCCTGAGAGTAGTAATGTTACATAAATATGAGTTCCCAGCCATTCATTAAGTGGGAAAATAATATTGCAGTGAAAAGTTAGGTCGTCCACTTATCAGGTGGGCCACAATAGTGTGAAAAAATGGGCTTTTAGATATTTCCAAAGGAGAACCTGCTGGAATGTGTTGTTCCTCTCGTGCCAGGCTTTCCACATGCGTTAAGGACCCAACTGGCTCATTGGGTGGTGGCTAGCTCTTTAGATTGCATGGCCTGAAAATGGGTTGGTCCGGTCATCGAGTGGGCTGTGCATGATAAAAGTGGACTTCTAGTGCTTTGCTTTGTGATGTCATTTTGTATTGTACACGTGGGTCACAGTTGCTGGATACTCCATATAGGAAACGGATGTCGGTGCTCTGTGGGCCCCACCATGATGTATGTGTTTCATCCATGCCGTCCATCTAGTTTTTGAGATAATTTGAATATATAAGCCCAAAAATTAGATGTATATCGATCTCAAGTGGGCCACATTACAAGAAACAATGTTGATTGAACGTCCACCATTAAAAGCTTTTTGGGGGCATAAAAGTTTTGGATCAAGATGATCTTTGTTTTTTCCCTTCATCTAGGTCTGTATGACCTAATCAACAGATTGGATGTCATATAAAAAGTACAGTGGGCCTTAGGAGGATTTTAATGGTGGATATCCAATCACTAATGTTTTCCTATGGTGTGGTCCACCTGAGATTTATATCCCTCTTATTTTTGGGATCAAACCCTAAAATGAAATGTTAAAATGGATGAACGACATGGATAAAAGACATACATCATGGTGGAGCCCACAGAGCACCGATCACCAGTCACCTGGCCAGTGGCAGGGCGAGTAGCCAATCCGTTTCCCTCGATATCTGCATGAAGAGGTTTAGATGATGATCTGACTGAATCTATCAATTGTTTCGCACGTATGAGAGAAAGGTACGTGGAAATTGCATTGGCACGGGTGAAGTTGGCACGGTTCATCTCCTGTGTGTGGCTAGTGGCCATGTGATGTACAGAGCGCATGAAGGCTTCCTAAACCATTTGGCAGTGGCAAGAGCTTTTTCTTAAATGAGTAGGTTTGTGGTAGCGTGAGACAACCAGGACGAGATTGTATCCACACGTTGTATATTCAATCCCATCCGCCCATCAAGTGGGCCATTCTGTAAATGTCCTGTCTCATAAAAAGGCTGATTCAATCACCAAGCTCCATTGTGAAAAATTTCAGTGCTCAAAAATTAAAGTTGGGCCAAAGGCACATGTTGCATTCGCGGGTTGGAGAAAGTTAGCATGTCAGCATGTAACATGTAGGGCTCAAATCATATGATTGGTCCATCCTAGCCTTTCTGTAGCCACAGTTTATGAACCATGTATGTGATAAGTGGTCCCGAATTTACGGTCCACTGCATGTGCCACACATGTGTGATCTTGATTGAGAGTATCCACTTGGGGAGGACTTACCTTGTTAGTAATGTTGTTTTTTTGATCAAACACGTGGCCACATGTGTTAATGAACGCCCGTGTTATTGCGACCTAGTCGGATTAAATTCAAGCTAGTAAAGAATGATATGACTACTCAGCCACTAACATTGCAGTGATCACGTGATATAGAAAGAATCTTCTTACCTTGCACTAAGGACTTTTCTTTCAACGGTGATCGCGGTCTCAGGTTCCATAGTAATGTAATGATGGACGAATGAGATTTAAAATTAAGCTTAATTATCTATTAATTTGCATGTAAGAACAATACAACTTAAACTAAATTAAAATAAGCAGAGAAAACAAGGAAAATTACCTATGGTTGCCTCTGTGGATAGAACAACGGAGATGTGAGGCTTGCAGGATGTGGTTAGTGTGATTTACCAAATAAGGACTCAATGATCGGTGGGATCCATTGACAGACATCATGGATATTTAATCTACTCCTAAAGCATACTACAACGATGACACTGGATATTAGTGGATTTAAGATAAAATAAATTAAGATCCCAGACTTGTTACATCATGGCTGGATACAAGTTGAATATCTAAGTTAAGAAACTAAAGTTAGGATAAACAACGATGCACTGTAGAGATTGATTGATGTGTGTGACGATGGCTCTAAGTTCTTCATTGAGTGTCGCTTATATAGAATTAGAAGGGTGGTAATCAAGTCGAGGTTTCTTGGTTCCATCATAATTCAGATTCTTTACGCCTTCGTTATCTGATTTCCTTTTAATTATGGAAGAATTCATTTCTTAATCCTCCGTATAATCTATGAAAGCATTGATCGTCTCTGAAATTTTTTCTTTTGACATGATTGCCCGGGACAACCTTGTTGTGCGTATCCCAAATTGTGAGATATTCGGCATCGGCAGATTTTTATATAGCTTGTTGCGATGCTTCTTAATTTCATATGGCACTCATGCGATGGTCATGTGTCCTCCACACAATATCTCATTTCTCGACTACAAACGTGCATGCGGCTCGTAAGCCGTGCTACTTTTGAGACGCCATGTGTCTCTGAGGATATGGATTAAATTTTTTTTGAGGCGTGAGTACAATCTTGCTTCCTGTCATTTGTAGATAGGTGACAACATCCTATTGGGTATTGTCGACTATGTTAGGCCAGGTATAAACAAATATTGTATTAAATTCCTCATGATGGATAATATTCCACTGGCAATTTATGAAAAAAAGAAAATTTCTCGTAGACCTCACCCAGGTACCTACTAGATTAATTTCTTTGATGCGAGGGAAAGCAAATTAATGTGCATGAAATCCATCTTATCCATCAGATATATATACTATTAAAGGCTTTGATCTAAAAAAATTGGCTCGTTTAACACTTAGGTGGCAATCGTGTAAAATTATACTTACAACCTCTAAATTCATGTGCTATATTACTCACATGATTTTTAGTGCTATGATTTCTAGGTAGTTCTTTCATCATGATGAGGCATTTTAAATGAATGGATTGGATGGCATATAGACATTAAGGTTGGCTCTAAAAATCAATGGTGGGCATCCTATCCCAACTAATTCATCTAATCTAAGCTTGCGATTTCGGTGAACATGAGGCAACCTGCCCAACAGATGGGGTGGATCTTATGAAAGTTCCACCAATTTGGCTCTTGGTTGGTGAAAATGTGAAGTATGGTAGCACGATTAAAAAAATCAAGAAATGTCGGGATTTAATATAAATTTTGGTGATTGGCAAAATCTTTTGCTCATGAAACGTTTTTTTTTTTTTTTTTTTTAAAATATGCACTTGTACCTAACGGTATGGATATGTGAGAAATGCTTCGGTGCTTTTAGAGCATTGTAAGTTATAGTGTTATGAGTTATAATGGGATGGTTCAGACAATTCTATCCATTGTCCTATATACTATATTGTTTAGGAAGAATGAGGGATAAGGTTCTCACCCTTCCCATATTAATAAAAAAAAGAAGTATGGTAGTCTATGCGACTATCTTATTGGATACACCACACCACTTTAATACTCTCCCTCAAACTAGAGCATGAATATATGTTATGCTTAGCTTGAATATAATTTTCAAAAGGCGAGACCCAACAACACCCTTCGTGAAGATATCAAGTGGATCACTAGAATAAAAGCTATGTGAATTGTTATATGGTTATCACAAATATAAGAACAATAAATATAACATGTGAGTGCTCAAATTAATTAGTAGGAGCATAAACAAACTACATCACTAGTACTGTTGTTTATAACCTTATACTTTGCCTCTGTAGGAGAGAGAGCTACCATCGACTATTTCTTACTATTTTAAGAGACAAAATTACCCCCAAAAATGTATAAAATCCAATAATGAAATGACAATCATTAGAATATCTTGCACAATCAACATTACAATGTGCATGAATATTAAGATTGCCATGATCAACATACAGAAGAACTTCACCCACGTAACTTTAATATAACAGATGATGTGATGTGATAAATAAACGACGTCAAGATGATGTTCTCATAGGGCCTACATAAAATGACTAATAACATGATGGGATTTCATTAGAGATGCGCACTGGAAAGTGTTTTTCTCTGAATCCAAAAATAAAATTTAATCTCAAGATTTTCTGAATAAGATCATATACAATTTCTAAAACTCAAAAATTATGTGAGAATGTTAAATCATACATAGAATTCGACGGTGTACATTGATCCAATGTTGATAATTATCCTCAAACCTAGGAGTCTCTCCTTGATCTATCTCAATACTAGAGAGATGTAGATAGTCTAAGGAGTTTTCTCTAGTAAGTGTCAAGGAATTCTAAAACCATTCACAAGGATGGACCATAAAAAGATGGAGAAGCTGTGTAAGGAGGATTGAGATACCATTCCTTTTGCTCTCTCTCTCTCTCTCTCTCTCTCTCTCTCTCTCTCTCTCCACTGTCTTTTTCTCCTTTATCTAATTCACATGCTCAAGGGGAAATGGTGTCTATGGCTTATTGTATTACCTCCTCTAGAATATGATCAAAATATATAAGGAAGACGTTAGGGTTTTAGAGAAATATCGATATTGTACATCGCTATCCTACGCATAACTTTGTAACCTACTGTGAGGAGAGTACATCAGTCCACCCCATTAATGCATATACTCATTATTAATCCTTCCATTGTTATAGTCATCCACTAATGATAATATCCCATGCTGATCAAAAGTGGACCATCATATATGGACCATCAGGTTATCATTAAGTGCGATCAAAGCAACTTTAACAGTTACAGTTTAAAACCTTTGAAAAGCCAATTAAAACAATCAAAGTGTTGGGCCCAACGAAAAAATCACTCGATGAGTCGCTAATTTGGATCAAAACCATAAAAATGTTTATAGGTAAACTAGTAGATCCCTTGTTGGACCGTTTAAGAATCAACGACTCCTGATGGAAATAACTAGCTATATTCACTTTATTGGCCTCTACATGGATTGTAACGTCCTGTATTTTCATTATTTTAGATTCCTAAAAAATCCTCAAAAATTTTCAATATAACTAGCCTATGTCGTCACTGACTGACTCATAACGCTCGAGGTGAGCCTCTACGTGGATGGTACCAGTAAAGAACCTCACAAATCCGATTAATCAACCATAGGAAGCCAACGAATTCGACCGATCACTTAAACATCGAGCTTAATCATGCGATTTGTTCATTTAGGGTCCAAATCTAATTGATTTATCACTGACTAATCAAGATAACCGTAATTAAATAAAGACATACCAAAAGCTGAGACAAATAAGGATTAGATTTTAATTAACAAACTAAACTGACCCAATCATCCTTTTAGCTTAAGAATTAACGGTTTAGGGTCATTATGAATGAATCGTAATTTTCGCTAGTTACGAATATGTTACACTATGAATTTAGCTAATATAAACCCTAATCATTGCACACAAGAAATCTAGATACCCGATTCATTCTAGAAATGCCTTGATTATCCAAACAAGCTCTACATCACTCGTTAGTGGCCCACTAAATTCGAGACTATAGAAAGACATTCATCTTAGTGGGCTTGATGTCCATTGCGGGATATCGAGCTAAGATCGCATCTTGAATCGCTCAATTTAGACCATTAAAGGCTTTGATCCAAAAAACTTAGGCTCGTTTAACACTTAGGTGGCAATCGTGTAGAATTATACTTACAACCTCTAAATTCATGTGCTACATTACTCACATGATTTTTAGTGCTATGATTTCTAAGTAGTTCTTTCATCATGATAAGGCATTTCAGATGAATGGATTGGGTGGCATATAGACATTAAGGTGGGCTCTAAAAATCAGTGGTGGGCATCATATCCCAACTAATTCATCTAATCTAAACTTTGGATCATTGCGATTTCGGTGAACATGAGGCAACGTGCCCAACGGATGGGGTGGATCTTATGAAAGTTCCACCGATTTGGCTCTTGGTTGGTGAAAATGTGAAGTATGGTAGCACGATTAAAAAAATCAAGAAATGTCGGGATTTAATATAAATTTTGGTGATTGGCAAAATCTTTTGATCGTGAAACGTCTTAAAAAATAAGTTATATGCACTTATACCTAACGGTATGGATATATGAGAAATGCTTCGGTGCTTTTAGAGTATTGTAAGTTATAGTGTTATGAGTTATAATGGGATGGTTCAGACAATTCTATCCATTGTTTAGGAAGAATGAGGGATAAGGTTCTCACCCTTCCCATATTAATTTTTAAAAAAAGTATGATTGTCTATGCGATTATCTTATTGGATACACCACACCACTTTAATACTCTCCCTCAAGCTAGAGCATGAATATATGTTATGCTTAGTTTGAATATAATTTTCAAAAGACAAGACCCTACAACACCCTTCGTGAAGATATCAAGTGGAGCACTATAATAAAAGATATGTGAATTGCTATATGATTATCACAAATATAAGAACAATAAATATATCATGTGAGTGCTCAAATTAATTAGTAGGAGCATAACCAAACTACATCACTAGTACTGTTGCTTATAACCTTATACCTGTAGGAGAGAGAGCGACCATCGACCATTTCTTACTCTTTTAAGAGATAAATTACCCCCCCCAAAATGTATAAAATCAATAATGAAATGACAATCATTAGAGTATCTTGCACAATCAACATTACAATGTGCATTAATTTTAAGATTGCCACGATCAACATACAGAAGAACTTCACCCAGAGTAACTTTAATATAATAGATGATGTGATGTGATAAACGACGTCAAGATGATGTTCTCATAGGGCGTCCTACATAAAATGACTAATAATGAGATGGGATTTCTTCAGAGATGCGAACTAGAATTGTTTTTCTCTGAATCCAAAAATAAAATTTTAATCTCAAGATTTTCTGAATAAGAACACATACAATTTTTAAAATAAAAAAATTATGTAAGAATGTTAAATCATACATAGAATCCGAAGGTGTATGTTGATCCAATGTTAATAATTATCCTCAAACCTGAGAGTCTCTCTTTGATCTATCCCAATACTAGAGAGATGTAGATAGTCTAAGGAGTTTTCTCTAGTAAGTGCCAAGGAATTCCAAAACCATCCACAAGGATGGACTATAAAAAGATGGAGAAGATGTGTAAGGAGGATTGAGATACTATTCCCCTCTCTCTCTCTCTCTCTCTCTCTCTCTCTCTCTCTCTCACACACTCACACCAACACACACACACACACACCTCTCTCTCTCTCTCTCTCTCTTCTCTCTCCTCTCTCTCTCTCACCCACACACCACACACCACACACACCCCCCTCTACGATAAGATCAAGCAACTTTAACTGTTACACTTTAAAACCTTTGAAAAGCCAATTAAAACAATCAAAGTGCTGGGCCCAATGAAAAAATCACTCGATGAGTCACTGATTTGGTTCAAACCATAAAAATGTTTTTAAGTAAACTAGTAGATCCCTTGTTGGACCGTTCAAGAATCAATGACTCCTGAAGAAAATAACTAGTTACATCCACTTTATTGGCCCCTACATGGATTGTAACGTCCTATATTTTCATTATTTTGGATTCTTAAAAAATCCTCGAAAATTTTCAATATAACTAGCCCATGTCGTTACTGACTGATTCTTAACGCTCAAGGTGAGCCTATACGTGGATGGTATCAGTAAAGAACCTCACAAATCCGATTAATCAACCATAGGAAGCCAACAAATTTGACCGTTCACTTAAACATTGAGTTTAATCATGCGATTTGTTCATTTAGGGTCAAAATCTAACTGACCTATCACTGATTAATCAAGACAACCGGAATTAAATAAAAACAAACTAAAAGCTTAGACAAATAAGGGTTAGATTTTAATTAACAAACTAAACTGACCCAATCATCCTTTTAGCATAAGAATTAACGGTTTAGGGTGATTATGAATGAATCGTAATTTTCGCTAGTTACGAATATGCTACACTATAAATTTAGCTAATACAAACTTTAATCATTGCACACAAGAAATCTAGATACCCGATTCATTCCAGAAATGCCCTGATTATCCAAACAAGCTCTACATCGCTCGTTAGTGGCCCACTAAATTCGAGACTATAGAAAGACATTCATCTTACTGGGCTTGACGTCCATTGCGGGATATCGAGCTAAGATCGCATCTTGAATCGCTCAATTTAGACTTGCAAGGCTAGTACATGAGATGTGTGAATATTCTTGGGATTAATCCAGAACTTAAGTTAGTTGCTTGTGTCCGGTCTTTGCTGAAGTTGTGGCTTTCGGGCCGTTAGATTGTGACTAAATTTAGGGTAACAACGTAGAGTAATGTCCTACACAAATTCGTATAGTCGCGGGTCCGATCAATGGTCGGTGACCATCGAACCGACTTCTGGTCATACCCGTCGATCAACGTGTCCGAATGACGGGCCGATTGTGTCTATGCGTAGATCATCACTAGGGCCAATTAACCTATGGTGGGTGTCGACCCCTATCCTGTAGTGACCCCCAAAGGGTAGAAACACACTCCCCTAGTGATAGTATAGTAAAAACTCAACCCTTAGGGCCATTTGCACAAAATCTGATATTATATAAAGCCTTCATTTGGACACCCCCTCCTCCCATACGAATTTCAATAAGAGAAAATGGGAGAAAAGGAGAAGAAAAAAAAGGAGAAAGGAGGAGAGAGAGAGAGAAGAGAGAGAGAGAGAGAGAGAGAGAGAGAGAGAGAGAGAGCTTGGGGTGTGGGTGTTGATGCACCTCCACCCTCTCATCCCCTCTTTAGCCGCCTCGCCGTAATAAGAGTTGTCGTCGAAGCTTTCCCGACAATAAATGGAGGTAAGTGTTGAATCTCATTTGTAATTTAGGGCCTGTTTGATTTTTGAAGGAAATGGTGATTACCGGGTAAATAAGTAATAATTACTTACCAGGGAATTACCCCATCGTTTCCTGCGCCTGCATTGACGGCTTAGCTTTTTGGCGTTAAATTCGAGGATGGCTGCCAAATGAATATAGGGCCCACAGTGATGTACATGACGTATCAACACCGTTCATCCTATAAGTCAGCCTAATTTAGGCCATGAACCCAAAAATGAGGCAGATCCAAAGCTCCAGTGGACCACACCATAGGAAACAATGGAAATTGAATGCTTGCCGCATAAAAATTTATGTGGCTCGTAGAAGTTTTGGCTGAGGCTGATATTTGTCTTTACCCCTTATCAATGTTTTTATGACCTCATGAATAGGTTAGATGATATATAAACATCAATGTGGGCCCAATAAACAAATTAACTTTTAATAGCGGGCGTTTAAGGTCATTGTTTCCTGTGATATGGGCCACTTGAGCATTGCATTTGTCTCAATTTTGGACTTAGGCCCTAAAATCTTCTGATAAAATAGAAGGACGGTGTGGATATGTCATGTACATCACAGTGGGGTCCACAAATGTAAGTCAGCTTTTTCGGACCAATTTTCGAGAAGAAAATGCACTTGAAAGTTCAAACAGGAGAAAAGGTAATAATGACCTTTTTCAAGGGTATTTCCCTATTCCCTCAAAATCAAACAGGCCCTTAGGGTTTTCAATAATTATTTTTTCTTAATCTCACAAGATTGTATGCTTGTTTAGGTTTTTCAATGATTTTCTCTAAAACCCTAACCTTAGGAGCGTCGTGGATTAGGCGAATTGTCATATGGTGCGGACCATTATGCCTAAGTTTTCATTTATCGACCCTTGAGGGTCTCAGTTAATGATGTCTTATGTTGAATGGGTTGTAATAGCTTGCATGTTTATATTTTATGTTTGATTATATTATGTGTCATTGGTTGTTTATAGATGCCTAAATGTTTAATAAAATGCTTATGTGATTAAAAGTATTATTCTAATGATGCTTACATGTTTAATTGAATGCGTTGATTTGTTGATGTTCACATGTTTGATTAAATGCTCTAGTGAATGTATTACTCTATTGAGACTTATATGTTTAATAAAATGCCTAAGTGATTGTGTCGTTGAATCTATGTTATGAAGGTATGACGAATTGCTAAGTTTGTAGTGTTTTTAGGATTGCTTATAATGTGGGGTCAGTCGGCTAACTGCCCGAGCTAAAGGGGTGACTCGAGTTAGGGTGACCACCCTAGGCTTGTTTGATCGACCCAAGTTGAACACGGATGATTGACAATACTAAACTACAAGGGATGCTTACACCCAATGCTGGTTGCACCGGGGTTCTCTAAGATTAATCAAATTAGTCCACTAGTCGACTGATTGTGTATGTTCACAATGTATGACACGACCAAATTGAATCTAGGATACACTGTTCCCAATGGATGAGTCCATTCATAACCGTTAGTGCGATACGATACCACTAAGACTCATGAGCCGGGCATGGCGGTATGGGACACCGTGTCCAAACTGTCGGCCTATGCCGGGGTGACGAGCCTCTCCGTAGTGACCAGTGAGCACTAATAGAGGTAAAAGATTGTTGTTCGAACGACCCCCATCAAATTACCCGACCAATGGTTTCGAGCTAAAGTACCGTTCGAACGACATAGGTGTGAATGGAATTGGGTGACAAGCCCTTTCCTTTGTAGTGGTTTGGTTTTATGTGATAAGCCCGCACCTCAGAATTGAGTGATCATACTCGGTATTCGAATGACTACCTATATCGGGTTGATCCTCATATCTTTAGGTATTATGTCGTACCTTTGAAATAGTTGATTGGTGAGATAAACGGGTGATACCTAAAGTTAGATCAAGGGACACTGGTAAGGAGCCGCTACGTGCAACAACAAGCCACGTGATCCGAATAAGGACTAGTGATATGACGTCGGTATACTAGCTTCACCAATATGCTGGATGAATGAAACTTAATAATTACTGGGCTAACATACGCATCAATCACATTACATTAGATAGGATGTGGCGATTTGACGTTGGAGTCGCGTGATGAGGGAGTGTTCACTCCCCAAGTATAGGGTTGTGATGTAGTAATAATCTCGGTAAGACCGAGGTCGAATCCACAGGGACTGAAACCTGTACGTGATCTGAAACCAACTAGAACTAGAACTAGACCAAGATGAAATCTAAATCAATTATAATTTGAGGAATAATGGTGAAATAGCAATATAAAATTTAGGGAATTAAATTAAAGGGACACTAGGGATTCAGAGGATCCACTTGTAGAGATCAGGGAGATCTTATGCCTGCTTCACGAATCATGGAAATTAACTGAACTGCCATTGATATAGTTTTCAAGAGATGAAAGGTATATGAATTAGAATGGATTCCATCACCAAACTATGCCCAAGAGACAAAGTAAATAACAGAATTAAACTAATTACCAACCAATCAATCATGTCATGAAGGTTAGGAAGGGTACCGACATCCAACCATGCCCAGGAGACGATGGTGAACAACAGAGCTTCCTGACGTCATAAACATAAAAGGGGAAAGGAAACACTCAAAGCCCTCGCAGACCCATTGTAATTTTAGTCACAACAGGCCATTAAAAACTAAAAATTTCCATAAAAATCAACAAATATCAATTTCCGTTCATAAATTAAATTAGAGACATAAATTAGAATCTCCCATCTTACTACAAGCTTCACCTCTTAGCCCTAGCTAAGAGGTTTAGCAAATCATAAATATGATTAAGCTAATCTCTTAAAAGAAGAGAACTAAAAACTAAAACAAAAACAGAAAATAAACTAGAAAAACAAACTCCCCGTCTTGCTCTCCTCCTCCACGTCCCAAGCCGAAGATTTTTTTCCAAGCCCCCTATTCTGTTTTCTTTTATAGGCAAGCAAGTCAGTTGCTGGCTTGTACTGTGAGAAGGAGTTCCACCCTCCCCTTTGCACAAAATTTTACGCAGGAAAAATTCATCTGCAAGCTGTGTTTTTCGCAGTAAGAAACGTACAGAAAGCTACGTTTGGTCTGAAGATCCGGACGTTGATCATCCCAATTATTTGTATCTGCCATCATGGCTAGGGTCAAGCCTGGCTGGAGCTTCACTTGAACGGTTCAGATCGCGGATCCGATCATGCTGATGGATGCAGAACAACCCAGAAATTCTGGTTTTTTCTCTGGACGGACGCCTGCGTAAATCTTACGCTGTGTATATGGTGGGTCCTACTTCACTGCTCTTTTGCCAAATCCACTCCGTTCATTGTGTTCAGGACAAAAAAAACGTCTGGGAAGCGTAAATTTTTGTAGGTTCTTGCATGTCCCATTGAATCAACTCAAGCCACCGTTCAACCTGTGTTTGACGGTGGAAATCGCGTGATTGCGTGCCTTGGACAAAAAGACACCTGGGTGAGGATCACGTCCCCCCTCTGGAGTGAATGGACGGTTCAGATCTTTCAAATTGATGATGAGTGGGGCCCACAAGCACGATCGGCGTCCGTTCTTCGCAGACGCTGCGAAACGGACTCCTGGGCCTGCGCTGACGAGTTCGGTGGGCCCCACTTTGATGTTTATGTAGAAATCCATTCCGTCCATTGAGGTCAGGACGAAAAACCGTCCGGGAATGGGGATTTGGGTTTGATTTGGTGTGGCCCATAAGAAATTGCATTACACCGTCCATATTATGTTCAACGGCCAGGATCTTCTGATAATCTTGCATGGGGTAAAACGGACACCTAGGCGTAGGTTACACCCGCTCTCTGGGTCGAATGGATGGTTCTGATCTGACCATTGGATCACCGGTGGGTCCCACTAGGAAAAAACGGCAGACGGCGTGCGAGCGCTGTCCTTCGCAAGAAGAAGACGGGTCAGCGCTTGCTGACCCGTTTTTGATTTTTCGGTGCACGGCTGGTGCTCTTGCACCCTGTGTACGTTCGTCGTTCATATGAGGTCTTCTGTGATGTATGTGAGCAATCCGCTCCGTCCATCCTCTTTGTTGTCGACTACGAGGGGTTGAGACCAAAATTGAAGCTTCTTCAGATCTCAGGTGGGCCTTGAATCGGAGATTCCTGGGCTGATCTGTCCGTTGGCCCACTTTCACAATGATCAAATGACTGATTTTTGATATGTACGGTTAATTTATGGTCCTCAGGCCACGTATGGAGTTTCGAGCTGAACGGATGGTGGGAACCCTGTGATCTTGCATTCTGGCTGACTTTCAGGCCACTTGAGCTTCAGTTTCTCGATCTTTTTCGGATCTCAGCTGTGTAAAATCGTCGATCCCAATCCCCAGGAGTCCGTCCCTTGCTTTTGTGATATCAGAGTGCCAAATCCACGCTTTTACTATCAATTTTCAGTTAACACTCCTGATCGAATCCTGCAACAAAACACAATTAAAATACTCAATTTAAGCAGTGTCATGTTCGTAAATCTATGTAGTAATTGGGGTCTAATATGCAATATTCGACCCTCAACAGGGAGTGTTGGCATTTGCGAAATAGGCGTTCAAGTCGCTTGGGAGGAAGTATTGTTTGGAAAGAGCATGCATCATGTCATATCTTTATATGCGCATTTAACAAGAGTATTATAAATTATTTGATTTATTATTTTATTATTACATGTGTTGATTGGGTTGATAACATGTGTAGCTTATAATTAATGGAACCACTGAGTTAACTACTCACTCCCACCTGTGACGGTGTTTTAAAACACCAACCAGACATTGTTGTTTATGTAGGTTCTACCGAGACCTCTAGCGGGTAGACTTTGGTTGGCTTGTACTTTTGCTGTGATACCTTGGGAGTATTGGACGAAGCTGGAAGACCTTGCTTTTATTTTAGTTTTGTGCTTTATGTGTAAATTTTGTCGCATGTTCATTGTGTCTTGTATAATCCCCATTTTGTGCTTTATGTGTAAATTTTGTGCTTGGGAGGAAGTTTTGTGCTTTTATTTTAGTTTTGTGCTTTATGTGTAAATTTTGTCGCATGTTCATTGTGTCTTGTATAATCCCCATTTTGGGCGATCATCACTATTGGAATTGTATTTTTTCCTCTTAGTTTTATGTTTATGGATTTTTGTTATCTCTGCCTTGCTTTGGTTTCGTTAAGTTAAATTGCGCAACCCTGATTATCTATGTGTGAAATGAATTTGAATCTGAATGGGGACATACGTGCGTTTTCATTTAGTTAACACCTAGGAACTCGGGACTGAAGTATATGTACTCGGGTGCTGATTTTCGGGGTGTTACATGGACCTAGCAGGAAGAGATAAAGCAGACCAATCGAGATCAATCATTATATGTTCCGAGGTCTAAGGATTAACTATTTTTCATGCGTAATCAAATCATATTCTCACAATCATAGTCTAAGCTAATGGGCCCTAAAACTGTTGACTTGATTTTGATCAACTAATAAAAGTGACTAAAGATCTGAAGTTGGATCCTCTGTTCATAGCACACCCACACTCCTATATAGGCAGGGACAAGGTATAAACCAATACCAAGTCAGCTCATGATGGTATAGACTATCCATTCTGACCCAAGCAAGACCCACACAAGATAACTGTACATCTTATGAACTAATGTCCACAGGTGTGTCTCGTGTACCTATGATGGTCATGGTAAGATAGGGTACCGAGATTCAAGGATTACGACTCTTCCAAGCCAATGGTCGTCGTATCCAATCTCAAGTTCTAATGGATTACCAGAGAAATTACTTATCAACGAATCCATAATGAAGATTCAGGTAACGCTATATACTAAGGATTAATAGGATGTCCGCCAAAAACTTATGGTCATCATGATCTATGGCTAAGATCACTCTAATCACATCCGTACTGTAAATGGATTAGATCTCACATTGGTTTTCCAGGGCATCGCCTCCAACACAACACTCACAGTGTAGGCAATGCCTCATCGAGTGATGGAAAGATAAGTTTACTCACTAGGAATTTATATTGCCCAACATCATCGGTATGAGATGAAGACTCTTTGCTGGACATAAAATGATTTACCTTTATTTGTGTCTTGGTTAGACAAGACACTTGCATGCTTGTAATGGTAAAAAATATCAAGGGCATACTTCCTTTAGGAGATTAAGATGCCACTTTAGGAGATTGTGGTAAATACCACTTTACCAAACATCATCACATTGTCATAATGACCTACATACTAGTAATTACACATGTAAATGAAAAGACGAACACCCTAAAAGTAAATAGTAAATAGATTGGGAAGGATGAAACTTGAAGGACAAATGTAAATGCAAGAGAGAGGAGCTAAGTTGACACATTCCTTTCCCTGATATTTTAGAAAATGAACCATTTGTCAACTTGATCCTATCATGAAACAAAGAGAATGCAAGGAAGTTATCTTCTTTATTTGTTAAATGATCAGTGATACTTGGATTGATAATTCATGATACACTAGGACTAAATATAAGACAAGAGACATGATATACATATATACCTGAAGGGTTTTCTAGTGGAGTGACAGAAAATGCTTGATGATTAGCATAACTTTATTTAATCACAGGAGCTTGGTTGGTTTTAAAACTATGTCTCTCTCCCTTAATTAATATTATTGGCATCTCTCTTGCACTTTGGTCGACGATGTGAGTACAGAAAATAACAATGGTCTTTAGTATACCTACAATGATCGCTATGAGTACAAAATTAAACTGATCCAATTAACATTGTGGGGGTATACAATCTGTACTTTGCTAGTCTGTGCCTCCGTAGGAAACCTTCATTTGTTTGGTTTACATCTTACTACGAAGGCAAACATCTTTGTGGTAGGTGGCATAATTGAGGCCCATCAATTTTCCTCACTACGAATGTAGTTATATACGGTCTTAAGTTAGAGTAAAGACGTATGCTCCAAAATTTGAACCCTATAAGGTTTAAAATTATCATTGATTTCCTTGGGGGACTTGAATATATGAAGATTTTTTTTTTTTTCTTCCATACAAAATCAAGAATAGGAGACCGTGGTGTGTAGCGATCAAGTTCTTTCCACCTCAGACAAAGAAAAGTATAATAGGAGTCTACAAAGGACTTCCTTTATCAGGTATTATTTATATCTGTATGTAACTAATACATTCGTGTCAAATTACCGCTGTCAGAAAATTTTGTTAAATGTATTCCAAATCTGTTGGGTTATATTGAATAAATCACCAGTGATTCACTTATATCTAACTACGTACGTAAAGTGAAGCAACCTCCTTGTAACTATGAAGTTATTACTATTTCAGTATTCATGAAATGCTCCTATACACAGCGCAAGCTTTGTTTTAGAGATAAATCCCAGTTTTCTCGTACTGACCAGAAAAATGTCTTCACAAACTATGCCCACACGTGATAATTAGGACCATCCAATTTTACTGTGGTAAGACAAGCGCCAGGATAATGTTGATATGCTGACCTTGACAAATCAACTTTCTTACTATCCATAGCTTAATACTAAAAAATGAAAATATGAAGATGCCAAACTAACACATACTAATTAATAAGTAGATGGTCGCAAACAATGAGGGATGACGGCACATAACTTTGTCACATTCGGTGGTGAACAGAAGATGACAACACTGCTAAGAGACAATGGATGAGAGGATTAATAGGCTATGGCCAAGTGACAGTCAATAGTGGGGCCATGTATGGCCCGCGGCGATTAAGGTTCCGAGGTGGCTAGAGCGCCTTCACCACTCAGTGGCTTGGCGGTTGCGTTGATGTCATGTGGCAAGTGTTTTGCTTTCGGTCAAGGTTAGAGAGAGAGAGAGAGAGAGAGAGGAACCCTAGCTTTGATACCATGTAGTCTTGGAAGGATTATTATTAGGAGTTTCCTCTCATATTTCCGCATTTGTAAAAAAATAATAATAGTTTGGTAGTCGAAAAGACTATCATGTGGGTACACATAATCACTTTAATAATCTAAGCTGTTTACCAGGTCCAACTCTCATTTAATGGAGTGCTATGCATGCTAAGTCAGTGATATGACAATCTGGTCAATAACCTTTAATAGGGATAGTGAAAGCCGTTTACACAAATATAAATCAAATCAACATTTTGATCAAACTATTCATTAGGACTCATGATGGATTTTTTACGCGTGCGCACGCCACATGGGCACTTGATCACATGATCTCAGTATTGAAACAAAGTCTAAAGAATCACTTTTTTAGGCAATCCTGCCTTCCCATCCATGGTTTGAAGAATGGTTGGCTAATAAATACATATTTGAGAATTTAAAATTATTTATTAAAAATTAATAAATACTTTAAAATTTTATTTTTATTAGGTTCTCCATTAAGAAAAACCTCAAAAAACTAAAAATTTCAGAGGAATTTCTTCTCCAAGAAATGGCCAAGAAAGAGATTTTTCAGTATGAGCCATTGTATCTGATCAGTTGCCATTAAAGTCAACTTTATGAATTTTCAGTGTAAGTCCTGTTTGTGTTGTGTTATTGAAAAAGCCAAAATGTCCCATCTCACTGTTTTGATCCAAGTCCTATAGGTTTATTTTTTCTTTTTATAGCCACTATAATGGAAGTTTCCTCCCTTTTTGGGGGCCTATTTATTTTCAATTTTCCCAACATATTTATGGCTTGTTTTCATAAAAGTACATTTAAATGCACAAACCAGACTGGAATTTATTAAAAATGAGTTTATGTGTCAAACGTCCCTTTAAGGGTATGTCTAATTGGACCAACCATACAAACATTATATACGGGTTCAAGCCCACAGCTCTATGGTAGACAGTCTGCCTTCTAAACTGAGGTCTTGAGTTGGAAATGTTACTAATAAAAACAAAACTTGAGACGATCGAGGATAATATATAAGATCTAATTTTCTCAAATTAAACCGTTCAACCAAAGCTACACTAGTTTGATCTTCTAATTTGAAGATTGATGGACAGTTGGAATTGGAATAATCAAGGGTCAAAAATCAATAAGCAAATGTCCATTAATTAGAATCTAGGATGGCTCAATAATCAATTCCGATTCACTGTGATGGTTACATTCCCACAATTTGAAAAGGTTTAATTAGTTTGATTTAATACATGCTTATGTAAAATTTTCTAAGCCCTGTGTATCAACCATCACACTATACTAGAGTATCCAATGTGACACAATTATGCATGGCCAGGCCACCTTAGAAAGTCAATAAAGCTTGACATTTCATGGCTCAAAATTCAGTCCGGTCCACTTACGTAATATATATGACCCACATCTGCTCAACATGTTTTCCCAACGGTCAGCTTTTCTGGTACATGTGTGGTGCACTTGAAGAGTGGACAGGCCTATTATTGGGCTAGTACACACACTAATGGTGGACCCCACCAGAAGGTGAGAATGGTAGAACCAGCTGTAAATTGTCTCTTTCAACTTCTGTCACTAATTTCTCTGCCAGCTTTGTTCACTAAAGTTGTATATTGTATGCTCCAAGTGGGCCACTCTAACACTAATCTATTCTTAATTAAAGAAGAAAACATGAATATGCCAGGTAGTCCGCAGACTACTGAAGTGAAATTCTAGCTTGCCAGTTGGAGCATCTAGGGTGGTACAGAGACCACTTCAAATGGTGGGCCCACAGTGGATATGGGTCATGGATGGTCCATTTTTAAAAAAATGTAAAAGTATGTAGAAGTATTAATCTAAACGAGTGAAAAAAGAAACTGAGTGCTGTCCTTTGATGGAGGTGATTGGGTGGTCTGTAGCAATCCATACTTCTCTATGGGGACCTACCTCTTGAACGGTTACAATCACCAGTGGAAGTATTCCTACTGGACCATGTCTCTTGGATATTTCTCTATTTCTTGGATGGGCTAGACTCATGCAGTTAGTTCTCCACCATTTAAACAGTCGTGGTGACTCGACTTCCTCAAACGTGGCAATGATGTACATCTATTCAGACCATCCAATTTGTGAGTCCTGTTGTGGATTACTCATATGTCTAAAATCACTCAATTCCAACCATTCAATTAATGGATGTTAAACAGACAGGTAGTAAGTGGTCCCTATTTAAGTTTTTTTTCAGTACAATTTTTAGGTATGCTCAATCCACAGTTGGTTCTACAATTTGGACGGTCTGGATTGAAAAAGAACTATGCCATATGTACATTTGAAGAGTCAACACCATTTTCTGAATGGTGCTAAACTAGATAGGAGCTAGCCCTTCGTGGAGAACCTCTGAGTGTAAAATTTGTCACATTTCAGTCAAATAATTTAAATTCCGGTTGCTGTCATTTTCTGGCAATGCAGTAATAAAAAATAAAAAAAATAAAATTCTAAATTGTATTTGGAGAGTTGTATGATGCTCTGGAGCGTGTGACGCTTGATACACAAGCAGCCAGCAATTGAACACATGGCATATGTAAAAAGCCCAAATTAAATAGATTAAATTGTGGAACCGGCTAAGTCACAATCCCAAACTCAGATTAGTTGAACAATTCTAATAAATGTCCACTTACCTTCCAATAAATGTCCACTTACCAGATGGTCTGATAATTAATAAAATAAGCAGAACTTTTAGTCCATGATATATCTAAATAGAAAAGAAGAAGAAGATAATTTGGACAATTTAATTAACTTAATTGTATGCCACATATGCAATTTCTAGGTGCCTGTGCATCATCCGTCATATTCTTGCCAGAGTATTAATCTTTTTCTCATTGTATTTTACCGAAGTGCTACAGACAAAGGAAAAAATAAGTTTTATGACAGAAATATCCTTTCTTCTTGTTTTCAGACTTCAGAATCGAGTCACTTCTCTGGAATTCAACCATGGAAATAATTAGATAATCAGGAATTGTGTATGATACGTGGTCCACATCTTTCTACAATGTACTCTTATTTTCAGTTCTGATAAGTGGGGCCTCCAGAATTCAGACCATTGTCTGTTATGTCCAACCGTAGATGCACTATGCCTCAAAAATGTCCAGAATAGTAAATTTCTATTTGTATTACAAAGAAGGATATAACAACATTCCACATTTTTCTTGAAATATGTGCTAATATGGGTTACTCAAAATTTCAAGCTTGAATATTTTTAGAGCATTCTACAGCCAGAGTGAGACAACAGGCCAATGGTCTGGATCATGGTAACAAGGGCCCCATTTGTCCAAACTGAAAACGAATGCGTACTGTTTGTAGAGATGGGCTCCGCATACATTGTAATTTCTCTTGGATGATTGGAGCAATAAGACAACAATTGCTAACTAGGGCCACACACTTGGAATGTGGACCATTGCTATTAAAATAGAGACACCAAAATGATTATGGGTTTAACTATCTTTTAAGCCCATATGACCCAAGTTGTATACAGGCAAACGTGGTTCAAGTGTGGGTCTTTACTTATGGCTCAACCGTACATAGTGTGTGTTTTAACATTGAAGTCATGGGTTCAAGTACCTCATGAGGGGTGTGTGTGTGCGCGTGCGTGAACGGTATTTTACTCGTTAAAAAAACCCTTTTAGGTTAAGAAAATTTTCAGGTTATAATTTTGAGGGTTTTTTTCTTATTCTTCTTTTATACAAGTCAAGAGAAGGTTTCAACAACAATTTTTTTCCTTTTGAAAATAAGATTAAAAGGTTCAAACCTTTCTTAACTCTAAGTTTTTTTTTTTTTCTCAATATATTCAAGATTTGAAGAATTATTACCGACATATGTATTAATGGAATTTTTTATTTTTATTTTAATTTATAACTTGAATTCATAAGAGTTTTGTTGTAACCTTGAAAATTGCACTTTAATACCTATTGGTTATTGTGGATTAATTCTTTACTGAATTGCTTGTGAATATATATAGTTTGTGTTCATGTATGGTTTAAAGTTGACTTTTTCTCCGCAAATTTATTATTATTATTATTTTAAAATTATTCCAAATGATCTTCGCAGGTTTCGTGTGTCATTAACTCGTTAAAATCAAATAATGTTTGATTTTAGTGACGATTTAGTTGAGCAGTGTTCTTATCATCAATTACCTGCTTGCAGGACACCCATCGATCAATGGGTAGGATCAACCCATGGTTCATGATTTTTAGGAATAGCCAATCTATAGTGAGGCCCACTGACTGAATGATAGAAGTGATTCTGACATCAACGTGGGCTCCTTGATCATGCCTCGCTGGTAGACTCACATGAGTTTCAAGATGAGGTCGTTGATATAGTGGGAGCTCAGTCAGACGGATAGTATATAGTCTAAAGCTGATGGATATTTGAAGACCCTATTCCTTCCATCCATGTTTGCCATCATCTGCATCCTAACCTCCAAACATGCTCCACGTGTTCCCATGTGAAACATGTTTGGAACATCTCTGGTGTCCACTAGCTTGGCCACACCTTGGAGATGAGCCGTCCAAAGGTTTAAGTGGGTCCACTTATCAAGTGGGCTAGAAAGTAAGAAACATAATCCACAGCTAAGGCTAATCCAATTGGTTTACTATGCACAGCCCGTCTAAGAATTTCGACTTGCCTCTTTTTTGGCCTAATCATCCATAGGATTGGTGGGGTCCACTTATTAGGCCACTTAGATGTTGTGCAAGTGACGTCAGTTGCTGCCTAACTATAAAATCTTGTTGATATATTTTTAAACCGTTAAATCTACTTCTAATGCTGAAAAGAAGAGATTGGAGGGTTGATCTGTGCCAGAAGCAGTCTGATGATGTTTTGAAATGATCTGAATACAACGAAAGTTCCGGATCAACCATTTTGTGACATGTTACAAACCAATAGAGCTGGGCATGGGTTGACTCAACTCGTCTGACTCGTTTAGACCTGACTCGATTCGAACCGAATGGGTGAGTCGGTCCGAACCGGGTAGGCTTCATCTAATCCAAACTCAAACCGAGTCGAGTCCAAGTTACCTAGTAACTTGATTCGACTTAACCCGATATTCGATTCGGTCAGACGCAACTCAATTCGAAATCCGACTCGACTCGGATGGGAATATATATATAACAAAAAAATCCTAATTTCTAAGTATCTCTAATTCCGCCCGTTACACCTGACCCAATACTCAATTCAGTCAGACTTGATTCGATTTGAAATCCGACTCGACTCGGATTCAAGTATATATATATAATAAAAAATCATAATTTCTAAGTATCTCTAATTCTACCCGTTACACCCGACCCAAACTCTCTCTCTCTCTCTCTCTCTCTCTCTCATCCACATCCTCTTTCAAGCCCGGCAGCCACCCACCACCCTACTCCTTTGTCTCTGTCTCTCCTCTCTACTTCCTCCCTCCCTCATCTCTCGATTCGATTCGGTGCTAACTCAACCCGACTCGGTACATTTGATAGAGTCAGATTCAGTCCGGATTAGTCCAGGCCAGACCCGGACTCAGATTGGGTCAAGCATGCTGGAACTCGGTACCAAGTTAGGTTCAGTTCAGATCGGGCCTATTTCAAAACCGGATCGAGTCAAGTTAGCCCTAACTCGGTCCAACGCGTCTCGATGCCCAGCTCTAGACACCAATATTGAAATCCATGTAAAATATATGACAGTTAGAAGATTGCTTGATTTTAAAGCGAGCTTATTTTAAGAGCACATCATATTGCATTAATCTAAGATTAACTGATGAACCTATTTAGTAATCGTGCTTACCTATTTATATACTTTGGATCGTACATGAACCTTTATCACTAACATCTGGGTTCGTTGCTTGCATAAAATTGCTGCCAAGTGTATGGTCTTTTCCTCTCTCTTTCTTATATCCTCCTTTTGTTCTTTTTAATAAAGTTTAATTGTCCATCTTGTAAGAAAAAAAGAAAAGAAAAAAACTAAATAATTTAGATCACCTATTTCTCTAGCCATTAATTGGAACTGTAAGTGATTCTTGGGGTGAGAGAGAGAGAGGGGGGGTAATTAAAGGCAGGCCCATTTAATGAACCTTCCAACTGAACTGTTTTCATTATTAATCAACATATACAATCCATTCCTTTATGCAATGATTGGATGGTTAGATTATGGTATCTTGGGTTTCGATAGGATCCTAACTCAACTAAGCTCGAACATGGTCTGGTTTATGAAATGGGTCAGTCTTTAGCAGATCCTAACTCAACTAAGCTCGAACCATTGCACCTCCTATTTACTAGGATGATGTTTGAGATGTACAAACAACCAAAGCTGTGACCGGCATGATGGATGATCTAATCGATGTTTGAACGGTTTAGGATCATCTACTTTCCTAGCCATTAATTAGATGATCAAGGTCTTGCAATCTAAGTGAGTTTGTGAGAGGATAAGCTTGATCAATGGATCGGATTGTCTCTGGCATAATTAATATGATTCTGAATTCCCAGGAACTGTTTGGACAGCTAAGACCTTCAAACCGAAGTAATCTTTAGAGGGAAGCGGATTGCCTATTAAGTAACTCGGTATGGTGTAAACTTTGTAGGGCTCGCCTTTTTTATGCATCATATTCATGTCATCCATCCGTGTTACTAGATATTTTTAGGTAGGGCTGTACATGAACCAAGTTAGCTCGGTTAGCTCACTTGACTCAACTCGAAAAACCTCGATTCGACTTGGTTTGAAACTAAGTTCGAGCCTAGTCAAGCTGATTTTTTGGGCTCAAAAAAATTTCGACCCGAGTTAGAGCTTGCCCAAGCTTGACTCAACTTGGATCGAACCCAACTTGAATTGAACCAATTCAGTGACTTGGTTACTTTGATATTGATGTTTCTCACCAAGTGTTTGAAGAAATGACTCAACGAAGTGTGACATGTGGCAAGGAAGGTATTATATATATATATATATATATATATATATATATTATATATATATATATATATATATATCTTGATTTTTATGTTGCTTACGAGGTGTTTGATGAAATACTTATAAAACCACTGCTGTTGATTTTTACATACAGTGAAATTTTGAAGGTGCAGCTCATGTGTTTGTAAAAATGTTACACTACACTGCTGATCAAACTAAGCTGAGCTGGCTAGTCCGGCTCGAGGAGCGAGCTGAACCGAATTCAAGCTAGGGTCAACAAGTGGCCGAGCTAAGTCAAGTTGTGCCAAGCTTGACTTGGTTCGACTCATGTACACCACTAATTTTAAGGCAAGATCCAAGAATTGAATCATATCCAAAGTTCAAGTGGACCACACGACAAGAAACATTGTGAGTTGAGAACCAAGGGGTCGTTTGGCAATGTGGATTGGAGGGGATTAGAGGGGTTTCAAATCCCCTTAGTTGTTTGGCACATAAAGTAACTGGGGGCTGCAAATCCATAGGGTTTCTAATCCCCTCTTTGAGGGGGATTCCACGGTGAGAGCTTGGATTACACCTAAAATCATTTCAATAGTTGCAGGTGTGACATGCGTATCACTGTACACTATCATTCTATTGGGCACATGACTCACTAATGATGATAAGTACCATCCAAACATTGTCCATGTAAATCAACACCATCCAAACATTGTCCATATTAATCAACGATTAAAAATCGTTGGTTAGTCAATTAGACATGATCTTGTACTTGTGGCCCATCTGAGACTTGGAATTTCATCATTTTCGGGCAATATATATATATATATATATATATATATATATATATATATATATATCTATATATATATATAATATATATATATATATATATTTCAGCAGGCGGCTTATCACAACCATTGTGTCAAAATTACATATCTCACTAATTAGATATATTAAAGTTGATTTAGTAATTAAGTTGAAACCCCTATAAATATACCATGCATAGGTATTTTAGGATTAAAATTGATTCACACTCTAGGGTGCCAAACCACTGTGGGGATTACAAATCCAGAGGGCTTCCAATTTGTTGGGGGGAGGGGTGGTTCCAAATCCACGCTCCCAAACAGGCCACTAGTGTTGAAAAAACTTCCTAGGGCCACACTATTTTGAATCAAGTTGATATTTGTGATTTCAATTCAGATATGACCTTATGCAAAAAGGCTGGATGACAAATAAACATCCCTTTGGGCCCTAGAAAGGTTTTAAGGGTGGATATCGTCATCCCCATGGTTTCCTATTTTGTGGTTCACTTGAGCTTTGCATATTCTTATATTTTGGGCTCGTATCCTAAAATGATCTGAAAAAAATGAATGGTCTGCATGGATTAGGCACATGCATCCGTGCTCTGGCCCTTAGGGCCTGTTTGGCCGGGTAGATCCCATGGTATTAGGAGGAATGAGATCAATTTTAAGGTAATGATGATGGTGTTAGTGGATTGTCTTAAGATCCATGGGATTGCTTATATCCCGGGACAAGTTCAGTGGGTCTGTTTGGCATGCCGTGCATATCCCGGCATTTTACCTTCCAATCCATCCAACCAAGGGATAGGATCAATTTTAAGGTAATGATGGTGATGTCAGTGGATTATCTTAAGATCCATGGGATTTCTCGTATATGGGGACAAGTTCACCGGATCTGTTTGGCCCGTCATGCCTATCCCAGGATATTGCCGATCCCGTCCCTCCTAATACCGTGGGATCTGCCTGGCCAAACAGGCCCTCAGAGTTTACTCAGTACGCTATCAATCTGCTTCCTCTTTAGGGATGAACATCAGCATATCTGATGGATGATCTAGATTAATGATCGCTTTGGTAATGTAATTAATATGGATCATCTCAATCCATGTCCAATGAATGGGCGTTTAAGATTATTGGACCAAATCAAAATTTTCGAGGAGGGGTAATCAAAGGTACCGTCATGTGGTGGATGATCTAGACCACTGATAGAAACATTTTAAAGGGAGCGGTACTTAAAGGTGGACCCACACAATGTACGGTCTATTTCAAATGAAGCTTCTAGCTTTTCTGGTATAATCAGTGACACCAGGTGGCCCACCCGATAGGACCATCAGTCGCAAGTGCTTCTTATACTAGCATGCGTGGATTGTACGGATCCACGCTCCCATGTGCACTTGAGCGAACGTTAAAACAATTTCTAGTTTCCCGAGTGCTTACAATGATTTGCAAATAAACAAACGGAGAAAATAGATCCAGTGCACTAAGTGCATGGAAAACATCTTCCTATGCACATAGCTGCATTTGGACTTGTTAGCATCACATAATCTATCCGGACCCTTCATTAGGTCCATTCCACCATTCTCCTATTCATATGAAAAAATCAAATCAATCCGATGATCCTATCCATCCATTACTGGACCTATGATCTATATATGCATTTCACTAATGAGATGGTTCGGTTCATCCAATCAGAATGAATTTTCCAAGGAAACTTACAAAGAGAGGGTGGAATCTAATGGACGGTCCAGATGGAGATTTGTATGCTAACGAAATCCAAATGCAACCATGTGCTTGAGATACCTATTAAGAAAGAAATGGGATTATCTTAGAGAAGACATACTCCAGTGCTCTCCGAGACTACAAGTTACAGTGCACCTAGTTGCACCGGTTCACATGGACAGTCCAATCCATTGATCTATAGCGTTCATAGGTCCAGCGTACTTTTAATGGGGGTAACATATAAACATCCCTCTGATCTTAAAAATACTGACCATTTAATCAATGACTTTTTAAAATGGACAGTCAGGATCATTTACCCAAAAGTAACTCCAATCAATAATCTGATCCATCTATTTGTTAGGCCCCATCATAGATTACTTATGATTCTAAAGAATAACTTTTTTAAATTAATAAAAACCATCCCATCCATGGATTGGAAAATGGATGGCTAAAGAAATAGGCCAAATCAATGTCAGACTGGACCATCCAACCAGTGTAATTTTTTGCATGTTAGCCCATTTCATGTGTTCCCGACTTAATGGACAGCTCAGATCGATCGATTGGACTGTCCAAGAGAAAAGATACAACTAGGAGCACTGTAACTTATACTGTGTATTTCTCTTTAAGAAGAAAGTGACCCCTCGGCCATCAGAGAGAATCTGAAAGTCGAACGAATTCTAATTACTTTGGGTTTGGGTAGCCAAACGGGCTTTTACCTTTTTTTTCTCCTCGTGACACTGATACCTACTTCTACTCTCCCAAACCAGTACAAAAAACCTCTCGTCGCCTCTCTCTCTCCACTTTTTCTTTTCTATCTTTTCTTTTTATTCTCTCCTTCTCTCTCATGGCTCTTCCTCAGAAAACCGCTTACCATATCTTCCAAAACCGTTATCATAAACCACCCATCTTTCCTTCCAAATGACAAGAAAAACCGCTTCCGAAAACCCAGCTCCAATGGCATTTCATTTTTCGTTTTCTCGTTTTCTCTTTCTCATTTTGCTATCGTTTTCTTTTAAGAACCGAGTCGACTCAGAGCCGACTCAGGACAAGCAAGCTCTCTTATCGTTCCTCTCCCAAACCCCCCATGAGAACCGAATCCAATGGAACGCTTCCGACTCCGCCTGCAACTGGGTCGGCGTCGGATGCGATGCCAATCGCTCTGCTGTCTACTATCTCCGCCTCCCCGGCGTTGGGCTTGTGGGTCAGATCCCGGCCGGCACTCTCGGTCGCCTGACCCAGCTCCGCGTCCTTAGTCTCCGGTCTAACCGCCTCTCCGGTGACATCCCGCAGGATTTCTCTGACCTCAAACTCCTTCGCAGCCTCTACCTCCAGAACAACCTCTTCTCTGGGGAGTTGCCGCCGAGTTTATCTGGGTTGACTCGCCTTACTCGTCTGGACATCTCCTTCAACAACTTCACCGGAAAAATCCCGTTCTCCGTGAACAATCTGACCCACCTCACCCGCCTCTACCTACACAACAACACCTTTTCCGGCAGTCTCCCTAGCATCAATATCCCGACACTGGTAGATTTCAATGTCTCCAACAACAATCTCAACGGTTCGATCCCGACAACCCTTGAGAGATTTCCCGATTCGGCGTTCACCGGCAACATCAATCTCTGCGGAAAGCCGCTGACTCCCTGCAACCCATTCTTCCCGTCGCCGGCGCCGTCCCCTGTTTCAACTCCCCCCGCAAACCCATCTCGGAAAAGCTCCAAAAAGCTCTCCAAAGCCGCCATTATCACAATTTCCGTCGTGGGAGGCGGAATTCTACTTCTAATTCTTTTGGGTCTGATTCTATTGCTCTGTTTGAGGCGACGACGCGATCATCCGCGGCCCGCGAAGCCTACGAAGCCGGCCCCTCGATCGATGGGGGCATCTGCAGCAGCAGAGACAGGGACTTCGTCGTCCAAGGACGATTTGGGAAGCGGTGCCGGCGAGGGGGAGAGGAACAAGCTTGTGTTTTTCGATGGTGGGGTTTATAGCTTCGATCTGGAGGATCTTTTGAGAGCTTCGGCGGAGGTATTGGGGAAAGGAAGCATTGGAACTTCGTATAAGGCGGTTTTGGAGGAAGGAACGACGGTGGTGGTGAAGAGGTTGAAGGATGTAGCCGTTGCGAAGAAGGAATTCGAGATGCAGATGGAGATGTTGGGGAAGATAAAGCACGACAATGTAGTTCCTTTGAGGGCGTATTACTACTCCAAGGACGAGAAGCTGCTCGTATCTGATTTCATGCCTGCTGGGAGCTTGTCTGCTCTTTTACATGGTATGGTTTTCTATCTCCCCTTTGATCTTTTCCTTCTGTGTTTTTTCCCTCATTTTCTTCTATGGTTAGAGATTGACGCTTGGGGTTTTCGCAGTCATGGAAAATTTTATTTATTATTTATTTTTGGGTTTTTATTGTTTTGTCTTTCTTGGATTTAAGATGGAAGCTTGGGATGTTGCAGTCATGGAAATTCTGTCTTTTTTCTTCTTTAGAAAAGAAAAGAAGAAAAGGGTCGTGTTTGGGTAGGCGTTAGAATCCGTCGTTTTCGCGCTGGTGTATAATTGAGGGTATTTTGGTCTTTTTTGGGAAGTAGTACCCTCTACGTTTCTGGTAGTAGGGGAGTGTGGTTTGCTAAACTGCGCCATGGTGCGTAACCCGCATTTTTGGGGGTTATGATGTATGCCGAAAGGCGAAGGGTTCGGTAGGTAGGAAATATGAAGACTTTGCGGGTTTTATCATGTTTCTAAATAATTGAGTATATTTCGAAAAAATAAAAAATAAAATGCAATTCATTTGGTGGACCGGAATCCCCAACAGCACATCGTGGGGCCCACCATGTTGTATATGTAAAATCACTACGTCCATCATGTTTTGTCCTTGATTCATAACGCATGTGGGCCACACCACAGGGAACAATGGGGATTGGATGGCGTGGGCCCACCATGCTGTGTATCTTTCATCAAGACCGTTAATCAGGTTTTAACTCATGAGGATGAATTGAAAGCACAAACATCAACCTGATCCTAATAAAAATTTGAGGAGCAGATTTACATTGTCCCCCATTGGTGTGGCCCATCAAAGTTTTTTATTGGGTCTATCTCTTCAATGTGCGGTTTAAACAATGGTTCTCACCTGATGGACGGAGTGGATTTACTTATAAAACATAATGGGCCCCACAGAGCTTCGGTGTTGTAAACGATTCCGGTCCGCATTTGGCGCACCTCATGTTTTCCTCAGATGTTCAACTACTTCCGCTATAAAATAAAAAAATAAAATTGATACTCTGACGGAATGCACCTGTCATACGCAGGCACTAAGAAATTATAGGTAGCTGTCCAAGTCATAGCTCCAGTTTTAGATGCATCGTAACCCAAGAACTACTTTTCACAGATGATTAGAAATGAAAACTATACAATGGTCCTATTTTCAACACACAAGTGTCCACTAGTCAGATGTCATGATTGTTCAAACCCATCTAATCTTTGGATTCTAGCTTAGTTACAGTAGATTTCGGTTAGAATATGCCATGTGTACCATTTCTAAGTGCTTGCGTATCAAGTATCATTCACAGATGGAGTATCAAATAACTTCCCCATAACATAAAGACTACTTGGCATCTCCAATTTCATGTTTGCAAAAAAGAAAAGAAAAAAAAGAAGAAGAAGCGTATTTTTGCATTGCATGAGTTATATAGTAATCTAAACATGCCCAGGGGTGTAATTACGCACCCATGTTGTGCGATTGCATTGAAGTTTGTCTCGTTGCTTGGGTGTATCGAATACAGCCAATAGCCAGATTGATAAGCGACCGACATCCTCTTGATCTATGCGTTTTATACTTTTTAGCTCGTTTCTCAAAAGTTTGCAATGTGGGTCTTCTTATTTTTTAATTTTTATTTTTAGGGGCTAGTTGTAGAACTCATGTACGGCTGCCCAGATACAGCAAATTGCGGGACGTGTTGCGGATGGACCATATATAGAAAATCACGCTTGTTAAGAGATCCAAACCATCCAATTAATGGATATAAAACGTGTGGCTGAAAGTAAAATAGTGAGAAGTTCAAATTCCAATGCCAAAATCGGATGGTCACTGTGGTTTCTTGCGTATGCTCGATCCGCATTTGTGTCAGCCATTTGGCCGGTCTGGATTGCCGTACGACGATGTGATATGTACGGTAGAAGAGTCACCACCGTTTAAAAATGGTGATAAACCATAAGAGGAGTCCATACCTTTTCGTAAGCTTATCTGTATAGAGACAAAAGTACCCCTACGTGGGTAAGTATTTGGATTTTGGAGGGTGAGCCATCCTACAAAACTTGGAAAGAGGACATGGCGTAAGAATCCATGAGGCATACGTTGCAAGTGTGGATCATCTCTGTGTGATCCAGACCGTTGATATACATTCACTACGTCCTGGCCTGAAACATGTATGGTTTGGATGGGGAAATACCTCAGCACACTTGCAACTGAAAACAGGCTAGGATTATCCGCAATGGGATGTTCTTGTGGAATGGCCCACTCAAGGTGGGCCCCATCTCTGATCGACGGGTACGTTGGTGTAGATCAGATAAACCAGAATGGGTCCCACTTGTACCATGCACATCCTCTTTTGGAAAAATCGTGAAAATTACTCTTTATAATTTTGTTGGAGAAGAATCCATCTTAAAATTTTGGGGGAAATCATAAATCAACGCTGAATTGACGGAAACCGATCTGATAATGACATTTCTGTACGGAGAAGGGCAATTTGGTCATTCTGATAATGATAATTAAGTCAAATGAAGATATATAAACACAGGATATTTTGATTGAGTCCCCCCTGTTTGCACACACTCACCGACCATAGGCGGCTGGCCTGGAACACGTGCGTGGGTTCCGAGCCGTCCATCAGACATTTGCAATGTGGGCGTTCCGTAACCCAAGGAGTCCAGTAATCTAACGTTCCACGTTAAAGATCTAGTGCCCCAACTCAGGAATAAATCTGATGAACGCTCTGGATCTTGCACACGTGATGGCTCTGTGTTTGATGCTACTTCATGCGCGGGTGCTGATGGAGTCTAAGAAAGCTATAGTAGGATGATGTACACGTGCAGCATAAATGAACAGTTGTGATTATCCGGCAGTGGGCCCAACATCCTGTAGTTGCTAATGACGCTTGGAAGTCCCTTTCTTCCTATTTATAAGTGTCAGGTCAGCACATCTGACAACGTGCACTGCACATTTTCGTCATTGATTTGCTGTCATACAAAGCCACTCAGAAATTCTACACGTGGCATACATTAACTCTAACTATACTGAA